>CM060702.1:582500-1782500 GCA_030686995.1 Artemisia argyi
CTTAGCCTGCCATGTTTGACCATGATTTGTCCCCCTTTTTTGTCCCCTTATTTCAGTACAACACAGTTTTTTGTCGTTTCTGTTTCGTATTTTTGACAGTTTTAAGCGTTTGACATATTAAACTTTATATATTCTGTTCCGCACTTTCAGGTTTATAGCTTTTTGATATAAACAAAATTAAAAAAAAAAAAAAAAAAAAAAAAAAAAAAAAAAAAAAAAATGAGGGTGGGGATAAATTTATAGGGAGGGCGTGGATATCACATGCCATGTATATATGCGAAGTCCAACTTGATGGCTACTTAAACCTTACTTTAACGACCACATATCGTTACTTGTTTCTTGTCACCATTCAAGTTTTCTTTCAATAATGAAGCCTAGCTAGAAACCAAAAATTAAAAAAAAAAATGTATATAAGCTCCACTAGGAGTTGATAAATATCAACCAAGAAAGAAGTTACTATGGCTATATATATAGAGTTACCTCATAATTGGAGAAGACCGGTCTAGTCCTATAAAAGAAGCTATGGCTTGAATTATATGCATTAGCTAGCCCATCATTCCAAAATCACACCACACTTTATTTAAGCAAGCAAAAGATGACTCTGAGTTGTCTACACTACTTATAATGGAGTATGACCATCCTTCTATTTATAAGTTTAAGATTTTCTAAATTAGAATTTAAGTAAATGCTAGTTATAAAACATAATTTATAACTATGTAAAGCATAATTGATTTTAAGCAAATAATATTTTTTACATACATACAATTAATACACCACATTACCAATTAATACAAAATATAAAGCACAATGTACAAATACGTACACACAAAATTCCAGATTGATGTTATCTTATACTACCTTTAATTTGTTCCAAAATATAAATCCAGCTTGACTTTTTAAATCGAACTTTGACCGTAAATAGTTTTGTTTGTATTATATATCACTTGATGAAAATTATACCAAATGAAAATACATATAGAACACTATCCATTTATATATTTTGCATCAAGTATTATATAATACAAACAAAAATATTTAAGGTCAAAGTTCGATTCAAAAATTCAAACTAGACTTATATTTTGGAACGGAGGGAGTAAATCCACTACTAGCAATCAGAATGTCATGTTAGATGCTTGTCATATAAAGAAGAGTTCTATTGAAAAAAATAATTAGCATTCAAATCCAAAAAGATTAACCATCAAAAGTCATATTGAAGCTTCCAAAACATAAATCTGAAATCCAGCAACCCAAAACAAAATAACATTTGTTCGCCGGAAATATTAGTTACAAGTACTCGCTGCCGCATTGCACGGGTTCTCTGTTAGTATCATCTAAAAAATAAAAACCTTTTATATGTTACGATTTTAATAGGGTTTTTCTTTTTTTCTTTTTTTGGTTGGGTCATGAGAAAATTATGAAATATCATTTCAAGATAAGATATTTCCTAACATCTTAAGTTTTGGGCGAGAACCATTGAAAAACAAGTACAAGACTAGTTGAAAAAAAACGAATAGTTGACTTAACTATATGCTTAAGTAATTTGACTTATAAACAAAACAATCAATTGAAGATGCAATTTTTTTCTAGATGTTTAACACATAATCTACTATAATACTTCACTTTACATGCAAACAATGTAGTTTTGCTACGCCTAATGCTACATAAGAAAATTCCTTAAACTATGTTTCAAGTTTCAAAATACTCCTTGAACTGTGTATTAAGTTACACTAAAAATAAAAAATAAAAATAAATAAATAAATTGTGTTGTTAATTTTTCAAATTTGCCTTTTTGTATAGAAAAAATTATTTAGGAAATATCAATAAACACTTAGAACTATTCTTATAAAAATTATACCAATAAAAAGATCTTTTAAATTCGATTGGAATGAGACAAATATCGAAATACTTTTAATTTTCACAAGATGTTATAAAGATAATCAATCTTTTTTTCAAAATCATTTACACAATACAATCAGTAGTATAATACCTTGAGATAAAATCACAAGGTTTTGATAAAGTTGCGATTTTAGATTTATTTCATCAAAAAAGAATCCAAATTTTAGATATCGTCGCGACAAATAAAGTGAAAACTATACATAAAGAATAAATGTTAATTTAATTTAGCTTTTAAATCCACCTTTGTTTCATTTAGCAACTTTAGCTGAATAATAAGCTTTGCTTTTTAGGATAATAATGTATATAGCTAGTAATATTTAAGAATTCTAAGCATGAAGACTTATCTAACCGGGTGGATAATGTGTTGTTTGCTATGTACAAATAGTATAAAGTTATATAAAAAACTGCAAAGAAGTGCGACGAGAATTATACTCATTTAATACATTGTCAAGACTCTTCCTCTCACATGAATTATACTGTCGTTGTTGTAAAAGTAATTATAATTTTTTTTTAATGTTTGACTTGTCGTCACTAAAGGTGTCATCGCTAAAAGTATGTTAGAGTGGTCGCTAAAAACCTTCAACGGTGATCGTTTACGTTAAAGATCCTTAGCGACGACTTTTGGATGCCAACACGCTATTATGTCATCTGATGCAGAACATGATTGATTTTAATAAACCCTAATCAAAAGGTGATAAATGAAGACACACCTGATCTCAAAGGTATAAATACCAAAGTATAGTAAAAAACACGATATTATCAATAATCAATGATAAAAAGATGAATACAATGATAATAAATCTTATAGTTATAGGGATGCAAGCTTAAGAGGAGAAAAAACCTAGTTAAACCTGAAAATGACCTAAAACATTCTTAAAAAGGTAGTAACTTGCTAGCTCTTGATTACAAGCAAATTAAGATATATAAATGAGCATGTACGTGCACTTGAATCATTAATGTAGAATCATGACACACGTACTTAACAAGAACTGACAAGAAAAGAAAAAAAAAAAAAGATTTGAAACAATAAATAAAGAGAAAAAAAAAATGAAAAAGTTATTTTTAATTTTATGTCATAATAGTACGAGTAATATATATATATATATATATATATATATATATATATATATATATATATATATATATATATATATATATATATATGAGATAAAATAGGTGGTGGGTTTGGAATTGGAAGGGGGGGTCCTGGCCTGCTGGGAAGTGAGAAACAAAATCCAGCTATAATTGCCTGCCTGTGCCAACTTCAATTTTTCTGAGATGACAAAAATGGTATCATGCACCAGTGTCTCTGCATTGCTGCAGTTATACCATGCATAAAGACACATACCATCATTTTATATATATTTACTTACAAATATACTACTTATTTATGTAGTAGGTTACTAGGTTATACATAGTTTTGAATTCCATTACACGTTCTTTTTTATATTGTGTCACACATCAAAATATACATGACGAACACATGATCATGGAATAATATATAAATTCAGGTCGATCATTTTAATTTCTCTATAAATAGGGTTTAAAGGAAAACAGAGGAGTATGCCTCAATAGCAACATAAGCATTGCAAAACTTAAAAATCAATGCGTTGTTTTTTTAGAGAGATTCAATACAAAACAAATTCCTCCGATTTCCTTTTCACTATTATTCACAATATTCATTGTTTTGTCTAGCACTTTTAACATCCTTTCAAAGACTTTATGATCGAAATCTTTGAACGGATCATTAAAAGACATAAAAATCACATTCAAAATACTCTTTAATTATGTGCCAATCGATATATGCTTGTTATTTAATGATTAGGGAAAACACGATATACAAAAAGTAATTCTTTGGGAAAAAAAAATGCCCTAATATAAGAACCTCATTGTGCCACGTACGTGGCAAAATAAAACTTATTTTTTTTAACTAATAAAAATCAAAATCAGCCTTCATTTAAACTAGGTGTAATGGTCACCCGACCACTACCTCCACCTGAGCACTACATTTGCTTTTTAACACACCACTTTTGAAAGTGTAGTCGTCACCATCTAATCAAACACATAAAAATATAACACTTTATACAAAAATATCTCACAGTATGCCCCACACACAATTACAAACAACATTTTTAGTTAGTTGTTGGTCTGTACTACACCACGCCTCACGTTATTTATAAGCTTAGTTATAAGTATTGAAATAAAAGCATAAGTCTAAGATACACCAAGTTATAAAATACTTTTAGTTTGTTTAATGGGTGCCCTTAAGGCAAGATTTAACATGATTACATAAAGAAACTTCGAGCTTATTAAATTAAAAATTAAATTTAGTTATGGTATTTTTAAAGTTAATTAATGTGTATTAAATGTAATTTAACCCATAAACGAGACAACCCCATAAGCCTATAATACATATAAAATCCAATTCCTAAACATTCTGAGAGCATCCATAATGCATCAAGTCTTTAAAAACTTAATGCATTTAATGCATTTTTGTTTCGCAATTGATACTTAACTCATTTAATGACAATAGCTTATTGAATTTTTTGTCAAACACTTAGTGGTTTACAAATCTTTTTTAAAAGTCATTTATAAAGTTTTTGTTCTAATGATTAAAAACATACTAATAGCTTTTTTATATGGTAAAAGATGATTTGAGGACAAAACTTTTTTTACATACCAAGGGACTAATCTCCATCATCCATCTTTCCTCCATCTTTATTTGATCTAATGGATGAGATTAATCCCAACAATTTAAAAAACCCACTTTCATCATTTTTTTTTCCAAATATTAATATCTTTCAAACCGTTAATCGTTAAGCAAAAAAAAAATACCGTTACGACGAGCATTTAATTATCTTT
Source organism: Artemisia argyi (assembly GCA_030686995.1). NCBI lineage: Eukaryota > Viridiplantae > Streptophyta > Magnoliopsida > Asterales > Asteraceae > Artemisia > Artemisia argyi. Next base: position 587,259 of record CM060702.1, read on the forward strand.
CTATAGATAGGCTATTTGATATATTTTCGACAAATTTTTTTTTTCCGTTTTTTTCACTTTTTTTTCGTGGCCGAAAAAATCATATATGATATTACATATCATATCATATATGATATTACATATCATAACGAAAAAAAAATTGTCAAAAATATATCAAATAGCCTATTTATAGAAAGATAATTAAATGCTCGTCGCGATGGTGTAATTATTTTCGCTTAACGATTAACGGTTTAAGAGATATTTGTCACAACTCATCATTTCAGGTCATTTCAGGTCTTTTCCTGAACTTTGGAAAAACACTATTCATAAATCACTATTCATTAAAACACTATTCATCGTTTTACTATTCATCATTTTCGAGGTCATTTTGAAATTCTGAGAAACATTTGGGAAAATCACTATTCACTAAACACTATTCATTTCCGGAAAAGTTTTCATCATTCACTTGCATTACTTATTTCATCGTAAATTTAGTTTACGGGTATTCAAACTCGCGTAACCGGATTGGTTTAGGTGCGAATTCATTTCATTAGTGTTAAGTACACTGCATACGGACTGGAGATAGTCTGCATATCATCATAACAGCATTTTCATATTATACCACTCTCAGGATTTTTAAACTACTATATTCAGTACATTTAACGTTTTTACGTATAAGTAATTATAGTAAACGTTAACACCCGGTTTATACACGACGAATATATCTAAATATTCCCACAATGGTCCCAACATATTTTTAATTCCATTTTAACATCATAAAACTTATAACATTCAGTTACCCAGTATTCTGGAAATTTATTTTATTAATAACGTACGCGTACGAATATAACGACGGTTTTCGTGAAAACTAAACAATAATCACCCGATCACTCAGTAAATGTAACTAACATATTTTTAACATATTTTCAACATTATTATGACTTTATTTCATCCCGGTTAACTTCGTGAACAATTATTTCTATTAAAACCGTTACCCGATTTTAACGAATAACACGTAATAACACTTAACGCTACACTAGAACTAATTAGTGATCAAAACCGTTTTGGCTACCCCCTTTTCACACCAAAACCGGCCCATGAGGCACCCTTTTAACCTCATGCCTTAACTCATTAGTTTAAAACTAATAAACCACTTAAAACCTAACTTTACCAAATTCATAAATCATAATATACCTTTTTAGCTAAGATTAAAAATCATCTTTCTCTTCCTTGTTCTTCCCCAAACCCACGACCATAACCAAACACCATCATCCATCCATTGTTTTTCAAAAGTTAAAGCTACAAACTTGTTCATTATACAAGCCTAATCAAGAATCAAGAAACAAAAACACAAGAACATCAAGCATAATCATCCAATAATCATCTCATTTTGTCAAGTAAGTTTTCATCTTTATTTTTTCATGGATCATCCTATTTTTACATGTATTACATAAGTATCATGCTAAAAACCATGTACAACTAGCTATACTACCCTTTATTTTGTCTAAAATGAAACATACAAACCCTAACTTTTTAGTTATGAATCCCCTTGCTCTAATAACTTGGTTAGGAGTCCATGGCACCCTAAGAAGGTGTATGGTAGGATTAGATTAGCCATGTGGTGATTACAAGAGGTTTGGTGATGGTAGAAATTGATTTTTAACCTTGGAAACTTGATTTGGAACCTATTTTAGACATGCTGTCCCGTTTTGTAAAAATCTGGAAAATCAGTAAACACCAAGGAAACTTTGGCAAAATTTTTAGAAAATACTTTCAAAAACGAATCCGTAGGCGAAAGAACGGATTAAAAAGAGCTTATAACGAAGAAGTTATGATTTTTTCAAGATTGTTGACGAAAAGTATTTTTCTGAAAATAGTTGCTGTTGGACGTTTTTCATGGTACAAAAAGAGACTTTAGACGAAACCCGGAGGAGCCGAGCTTTCCAAAATATATTACTACATACTAAGACGTAACCGTGGACATAAAGAACAAGTAAAACGGACAAGTAACGACAAAGATATTCACGTTTGAATATCGGCTAAAACCACTTTATATTTGACAGCTTTTATTAAATTTGGCGCAAAAACTACGAAGTACATTTTTGAGCTAGACATAATATTAAGTAACGAGCTTTATAACTAATGTAGTATTAGTTATCACGAGTATATTTTCATCAATTCAAGGATTACAACTCGAGTATTTCAACGCTAACATGGAAACTTACGATATATATATATATAAGTATATATATATTACAACTAGCTATTTATATTTTCTAATAGCAATATTTTTTCCAAATTCTTGGATTATATATTTTTGATAACACAAGTGTTTTTACAAAGACTAGAGTGGTATAGAAACATGAGCATGGACATTCATAACATCATTTGGTGATCTAAATGAGAACATTCATCATTCATTCTAGGTTGCGGCAGTTAACCGATCATTGTTGTTCACTTCATTTCATTTCAAGTATCATTACTTCGAGGTGAGTCATAGCCCCTACTCTTTTATAATCGTTTTATCAACTCTTTGGGGGAGATACATGCTACTACTTGCTTACTTGTACGGATTCACATAACATTTATACTTGGGAAACATTATACTTGAGAACATTAGACTTGATTACCTTATACTTGATATCATACATACGTGATGGTGTTATACTTAACTGTGTTATACTAAACTGTGATGGTGTACTCTTGATACTTCCAATGGCCCCAGATTAAGTTGCTGGGCACAACCATGGATACATACATACATACTTCCAATGGCCCCAGATTTAGTTCTGGGCACTACCATGGAGACACATATACTTCTTATGGCCCCAGATTAAGGTTCTGGGCACAACCATGGAAGTATACATACTTAGGTGAGGTCTTCGGAGATGAAGTGTAGACTCACTACTAATTGCTAAACTGTTGTTATGAACTTATACATATCTTACTCATACTATACATTGTAGCAGTGGGTTGTGAACACACAGGTTACAAGTCTCTTATGACGGGACTTGCAACTGAGTGGATTTACGATGCCTTTGCTGTGTGAACATTCTTTATAAGCTTTTTCAACTGCATTAAGACAAACTCTATGAACTCACCAACCTTTGTGTTGACACTTTAAGCATGTTTATCTCAGGTTAGAAAGGCGATAGCAGGTTTGTGGAGCTGAGAGTCTTAGGGCATGCATTTGGAGACTTTCACTTTTATCGTTTACCATTCGATATACTTTAAAAACTTATGTATTATTCTACTTTGGGATCTTTGTTTTGTAAACCATGACTTTTATCAATACGAATGGTAACTTTTCAAAAACGTCTCATTTAGAGTTCGTTTTCTATATCTTGTACTTTGTGCCCTGAAGTAGCATCCCAATGACACAGTCTTCCGCTGCGGTATTTTGGGGGTGTTACAGATTGGTATCAGAGCCTTGGTTATAGAGAACTAGGTTGTTTTAGAGTCTAGACTATAACTACATACATGTAGACTCTCCTCCCTATCGCCTTGCACTTTACATACACATACACTTGCTGGTAATTTTTAGACCTACGCTATTAGATACTTTGTAGAAACCGTTAGAAACTAGACTTTCCGGTGACTTTAACACTTGAGGGAGAATCCTTTGTTCCTTTGTACTAAGCGTGATGTTCCCTAGATGCCCATTTAAGCAACGTCTACCACTGAGATATGTGTGCCTGGTGATATGTACACTTGTGAAAGGAAACATTTATAATTGTGGTGGCCAACATAATTATAAGTGCTTCACGACACACGTGGATATATGACTATGCAGATGTAGATCAGTGTTGGCACAACTTAGGAAACAACTGGTGGCACGGTATTATATATGAGGATGTGAAGTATAGACTTTGGATAATCAACGGTTTTCCCTCATCTCTGACGTTCACTAAATGTCCTCCCTCTCAGGAAATCATGGCACCAAAGAGAGTGACTCGTAGCTCTGTTCGAGGAGGCACAACACCAAGGGGTGGAAGGACTGGTGGACGTGGAGGTAGAGGAGGTAGAGGAGCTGCTCATGACACTAGTAACCCAAGTAACGATAGTGGAAGAACTGGTGGACGTGGAGGTAGAGGAGGTGGTCACGGCGTTGAAAACAATGATAATAACGACGGTGGAAATACTGATTTTGAAGCCATCATCGCTCGACAACTTGAAAACTTTCTCCCCACTATTGTCACTCAAGTTGGCGATCATATGAATAATTTGGCAAACCACGAAAGCGGAATTAACAACACCAATGGTATAGGCCAGAATGGTAATGGCAACAACATCATTAGGACTGGATGTACGTATAAGGAATTTACGTCATGCAAGCCAATTGATTTCAATGGTGTAGGAGGCGCGTTGGCGTATACTCGATGGGTTGAAAAGATGGAGACGGTGATTGACATTAGTAACTGTGCAGCACATCAAATGGTGAAGTATTCCATGTGCTTACTATCAGGAAAGGCATTGACATGGTGGAATACGCAGATTCAAGCTAGGGGTAGAGCGGCAGCTGTAGGTATGACATGGGACGATTTTAAGGCATTATTGAAAGAGGAATACTGCCCGGATAACGAGATGCAGAAGCTGGAGGATGAACTCTATCATCACTCTATGATAGGGGCTGGACATGCAGCCTACACAGATCGATTCCATGAATTAGCCAGACTAGTTCCACACCTAGTTACCCCTGAGTCCAAGAGGATCGAGAGGTACATATATGGTCTTGTCCCAGAAATTCGTGGGACTGTGAAAACAACTGAGCCTTCTACAATTCAGAGTGCAATATTGAGAGCAGGGACTCTGACAGATGAGATGGTTAGAAATGGAAGCTTGAGGGACAGTGATAAAAGGAAGGGAACAAGCGAGTCGAACAAGCAGACTGACAACAAAAGGGCAAGGACCTTTGCGGCGACTAATTCGGGTCAGAGAGAGTATTTAGGCCAGCATCCTAAATGTACGAAATGTAACTTTCATCACCAAAAGACTGTGCCCTGCCGTGTGTGTGCTAATTGCAGACAGTCTGGTCATTATGCAAACCAGTGTAGAGAACCAGTGAACCAAAAGACATGCTATGAGTGTAACAGCCCGGATCACTTTCGGAACACCTGTCCTAAATTGAAAAGGAATCTTAACCAAGGGGGCAATCGTCCAAACTTAGCAGCAGCAATTGAAGGGCCACGAGATGAGGCCAATGAGATTCCACCCGCACTTGGCAGAGCTTACTTCTTAGGAAATCCTATCACCCAACATGTCCGCGGTAGCACATCGGGTACATTCTCTTGAACAACTATCGTATTTTTGTAGCACTTAAGTCTTAATATAGGACCTATACACAACATTGACTAATCTGAGACTTAGCAGCATTAACCTTAGTCACCCTAACATTAGAAATTTGATTAGTGTAAGCAATTCCAAAGTCGAGCCAATCTTTCAAAAGATCTTTTTCAAGGATGTTGAATCCAGACCTTGATTTTTAGCTTGGTTCTAGTGACTGTTCTTGTTTGATTGGGTTGCGAAAATCGAGCTAAAAGTTAAAGTCATCACTCAAACCGATTTAGCTTAATCTCATGACTGTTCTTGTTTGATTGGGTTGTGGGCTTAAGTGAAAATCGGTTACCTAAATGATTAACCTAAAGGAGGTCTTTTGAGGACTATGCTCGGGATTGGGAAGGTTTGCCTCATCAAGTTTGACCACGAGAACATACCTAGTTGGATAGAAACCCACATACATAAGCTTTGACACATTTAACTGATTAACATAAACTGAACTTCGGGACGAAGTTCCATTTAGAGGGGAAGACTGTCACAACTCATCATTTCAGGTCATTTCAGGTCTTTTCCCGAACTTTGGAAAAACACTATTCATAAATCACTATTCATTAAAACACTATTCATCGTTTTACTATTCATCATTTTCGAGGTCATTTTGAAATTCTGAGAAACATTTGGGAAAATCACTATTCACTAAACACTATTCATTTCCGGAAAAGTTTTCATCATTCACTTGCATTACTTATTTCATCGTAAATTTAGTTTACGGGTATTCAAACTCGCGTAACCGGATTGGTTTAGGTGCGAATTCATTTCATTAGTGTTAAGTACACTGCATACGGACTGGAGATAGTCTGCATATCATCATAACAGCATTTTCATATTATACCACTCTCAGGATTTTTAAACTACTATATTCAGTACATTTAACGTTTTTACGTATAAGTAATTATAGTAAACGTTAACACCCGGTTTATACACGACGAATATATCTAAATATTCCCACAATGGTCCCAACATATTTTTAATTCCATTTTAACATCATAAAACTTATAACATTCAGTTACCCAGTATTCTGGAAATTTATTTTATTAATAACGTACGCGTACGAATATAACGACGGTTTTCGTGAAAACTAAACAATAATCACCCGATCACTCAGTAAATGTAACTAACATATTTTTAACATATTTTCAACATTATTATGACTTTATTTCATCCCGGTTAACTTCGTGAACAATTATTTCTATTAAAACCGTTACCCGATTTTAACGAATAACACGTAATAACACTTAACGCTACACTAGAACTAATTAGTGATCAAAACCGTTTTGGCTACCCCCTTTTCACACCAAAACCGGCCCATGAGGCACCCTTTTAACCTCATGCCTTAACTCATTAGTTTAAAACTAATAAACCACTTAAAACCTAACTTTACCAAATTCATAAATCATAATATACCTTTTTAGCTAAGATTAAAAATCATCTTTCTCTTCCTTGTTCTTCCCCAAACCCACGACCATAACCAAACACCATCATCCATCCATTGTTTTTCAAAAGTTAAAGCTACAAACTTGTTCATTATACAAGCCTAATCAAGAATCAAGAAACAAAAACACAAGAACATCAAGCATAATCATCCAATAATCATCTCATTTTGTCAAGTAAGTTTTCATCTTTATTTTTTCATGGATCATCCTATTTTTACATGTATTACATAAGTATCATGCTAAAAACCATGTACAACTAGCTATACTACCCTTTATTTTGTCTAAAATGAAACATACAAACCCTAACTTTTTAGTTATGAATCCCCTTGCTCTAATAACTTGGTTAGGAGTCCATGGCACCCTAAGAAGGTGTATGGTAGGATTAGATTAGCCATGTGGTGATTACAAGAGGTTTGGTGATGGTAGAAATTGATTTTTAACCTTGGAAACTTGATTTGGAACCTATTTTAGACATGCTGTCCCGTTTTGTAAAAATCTGGAAAATCAGTAAACACCAAGGAAACTTTGGCAAAATTTTTAGAAAATACTTTCAAAAACGAATCCGTAGGCGAAAGAACGGATTAAAAAGAGCTTATAACGAAGAAGTTATGATTTTTGCAAGATTGTTGACGAAAAGTATTTTTCTGAAAATAGTTGCTGTTGGACGTTTTTCATGGTACAAAAAGAGACTTTAGACGAAACCCGGAGGAGCCGAGCTTTCCAAAATATATTACTACATACTAAGACGTAACCGTGGACATAAAGAACAAGTAAAACGGACAAGTAACGACAAAGATATTCACGTTTGAATATCGGCTAAAACCACTTTATATTTGACAGCTTTTATTAAATTTGGCGCAAAAACTACGAAGTACATTTTTGAGCTAGACATAATATTAAGTAACGAGCTTTATAACTAATGTAGTATTAGTTATCACGAGTATATTTTCATCAATTCAAGGATTACAACTCGAGTATTTCAACGCTAACATGGAAACTTACGATATATATATATATAAGTATATATATATTACAACTAGCTATTTATATTTTCTAATAGCAATATTTTTTCCAAATTCTTGGATTATATATTTTTGATAACACAAGTGTTTTTACAAAGACTAGAGTGGTATAGAAACATGAGCATGGACATTCATAACATCATTTGGTGATCTAAATGAGAACATTCATCATTCATTCTAGGTTGCGGCAGTTAACCGATCATTGTTGTTCACTTCATTTCATTTCAAGTATCATTACTTCGAGGTGAGTCATAGCCCCTACTCTTTTATAATCGTTTTATCAACTCTTTGGGGGAGATACATGCTACTACTTGCTTACTTGTACGGATTCACATAACATTTATACTTGGGAAACATTATACTTGAGAACATTAGACTTGATTACCTTATACTTGATATCATACATACGTGATGGTGTTATACTTAACTGTGTTATACTAAACTGTGATGGTGTACTCTTGATACTTCCAATGGCCCCAGATTAAGTTGCTGGGCACAACCATGGATACATACATACATACTTCCAATGGCCCCAGATTTAGTTCTGGGCACTACCATGGAGACACATATACTTCTTATGGCCCCAGATTAAGGTTCTGGGCACAACCATGGAAGTATACATACTTAGGTGAGGTCTTCGGAGATGAAGTGTAGACTCACTACTAATTGCTAAACTGTTGTTATGAACTTATACATATCTTACTCATACTATACATTGTAGCAGTGGGTTGTGAACACACAGGTTACAAGTCTCTTATGACGGGACTTGCAACTGAGTGGATTTACGATGCCTTTGCTGTGTGAACATTCTTTATAAGCTTTTTCAACTGCATTAAGACAAACTCTATGAACTCACCAACCTTTGTGTTGACACTTTAAGCATGTTTATCTCAGGTTAGAAAGGCGATAGCAGGTTTGTGGAGCTGAGAGTCTTAGGGCATGCATTTGGAGACTTTCACTTTTATCGTTTACCATTCGATATACTTTAAAAACTTATGTATTATTCTACTTTGGGATCTTTGTTTTGTAAACCATGACTTTTATCAATACGAATGGTAACTTTTCAAAAACGTCTCATTTAGAGTTCGTTTTCTATATCTTGTACTTTGTGCCCTGAAGTAGCATCCCAATGACACAGTCTTCCGCTGCGGTATTTTGGGGGTGTTACAATATTTAAATTATAAAAATGGATGAAATATTAAAATGCTTTTAATATCAACTATTGATTTCTTTTTAGATGGATGATGGGGATGAGTCCCTTGGTATATGAGGAATGTTTGGTTTTTTAAATAACTCGACTCTTTTTATATAATGAAAAGTTATTTAAAAACCATCTCATTGTGATACTCTTAAAAAGATCTCAACCACTCTCGGAGGTGGGTTACTTAACTTAGAGCATCCACAATGGGTAAACTAAGAATAGCTTTTTACTATTTGATAAAGTCTTTTGAAGAGGTTTTCTTGCATTGCAATGAAAGCTTTTTAAAGAGCTTCTTAGGGGTGGCAATGTTGCCTAAAGGTTTATGGAGTTTATATTTAATTGACCAATAAAAAGCATGCAACACATTTTTTGCCTAAACATGTCTTTTTAGTGGCAATGTCATGCCTAAACCTTTTTTTTTTTTTTTTTTTTTTTTTTTTTTTTTTTTTTTTTTAACTCATAATTATATGTGATTGTAAAACGTAGTTGACCAATTCCTAGTTATAATAAGGGCTTAAACTGTTAAAGTTGTAAACTCTTTACTTATCGAATATTAACACTTAGGGCAAAGTTGTAAAATCTATAAACTTTAGGGGGCCAAGGTGTAGATTAATCAAAACCGTCATCTTCCCTAACCAACACAGAACGTTAAAGACTTGCCATGTTTCTATCTTTCATCTTATTTTCTTCGCAAAAATCATATAAAGATGCATTTTTTAACACAATATTATCAATTTAACGGTCGAAAACATTAAAAGCAAGCATTATACCGAATCGGTATTACATGCCGCTTTGCTTGCCGAAAAGGCCATGCCGATCCACTGGCATTGTGTTGCCGATCGATACCGACCCTTGCCGACCCATTGCCGAAAACGTTGCCACCCCCTTAGAAATACTTGATAAACTTCATGTCTTTCCTCAAAGTCTTATGTATTAAATGCATTAAATGCAAAAAGTCATGAAAGACTTTCTCCATTGTAGATGCTCTTAGGAGATTACTTAACTTACATGAGGTCTCTATTTAAAGAAATTAAAGATAAAGTATTATTAGTGTGTTTAAAATATATAAAAAGGAAGAGGAAAAGCAATTTGGAAACAATTGTAAAAAGCTCACATGTGCTAATTATAGTAATAATGGTGTGGTGGTGCTTTTATTCGGGGTTCTTTGGTTCTATTTATAGCATGTTCACTTATTAAGAAATTATTGCAATTGTTCTTTATTATTCATATTAGCTTTTAGGGAGTATATTATTTTATGTATTAATATATTTAAAATGATAGAAAACCAATATTTAAATTAAAAAATAGTTTAATTGTATTGCATTATGTTGTGTTCTCGAGATAATTATGTAGAAGAAGAGAAAATAAGATATTGAGAAGAAAAGAAAGGAGTGAAAACACCCTAAATCTTCCTTCCACTTTTCTCCACTTCTTTTATTCTTCTATAAAAAAATTTGAAAATACAAGATTTTTTATGCTTCTTTCGATTTCTTTTCTTTTCCTCTCAAAATTAAACTTGAGAACATAGTTTTACTATTTTTGTTACATAAAAAGATACTTCATCTGTTTCAAAATATAAGTCTATTTTCATTTTCTGAATTTTTTTTCTCTAATTTTGACCATAAATATTTTTGTTTGTATTATATAATGCTTGATGCAAAATATATAAATGAATTGGGTTTTAAATGTATTTTAATTTGTATAATTTTGAGTACCATTTATATTGTTAGTGAAAGGGGATATGAAATACTCTGTATGTTGTTGTTAACTAATACTCCTTCTGTCTCAAAATTATTGTCAGATGACAAAAATCATTTAGTCTAATAAAAGTGAAAGACCACTACAATTTTCAATCATTCAAATAGAATATTCTCTCACTAAATTATTTTTTTATTACTTAAAATAGAAATTGGATAATTATATTGAGATATCCCAAAAGGAAAAATGTGGACTAGATTTTTAGACAGAGAGTAAGGTCAATAGGTTTAGTCCTTTGCTTTAGTTTTTTTCTAGTATTTAGGGTTAGCTTGTTAGCTAGCTTGTAAGGTTTCATATGTTTGTTTTCATTTAATGTCTCTTTGTTGTAACTAGTTTAGTCTGTGGAAAACTAGAAGGGGGGTTGAATAGTTTTACGTCTTTTTAATTTTATTATGAAAACTTAGTTTAGTTTTAAAACCTTGTTTGTTTTTAAAACTTTGATTCAATCTTATGTGAACTCAAATCATGAACAATATGAACAACTATATCTAAGTATGAACAATAATAATATAAACTAAGTATGTAAAATCAACACATGCATAATATAAACAATTACAGTTATATACGAGAGATAAGTAAGTAATCGTTTATTTTATAATCCTTAGTTATATTTTGTATGAAAACTATACTTGATCGAAATGATCAATTATATGTATGTTACCTTTTTAGTTTGATTGTAAAAACTTTGATTTGTGAATGAAACTTTCGTTAGATTTTAAGTAAAATCAATACTAGCACTATATTAGCAAATATATATATATATATATATATATATATATATATATATATATATATATATATATATATATATATATATATATATATATATATATACGTCTACGTCTACAAAAGTAATAACGATATAAGCAAGATAATAAGTAAGATATGCAAAGATCTAACCGAGAGACAAATGATTTATAGTGGTTCGGCTACAAGGACACCTTCCTTGCCCTACTCCACTCCTTGAGTCACCTACTCGAGAGTTTTCTTCACTATGTCAACAAGCTCCCTTATGGCGGAGAAAACCTTACACACCAATTTACACACCACAACTACTTCACAACTTAATCACAACTTCTACACAACTACTTCACACCTATTCACTACTTAATCACACCACTTCTTCACACCAATCTTCTTCACACCTATCTTCTACACACTAATCTTCTTCACAACTATTCTTCTACACACCAATCTTCTTCCTAACTTTTCTTCTTCACAACTAACTACTAACCAATCACACTAACTATATTCCTAGCACAACTATCTACAATCAAATATTCACAACAAACTTCCCAAAGATATATGTAAATAATCTTGATGATGCACTAACAACTTGGATGTGGAGGTCACAACAAGTTGTAATACTTCTTGTCTTGGAGGATAGAAGTATTCTTCTCTTGCACTTGAGAGGATGATGTTTGAATCACTTTGAAACAAAGAATTATGTATTTATAATCAAAGGATTAAGAGAATAGAAATGGGGATTTAGAACAGAAAGTTTAGGAGTGTAAAAGGTGAGGAAAAAATCCAGGTTTAAGGTGGTATTTATAGGCAACAGATTCTGACAGATGAGCGTGGCCGGTCCCCTTAAATCAAGGCCGGCTCCCTTAAAATTAAGGGGACCGCCCTTTATAATTAAGGGGGCCGCCCAACTGAAACGGCCAGATTTTTTGTCTTTTAGTGGGGAAAGTTTATTTGGTGAAAAACTAACTGATTTTGGTTAAAATTTTGAAATCATATATTTAGTATGATTAAAACATTTTTCTTTATTACCAAAAGTGTTTTTCAAAAATATATAATATGTTTATATAATTAAATAAACTTTGCATTAGTTAATTAAATACCCCTTTGATCATAAATTGCACTAAACACTTTGTTTATTCATACCTTAAGTGATTTGGATGTAAAGAGAATGTTAATCACTAAATACATGTTTATGTCACAAGTTTTAGTTTAGTTAATTAAATACCCCTTTGATCATAAATTGCACTAAACACTTTGTTTATTCATACCTTAAGTGATTTGGATGTAAAGAGAATGTTAATCACTAAATACATGTTTATGTCACAAGTTTTAGTTCTATGAGTTTATATTTTGCATTAGTTAATTAAATACCCCTTTGATCATAAATTGCACTAAACACTTTGTTTATTCATACCTTAAGTGATTTGGATGTAAAGAGAATGTTAATCACTAAATACATGTTTATGTCACAAGTTTTAGTTCTATGAGTTTATATTTTGTGATAATCAAAACATAGAGATATTGATAATATGTTAATAATGTTTTTAGGCATTATTTATGTCAACAATCTCCCCCTTTTTGATTATTACAAAACCTTAAACTCAATATATCTAAAACTTGTTTTTAGACAAGTATTATAGAGTTTACATTTCTCTTCTCCCCCTTTTTGTAAAATCAAAAAGGTTAACCCGAGTAAGCTTCGCGAAGGAAGTTTAAATGGGTAGAATGCTCCCCCTCATTTGAGAGCACCAAGGGAACGAGATATGGAATGCTCGCAAGAAAAATATTAGAAGCACAAGCATATATAGAAGAATATGCAATATACAAATAACAAGCACATCAAACAAATAATAAGGATACATAACAATTAATTTAAAGTGATTATGTTAAAAAAAATCCTAATTTGCCAAAGAGAGCCATCGAGCTTGCTTGTAACAAAAGGTTGGTTGATTCGTATTTGAGAGTGAAAATCTTAAGCATATAGTATGCTTAGATGGTTGATGATGGAGTGTTTGGAATGAAGATGGTTGAGTTAGGGTAAGGTTGTTGGATTAATGGAGGTATGTTTGGGTCATGAATGTTGGAGATTTTGGTGGTGGAGAGTTTGTAGCGGAAGAGGTTGATTAAGGTTTTGGATGTTGTTCAAGTGAGGGTATTGGATGTGATCTAGTGAGAAGACATTCAATCCAAGTGAGGTATTCATTGAATGCAATGGGTTTTAGGAGAAAGATGCAACAAGGTCAATTGTTGACATGTTTTTCAACTTGATTTATGTTGTGTGGTGATGAGGGTGAGCTTAGATGAAGGTGGATCCAAATTGTGTTGAGCAAGATGTAAGGCTAAAAGAGCATTAGGCTCACAGGCTTCTTGTAGCTCCTCAACGAACTTCAAGTGTTCGAAGGAAGGTGATGGTGGTGGAGCATGATAGTTGTCTTGGGTGAGGGTTTGAACATGCAACATAGGAATGGCATGTGAAGTTGTAGGATGTGGTGGTGATACTCTTGGTGGTGGAGACATGTTTTAGCTTGGGTAATCATGAAAACATGATATGGGTGGAAGAGATGCTTCATGAGTGGATGGTGTTTTTGTTGAGTGAGCAACATGTAAAGTGTTGGTAATGAGGTTGGGATTATTGTTTTGGGATTGTGCATGCTCATCATAAGAAGGAGCATTAGTGAAAGCACGAATGGATGATTTGTTGTTAAATGGATCATTTGTGTGAGAGTGAGGTTTAGGTGTTGGTTGATTATGAACAACGTCGCTTGAGTTGTGAAAGGGTTCATTTGAGTGAACATGAGGTTTGTGTATCATGAAATATGGTTTGACCATCATTGGTTAAGTTGTAGTGGTGATGACACACTTTGTAGAGTTTAGGAAACGGTTATATGGTTGAATCTTTTTGTGAGGATGACTAGGTGGAGTTATTGGTGAAGATGGAAAATGAGTATCAAGTGATGTGATTGGTGAGATTGAAAGAGCGATGTTCATGGAAGGGATTTCTTGGTAGGAGAGTGTTATAGATGGTCCATTAGGTGCACTAGGAGATGAAATTTGAGGTTGAGATGAGTAAAGGTTATGAGGTTTAAGTGTGCAAAGGTTTTGGTTTAATGGGAGAGGACATGATGAGATGAGTGGAGATTGAGAGGAATGAGAGTGTTTATAATGTAGGATTGGTGGGATCAAGGATGGATAAATTTTGATGGAAGGTTTAGGATAGAATAGGTTTGTGTATTATGAGAAGTGTAGGATGAAATGGGCTAAAAAGTAGAAAAAAGGAAACAACACTTTCGACCATCAGATGGCCGGTCCCCTTAATTGGAGGCCGGTCCCCTTAATAATTAAGGGGGCCGCCTTATGATTTAAGGGGGCCGCCCATCTGGTGATTCCCAGATTGCCATAAAAGGGTTTTTGGTAGTGAATTGCAGAAAGGTTGTGTTTTTGGTTTCAAACAAGTCCAACTCTTTGAGGCAATTAATCATATACTAATTATGTAGGCAATTATGTAGTCAAAGCATGTTAACCAAAGAGATTAAGTAAACAAGCAATTTCATCTAGCATGCAAACATACTCATCAAACAAGTAAAATATAAGTGCTAGGAAACAATAAAGCAACATCAAGTATTTCATAACTACATAACTAGGAGATTTAATCCTAATGTGTATCAATGTGCAATAAGTGGGTAGTTATGATAGCATGGATTTCTAGACTTGTTACAAACAAAGTCTTAATAGACAAACCATGGTCCTCTTGATTTGATTTAGTTCACTTATAAGTGTCATTTATATAAATATAGATGACAAATATGAGATCACCATGCATGATTTAAAAGAGACGTTTTTAGCATTATTCAACAATGCTTGAAAGTAGGTTTTCACTTAGATGTGAGAGTTATTTGAATAAAATAGGTTGGATTTTACTTCAAAATGTGTGAATGAACGGTAAAGAATATTTTCCCAATCTTTAGTTTTGATCAAAACAAAATTGTGGATATTGATAGTGAAAACATGTTATTTAAAAGTGGGATAGTTATTTGAAAAACCATTTTCCAAAATGTGAGGTTTTTGCATATTTTTAAAGATATTAGATTTTTGACAACAAATATCATTAATCATGTATTTTAAAAGATGTTTATTAAAGATCTCATGCTCAAGAGGATTGGTTAAGCCTACTATTATCTCATGCTATCGTATCTACATATCCTATGATCCTAAAGGAAGTGATGACGATAAATTATATGATAGATGCGAGAGTGTTGAATGGGGTATAACCTAACATTTATAGTTCCTTTGTTTTCGCATGCTTATCTAACTTAATGCCATAGTCTACGAGAGCTTGTTTCATCCATAGTTTTCTTACGTGAGGGATCTAATCCTACTTCTATATTAACGATTAATCTACTTAACTCATTTCACTTCATCACCATGAGTTTGCTAATAGTGGATATAGAAGATTTCCATTTTCTATTATGTTCGGCAATGAACAATTTCATCTTATTCCTAGGAAAGTCAACTAATGATGTTTCTAGGTTATAAGTATATAAGCTATTATGTACGTATATATGTTTAAGAGTTACAAACAATATATATGTATAGCTAAGCATGCAAATTATAGCGATGAACTTAAAAGAAACGCGTACCTTTCAGTCTTCAATGGATTTTCTTCAAGTGACTATGTTGACTTATAGAAGTCATTAGTAGATGAGATTCCAACTTCTTCGAAGAATGACAACTTAGCCACTTGCTCCCCATTGTCTCATTGGTCCAAAGTTATTTGGTCCAAACATATTCAACATTTGGCTAGGATGCATGTATAGTGGTAATATTTCCCAAGGATTGTAACTTGGTTGATAATTCCACATTTGATGACTAGTATTATTGTAGTATTGTCTATTTTGGTTTCTTCTAGGTTGAGGTGTTTTAGATCGAGTATGAAAATTATTTGGTTTTCTTGGTGGTGGAGTTTTAGATCTTAATTTTGGTTTAGAAAATCCTAGTTCGGTCTTTAAGGATGGTTTATAAAAAGTTTTTACTTTTTCATCATTCGCAATGGGTATTTTTCTATCTTTTGTAAGTATATACTTAGGATTTGATTCTAATGATTTTTGTTTACTAGATTCACATTCAAACTTTATACTTTTATTTTCACTAGTTGAAACATTAGTTGAGGTTAATCCTAGACCGGTTTTATCTCCCGAAGTTTCTTGAACATTTATTATTTTCTTAAGTGGGTTACTACTATTTTTAAACTTGTCAAGTTTGAAAATTTCATCTTTAAGTTTTTCGTTTTCATTTTTAACCTCTAAGCATGTTTTACATTTTATAAACACTTCTTTTCCTTTTTCCAAATGTTGTAGTTTAATTTTTAATTCAAGAACTTCATTTTCTAATAGATTATTTATATGTTTTAGTGACTTATTTTTAGCTATAACCTTTTGACCTAATTTGCATAACCTATTATATTCACTATCTAGGTCTTTTTCGTCTAATGATAAATTTTCGTCACAAAAGTATTCGGTTTCGGAACGTACCTCGCTTGATGTCTTAGCCATAAGACACTTTTCTTCATTTGGGGTTTCTTTCTTGTCCTCATCACTATCACTCCAAGTACCTCAAATAAACGCCTTTTGATTTTGATCTCTTGACATCATTGGACACTTTCCGATGAGATGATTTGGATTGCCACATTTAAAACACTTCCTTTTATTATATGGTTGCCTAACGTATCTTCCTTGTCTTTTGAAGAATTTCTTGAAGTCTCGTACGGCCATAGCATACTCTTCATCGTCACTTTTGGAGGTTGAGCATTCTTCGTCACTAGAGTCCTTTTTAGCTTTCAACGCAATTGATTTGTTTTGCTCTCTTTTTCCTTTGACCATCTTGGAGTCTTTCTTTATTATTTCTTTGTAGACCTTTAAGTTGCCGATCAATTCGTCAAGTTGAAGAGTTGACAAGTTCTTTGATTCTTCAATCGCCGTAACTTTAGCTCGCCATTTTGGATGAAGAGCCCTAAGAAATTTCCTAACAGAATTCTTACTAGAAAAATTATCATCAAGCACTTTTAAACTTGTGATGATAGTGTTAAACCTAGCAAAAGCATTATCTATTGATTCCTCCTCCGGAATCGTAAATTGTTCATATTGTTGAACAAGAAGATCTATTTTGTTATCTTTAACTTGACTATTCCCTTGGTGAGTGATTAGTAAAGAATCCCAAATTTCTTTTGCGGTTTTACACATAAAAATTCTTTCATATTCTTTGCGTGGTAAAGCATTATAAATAACCATTTTAGCTTCATTATTTTTTGCTAGTTTCTTTTTCAAATCATCATTTTGTTTTTCAAAAGATATAATTTCATCCTTTTTAGTTTCAAGATTGTATTGAATAGGGGGAAAATCATCAAAGGCAATAACATGCCAAAGATCAAGATCTTTTGATTTCACATAAGTTTCGAATCTATTTTTCCAATATAAAAATCCATCACTTTCAAATAGTGGTGGTCTTTGCATAGATTGCCCTTCTAAATATTTTTCAGATTCCATAGATCGTTGCAAGTTTTAAAATACAATATATTTTAAAAATCTTGCTAGACGTAGCTCCTGATACCAATTGTGGAAAACTAGAGGGGGGGGGGGGGGGTTGAATAGTTTTACGTCTTTTTAATTTTATTATGAAAACTTAGTTTAGTTTTAAAACTTTGTTTGTTTTTAAAACTTTGATTCAATCTTATGTGAACTCAAATCTTGAACAATATGAACAACTATATCTAAGTATGAACAATAATAATATAAGCTAAGTATGTGAAATCAACACATGCATAATATAAACAATTACAGTTATATACGAGAGATAAGTAAGTAATCGTTTATTTTATAATCCTTAGTTATATTTTGTATGAAAACTATACTTGATCGAAATGATCAATTATATGTATGTTACCTTTTTAGTTTGATTGTAAAAACTTTGATTTGTGAATGAAACTTTCGTTAGATCTTTAAGTAAAATCAATACTAGCACTATATGAGCAAATATATATATATATATATATATATATATATATATATATATATATATATATATATATATATATATATATATATATATATATATATATATATATATATATATACGTCTACGTCTACAAAAGTAATAACGATATAAGCAAGATAATAAATAAGATATGGAAAGATCTAACCGAGAGACAAAGGATTTATAGTGGTTCGGCTACAAGGACACCTTCCTTGCCCTACTCCACTCCTCGAGTCACCTACTCGAGAGTTTTCTTCACTATGTCAACAAGCTCCCTTATGGCGGAGAAAACCTTACACACCAATTTACACACCACAACTACTTCACAACTTCTACACAACTACTTCACACCTATTCACTACTTAATCACACCACTTCTTCACACCAATCTTCTACACACCAATCTTCTTCACACCTATCTTCTACACACTAATCTTCTTCACAACTATTCTTCTACACACTAATCTTCTTCACAACTATTCTTCTACACACCAATCTTCTTCCTAACTTTTCTTCTTCACAACTAACTACTAACCAATCACACTAACTATATTCCTAGCACAACTATCTACAATCAAATATTCACAACAAACTTCACAAAGATATATGTAAATAATCTTGATGATGCACTAACAACTTGGATGTGGAGGTCACAACAAGTTGTAATACTTCTTGTCTTGGAGGATAGAAGTATTCTTCTCTTGCACTTGAGAGGATGATGTTTGAATCACTTTGAAACAAAGAATTATGTATTTATGATCAAAGGATTAAGAGAATAGAAATGGGGATTTAGAACAGAAAGTTTAGGAGTGTAAAAGGTGAGGAAAAAATCCAGGTTTAAGGTGGTATTTATAGGCAACAGATTCTGACAGAGGAGCGTGGCCGGTCCCCTTAAATCAAGGCCGGCCCCCTTAAAATTAAGGGGACCGCCCTTTATAACTAAGGGGGCCGCCCAACTGAAACGGCCAGATTTTTTGTCTTTTAGTGGGGAAAGTTTATTTGGTGAAAAACTAACTGATTTTGGTTAAAAATTTGAAATCATATATTTAGTATGATTAAAACATTTTTCTTTATTACCAAAAGTGTTTTTCAAAAATATATAATATGTTTATATAATTAAATAAACTTTGCATTAGTTAATTAAATACCCCTTTGATCATAAATTGCACTAAACACTTTGTTTATTCATACCTTAAGTGATTTGGATGTAAAGAGAATGTTAATCACTAAATACATGTTTATGTCACAAGTTTTAGTTCTATGAGTTTATATTTTGCATTAGTTAATTAAATACCCCTTTGATCATAAATTGCACTAAACACTTTGTTTATTCATACCTTAAGTGATTTGGATGTAAAGAGAATGTTAATCACTAAATACATGTTTATGTCACAAGTTTTAGTTCTATAAGTTTATATTTTGTGATAATCAAAACATAGAGATATTGATAATATGTTAATAATGTTTTTAGGCATTATTTATGTCAACATAGTCGAATTTGGTTAATATGTTTCTTCTGATTTATGTAGCTGTCATGTACAAAGTGTATAAAATGTGTGTATGAAGTATGTCGGCGTATGTGCCCGAATGGTTCGTACCCTTCAGATCTTAGTCTCGCCTTCGGTACGAAACCCTCCGGATTTTAGCGTATATCCGAAGGGTAGACCAAGTGTCGCCATCCCAGGTTTTCAGGGACCTTGTCGGCCAAGTGGTCTGACATTTACTACTGTATGCTCTTTCCCAAGGCAGGGCAGGTAATGAAAGAGGTAGTATAAATACCCCTGTCTCATTTATGTCACAGGACTAACACACACCTACTACATTAACTCACGCTCCTCCCTGAACTTACTCACACACCGGAGGTGGGTCCTGGGATAACACCCGGGGCGAGCCTAACGTGTGCTTCTTGTGTGCAGGACCAGTTCCGAAGGACCCCGCACGAGATAGAGTCCCTTCGCAAGAATTTACTTTAACAAATTGGCGCCATCCGTGGGACCCGTTATTCATTCTACCTGAGAAAAATGACTGGTCCCCCTCCTCCACCCTTCCATACTCCACTTTCTTCTGCCGGAGGTAGTGGAGCAAACACCAACCCAAACAACCATAATAACCCGGAGAACAACTCCCCAAACCTCCAAGAGTTAATCCTGGGGCAAATGGCATCCTTGACCGAGCTGATCAGGAAGCATAATGCTTTAGGAGAGAATGTGCTTAGACCGATGCGTCTGGATTTCGGAGATGAAGGAAACGAAGTTGCTCAGAGAGATAAGGTAGTGGAAGAGGACGAAGATTTAAGTAAGCCGTTCAAGGAGGTATCACGATCACCATTTACTAGCCGAATAGTGAAATTCTTCGAAGAAAAGTACGTGATGCCTCTAAACATGAGGTTTTACGATGGATCCACCGACCCAAGCGACCATCTCACGCGGTTTACAGGGGCCGTGAACCAAGGGCAATGGCCGATGCCCACTTGGTGTCTTATGTTCCAACAGACTCTTGATGGCGCGGCCGGAGGATGGTTCGAACGACTGGAGCCTGGTAGCATCAACAGTTGGGATGAGCTAAGGGAACAATTTTGCACTCGGTTCGCTCTACGAAGGAAACGTACCAAAGATCCGACGGAGATTACCAAGATCGTCAGGAGAGCTCATGAGTCGTTGGACGACTTTAAAGAAAGATGGACTGATGAAGCCAGTTATATCAGTGGTATCCCGGAGATTATGCGCATTTCGGCTTTCATGAATGCTCACAAATGTCCAGCGTTGGCAAAGAAATTTTCGGACAGGGTACCTCGTTCAGTGACAGAGATGTTTAATAGGGTAGATGACTTCATCAGGGCAGAAGATGCATACCGAACCACAGAGTTGCCCCGAGGGGAAGGATTCGAAGCGAACAGAAGGAGAGGTTTTAAGGATGATAAATATAGGGGTGAAAAGAAAAGTGAACCTCGTCACAAAGATGCGTATCACCCATACGTGGCCCCCAGGAAGGACTGGAACCGCAATGATTATCATCGCACAGATCGTATGTCACAACTCACCATTTCAGGTCATTTCAGGTCATTTCCCGAACTTTGGAAAAACACTATTCATCAAACACTATTCATCAAAACACTATTCATCAGTTTACTATTCATCATTTTTTGTGTCAGTTTGACATTCCGAGAAGCATTCAGAAATTTTACTATTCACGGAACACTATTCATTGCGGGAAAAGATTTCATCATTCACGTGCATTACACATTTCATCGTAAATTTAGTTTACGGGTATTCAAATTCGCGTAACCGTATTGGTTCAGATGCGAATTCATGCATTATCAGTAATGACATTTCATACAGACTGGAGATAGTCTGCATATCATCAGTAGGTCATTTACATGTTATACCACTCTTAGGATTTTCAAATTTCTATATTCAGTACATTTAACGTTTTTACGTATAAGTATTTATAGTAAACGTTAACACCCGGTTTATACACGACGAATATATCTAAATATTCCCACAATGGTCCCGACATATTTTTATATCCATTTTAACATCATAAAAGTTATAACATTCAGTTACCCAGTATTTTGGAAATTTATTTTATTTATAACGTACGCGTATGAATATAACGACGGTTTTCGTGAAAACTAAACAATAATCACCCGATCACTCAGTAAATGTACCCAACATATTTTTAACATATTTTCAACATTATTATGACTTTATTTCATCCCGGTTAACTTCGTGAACAATTATTTCTATTAAAACCGGTACCCGATTGTAACTAAAAACACAAAATAGCACAAAATTCATGCAAGGTTTTCTAATTAAATCACAAGCACCCTACCCCCCCCCCCCCCCCCCCCCCCTTCACCCTTTGAAAACCGGCCCATGACCACCCCTTTTAACCTTATGCATTAATTCCTAAGTTTTATACTAATAAACCCTTAAAACATAACTTTACCAAAAATCACAAATCATAATCCAACTTTTTAGATAAGAAAGATTTTCATCTCATCTCCTTTCCTCTCTTTCAAACCCACGACCAAACCACCATACCAAGATCAAGTGATCATTTTTCATAAGTTATAACACCAAACTTGTTCATTATCCTTGCCTAATCAAGAATCAAGCAACAAAAACACAAGAAATCCAAGCATAATCACCATCTAATCATCTCATTTTATCAAGTAAGTTATCAACTTTATTTTTACATGGATCATCTTATATTTACATGTATTTCATGAGTATCATGCTAAAAACCATGTACAACTAGCTATACCACCCTTTATTTTGTCTAAAATGAAACATACAAACCCTAACTTTTTAGTTATGAATCCCCTTGCTATAATAACTTGGTTAGGAGTCCATGGCACCCTAAGAAGGTGTATGGTAGGATTAGATTAGCTATGTGGCGATTACAAGAGGTTTGGTGATGGTAGAAATTAGTTTTAAACCTTGAAAACTTGATTTGGAACCTATTTTAGACATGCTGTCCCGTTTTGTAAAAATCTGGAAAATCAGTAAACACCAAGGAAACTTTGGCAAAATTTTTAGAAAATACTTTCAAAAACGAATCCGTAGGCGAAAGAACGGATTAAAAAGAGTTTATAACGAAGAAGTTATGATTTTTGCAAGATTGTTGACGAAAAGTATTTTCTGGAAATTTGTTTGCTGTTGGACGTTTTTCATTGGACAAAAAGAGACTTTAGACGTAACCCGGAGGAGCCGAGCTTTCCAAAATATATTACTACATACTAAGACGTAACCGTGGATATAAAGAACAAGTAAAACGGACAAGTAACGACAAAGATATTCACGTTTGAATATCGGCTAAAACCATATTTATTTGACAGCTTTTAATAAAAGTGGCACAAAAACTACGAAGTACATTTATAAGCTAGAACTAATATTAAGTACCAAATTTTATAACTAATGTAGTATTAGTTATTACAAGTATATTTTCATCATTTCAAGGCGATATTTCAAGGATTACAACCCGAGGATTTCAACATTAACATGGAAACATACGATATATATATAAGTATATATATTGCAACTAGCTTATTATATTTTCTAATAGCAATATTTTTCCAAATTCTTGGATTATATATTTTTGATAACACAAGTGTTTTTCAAAGAGAAGAGTGGTATAGGAAACATGTGCATGGACATTCATAACATCATTTCATGATCTAAAGTAGATCGTTCATCATTCATATTAGGTTGCGGCTAGTGTGCGCGCCTTGTTTTTCAGCTCATTACATGTTCATGGTACCATCATATTGGGTTGCGACAGCTAATTGTTCATTGGTGTTCATTTCATTTCATCACGGTTTCATCAGTTAAGGTGAGTTTTCATAGCCCCGTTTTCAATTCAACATTTTTGATTGTTTTCAAATCCCACGGGGGGAATACATTGCATCAATCATTTTAGTACGAGCCCAAGTATTCAAACATGTACATTGCTTAAGTTACCTTGCCATGTGATAAGTCCCCTGTAACATCATGAACCGTTAATTTACCGTTAAGCGAGAGTGAGTGGATAGATCTATCGAGGGTGACGCCTCCATCCGTGGTAGTGATTACCAACAGTAAGCGGATGCATGTCATGTCTTTTACATTTGAGTGTTTCGGCAGAACATTCGGGAGGGGCATAGAATTTCATCAGTCATAGCTTCGGTGTCATGAGCTTAAGGTCAATTGTACAATTTTCATGAGATTTTTATCTTGCACTTTTACTTGTGGTGGCCGTACATCATTACATTTTACAAACCTATGGAATTCACCAACATTCGTGTTGACGTTTTAGCAATGTATTTCAGGTTATTAAGGTAGCTCATGTGACATGCATTTGGACCTTCATGGAGTCGCGGAGTCGACGCGTCTCATCATTATTTCATGCACTTATGTAAACGTTTGATCTAGTATGACTTGTTTTTCATAAACATGCAACACATTTTGGGGACCTCATTTTGTAAACTCTGAATTATTTCAATGATCAAATGCAGTATTTTCCAAACGACACTTTAGGTCGTTCAATGTAACTGTAACTGTGGTGCTATGACAGACACCCCCAGGTATTCCATTCCGCTGCAAGTCAGGTAAATTGGGGGTGTGACAGATTGGCATCAGAGCTAAGGTTATAGCGAACTAGGATGTATCTTGGACCCTAGACTATAACCGCATCATCATAGCATCTCATCATTTCATCATAAGTGCATAATCATGATACATGTTGTTTCATACATACCCTGTGCGAGTTATTTATACTCATATCCGTATATGTATATCATTTTATTGACCTGGTTCACAAGTGACATGTCTTCAGATACTCACACTGACATCCTTTTATCGGATACCGACATTGAAGATGCCTTGTCATCTTCCACTACCATTATACCACCAGTTGCATTTACACCACCATTAGTACTATTGATTTGCCATAGGAACAGGGTTTTCCTATCATTCAGCCCGTACATAGAATGCCTTTTGGTAGTGTATTCAGAATTAATCTTAATGGACTTATTAGGATGCTTATTGCAAGGAAGATAGTGTGTTTTCTTTCCATCACTAGTAGGGCACTTACTACTCAGGTACTATCACCACCATCAGTTACTTATTACACTATTGGCCTTCCCACAGTGTGTACTTTAGTTTTACCTTTTGGATGTCGCGAGGTAGCGCGAAAGAGGGTAGTATTCCATTCACTAGTACCATCATTGTCATTTTCCTTTTCCATTCCCACTTGCCATGAACTAGATGACACCTAGTAGATAATACCAATAACACGGACTCAACAGAAACATCCGCAGATTCTTCAGGAATAGTTCAGAACCTATATTATCTAAGATTTGATAGATGCACAACTTCAGACACCACTTTAGGACTATCTCGACCTTATGATGCCACAAACCTGATTTCACACAGAGGGACACCAGGAAGTCCCTAGACCAGATTTATATCCTCACTAGCTTTTACTATTATCCTAGCCACAGAAGGTGTGGAACAACAATCTAGGTTGCAATGCTGCTCAACAATCACCCAAAGGACAAGAAATGAATAGAGCCTTTGCTGCAGAACCGCACACAAAGAGAAAGTATATTGGAAAGTTACCTTACTACAACCTGTGTAATCAATGTCACCAAGGTCATTGCAGTAAAACAAGTGGAGTGTGCAAGAAGCAGGGTTATCGGACTTAAAATTGTAGGAAACTCACAAATCAGAAAATCCCAGGGAATTGCTTCAAATGTGGAAACTTTGGGCATTTCAAAAATGACTGCCCGGAACTAAGGAACAAGGAAAAATCAGGAACTTGGAATCAAGACTGAATCGCTCGAGGAATAGCGTGAGTTGTTGAAAGAGAACCGTCAGGATATTAGAAACATCAAGGATAACAACAATGCTTCAGCAGGAGGAGCTTTGTTTCGATATATAAACCGTAGTTCGAGCCTTTAGGGTTGTATCTTTCCTTTTGTACTTACCGTTGGTACGATGACATGACCTAGGGGCATTAAGCACTTTCCTATCCAATGTAGTATCTATCCTTTGTTACCTAGGTGATAATCATAACCATCATTTACTCCATTTTCTATCCCGATTGCTCAGACTTCAATCGTTTCACAACATTTTAGCATTGTCTCATCAGGTATTAGGTTGATTTCGTATTTGAAGAATTTGTAGACTATTACCATTCGACAAGATTCACTCACGTATCCAATACACCATTCAAGCTATTTTACCATCATATGGGGAAATTGTTTTACAGAAAAATTTCTGAAGTAAGCTATTTTATTTCCATCCTATAAATTGATTTTTCTGTCATTACACCAAGTATTTACTATTATTACGCGAAGCAATTTTCATGTTACTTGAAAGGAAACATCAGGATACCATTTTAATAACAATGCGTTGAACACCATCTAAAACTTTTGATAAAAGTTATGATATTTTGACAAAATCCAACATCGCATCATTAGTCCTCAATTATACATAGCCTGATCACCTATGTAAAATTCAGGAAGGATTATGCCATGAAGGAAATAATTACCTTTTCAAAGGATTGTTAATAACAATCTTCATTCGAAAGCTTTGTAAACAAAGGAACTCTTCCATAAACATCCCTTTTTGCCGAACTATCCCTGGATACTTACCCTACCTGTCACTCACTTAGCCAGTAAGTTGGATTTTCCCATTGACTTCCCTAGAAGAGACTTTCCATATCAATTACATGCAGGATTCCTTTATACAATAAAAGCAATGAAAGGATTACAGAACTACTAACCAGGACTAGAAGTATATAGTGAGAGAATTCATAACTCAACAATCCTAAGATACTGCGAGACCATCTGAATCACCATCTCTGACTTAGTTGTCAAATTCTATCATTTAAAGGTACTAGCTAGACTGAGCTACAGGATTGAACTCAATATAGATGTCCGCAGGACAACACAATAGAAATAAACCAAGGTTCTAATTGAGACTGTAGAGCATTTCATTTAAACATGGCCTCATCCATACATAAACTTTCCTGCAGTAAGTTTTCACAAAGGACAATTGTTTGAATCAAGAATATCGACGTAGATTCCTCTAAGGCATTATGTCTCTAGAAATTTCAGATAACCTCACCTTCATACCAAGCAAGGGATCAAACCAGAACATATCTCCTCATCTACATGGGAAAACAGAATAGACATTCATCGACACAACATCAAGTGATACCTTCGTCTTGCCAATTACAACGATAAACTATTTCATGACTTAAGTTAGTCTAAATACCTATGCTTGTAGTTATGCCAGATAACCATCAATAGACATTATCCAACCTCAGGAACTAAGCGTTAGACATCTATGCATTTAAGCGAACATTTCCTATTCTACCATTTTATCCTTTTCAGTGTTTTCACTTTTAAATAAAGTTGATGCTTTTACATAAATCACATACCTTGTGGAAAAATGATTTCTGAAATTCCTATTTTGAACAAGTACGATCCTTTTTGGTCAATCTTTAGCAACACTATTGTACAATGAGAAGTATACATAGACATCAAACTTTGGTAAGCAGTCTTAATCACAACATGTTTGAAAACAGTTCCTATTTCATAACTACTGGATTTTGAATCATCAAGAAAAATATTACTCAGTAAATCATTTGCTCCATTTTCTAAGTTCGTTTATTCAGAAAAAGATTTCAACCAAAACTCACAATCGCGAGACAAATTTCCAGAACCAACTTCCCTACAACATCGCTTATGCATTTAGGATTTGTGACTTGACAATAAAGAATATTTGGAATATGTGATGAAGGAATTAGGAGGAACATCACAAATTGATCACGAACTTCAGTAGTGAGGACCAAACCTAATAGACAAAGAAGGACATATGTCTTATCATCCGTTGGAACAAAACGCAAGGAACCAAATTGTTACCTATATTCTATCGCTTTCAGATAACGCCAAGTTCGGAGGACCGAACGTTGTGGAATTAGTCACAAAGGTTTATTGTACCCATTTCAGTTATTTTCCTGTTAAGGAAACCGATTCACCTTGGACTTCATGTAATCATTTCAGAATTTCCTTCAGAAATCCATTTAGATGGAAACATCACAGATCACCCTCAGACCGATGGTCAAAGCGACAGAACAATTCAAACATAGGAAAGTATGCTCAGAGCATGAGTGATTGACCCTAGAAATGGTTGGACAAATCATTTAACATAAATCAAATTCATCTACAACAATGGTTATCACACCAACAACGGGAAACTGGCAGAAGTTAGGTTGGTACATAACACACATCATTTGGATTGGATATCCTGAACAACAAACCATCCAGATTCAAGTGGGAGAACAAACTAAGTTAAAAGCATTGCCTTGGATTGGCATGATACAAATTGGATAACAATAAAGGTTGAACCTTTAGCATATTGGACTATTTAAGATTCATTTTAGAATCGACCAACTAGCATACAAACTTGAGTTCTGGCAGAATTCAGCAGTATATATTACAGTATCACATTTAAAACATTAAGAAGCGCAGACCATCTATTGATGGGCCAAACTCAGAAAAAGCTCAACTCACTAGTTCAATAGGCATTCATGAGATAACCAGAAATTTTCTACAAGTCAAGAATCAGTTACAAGTGGCACAAAAACTACGAAGTACATTTATAAGCTAGAACTAATATTAAGTACCAAATTTTATAACTAATGTAGTATTAGTTATTACAAGTATATTTTCATCATTTCAAGGCGATATTTCAAGGATTACAACCTGAGGATTTCAACATTAACATGGAAACATACGATATATATATAAGTATATATATTGCAACTAGCTTATTATATTTTCTAATAGCAATATTTTTCCAAATTCTTGGATTATATATTTTTGATAACACAAGTGTTTTTCAAAGAGAAGAGTGGTATAGGAAACATGTGCATGGACATTCATAACATCATTTCATGATCTAAAGTAGATCGTTCATCATTCATATTAGGTTGCGGCTAGTGTGCGCGCCTTGTTTTTCAGCTCATTACATGTTCATGGTACCATCATATTGGGTTGCGACAGCTAATTGTTCATTGGTGTTCATTTCATTTCATCACGGTTTCATCAGTTAAGGTGAGTTTTCATAGCCCCGTTTTCAATTCAACATTTTTGATTGTTTTCAAATCCCACGGGGGGAATACATTGCATCAATCATTTTAGTACGAGCCCAAGTATTCAAACATGTACATTGCTTAAGTTACCTTGCCATGTGATAAGTCCCCTGTAACATCATGAACCGTTAATTTACCGTTAAGCGAGAGTGAGTGGATAGATCTATCGAGGGTGACGCCTCCATCCGTGGTAGTGATTACCAACAGTAAGCGGATGCATGTCATGTCTTTTACATTTGAGTGTTTCGGCAGAACATTCGGGAGGGGCATAGAATTTCATCAGTCATAGCTTCGGTGTCATGAGCTTAAGGTCAATTGTACAATTTTCATGAGATTTTTATCTTGCACTTTTACTTGTGGTGGCCGTACATCATTACATTTTACAAACCTATGGAATTCACCAACATTCGTGTTGACGTTTTAGCAATGTATTTCAGGTTATTAAGGTAGCTCATGTGACATGCATTTGGACCTTCATGGAGTCGCGGAGTCGACGCGTCTCATCATTATTTCATGCACTTATGTAAACGTTTGATCTAGTATGACTTGTTTTTCATAAACATGCAACACATTTTGGGGACCTCATTTTGTAAACTCTGAATTATTTCAATGATCAAATGCAGTATTTTCCAAACGACACTTTAGGTCGTTCAATGTAACTGTAACTGTGGTGCTATGACAGACACCCCCAGGTATTCCATTCCGCTGCAAGTCAGGTAAATTGGGGGTGTGACATCGTAGGCCGATAGAAACCTTCAGGGAGGGACCGTTACGTCCCGGCCTAAACGCACTCACAAAACCTCCTAGGGAAATCTTGGCCATGGAGCGTCATCTAAACTTACCAGCACCCAGGCCCACAGGCAGCAAACCCACGAGAGAAAACATGGGTAAGTTCTGCGAATATCATAAGGAAGCCGGTCATTTAACTAACCACTGCCGGGAGCTGAAGAAGCAACTAGAAATGCGTTGGAATCCGGAAGACTCGATCACTTGTTGAAAGAGTGGAAACAGAGAGATACCATTAGAGATAGAGAGCCGGCGAAAAATTATGACAAAGGGAAAAACAAAGTGATCAATATGATAAGATCCTCCGGAGGAACGAAACGGAGAAGCTACGGCTACGAGGAGGAGTGGATGAAAACCCCGGCCCAATTACTTTCCCTCCGGTCATGACGGAGGATCTGTCTGATGAGCCCCTCATTGTTGAAGGAGAAATCAGTGGATACCTTGTGCGTCGGGTATATGTTGATGAAGGGTCCTCGGTGAACGTGATGTACGAACATTGCTTCAATAACCTAAGTGACGACATCAAAGATAGGCTCCGAGAAACCAGTACGTCCCTCGTAGGCTTCTCTGGCGAAACAAACAAACCTTTGGGGAAGATTGAGTTAGAAGTGTGTTTCGGTGACCACGGGATGTACCGAAGAACAATGATGAATTTCTGTGTGGTTAGCTCCCCGTCACCATACAACGTAATCTTAGGTAGAACAGGTTTAAAGGAAATGAGGGCCATACCATCTACCATTCACTCGATGATCAAATTCCCCACACCCAAGGGAATAGCAACCCTGAAAGCCCGTCCGTTGATAGTATCCGAATGCCGGAAGTTAGAGGAAAGGCAGATGAACGAAGAATCTCAATCCGAGGGTTATCAAGAAGTCAACCACGATGGGAAAAAAATAACGGGAACCGAGGAAGTTTTGGTAAACCCGGCTTATCCGGAACAGTTAGTAATCATCGGAATGAATTTCTCAAGAGAAGGGCGTAAAAGCCTTATTGAGCTTTTACGAAAAAATAAAGATATATTTGCTTGGCAACCGTCGGATATGACTGGGGTCCCTAGATGGTTGATCAATCATCGGCTGAATGTTAATATGATGGACACCCCTGTAGCTCAGAAAAAACGAAGTCTATCCGCGGAAAAGAATCAGATTGTGACAAAGGAAGTGGAGGAATGGTTGAAAGCAGGGATTGTTAGACCCGTCAAGTACCCCACGTGGATCTCCAATCCGGTCCTGGTGAAGAAGTGTGACGGAAGTTGGAGAATGTGCATCGACTTCAAAAACCTCAACTCTTCATGTCCGAAAGATTACTACCCATTACCGGAGAATGACTGGAAGATAGAGTCGATAGTAGGCTTCAGATACAAATGCTTTTTGGACGCCTACAAAGGATATCACCAAGTTCAAATGGCCGAAGAAGATGAAGAAAAGACAGCGTTTTACACGGAGCAAGGTACATATTGCTATACCAAGATGCCCTTCGGACTCAAGAACGCAGGGGCAACCTACCAACGTTTAGTGGACTCGGCTTTCCAAGGCCAGATCGGCAGAAATTTAGAAGCTTATGTAGATGACATGGTGGTCAAAAGCAAAAGCGAGAAAGAAATGTTAGCCGATATTTCTGAAACCTTTCACAATCTCCAGAAAATAAACATGAAGCTAAATCCGAGGAAGTGCTCCTTCGGCGTTGAGGAAGGAAAATTTTTGGGCTATATTGTAACGTCCGAAGGAATAAGGGCGAATCCAAAGAAAACGAAAGCGATTGCTGAAATGAAATCTCCGTCCACTTTGAAGGAAATGCAAAGTCTAAGTGGAAAATTGGCAGCTTTGAACCGTTTTCTAGCAAGATCGGCCGAGAAATCCCTTCCGTTCTTTGAAACTCTGAAAAACATCATGAAGGAAAACAAGGACGAATATAGATGGACGGACGAGGCGGAGGAAGCTTTCCAATCCCTCAAACAGCTCATCCTAAAGCTCCCTTTGTTAACCACACCCAAGCTGAAGGAAGTTTTGTATATTTACCAAGCGGCTTCTCGCCGGGCAATAAGTGCCGTTCTATTGACCGAGAGGGATGGAAGACAATTACCGATTCATTATGTCAGCAGGACGTTGCAAGAAGCCGAAAAGAATTACATGCCTATTGAAAAGTTGGCCCTATCACTCCTACATGCGTCTAGACGATTGAGAAGGTATTTCGAGGCACACCCGATCAAAGTTATAACAGATCAACCCATAAAGCAAATTTTGAACAAAGCAGAAGCCTCGGGGAGGCTTACGAAATATGCCGTGGAGTTAGGGGCATACGACATAACGTACATACCGAAGAATTTCGTCAAGGGGCAAGTGCTTGCTGACTTCATTTCGGAAGTATCTGTTGAACTTAGAGGGGAGGGCGATAAGCAAATAACGAAGGAAATATGTGATGTGTCAAGCTCGGCTGAATGGGTACTGTATACAGACGGAGCGTCGAGCAAGAAAGGCTCAGGGGCTGGGCTAGTTCTGATTGGTCCTGACCAAGTGGAACACACCTACGCACTCCGGCTAAACTTCGGAAGCACCAATAACGAGGCAGAATACGAAGCACTCCTTGCCGGTTTACGTATAGCAAGAAAAATGAATGTCGAAGCCCTCGATGTCAGAGTAGATTCCAAGCTAGTGGCAAGCCAAATAAACGGAGAATTTGTGGCCTCGAAAGAAAGCATGATACGATACTTAGCAAAAGCAAAGGAGCACATCGGACTGTTCAAAAAGTTTAAAATTCGTAATATTCCGAGGTCTCAGAACCAAAAAGCTGATGTCCTGAGCAAATTAGCTTCAGTAGCCTTCAACCATCTCACCAAAGAAGTCTTAGTAGAAGTACTGGAGAAACCATCCACACAAGAAGAGGAAATTAAAGCTATTGTAGTAGAAGAAGAAGACAACTGGATGACACCCATCATTAGATGTTTGCAAGATGGCATTTGGTCGGAAGACCCGAACGAAGCAAGAACACTCCAGATGAAAATCCCTCACTATGTCATGGAAGGAAACGTACTATTCAAAAAATCCTACTTAGGTCCAATGGCACGTTGTGTTGGACCCCTGCAGGCGAATTATATCATCCGAGAGGTTCATGAAGGTGCATGTGGCATGCATGCCGGCCCAAGGTCCGTCGTGGCGAAACTCATTAGGCAAGGGTACTACTGGCCAACCATGCATCAAGACGCTAGGGAGGAAATAAATAGATGTGACTCGTGTCAAATTCACGCCCCGGTACCGAAACTACCTAAAACTATACTGACCTCTATCATGGCCCCATGGCCCTTTTACGAATGGGGAATGGATGTGCTTGGTCCACTGACGGAAGCCCCGGGGAAGGTGAGGTATGTAATCGTGGCAATAGATTACTTCACCAAATGGATAGAAGCAAAACCTCTAGCAAGGACGACGGGTAAGGAGGTGAAAAAGTTCGTATGGGACAACATAGTTTGTCGGTTCGGACTCCCGGCTATCATTGTCACTGATAATGGGACAAATTTCGTGAACGACCCCTTCAAGAGTTGGTGTGCAAAACTGAAAATAAAACAGATCAACACGGCTGTCGCACATCCTCAGGCCAACGGTTTAGTAGAAAGGGCCAACAGAAGCCTCATGCACGGTATAAAGACAAGGTTAGGTAGGGCGAAGGCCAGATGGGTCGATGAGTTACCCAACGTCTTATGGGCATACAGAACATCTTTGAAAACAAGCAACGGCGAAACGCCTTTCAGCCTCACGTATGGCAGTGAAGCCGTCATACCGGCCGAGATTGGGATGCCAACACACCGTACCATGATGTTCAACCCGGACGAGAATGAAGAAGAGCAACGTCTAAATTTAGACTTGCTACAAGAAAGGCGTGAAATGGCAGCAATACGAGAAGCAAAGTACAAAGCCAAAGTTGAACAATACTACAACCGTAGGGTTCGTCCGGTGTCATTTAAGGCAGGAGATTTTGTTTACAGGAGAAACGAGGCTAGTAGAGTAGAAAGCCAAGGGAAATTAGGCCTAAACTGGGAAGGTCCTTACCGGGTGGTGGAAGCATATCGCAACGGTTCATACAAACTCGAAGCAATGGATGGAAAAGATATTCCCCGAACATGGCATGCAATCAACCTCCGTAATTGTTTCCGTTAATTGTAATGTAAGAACTTCATTTATGATATCCTATCTTCCCCGTCATCGGGGAAGAAATTTTCCGCTATTAATTAATGTTTAGAACAAACGGGTCGTTACGGTGCACCGTCAGTCAAAAAAGGATGGGTCGTTATAATACACCATTCGTCCAACGGGTCGTTAGATTTACACCGTTCGGTAATGATTTTCTGGGTCGTTATAATACACCATTCGTCCAACGGGTCGTTAGATTTACACCGTTCGGTAATGATTTTCTGGGTCGTTATAATACACCATTCGTACACGGGTCATTAGATTTACACCGTTCGGAAAATAATATAATTGTTTAAATGTTTCGTCCAAAAAAGGATGAGTCGTTATAATACACCATTCGTCCAACGGGTCGTTAGATTTACACCGTTTGGTAATGTTATAATTGTTCAAGTGTTTCATCCAATAAAGGATGGGTCGTTATAATACACCATTCGTCCAACGGGTCATAAGATTTATACCGTTAGGTAATGTTAAAATTGTTCAAGTATGTCATCCGACAAAGGATGAGTCGTTAAAGTACACCATTTGACCAACGGTTCGTTAAATTTACACCGTTCGGTAATAAAGCTGTTAAAAGTGTTTCGTCCAATGAACGAATTGTTACATTACACAGTTAATCAAAGAGATGAGTCGTTACAGAATACCATTCGTCAAATATGTAAAAGATAATACATGCAAAAGATAATACTGAATAACATATGTTCAAAACAAAATGTATTTCATCACGGACACACCATTCCGATATCCTAAATTACAAGAGTTTGAAGCAAGTTGTCCGGATGAACATAATTACAAGAAAGCACTCTCATTTACTTTCTTATCCCCATCCTTCAGGTTTGAGGGTTCGGCAACAGTTACTGCAGGAGTCTCCTTAACCGGAATGCTTGGTTCGGGGGGTCCAGAGCCCTCCGGCTGCAAATTCATTAAGTCCCCCAACGGTAGACGGTAAGACCCAGCCACCTTCTGCACATACGGATACTCGGCAACAAAATTTTTGTTAAACTCAGCCTTCCACGTCGCCGGTGCATCCTGGTTAAGATTTTTCACTTGACTCAGAACCCTTTCGACATCCTCCTCCTTGCGGTTCACCTTAACTCCACCATCAAACTCGGCTTTCACGCAGTCAATAAACCCAGCGGTATAAGAGAGGCTGTACACTCGGCCCATGCTCTTCTTGTACTCTCGACTTTGAAAAAGTCTACGGCAGACAGCTGGAAGAAGTTCCTTTACCGTATTATGGCGAATGATTTCAGACTGGGCAAGCCTGGCTGTCAAGTGTTTATCTTGCTCCTTCAGCTCATTCACCTCGGAAGACTTATCGGCCAGTTGCCTTTCAAGTTCTCTGATCTTGGCAGCCTGGGAGGAGGCCGTTGAGCGCCACTCATTCTTTTCTTTCTCCATTTCCTCCAGCTGTTCAACCAAACCTTCTTGACGAGTGGACGCAGCGCTTACCTCATCCTCCATGGCCTTGAACTCCTTGAACAACTGATCAAAGTTCCTCATCTTAGCATCACGCTCGTCCTCAACCTCCTTGAGCCTCTCAGATAAACCTCCGCAACCCTCATGAACAGCCGTTAGTTCCCGGTGCTCTCGGTTCAACTGACTGAAGCGCTTCAGCAACTCGGCCTGGAGGATCACCCCGCAACCAACATTAATATAGGCCTGACGAACCAATTGGTTGTTGTTAAGTCCAGAGACAACCTCTTCTTCAGCAGGGGTGGCAAGGTGGTCCATCATCTCCCGGCAGGCCCTAAAGGAGTTCATTCGAACATCATCCCGAAGGGTCCACCCGGGAACGAAATATCCTCCAGGTTTGATCCGAATTACCTGAAAAGGCATTTCAGAAACATCAGTTGCAAAAAAAAAAAAAAAAAAAAACAACAAAGAAGAGACTTGTCTTCAGATAAACATACCGGGTTCTACCGGAGGGGACTTGTTTGAAGGCTCCTGGGAGTGAGAAGCATGATGTTCGGAATGAGCTGTATGGATGGACACATCTGCCAAAAGGAAAAAAATAATAAGTGAACAATATCTCAAAAGAAAAGGTAAGCGGACTACGTACCGTGGGAATGAGAGTTGGGGGGACGCTCCAAATTCTCCTCGTCATTTTGCCCTGCCCCTTCTCCGTCCTTGGCTGGGGAATTTTCCTTTTCCACCCCCTCCTCTGTCTGTGGTTCGGCTTGGTTGATTGGAGTGACGTCTATGGTACCGGTTCCCGACGATACAACTACCTCCTCATCCAACATTTTCTTCCTACGCTTAGGAACAGCCTTAGTGGTCGGAGCAGGTTTTCTCTTCACAGCGGGCTGCTTCTCCCTCTGTTTCCTCTCTTTCTCCTCCCGGGCGGCTACCACCTCATCATCAGCAACCTCAACCACCTTCTGAAGATTGCTCTTTGCTGGAGGTTTCTTCCCCGGAGAAAGTGGTTTAGCTGTACGGTCCGGATGAACATATCCCTCGGGAAAGGCTTCCCCTTTGCTAACCTCCGTTCCCTCCAAGTCCGGAAGCTCTAAATACTCAGACATGGTAATAACTACAAAAAAAAGAGGGGGAGGTAAGCAAATAAGTACAAAACGGAATAAGTAACAAAAGTAGCTGATACAAAGAAAATAAATTACCATGCCCCCCGGCATCCTTAACAACAAGTCTATGCCCGGTAAACTGAAAAACCCTGCAAAGCCCATACTCATACAAAAGACTTGAAGGAGTCTTCCGAAGAGCTATTGTCTTGCTAGCAATCTTCTTGGCATCACGCACAGAATAATTCTCCGAAAACTTGTCCGAGATCTTGGAATCTTTGTGCCTCCAAGGCATGGCATCCGGAATGGCCCTACAGTCTATCAAGAAAAAGAAGTCTTTCCAAAACTTTAGACCTGTCAATACCTCTTCGAAGCATTTCATAGCCCTCTTACCGGTTCGGCTCTCAAACGAGAACCAATGACCTTGCTTGCACAACCGATAGAAAACCCTAAAAAGGGGAACAGTCGGCGTAACGTTTAGGCTATAGCATCGGACCTCGAAGAGGGTCACCCTATTCAGCCCTATAGGAACGAGTTGGGAAATATGCACCCGGAAATACCCTATAACAGCTAGAAGAAAGGAAGAGAAGGGAACCCTAACTCCTCCTAATTTAATCTGCTGAACGTACAAACCTATTTTACTATCCGGTAACTCACTCATCGTCCAACCATCCGGCGGTAACATAGGATGCAAATCGGCTGGAATTCCATAATCTATACAAAGTTCATCTAACGAATGTTGGGATAACTTAGAGACATGAACGTGCATATCGAATTTTCCTATGGGTTTAGCCCTACTGGTCGTGGGATTCTCATCCGGGACGTTCATCTCGCCGGGTTCACTAGCAGCCATGTAAAAAGAATGCCGAGGAGTAGGTAAAAAAAAAGAAAAGTATAAAGAGTAGAGTGACGCACCTCGGATGAAACTTAATACAAAAGATGAAAAACTCTCCGGCGAAATCAAGGTATGAACGATAAAAACAAGACAGCAAGTGTAAAAGGGAAAGTTGGAATGCAGTATTTATAGTGAGGGCATGGAAGAACGTGAAATGTCGTACAGCGTGCCGATGACGTGGCAACACTTGGATCGTCAGATCTTGGTGGCAGGTGACTAGTGGCATCCAGCTGTAGTCCACTGGGGAATATAATATTGTTTTATTTTGGCCCATGGGCCACAATGGGCTAAGAGGCCTTAAGAACCCATCGGCAAGTCACAATCTTAACAATATAGCGAAATCATTATAGACAAGTATTGAACCATCACTCTACGACCGATGCTCCAATACTGGGGGGGACATGTCGGCGTATGTGCCCGAATGGTTCGTACCCTTCGGATCTTAGTCTCGCCTTCGGTACGAAACCCTCCGGATTTTAGCGTATATCCGAAGGGTAGACCAAGTGTCGCCATCCCAGGTTTTCAGGGACCTTGTCGGCCAAGTGGTCTGACATTTACTACTGTATGCTCTTTCCCGAGGCAGGGCAGGTAATGAAAGAGGTAGTATAAATACCTCTATCTCATTTATGTCACATGACCCACACACACCTACTACATTAACTCACGCTCCTCCCTGAACCTTCATATCACATATACTTACCCACACACCGGAGGTGGGTCCTGGGATAACACCCGGGGCGAGCCTAACGTGTGCTTCTTGTGTGCAGGACCAGTTCCGAAGGACCCCGCACGAGATAGAGTCCCTTCGCAAACGTCAACATTTAACAAAGTATTTAGCTTTTCCATAGAAAGATAAAAGAAGTGGTATACATATAATATGTTGCCATCTTGGCTTTTGCTTATGACCCTTTTGTATATTGTGATGCATAGAAATGAAATAAGAAAGGAGACAGTCGTGTCAAAGTAACACAAAAAGAAATTTAGATGAGAACCAATGGGATGATAGTGTGCCCAAAAAGAATTTCTTATACTACTACTGTAATAAAAAAGTCCATATAATCAGCCGCCCCATTTCAAAAATGAATGTTGAGTGCTTTGCACTACCCATTTTAATAAAACAAAAAGTATAAATCAACTAATTAATCCAAAGTTCACAAAAGGATTATACCTAATTAAGTCATGCATTAGTAATAAAATTTACATGATGCATGCATGTACGTACGTCTTTGTTTAGAATCTTACGTGTACTTGTTAGATAGTCTAAAACTAGTTTAAATTGTATAAGAAGTTTGAAGCTAGCAAGGTTACTTAGATCAAATAGATACGAAATAGAAGTCAAAAAGATGGATGGTGAAGAAAGCAACGAGCTAGCTTGTAATATGCACAAGTGTTGACACTTTCCCCTGTGGACAATAGTGTATATATATCTTTTGAACACCAAGACGACTGACTACTCAAAAGCTAGCATATATAAAAAAGTTACAGTAATAATTAGTCCCACAACCACAATGCTTTTTTTCTCATGCGATAACGTACCCTACAAATTCACTATGTGTCAATATCACGATACTGGGACCTGACCTAATTAAACCAATTAACCTAACGCGAGTCGATAACGTGCTTCCAAAAGTGTGCGTTAGTTTTCAATTCCTCATTATTGGTCACTTCAAAGAAGCCGTGCAAATCTAGTAGAGAGCGAATGAAAGGAACCAGTCTATATATGTTACAAGAACAGACAAAGTTTTATTCAAACATTAGCTACATCTCTTAATCTACTTTACAATGTCGTAGATTACTCGAGAACGAAAAATGTAAAGTTTTGTTCAAACATCATCTAGCTGCATCTCTTAATCTACTTTACAATGTCGTCGTAAAGTATTCTAGAACAAAAAATGTTGCAAAGGATCATAGAGTGTGTAAACTTTAATTAACCAAACTAACTAGTGATCGAGGAGAATGCATGCACCTTGTGTGTGTAAAATAGGTGTCAGTCAGTTTTCAGAAATTAAGTACGACTTTATCAGTTGAGAACCGACTTTTCTTTTGGAATGAATGAAAATTACTATAAAAGTTTTTGGCTCCACTTACTTTGCTTTAATCACACAAATATATATACATATAACAGTGATGAAACTCAAAACTTATACATATACGTTCACACAATGTACGTCGTTGTTAAATTGTTTTGTTTTCTTGTCTAGAAAATAGGAAGTATCTTGTTATGTAAGCCTTTCGCCTATGTAACGGGCTGAGATATGGGAATCACTCATATCCGTTGTACTTAAATGTTTTTTGGAGTAATATATTTACCGGGTCGTTGACCTTTTACCCAAAAAAAAAAACAATGTACGTTGTCGTTCTCACGTACACTTACTGATAGAGATTTGGGTTGTTCTCAAAAACGTTATCGGGCTAAAGCAGAAACTTAATTAACTGATCATCAAGCTAGAAAGAAAAATGTGTGATAACTTTCTATATCAATAAAAGGCACAAACGATGTTGACAAGTTCAAAATTTTCAATAAAAAGTCAAACAACAATAGTATCTTGAACTAATTAAAGACACAATGATGAACCACCAGAGTGTTTAAATGATACACTAATGATGGAAAACACGTGTAGGATTAGCCTTAAAAAGGTTTGCTAAACTTGTTTACTTATACAAAAATGGCAGGTGTTAGTTTACTTAATTTCCAAGTGTAAACAAAGCTTAGTGGTTTGACTATATATATATTGATGGTCGGCTTTAAGTGAAAGCAAAGTGTGAACAAAAGGAAGTCCAAGAAGCCATGAACACCAATCAAATTTATCGAGAAATATAACAAGTAACACTTGTGTTTTTCTCACTACTTATATTAGTGGGTGGGTATCTCACAAGGTCAACACAACAAACGACTAACGTATAATATCTAAACAATTCTACTCTTATAACATCAAAGCATCTATAGAATGTTTTTTTAAGTCAACCTTCTAAGATAATGAATATAAAACCATATGATCAGTCATTACCAACTGAACTACGCGTCATTTATGTTGACGTATATAAGTTGTTGAGTAGTCCTTAACCATCTTATTTATACGTGTGGGTTATAAAGTTTTATATATAAAATCGTACGTACACGAGTCGTATATGTATATCCATAAAATTATGTGACCTAGGCCAGCCCATCACCACCTCTATGATTGGCCTATCCTTATTTGATACCATATATATTGTCCTTTGCTTACACTATTTTTGAGGTGTCACAAACTTATTAAAACACCTAAATTTGTCTCAATTTTGATTCGGAAATAGTATGATCAATAATTGAGATGTTTGAGAAGCCAACATGTCTCCAACTCATGCTACAGATTCTGTTGATTATATGACGTAAAACCACCCTTTTAACTTGTTATTTTGATTGTCCTTTCACTTGTATAAGCTCCGGGTTTCGATTTTGGTTCTTGTTTGGTACAACAAGCACCGAGACGTACGTGAGCTGATGATATCAAGATGTTGAACCGTAGGGACAATCAATGTTCTATCAGGTTGCGCAACCATTGTGTCAAAAAGGTCAAAGTCCAACAAACTATACAAAATGATGACCATATCAAGTTAGTAACCATCATGGACAAGTCAAATAACCAATCACAAAAATTATGGATCGACTTCAATTTGGTCAAAAAGCTTTTTTTTTAAAAGTGTTGCAACACGCATCATCTTCAAAAAGTATACATTGGTCTATGCTTACAAGCTAAGAACATCACATTATAGTTAACGTGAAGTGTCTGCAACGATAGAGACCAATAACAAAAAATCTAGAAGCTTAGATAATATCTAATATAATTAAATTTCTAACCACACAAACAACCCCTTAAGTTCCTATCGATATCTAGAGAAGAAAATCCAAAAACTATAATGCAGTTAGCTAATGACACCTTGAACGTCTACACATTCTATACCATTTGCAACTCCACGTACCTAAAGAAAAAAGAATAACGCAAATTTTTAACTACGATAGTAAATTTAAGTTGTCTGTAATATAAGACTTTTAAGGAGCTTATGAATACAATTCACCTTAAATGATTACGAATATTCCTTTTAGGCCACATCATTATCATCATCTTCCTCTGGGAGTTCTATTTCATCTGCATCCTCAATGGGTCCGTCTTCACTATCACAATCATATGCGCCTGTAAAGAGTGTCAATAATTGTAACAATGGCAAGCAGACAAAGGGAAAAAGTAAAAGTGTAGCATACAAAGCCAAATTTAAATCGGCGATTTTTATATTGCACAAAAATGAAGATGGAAAGGGAAAACCATAATTTTTATTAGTTTCTTTTCTTGTTATCATTATGTGTATAGAGTTACATAAAACAAAACAGACCCGTGTTTTGCTTTTAGCATACACTATTTGTAATATGGGCCCAAAGCAACTTTCAACTTAAAGGAATATGTTAAGCCCAGAACAAGGTTTGTAATATGGGCCCAGAACAAAGATAACCAATTGCAATATTGGTGCGGTTTTATTTCTTATCAGATGAAGAGGGAATGCAATATTCATACCACTAGAAATAGATGATGCTGGATTTTGAGCTGGCTCGCTTTCATCAAGAAGATAGGGAAGTTCTAGAAACTCTAACAAAGCTTCGGTTTGAGGATTACGATTATGTCCTGGGGATAAAGAATCAAACGCAATAGTTTCTAAATGTACATCATAAATTTATTAACACAAGAAATGCAACAATATCTAAGAGGATTTTTTTTTAGTAATTATACCGGAAAATGAACCGTTAGCAACAGTCTGAGTAGAATTGTGGCATGGGACTGTGCGTACAAACTCAAAAGGTTTAGTCCCTCTAGATTGCAGCTTCCTCCTTACCCACTGGCGACATTCTTCCATGTCAAGCCGTGCACTCCTAAAACCACAAGATAGTCACCAATAATAAATTTACAAATAATAATAATAATTAAAAAAAAAAAAAAAAATGTCTTGGACGTAAATACCCGAAATATGAACGTCTGGCAGTAAGAGGAAAAATGGAATTGTATCTGCGGGTTATTGCTAGCCACTCTTCATCATAATGAATCTCATATGGCCCAGGCTCGGATTCAATGTCGATAATCTATATGCAAACCGCAAAAAGAAATGTTATGTAAATAAGAAAATAATCAGTAGACAACAAAAAAGAGGTTAAACTGTACCTGCAAAAACTTCTTTCCCGGGACACACTTATCGAGTGCAAGAAATTTTGTAACCTGGCCTCCATCCCCATGTTGAACTAAAGCAGCAAACTTACAATGTAGGTGGGCAGAGAACCAGTAAGGAGGTTTTAGTTTTTCTAGCAACTCTGCAGCAGGTTTACTTCCCAAAGTTTTTTTCTGAATCTGTAGAATAACAGTCGTTAAGTTGGTCAACTTTCAAAGTTTCAAGATGGTGATTTTTCTTTCAAGCTAGATAACACAATTCAGTTACCTCCTCCTCGAAATAACTTTTTTTGCGGATAAGATCTTTCCAGTTTCCATGATCAGTAATGCCAAGAGGCCAATCATGTGAAAGAAAGATATCAACAGGCTCCTCAATTTGCATGAGTTTGTGAACATCATATTCTCGGACATGGTATACTGACTTGATCTCACTACTATTATACGGAGGCCTTTCAAAGTGCCCTGTTCAAGGAAAAGGCAGCCTGCTAAAATCATCTAAGCCCTAAAGAAAATCTATTTCTACCCAATTATATGCATACATGGTTCACATAAACAGCTTTAGAGGGTGTTTGTTTAAGCTTTATTTTT
Organism: Artemisia argyi; assembly: GCA_030686995.1. Lineage (NCBI taxonomy): Eukaryota > Viridiplantae > Streptophyta > Magnoliopsida > Asterales > Asteraceae > Artemisia > Artemisia argyi. The sequence continues at coordinate 630,567 of CM060702.1, forward strand.
GGGCTTATGAGTTTATTTGACTCGGCTTATATTTCATAAGCTCATATCTTTCAGCTTATTTGAATGCAATGCAAATATTATGTTAATAGCTGAACAACTCTATAACTTGTACGGGTAACAGTTTACACATGTTAGGCAATAGACAGATATTTAACTAACCTAAATTATAATCGTGACCCTTGTAGATTCCAGAAAGACCACCGATGCGAATGTTCCCAAACTTGACGACTCCAGCAAATCCCAAGAAGTATATATTAGGTGCAGCCCATCCTCCATAGTATCTAGATGAATAGCAAAAATAGCGAGAAAAATTTATCAAGAAAAGTAAATTCATGAGTTTGTGATATAATGAGTTATTGGCATACAGAAAAGCATTAAAATGGTGAACTGAATAAGCAGTTAATACAGAATCCATATGCATGATAATACAGGTAGACAAGCAGCTATTGTTCACTTTTTAGCCATGAGGAAAAGGGGAAATGTCGGTCCTATCTCTCCAGGTAGAAAGCGTGTAGACAAATGAGTGAAAACGGGGTTTTTTTCAGCTGATATGATTTTTTTGGTTATAACTTAATGTGATATTGTTATACTAGTAAAGAAGCAAGTAATCCGATACAACAAATGTGAAGTTGAGATATAAACTCCTGACATTAACTTGTTGTCCTGTATGTATTCTACTCAATACATGGCAAGCACGCATGCCAAAACACCTAAAACTTAGCTATGTGGTATTAAACAACGGATGCATTAAGAGGTCAAGTTATGAAAAAACTATAATAGAAGCTAGACGGTAAAGTGAGGCTCCAGCAGTAAGCAAGAAAGAATGAGTGGTAGTATGTTACATTGATATTATAAACACGTCTTTGAATTACTAGGTTCATCAACAGGATTAGTAAAAAAAAAAAAATATTAGTAGTAAGATTGTGTTTATGTTGATAGACAGAATAACACAATAAGTTGAATAGCTTAGTGCAACGATTATGGAGAGCAACATGTAAATCTCCTAGATGGCCGGGGCCCTAAAATATTAGTAGTAAGATTGTGTTTAAATCGTTTTGCAAAAAAAAGGTCTACAAGGCCAATTAATAGCCGATTAGGTGCTACAAGGCCACCGACCTTGCTGATTTATGTAACTGGGTCAAACACATGTGGTCAAACTTTCCGGAACCCTATGGGTGCGTTTAGTTGGGGGAAAACATCCTTGTTTTCCAGAAAATGTTTTGTGGAATACAAGGGAAATAGAAATCGCGTTCAAATCAACGTTTTCCAACAAATTGTTTTGCAAAACACGAAATCCCCTATTTCCTAACTTAAGAAGGAAAACTACAAAACAAATTTTAGTTATTTTCCTTGTTTTCCTTTTTAACCCACAACCCCCTTCCCTTTCTTTAAAATAGAAAATACAAACATCAACTAAACGCGTTTTCTATATTTTTAAGTGTTTTGTGGAGATAAATTTCCCTTCCAAGTACAAAACTAGAGACAGAAAACAAGAGAATTTTTTCTCCAACTAAACGCACCCTATAAATGTTGCCGGAAGTACCCAAAACTCACTGTAAACTTATTTTGATCACTTATAGTAACTGTTTTTAAGTATATTACATGTTGTTTTTTAGAAAATACCTTGCCGGAAATACCTAAAATTCACCGGAAATACGCAAAACTTGCGAGAAATAACCAAAATGTGGTCGACAGCCAGACTGATTTGCGATTTTTGCAACCTTGGACTAGTTTTATGTTGAGGAAACTTATACTAGTTGATAGACACAATAAGTTGAAGAGCTTAGTGCAAACATGTAAATATCCTAGATGGGCGAGGCCCTAAATTGTTATAACTAAACTAACTAAATATCGGGGGAAATAGTATGTAATTGGAGTAAGTTGGTTAGGAAGTTTGTTAGGAAGTAAGTTGGTTAAGAAGTTGGTCAGGAAGTTTGTTAGGCAGGTTGGCTTAACCATCTCTACTTATAAAGCATAAAGACAAGTAAATGTGTAACCGAATAACGCAAAATATAGTCATAGGTACCCGCGGCCGCCGCATACCGTTCTAGTAGTAGTTGATAGACACACTAACACAAGTTGAAAGAGCTTAGTTGCAACAATTGGGATAATACTTACAGTTCCCAGAGGTAATTGGAGGCTTCGTGATTGCCACCGATAAAGATAGTGGGAAAGGGGGCAATTTTTTCTCCTGAATAATACTTCCAGAAAGAGTTCATGGCTCTGAATTTAGGGGGCACGCTTAAGCTATCCAAGTCATCAGCATTCCTAACTGCCTGCTTAAGCAAATTAATATAATAATAAGTAGTTTATAATAAAGAAATTAATTAATAAGAAGAATAAGAGGGAGCTTACCTGGAAATCGCCGCAGCAGATAAGGAGGTCGATTTTGGTGTTTTGGAGGCGCTGTAAGTGCAAGAGAGTGGCGTAGACGTTGTCCAAGTCACCGTGCATACATCCTTCTATCGCTATCTTCATCTCTTTCTTCCTATTCTATTTAATTTATTATTGCTAGTGAAACAGGGATGGATGCAGGGAGGGTGTTTGTTTTACTCAATTACTCCGTGTTACTTATTATTTTAACCTTCTATCGATTGTTTAAAAAAAATTAAAAAAAATTAAAAGGGTTTTTTTAATTGCAAAAATGGTCCCTAAAGTAGTTCAAATGTGCAAAAAATATACCGAGATAAAAAGTAATGCAAAACCAAGATTAATGTTTTATATTTTTGCAAAAAAAAACTATCAAGAGCTAACTTCTGTTAGTTTCTCGTTAAGTGTCACGTCACTGAGGGTATTATCGTCATTTCACTTGTTTCAATGACTAAATTTGCAAATGAAGGCTTAATTTCCGAAACACTATTCATCATCTTTCCCTTTAATTTTCTAGTATTAAATTTATATTTAATTTTTTTTTAAGTTTTTCCATATTTTCAAAAACACAAAAGATTTTAATATTATTTTATTATTACTAATCTCCATCACCACCACCTTCTATCACCACACAACCAACACCACCTTCTACAACAAACACCACCCTCTAAGAGTTAACTTGATTTTCAGCCATTATACTTGTTACATCATTGTGTCAACAAATGTATATTATAAAGTAAATTTGTGGATTACTTACTGAGTTAGATCCTTCTAAAAAATGGATATGAAAGTTCTTTTGTGTCAACAAACTTGTTTTGAATGGAGTATGATTCTCCCATATTAAGACTTCTTTTACTATCGGTGTTTTTTTTATACTGAAACTTCATTTGCACTAGCTCTTTCAACCTGACATGGGTAGGCAAAAAGAATAAGCACAACGGCATATAGAATCCAAACAGCAAACCGGTTATTTTTTTTATAAGAACATGCATAAGTGAACGTTAGTAATATACTCAGTACTTCCTAGTAACAACAGATAAAAGGAGTTCATGTGTCGTATCCATGCCATATCGAATTTTAAAAGTCCTTATTGTAACAATGTTTTACTCGCTTAGGCGTGTATCTACCATAGTCCCGCAGGTAGCAAAAGAATATTATAAACAATATTAGTTGTGTTAATATTGACATATTGTACCTCAAGGTGCTCATATAGCCTTCTTTGAACTTCAACATACAGTTGCATTGCTTCGCTTATCTGCAAGTTTTTGAACGGTAGTTTTTCCTGTTAGAGTCAATATTGGAGGGCTTTATTTGTCAGGCGATCCAGTAAGAAGCTAAATATTCTTGAGAATGAAATAAATAATTCACGGATGCTTTTATATAGTAGAAATTAAATTGGTAATCTAATTAGAGAAAAATTCGTGTAGAGCCATCCCAAACACCCTTTTATATGTTCGCTACATGGCTACATTACACAATTTTAATAAACAATGTACATATCTTTCTTTTACAAGCTAGTGTTTAAAGTAGTAATTGCTACATTTATGTATACGAATTTAAGCATTCTAAATCCATAATAAATGTTTTAATGGTTGCTTCTATACGTGTTTTGATTTACAAAATATAGGTATCATAATGAATGAATTTTGACCAAACACATAATGGACACATACCACCAAAATTCATTTATTAGTATCACAATGATTTTCTATTTAAGCAGGCAGCATTTAGTTATGATGATTAAAGAAGTCATCTTTTCACTTATTAAGACCATATCTTTTTACACTCATACATATATGTCAATTCTATTCTAGTGTTGATTATTAAACACATAAGTGGATAAATTTAAAAATTAAAAACAATGTTTTAAAAACCGGTTTTCTAATTAACCCGGTCGAGTCATCAGGTCACGGTTCAACCGGTTTAACCGGTAACCGGGTTTTTCGTTAAAAACTGCCTTCCGGTCACCCGACTGGTTCACGGTTCAACCGGCCGGATCAACACGGGTTTTAAAACACCGATTAAGAATGCAAGTATTAGTAATTTTTTTGTAATAAAGTTATTATACGCAGTGGCGAAGCTAGAAAATTTTCAGTGGGGGGTCGGGATCTAAATTTTTTTTTCTAACGCTATTTTTCGGGTAATATGTTCGGGTCGGTGATCAATTTCATGTTGATACAATGCCTTATTGGCGCATGCCAACTTTGTAGCATACATATGAAACCAACAGCAGCCAGTAGCTACCAAACAGTATTTTCGAATGACATCTATTATTCAAATATAAGGATAGAGGTTCGAATGACATCTACAGTGGTGGTAAGCAGAGGGAAATGGTGTTGGTTTGTGTGGTGATAGAGGGTGGTGGCTATGTTTGTAATGTGATGACTTAAAAAAAAAAAAAAAAAAAAAAAAAAAAAAAAAAAAAAAAAAAAAGTTGTGTTTGTGTGTTGGTGGTGGATGGATCAAGAAAAGAGAAAGAAAAGAGAGAGTTAGAAATAAGAAAAAAAGTGTGTAATTGTGTTTGCATTTATGGGTTTTTGTTCTTGTTGTTGTATTAAAATTAAATATAAATTCAAATGGGGAAGAAGACGATGGTATATTAGTCATTTCACTGAACTTAACGAGGAAAACTAATGAAAGTTAGTGAATAGTGTGTCTCGGTGGCTTTTTTGCAAAAATATGGAACATTAATGTCGTTTTTGCAATACTTTTTGTCTTGGTGTATTTTTTTGCGTATTTGGGCTACTTTAGGGACTATTTTTGCAATTTACTTTTTTTTTTTTTTTTTTTTTTTTTTTTTTAAGTGATTTTATTTTATGGTGGAATATGCTTCGTTTGGGCTTTTTTACTTAAGTGGTTTTTGTGGGCTCTCTCTAATGAGATGAATTAATGTTTTGGGCCCCCAACTTTAATAAACAAAGTATCTTTCTTTTACAAGCTAGTGTTAAGTAGTAATTGCTACATTTATGTATACGAATGTTTTAAGCATTCTAAATCCATAATAAATGTTTTAATGGTTGCTTCTATTCGTGTTTTGATTTACAAAATACAGGTATCATAATCAATTTTGACCAAACACACATACCTCAAAAAATTCAATTACTATTTTCATAATGATTTTCTATTTAAGCAACATTTAGTTATGATTTTCACTTATTAATCTCATATCTTTTACACTCATACATGTACGTCTAGTCTATTCTAGCGTTGATTATTAAACACATAAGTGGATAATTTAGAAAGAAAATAAGAATGCAAGTAGTAGTTTTGTTTGGGTGGTGTACAAGTAAGGCTTTGCACAGTGGGCCTGATAAGATCGGTCGAGTGTTTGTGCTTGGGTTGACCGACTTTGAAGTCGGTCATTACCACTGTGGGACAAAGGTCAAATGTCGGTCGACTGAGGAAAAAGAAAAAAAAAAAACTATCGGTTGAAATTATGACCGATTGTTACAACACCCTCTTTATAGTTTTAGTGATAAATATTAACTCGGTTATCGACCGTGTCAACTTGGTCTAGGGGTGAGCATCGGTCTAGGACAGGACCGAACCGGACCGATAAGACCGATGACTGAATTAGTCAAAAAGCCAAGACCGAGGACCGGACCGAATATGGTTGGTCTGGTCCGGTCCAACAAGGCCAAATAATCAGTTTGTGATCCGGACCAAAGACCGAATTAGCCAAAAAACCAAGACCGAGTACCGGACCGAATATGGTCGGTCTGGTCCGGTCTCGGTCGGTCCGATCCGTTTAGGTCGTTTGATCACCAGAGTAGAGAAAACTGATGTGGCAAGAGATGAACCCGCTGTGCCTAACTTAAATAGCCTAACAATAATGGAGTGATTATGATTTGTTTGTAATAAAGTTATTATTATTATTATACTAGTTTGCATCTTCTTTCTTCCCGGACGACAATGATTCACCCCCAATTTGTCCTCTGCTAACCCACCCACGCGCTTACATACATTACACCCTCTGTTTGTTACTTTCTTCTTCCCAGATCCAAACACATATTCAATCAATCGATCAAACCCTAGATTCATTTCCAATCCAAAGGTCAGCTTTTCATTTCCATTATTATTTATATAAAAATATAATTAGTTATTAGATTTATCACCATGGAATAGATAATTATTGTTATGATCGATGGCTTCGATTCGTAGAACACTTTCCCCTTACCACGATCGCTCCTCCCACCAAAACGGCAGCCCCTTCTCACCCTCTTCCCACAAACACAACACCCAAACCTCCCGCTTCGCCACATTCGGCGTTAGCGTTCGTAAAGGCTCTCCCCTTCGCACGTGGCGCAGATCCATCTACACTTGCTTTTTCTTCTTCCTTTTAGGCTTCTTACTAGGCCTAGCCCCCTTCGGCACCCAATTCGACCAACAACAACAACAACATGACCAAGACCCCGTACTAGACTTCTCCTTCGAAACGCCCCCTTTAGACACTAACTTTAATCAAGTTGAACTAGCGGTTGAGGATAAGGATAAGTATGATGGTACTAGGTTTGATTATAATGTAGCTAGGAAGCAACTGATAGTTGTCACGCCTACTTACAACCGCGCGCTACAAGTGTTTTATTTGAATAGGCTTGGCCACGTGCTGAGGCTGGTGCCTCCGCCGGTTCTGTGGATTGTTGTGGAGATGAATGCGGCGTCTACGGAGACGGCGGATGTTTTGAGAGGGATGGGGATTATGTATCGCCATTTGGTTTGTGGGAAGAATTTCACGGATGTTAAGGATAGGGGTGTGTATCAGAGGAATACTGCGCTTGAGCATATTGAGCGTCATAGGCTTGACGGGATTGTTTATTTTGCGGATGATGATAATGTCTATTCGCTTGAATTGTTTGAGGCGTTGAGAGATATCAGGTACGTACTGCTTTGTTTGCTGATTTTACTATCTAATAATGTATCTGAATATGATGCATATGAAATACGATGTATGCTTGCTGCAAGTACTAATTACTTTTGCTATTACTAGTTCCTTCAATTATATCGTTATCTTAGTAGTAGGTAGCTTAAGAGCTATAGATTAGGAGCAAGTGCACGAGCAGTGTAGACGCATGCAATATATGTATCTTTATGTTACATCAAATTAATATTGTCTTATTCTCAAGATTGAAATTGCATTGCGGGTAATGTGTCAAATATGAAGCTTGCATGTTTGTTTGTCAATTTGAGCGACCAAGGGACAGAGCTGTACTCTCTTGTTGTCTTATCTGATTGAAAGAAATAGTAACTTATATTTGTTGAGGTTTTACAATGGGGCGGGGAAAGTATAAATTCCAGACCATCTGATTAGTAGCACTTTGCCTATCACGTTAGCAATAGTAGTAGTATTGACAAAAAACAGATCACAAGATTCGGAAACGCAATCCACATATTAACGAATATGAAGAAATAATCTTTGATGTATGTTGCATCTTTCAACCAGAGCTTAATGGTTTCTTCTGGAAATGTTGGAATAGATCTCGGAGTAAAAAATATGTAAATTTTATTAATGCAAACAATCCTTTTTTTAGTATAAATTCCGCTCACTTTTGCCTATACAAGAAAGGTTGAGATTGCTTATCTTCTACTCGTGATATTCTGATTGACCTATCGGTAAATCCGTGCATCCAGGCTCCTAATGGCTCACAGACCTCAAAGTGGCAATCTTGTTTTCTGTTTATGCCTGATAATTTTTATCTTTTCACTTTTATTTTGTCACCGAATATAGCGTGTAACTTGTTACATGTTGCATTTTCTATGACTTACCATTTTGTAAAGGAATTTATCCATATTGCTTAGCAAAATGGTGTTACATAAGATGTTGTTTTATGTTTGACTGCAGTCGGTTTGGCACTTGGCCAGTTGCAATGGTTGCACAAAGCAAAAACAAGGCCACTTTAGAAGGTCCGGTTTGCAATGGAAGTCAAGTGATTGGGTGGCACACAAATGAGAAGAGTAAAAGGCTCAGAAGATTTCATGTTGACATGTCAGGATTTGCATTCAATAGCACCATCTTGTGGGATCCAAAGAGATGGGGAAAACGCAGCTCAGCTTTGATTCGTCAAATGGACACCGTCAAAGAGGGATTCCAGGTATGCATCATATTGTTTGTATTAATTCAGGGAATTGTCATTTACTTAAAGTTTGGGTTACATTTCAGGAGACGACCTTTATAGAACAGTTGGTGGAAGATGAAAGTCAAATGGAGGCGACTCCTGCCGGATGTTCTAAAATCATGAACTGGCATCTTCATTTGGAAGCGCATGGACTTGCTTATCCAAGAGGCTGGTTACTTCAGAAGAACCTCGATGCTGTTCTTCCTATCGAGTAAAAGGCAATGCTTGTGACCTTCAAAACAAGAGCCAGAAAGAGGTATGGTTCTAGTTGCATTTTATTGTTTTCAAAATAGATAAAACATTGATCAATGGCATACTTATATATTCATGATTTCTGAAACAAATGAATGCTTGTATGAGAACTTGTGAAATGATAACATGAAAAAAGTAATTAACTAAATTCAAGAACAAATTATAAATTATATGTATTTTGACAATGAAAAAGCCTAAAAGATAACATCTGAATGAAGAATATTTTTAAATCTGTTTTCATTTCATAAAAATAAATAGAAAACAATGAATGCTAGACATCTAATTGCTGGGATTGTCTTATTATTTCGTGTAAGTTATACTATCTGAAATACCAATACTTAAAGTTGCAAGGGATGTGATAAATTTACCCAACTACCCGCTCAGATTCTAAAGTAATTGCTATTTTAGAGTGAGGAGAATTGCCTAGAAATGCAACTAAAAATCTGAAATCTGCCCAAGTGGGATATGGGTACTTTGCTAGCTCTTCGAAAGGAGTGGAAGCTCAATATATCAGTTTGATATCCATTTGGGGGTGGCCAGGGAAGGGGGTGGGAAACGGTCATGGGATACCCAGTTAGGCCACTTACATCTGAGTAAAAAAAAAGTCACCCTCTCCGGGTAACCAACAGGAAAACCTCATTCGTTTTCTTTTTGAAGAAATGTGAACATTAAAGACATAACATGCTCATAAGTTGTGTTGTTTTTTGTGCAGTGATAAGATGTCAATATTCAGGCGGCACATTGGTTTTTTGACACTCCATCAGTTTTCCACAAAAGCTATTAGGCCAAAAGCAGCTCTGCGTTTTTTTTAGAAGCAGTGGGAAAGGAGGTGAAAGAAGGAGTGATTTTCTTTCTCTCAAGTCAAAAGATGATATTGCCTTTTAGTTGTGTTATGTGTATTATTATGCTTATATTCTTTTACTACACGGTTGGTTCGGCCAGAGGTGCCATTGCCTTCTGATATTTTGGTAAAATTCTTTTTTAAACATGTGAATGTGATAGAGTTGCCTTGTTTTTGTACACCAGAAGGGTAGACTTCAAAGTCTTGTTAATTCAAAGAATAGATTGTGCCTTATTCCAATTTTTGCATACATTTTTGGGCTCAATTTTATTTGCCGATGCATTGGTAGCAATAGTTCCCTTCTCTGTAGAGTTCAAGGTTTCAGTTTGGTACCTGGATGTGGGGTTATAGACATTTTTGCAGTAGTTTGAGTTCTTCACTTTTTTTTTTCATCAACAGCTATCTGAAAGATCATTCATGCTTTATGTAATTTAGTTTGCAAAACATGGCATAGGTTGTTATAAGCACATGCTGGTGCATTGTCTCCTCTTCTTCGGCTTTGTTTCAAGTATTGACTTAAGTGAGAACAGAGGTACATAATGCATTATAGCAACACAGCTAACGCATTACATCTAATGTGTAGAATTGCTGTACTGATGCAATGCAGAGCATAAAAAATGTGTAGCGTTGTTGTACCGATGCAATGAAGTTCAAATATTTTTAGGGAGGTACACGGTTAGGTAAGAGCACAATAAACCCGTCTCATGAGCACGAGTCATACATCCCTTGGTACAAGCATAAAATTATGTCGGATAAAACTTAAACGCAAGTGTATTAATGTAATAATCTAATAATCAGCTGCAAGAACATCAACAACAAGAATACCAAATGCAGACAGATCATACCACCTCAACATTTAAACAATGGCTACAACCACAACTAACTCACTTCTGATCTCCAACACTCACTCAAAACCAAACACTTTAAACAGCCATACACCCTTTTACTAGCTTTACTCACAAAAGAAAGAAAATAATAATAATAATAATAATAATAATAATAATAATAATAATAAACAGGACCATTTGACAGGAAAAAGCGATCGAGCCGCATGTGGCGCCGTCCGGAAGCGTTTTTCTGGACCATTTCGGTTGGTCACGACTGTTCATGACTCGAAAACACGAGCCACGGTGTGGAACTCGTGCCGTCCGGTCGCTTTTTGTCGGAAAACGTGGGTAGATTGACATGGTGATTTTAGAGTTTGTATAAAGAAAAAACAAACAAACTGTACACATTGAGAAAAGGGCCGACAATGACTTTGTATATATAGTCCCAAACAAATTGTACACACTTTTATTTACGCATATAATAATTTAAAAATAAGTAAAAGAAGATAAGTAGTACGAGTACATGATAATTATAAACCATAATAAGTAGTATTGCTGACACGTGGCCTCCTCTTTCATTTCAAACCAAACCATCGGATGGAATCAGATCTCCTCAACAATTTCATCATTCCTCCAATTGCTGTACCGACAACAATAATAATGAATTACAAACTTGCATTGCTGACATTTTAAAATCAGTTTGTATTTCACTGCTCTTCCACTGAACAATCTACACTGCTGGGTGCATGGACCATCGCTCTCAATCCCTTGAACAAGCGAGAGAGGATGCGGGTGACGACTTTGAAACTTGTGAATACCCCCAAACTTTATATTCACAAACTTATAAGGTCCTTCACGATCGTAGATATCATAAATTGATGATAATACAGATGTTTCAGATTGAAGTATGTGTGGTGCACAATAAGTATGGATTGACCAGGCACACTCATTACAGTGGTAGAAACACATCTCTGGATTTAATTCCTTCTCACAAATTTCACAAAAGTATTCACTTTTATGATTTTCAGCCGGGTGGTAACTTAATCTCATAGGGTGCTTGTCATACTTATGCCTAATTTCACCAGGCAATAACAAAGCACACCTGACATGCACAACAACATCTTTACAAGTGTCACAAGCGAAGGAACATTGACGATAAAAAAAGTAACCTTTACATATAAAACAATATCTGCCTTGCTCTTTTTTGAAAGATATGGAAAGGAGGTGACCTGAATGAGCTTCGTGTGTGATATTTTGAGGTATGAAACTACAAGTAACATCAATATGATAATCACATCCAACACAACTGTAGACAAACCCATTACACTCTAACCCACAAACATCGCATTCAAACACGGATAAAAACTTATTAGGGGCATTTGAATGGAGAATGAGTGTATGTTCGGGGTGACCTGGGTATTTTTCTACTTGAGTAGGAAGCTGGGTGCACCACTCATGCAGAACAAAGTTACAGTCGTCATTGACACACTTGTAAAATGGAACACTTGTGACTGGTCTCACACACGCACTGCATAATAGTTGAACCTTCTTCATTGGGTTATGACAGGATAAAACGTTTGTTTTTGAGGAACTTGGTGTGCTTGTAGTATCATTGCATTCAGTACGCACCAGAATTAGGGGGTGTCGATGAAAGTTGTGCTTTACGTAGCTCCCCTCATCTGCTCCAAATGTTACATGTTCAACTAGTTTAGCAAACATGTGTTTTGGTATGCTGTAACTTTCATCAGGAAATGGGAGATGGAGGAGATCCGGATATTCAGAATCTTCATAATTTTTTATGATGACCACTCTGTTTTCGGTATCTAGTGAACAAAAATTGTGGTTAAAATGAGAAGCTAAATTGTCGGACTATCAAAAAGTATAAACACTCATAGTATCTGACTTACCTCTTGATGTCGCACAAGGAATATGTGCATAGTATCTGCATTTTTCACATTTATAAATCCAGGTGTTTGGATAAAAACCACCTTTACATACCCTGCACTTAGGATAATATTGATCTCTCTGATCGTTTAATGGGAAGGAATAAGAAAGGATGAGCGGGTGAGGATGAGAGAAAATATCATTTGTAGCATTTTGTATCATGAGATTTTCTGGTAGGAAAGCACAGTCACTGTGGATGAAGAGGCCAAAACACGTTGTACATATATAAAAAGTACCTTCGTGTTTCTTACCACACGCGTTACATTCAAACAATTGTGGTTCGGGGATAGCCGCTAATGGGTGCGGATGGCTAGGGTGATAAATCAGCGGCCGGTCTTCTACGGAGGCTTTAGCGCAATTACCATGAATTAGAAATTTACACGCATCACAGTAGTAACAGAGCCCAACAGCATCTTTTCTTCCACATAAAACACACGAACACCAATATGGTCTAGTAGTCAAGGAAAAAAGAGGTGGGCGAGTAAAGTGAAATAAAGGAAGAGTATGAGCTGGGTGGGATGTGTGTTTTAACGTAATGGGAAGCTCGCCGCAGAATTTATGGAGCGAGTAGTCACATGAATGGGCACACTCATAGTAATATCTATGAAACCAACTGATTTCTTTACGACATCGAGCACATTGACGACATCGAAAGTTTTGACGTGTAATTAGCTCACCACCGCCATCGTCATCGTCGTCATCATCGTCATCATATACTTCTTCATGTAGTGGATAGTTTGGTTGCAAATCAATGAGAGTGAGTGGATGCTCGTGTTCAAGGATCTCCCCCTCCATTATAATTGTATGTTTGTTTATTACTCTTTTAGATGGAATGTTGCATTATAGACAAGGATTATCCGTCTTTTATACAGAGACCAAAGAGTATATGTTCTTTACTTATTTGCAAAGATTTGAATATTTGGTGATTTTACATTCTTTATTAAAGACCTATAATGTTCCCAGACAAATTTTTTTACCAAAGTTAGCAAGCAAACTCTTTTTCTTTAGAATAAAGTAAAGTAAAAATCACAAAGCAAAATTTAATATGCTAAACCTTGCCTATGAGAAAAGAATATACACTCTAAAGCATGATAGATAAAAAAAAAATAAAAAAAAGAAAAATCCAGTGGAAGAAAAATGGATAAAGTAGAAGAAGATGAAGATGAGAGAATAAGGTAATTATTTGGTTGGTATCGTGTCCGTAACTCAAATAATACACATGACACGTTATATCCACTCAGCTACCTCATCCCATCCCATTTTTTAATCAAATAATAGTTCTTCGCAGTTCGCACAAAGTATCAAAAACATAATCTGGGGACAATAATTTTGGGGGACAATAATTTTGGGCAAAATTGTCATTTTATCAAAAAGTAAGAAAGAGAAAGCTGTAATAAATGTACTTTTCTTAAACTGTGTGTTTTTTGTCGGGGGACAATAATTTTGGGACGGAGGGAGTACTTTACTGCAAGCCCAAATTGGGTTGATTGGGCTAATTTTTATGTTTGAAAACCGTGAATAAAAATATTGACTACTTAAAAGATTTTATAGTATAACATGCTAACATGTTTTTATTGTACAGTCTGTGAAACTATGTTTAACGGGATGCAGTTGCTGCGGATGAAAAATTTTCTAAATTTTAGCTAGAAAATAAAGTTTTATGTAAGTAATGAGCACGTTGCGGTGATGTATTATTTGATAAATCTTTTATGACATATTAATTAAAATCATTTAATTACTTTACAATGTTTGCATAAAAAATATTGTGTATGCCTATATAATTTGATATTTATGCATTTTCCTATAACCAAATTATGTAATACAGTTCGTATTCTTTATCTATTACTCTAACGTAATTAAAAACCATAAAAGTTGGCGTTTTTAGATGTAACGTTTGCATAAAAAATCATGTATATTCTTTTCTTATTTGCAAAGTTTTGCATATTTGGTGATTTTACATTCTTTATTAAAGACCTATAATGTTCCCGACAAATTCTTTTACCAAGCTAGCAAATAAACTCTTTTCTTTAGAATAAAGTAAAGTAAAAATCACAAAGCAAAATTTAATATGCTAAACCTTGCTAATGAGAAAAGAATATACACTCTAAAGCATGATTGATAGATAGATTAAAAAAAAAAAAAAAAAAATGTGGAAGAAAAATTGAAAAAGTAGATGAAGATGAAGATGAAGATGAGAGAACAAAAAGAGAAATACTATTTTTAAATTAAATCTGAATTTATGTTTTGTCTTTTGGCATGTGATATAACTGTTTCTTTATTTCTGTTTTCTTTTTTGTCAGATAAAAACTCAAGTTTAGTTTTTTTTTTATTAATTGAGCGTATAATTTTAGAAAATCATTCTCCAATTCGTAAATTGTATTTTAAAAAAGAGAAAACAAGTTGATACGAGATTTTATATATGCTACGATTTTTTGGTGTAAATAATTTGATTATGATATAGTAATTAAGTTTTCGAACTAGTTAATATAGTGATGCCACTCCGAAGGATGTTTGCATGTCTGTTCGGGTTTAAAAATTGCCTTACAACCTTACTGTGTACAACTATTAAATTATTGCTTAAAGTTTAAAGTATGTTATAAAAGTGTATCCAAAGAGAAAAACTAAGTTCTAAATTAGCGGGTCAACAAGTCAAACGGTCAATAGGTAAATTCAATTTTGATTATGGTATAGTGATTTAGTTTTACTCCTGGATGCGCCACTACTCTAAAGTGGTTTCTTTACTAAGTTGATGCGATAAATTAGCGGGTCAACAAGTCAAACGGTCAATAAGTCACGTTAAGTTGTGTCATATGATGTTTTTTCAACGATTAAAATTGAGATTTGTTTTTTTCTATAACTAATTGACAATGCAATGTGCATGTGCTTGTTTCTAAAAGATGATTTTTTTTTTTTTTTTTTTTTTTTTTTAATCATAGTGATAAAACTAAGAAAACTTAAACAAATCTTTAATTGTAATATTGTTTATAATTACTGAGAACATAAAAAAAAATGTATATATGCTTTATCAACTTTTGAAAACAAGTAACATTTACCTAGACACAAATACAAAATTGCAAACACAACAAATAGAACACACAGATGCACCATATGATGGTTGAGCCACACAAAAAATATTACAAATTGCTATATCTAGGATACTTTTCAATTTTATCCAAACTAGGTAGCCTTTTTTTTTTTTTTTTTTTTTTTTTTCAATGCTAGTTATAATACCCGTGAACGCACATGATTTTTACTAAAAGTTATGGTTAAGTATGTTAAACATTAAATCAATATTTTCGTTAGTATTCCTTGTTTAGCGGTGGTAACAATTATAGGCTCTATTCGTGTTAAAAGGTGGCCATGAATATCGTAGCTTTATCATAATGCAACCGTAATCACCTACTCGTGTTGCATTTGTGTAACAATTCCTGATAAACCACCAATTAACGGGCCTTTGTTACACCCAAATATACCCATCAAAACAAAGGATTTGATAACCTGACCTTGTTGGGGATATCATGGGCAAAAGAGAAAGAGGGTTAAAGAGGGCAATCCAAACACATAATTGGTTTGTTCTTAGGCCATCTAGCAAAGCTCTCTGCGACACCTCTTCTCAAGAACAACAATACTATTATGATTGCATTAATCTGATCAAAATAGTGCAACAAATAATAACTACTCCGTATAAGAGTAATAATGAATTATATAGTTATTCCTTATACAAACTCGGATTCCTCAGACTTGCAGCTACGTTTTATAATGCTTTTTATAGCAACAACGGTTCCATCTCTCAACATACCCTTGTGAATAGCCGAAAACACACTCTTGCCTAACAAATTTCTAGACGCAAAGTATTGCGTTGCTGACTCTTATCTCTTACAAATTAAACCTAAGACTTCTCATTATTTCTTAAAAGACCCCGCCAAATCGTCGATCCTCGGCTACCCGGTCCCACCCATTAGGGCACTCGAGGTTGATTATAGGTGACCCATTTTTTCTACATGCTTCCTTTGACTTCAGCTGGTCAATTGGTCCATTAGAATGGTCAAACTTATTGCTGCATTTTTCTGCTCTGTTTAAAAAATGTGAAACTGCTAAGAAACCAATGACTGATAATCCCATGATTGCTACTAACACTCCAACAATAATAGAACCTTGAATTTACCTTGTGTCGGGTAAGTGGTCGTTGTTTCTGAGCAATAAGAGAAGCCTACAACCATTCAACCAACGACAGATTGTCTGCTGAGGTAACATTTGTGGCCTCACCTTTCAAAGTCGTCTGTTAAAACGAAGAACCAACCATCAGTACGTTACAGGAGGTGTTTGTTTAAGCTTATTTAGCTTATGGCTTATGGAGTTTTTGAAAGACTAATAAGGTCACAATTTTGGGCTTATGAGCTTATCCCGATTATAGCTTATCAAAGTTCATAAGTATTCACTATGTATATTCGGAAAAATTTCTCAAATGTGCTCTAAACTAACAAAGGGTCTTAAAGTTTCAATATAACTAATGGGCACTCCACCAATTTACTCGAAACCCAATATACTATAATAAAACAAATCACACATCAGGTATTAGCCTATAAAAGAGTGTTATTTTACAAAATGTTTGATCACGTCCATACAGAGGTGACACCGGACCTACATTTTCTTGACCTTGCAAGACCTTAGAGGATCTTATTGATTCCTCAAAGTCTACATATCCACCCCGTGTTGCAAAAAGAGAGCAAAAATCACTAATCTATAAAGTAAAATGATATTTTTTTGGGAAAAACATCAAACACAGGGTACTAATATTATGTTCAGTTTCTTTTGAGGCATCAAATGTATTTTTTTTCATTAATTAAGACTATCCAACTTAACTAAAAGAACTTAAGTAGGTTTACAGATTACAAAAATGTTACCTGTCCAGTTAACTGCTACGGTAAACGAAGTAAAAAAAAATCTATATCTTAATAAAAAAAAACGTAAGCTAGATAGCCTTAATTCCTGGATTAACTAAAAAAGTTTGATAACTCAAATGGAAATTGGAGATAAGTTTAATACCCTTTTATACAATATTCTCTAATATTTGCAGATTTAACTTGATGGTCGCTAAAGATGAGTTCAAGAAAGAATCCTACCAGCTACAGGAAGGGAGGAAGGAGTTGCATGCAGCCCTGCACACAGTTTCTTGAACCGTGGGGAAGACTGAATTTTTAACAACGGGAAGGACCCGCCGGATGGATCGATATCCCATGAAGATATTCGTTCCTGATGATCAACTCCTATATCTTCATCGCACCTCACCTGTTCTCGAGACATCAATGTATATAAATATACAGAACAACTTTACGAAATGGTTTCTTTGAATGAAGTTAAAATGTCACGTGATGTACCATTAGGCATCTCCATTTTGAGTTAGACCACTTGAAAGGATCCATATCACCAACACCGGGCACAACTCCAGGGTCTCACTAACATAGCCCTGTTGACCACAGAGAAAATGGATAAGTTTTAAATTTATTAGGTGTTGTAAAAGTGGCCAAATGGCTACTTGCACTTGTACTTTAACAAAGAAACTAAGAAAAGCAACACAGCAAGACCAAATTAAACTAAGATAACAATAACAAGTTATATAGGAGAACTTGAAGAAATGCAAATTGAGTAGATTATATATCGAGGTAAATACCAGTTCAATATCAGTTTCGATATTACTTTAGCCCTGCCCATTTACTTTAAAATAAAGCTTTTGTTCAACTGAGCTGGATATATATAAGCTAATTTGCCTACAGTTTATAGTAGTACATAAATGACAGCAGGGTACTAACATCACTGTATATTAAGCACCATAAGATTCCAAGTAAAATGTAAGTCTCATTGCAAGGCCAGTTTAGCAAAAATATTAAATATTAGGAAAAATTCAGAGGTGGTGAGAGCGACTGGTCATACAGGTTGGATGATGGGTTAAATCGGGTCAACTTTTAGTATGGGTCAAAACAGCCCTGGTTGAGTTGGGATGACCCACACAAGCTACTTAGTCCAACTTTCTAATACCTGTATGGAAGATTAGTTCATGACATATATTTACAAAACGAATATCATTACAGTTATAAATTTATAATCTAAAATAGAAAAATAAAATCGCTTAAGGAAATTGTTTGCATTGATATTAGACTTGGGGCAACTTTCAATCCGTTCGACCCATTTGACCCATTCCCACTGTTACCTACTCGATCTGTTTGGAATTCATTTATGTTACCCATTCGACCCATTAAATATCAAATATAACCCAAACTGACCATTCATAAGTAAAGGGATCGAAATTTCCAACTCTAATTTTCTGTATTACAATATCTTAATCAAAATTAGTACATAACTTGTTCTTTCTAGCAATTCAGTGTCTTATTTGACTTCATTGTCTAACAATAGGTTCATGCTGAGCTCTTCACCACGTTAATATAATAATATCAGTGGCTTGCATATCATTGAGTTGTTTTATAACAATATCATTGTAGACATTGATCCTTCATTATGGGCGCAATATTTTATGCATCAACTTTTTATCGCTGATGACTTTGAGAAACATGGAATAGAGCAAAACTTCATCAAATATTTGTGAAAATAAAATACTCAATATAAGTAGAAGAAAAGTAACAAATATATAGTGAAATTGGAAGCAATGCATAGAAATACACTACAAAAACAACCACTAAATGGCATAGTAGTAAGGTCCTTGGTTTCCTCACAGGGTTCAAACATCGCTAGGTGTACATTTGGGGGTGGCTAGGGAAGGGTCAGAAACGGTCATCGATTAACCCGGTGAGGCCACGTATATATAAGTCAAAAAGGCCCCCCTTCCCGTGTAACATGAGAGGGAAAACCTTATCCATTTACCCGTTATATGGATAAATGCAAGTCATTGACAATGAATTTATGGAAATACACGTCAGGTACTTGGACACTCATAATATGGTAAAACACACCAATGGAATCATTATAATGCTTAATCTGAGACTCAAAGCCACCCTAAAATTGTCTATACCAAGGCAACTACTTTCTATAGTAATGGCAAATGATAACCTACATTCGGTTAACGTGGTTAAAATAAACTCATCATACGGTTTTACATATATATCTAGTCATCAGTTAAAACCTAATAATGCGTGGTAACAAAAATCAATTAGTGGACAAGAAAGGATAATCTCAGATAAACAAACCCACAAACCTTAATAAAAATCAATAATCTCCTACATGGTATACGGCCTTTAATCAATTGATCAAGTTACCAAAACTGAAGCATAGGTTCGAGTTTCAAGAACCCTAGTTTCGGGTCTCTTCAATAATCGAAACAGGATAATGATTCAATCAATCAATTTGACCTAAGAATAATGAATCAAAATTTTTGGTACATTGGTTTGGGGTTATGTAAAGTAGAAGTAGAAAATCGATTGAGCTAATTCCAAAAACACCCCACACGTACAACTTCACTCACCCTATATACCCCAAAAATTTCAGTTTTCTTCAAATACCCCATGGGCGATTCTCTCCCAAAAATTCTTGGGTGACTCTCACATATTTGGAACAAATGTCCCTATCCTTGGACCCACTATGTACTTTCGTACTAGTTATCCAGGTTATTTTTTGGGCGACTGGGCTCACATTTTTTTGGCGACTTGGCTTTTTTGACTTTTAATTAACTACATTTTTGGTCTTTGTAATTTGGTTGGTATTTCATTTTTGATCCTTGTGATTTTCATCTTTTCGTCCAAGATTTAACACGCACCACCACCACCGGATCTTTTAACCCACATACAAATTTCCAATCTTTTATTCATTACATCAAAAACCCACCAATAGCAGATGATTGATTGATTCATTCATTTATTGCTTACTACTGTAGTAAAACTATCTTACTAATAAAAACACTTTTGCTATTATAATGCACTAGCAGATTTACATACCAATTCTAATATCACACAAGATTCAACATCCAAATCACAAGTTACAACTTCAAATTAAATACCAAACTCAAATACCCAATCAAATCTTTCGTCTATTCAAAAATATTACACATCGATACCTTATTCAACAAAATCAAACACATATATTTTTTAGTTTACAACCATTAAAATAAAGAGTTTCTTACATGATATCAACAAGACAATTAAAACTAACATTTATCATCTTAATCGTTTCTTAACCTGTAACCACTACATCCGGCAACACACCACCACCACAGACACAGATCTGGTGGCCACCATCGTCCCACCGCCTCCACAACCACGATACAAACACACACTCATACAAACACCAGATCCGGATCCTTCATTTAGGAGCAGTAGGGTGGAAATTTGAAAATGGATAGTTTTCGGTGTGGTGGGTTTTATGTAGAGGTGGCAATTTGTGCCCAAAATAAAAAAAATGGGCTAAATGGGCAAATTTTTAAAAGATTTGGGTACATTTGGTCTCCCTCTTTTTTTTGAAATGGGCATATATTGCCCATTTAGAAATTAAATGGGCAAAATGGGCACATGTTTTTCTCTCGCATTAAATTGTTTTTAATGAAAAACTTATGGATATAATATATTTAGTTACTTAAATATAAATGAGGTGTTACGTTTGAGGAATTTTTTTTGCTGTTTTAGGACTTTTTTAAGACGATTCGTATAACATGCGCCCGTTTGGCCCGCGCCCGTTTAGCCCGCGCCCGTTTAGCCCATAGTCCGTTTAGCCCGTAGCCCGTTTAGCCCATAGCCCGTGCCCGCCCGGTCCGCCCGTTCTGCCACCTCTAGTTTTATGTGTCGTGTGTTTGGATTTATTTTTGTGTGAGACTTGCGTATATAGACCTTAAGACTGAGTATTGTATAGGATCTTTGGATTAGATCCATGTGTTCTCGATCTCTATGTTTGGATTTTGATTGTGTGTTTGTTTTTTATGTTTGATTGGGTTTGGATTTTTGAGTTTATCATCTTTGGATGATTTTTTTGAGAGTGACAGATTTATGAGTGATTCGTGGGTGAGGATAGAGAAGTGAAAAAAAACACAGGGTTTAGTAACAATCGACGAAGATGGTGGTTGGTAGTCGGAGGTGGTGGCCGGAATCTAGGTGTGAATATGTAGAAGATGAAGATAATGAATATGGGGTATTTTATATTTTGTATAAAAAATAAAGTGTATATTGTACCCCTTTAGATGATTCTTTGGATGATTTTTTTGAGTGTGACAATAAATTAAAAAATAATAAATCATAAGGATCAAAAATGAAATACCAAGCAAATTACAAAGACTGAAAATGTAGTTAATTAAAAGTCAAAAAGCCAAGTCGCCCAAAAAATGTGGGCCCAGTCGCCCTAAAAATAACCTGGATAACTAGTACTATGAAAGTACATAGTGGGCCCAAGGATAGGAACACTTGTCCCAAATATGTAAGAGTCGCCCAAGAATTTTTGGGAGAGGATCGCCCCTGGGGTATTTAAAGAAAACCAAAATTTTTAGGGTACATAGGGTGGTGGAGTTGTACTTGTGGGGTGTTTTTGGAATTAGCTCAAATCGATTTTAAGATTTAAGTTAATTATGTTTTTCTTTGTTAATTTTACCATATTAAATGTCCAAAGTCTTTCTATATCAATTTTGACTTTAAATATATTTGTTTGTGTTATATAGTATTTGGTAAAAATTATACGTAATGAAAATACATTTAATACTTAATCATTCATATATTTTGTATCAAGTATTATATTATACAAACACAAATATTTAAGGTCAAAGTTGAGAAGAAAAGACTTTGAAATGTCAAACATGACATTTAATATGGGACGGAGGGAGTATTACATAATAAAAACCCTTCAGTATTTTTAGTTACCTCGCCTTCACAAAGTTATTAATCGTCTTGAGTATATGTTCTTTTCTTATTTGCAAAGTTTTGCATATTTGGTGATTTTACATTCTTTATTAAAGGCCTATCATGTTCCCTCACAAATTATTTTACCAAGTTAGCAAATAAACTCTTTTTCTTTAGAATAAAGTAAAGTAAAAATCACAAAGAAAAATTTAATATTCTAAACCTTGCCAGTGAGAAAAGAATATACACTCTAAAGCATATAGATAAAAAAAAAAAAAAAAAAAAAAAAAAAAAAAAAAAAAAAAACAGGTGGAAGAAAAATGGAAAAAGTAGATGAAGATGAAGATGAGAGAACAAAGAGAGAATTGAAATACTATTTTTAAATTATCTCTAAATTTGTGTTTTGTCTTTTGGCATGTGATATAACTGTATCTTTATTTCTTTTTTCTTTTTTTGTCTGATAAAAGCTCAATAAGTTTAGTTTTTTTAATTAGTTGAGCTTATAATTTGTAACACCCCCAATTCATGGATGCAGCGGAATTCGAACTGGGTGTTACTCGACGGCACAATAGTCACAATAATAGAAAACGAACTCCAATTGAGTCGTTTTAAAAGATTTATCATTCAAATTGTATAAATATCAGAGATTTCAAAATGAGGTCCCAATTGGTTCCATGTTTACAATGTATAATAAATGTGTTTTTGAATGATAAGTAAATTTATAGCCCTCTTGAGTATCCGTGTCCTTCCGTGCCATCCTTGATCGTCATGAACCTGAAATACATGCTTGAGAGGTCAACACAAAGGTTGAGTGATATTCATAGAGTTTGTTTAATCGTTTGAACACAATATGTTGGTAGTGTGAGTTATAGGCTCACACTAATGTTTGGAAAACAAAACAGGTAGGCTACGTTATTATACGCCCATAAAATGTATTATACACTAAGCTTATGAAACCAAAACGTTAACGTGTACCAATATTGATTGGCAGATTTATCCCGGTAGGTACTTTGCCGTCATACCTAATGTCTCAAATATTAATGCATTTGTTTGAACTAATCAAAACAAATGGGATTCGTCAATCCCAATAGGCCTATTCACAATATTCGCGCTCACTTGCAAGTAACCCTCGCAAGTGATTAAATGGTTCATACTAAGGGATCTTGGTTTGGCAAGGATGTTACTTAGTGATAATAAAACATAGTTGAATAACATACAGTAGAAAGCATTGTGTTCGAGTAGAAAAATAATAGCATGTATTCCCCCCAAGGAATTGTAAAACAATTAAGTAATGGAAAGTGGGGCTATGAACTCACCTTAAGTAAGATAGCAAGTAATGAATGTAATGGTTGAATCGTGAAGGTTTCTACGAGCAACCTATAATCGAATGTTGCGACTTAGGATCGGAGTAATGTCTAAGGAGACATAAACACGCCAATATATATCTTGCACTTAGTCCATGATGTGGTATGATGTATAGTATAAGTCTTTGAAAGAAAGATTCATGAAACATGTATGTTTTGTATATCGTTTACTACCGTTCGGGCCGACATAATTCAGAAGTCATGTTAGTAAGCGTTCGAGGAGCCAGGACACTTTAATTCGTAAATCCACAACTCAACTCGACGGCTTACATAATGAACTCCTCACATGAGGCTCCCTACTATTGTAGTAGTTGATAAAGTATAAGTTTTGATCCGAAAAGTTACATGTCCGATATTTGAATAAACTTAGGAAAGTTTATTAGTACATGAAGATTATTATTAGGGGTAGTTTCATAAGTCTTGAATGACCATTTTCTCTTGGTAATATCTCATGGTTTCCTTTTAGGTGAAGTAGATCCAAATTGCTTGTTCATGTTATCGCCTAATTCATTGTTTCATGTTTACGCCTATGTAAATTGGTATGGTCATTTCGTCATGGCCTAGCCATGACCTTTGGTCCTTGTTCCAAGGTCATGAGACACAACCTTGGCTCTAGCCATGGTTGTGGTCTTGATTATAGGTCATAAGACCTCTTGTTCCTTTCAAAGTATAACCATAATCTAGTGACTTTCGCCTAAAAATGGGCTGTTTAGAATTTTGAAGAATTTTATCACTCGGAAAGCGTTTTTAGGGCTCGAGCTTCTTTGTTCCTGAACGAAAACGTCGTTTCGGACAACTTTCGTGTTTTAACTTTTTGATGAATCGGACCAGAAGTGGGACTTTCAAAACCCAAATTTGATCAGTTTGGTATTTGGCAGTTTGCCGAAAAGTTTTGGTAACTTCAAATGGGCGTAACTTTTGACTCGTATACTCGTTTTAGGTGGTTCAAATTGCTATGGTTTCCTTGTTAAGTCCTCTACTGTAATATGTAATGATCCAACATCATATTTTTACCATTTTGATCAGGTCTTACCAAGAAAGTCACTAGTTTACTTGTTTTAGTAACTTGTTGTAACAATCAATAACAATAACTTGTTTTGTTCATTTTTATACATCATGGACATAACTACAAGACATAATATAGCAAGAATAACATGTAAATAACATGAACATGATTATTTAACAAGAATCAAGTTAGGGTTTGGCTTACAACTTGTGGAGAAACTAACTAGAACCAAGATCAAGACCAAGAACCACTACTTAATCTTCCAAAACCTTTCCAACCATAGCCATGCTTCCATATCAAAAACCCTATCTTATAATCCCTTGATAAACACTAATCTATCACAAAAACAAGCCTTAGTAAAAATCTTCACTAAGAACACTTGGAAATTTGATGAGTTTTTGTGGTGATTTTATAGAGTTTTATGGTTGAAAGGTGTTAAGGATCAACTAGGAATTATGACTTGAACTTGTGATGGATTGAATGAGCAAGATTAATGATCAAAATGGTGAGTTAAGGTTGTTTTGGGTCGTTGGTATGGCCAAGGAGGGGAAGAGAAAGATTAAATAAGGTCTTGAGGAGGTTAGAACTAGGACTAGTCAACCCTTGGTGAGCAAGTTTAACACATGTAAGGATCTAAGACCATCAAGCTTGAGATCAAGCCACACAAGGCTGAATTCCCCCCCCCCCCCCTAGGTCAGTTCCTAAACTTGGGGGACAAGGTGTGGACTTTGCTTGGTATTATCCTAAGTATTAGGAAGAGTTTTGACTCCGGGAAATGACAACCGTAAATGATTAGGCCTCAAAACGTAAAACCGGGTGTCGTAAAATTATGGAACTTTAAAGTATTGTTAGACATGTCCATATGTCCCATAATAAAATATAAAATAAGTGGTAGGTTCCATTTGGGTGGTAAAACCCTGCTAAAAACTGGAAACACGGGTCTAAAACGCGTAATACGTAAAACGTACGAATATTGCGTAAAATTTAGAAAAGTAAAATGTTACTTTTCTAATATGATATAAATGATTTAAAAAGACTTATAATGTCTAGACTGGGCTCAATCTAGTGTCGGTTGGTATTAAATGTCTTTTAGACATCAAACCGTAAGCCTAAAAATCACGAAATGACTTATAAAATCAAGGAATGATTTTTGGTCAATGGAGGAGGGAAAAATATGTTGACTTTTTCTAAAAAGTTGAAAACTCAAATAGTCTTAGAAATGTGGTGCAGGTATAGGCTAAGGTTACGGCTGAGTAAAAACGCTTAAAACTGAAAATTCCAGTTTTTCGCGGCCGAGGTTTATTTTGGTCATGTTTTTCTCAGTCATGATTTATTCTCAAATAAATCATGAGTGTGTCTAACATTTTTCTGATACGGGGAAAATTAACGCGACCGAATTTCGTTGTGCGTAGAATTTTTGAATGACGTTTTACCCTAAAACGTGTAATTCCGTGTAATTCCTTAATAACTTTCACGAGAATGGGCTTATGAATATCAAACTTTTAATTTGCCATGGAAATGATTTATCACTTCAGCCCAAGAAATAAAAATCAAATTTCGGGAAAATTTTCGGGAAAAATGAATAGTAAAAGTGAATAGTGAAATTTTCGGGAATAGTAAATATCCTGAAAATGCGAATTGTTACAGTCTCTACCCCTTACGGGGAACTTTGTCCCGAAGTTCTTTGTGTGTCATATGTTGGAGTGGTGTCGATGAAAAGGTGTGGTTACTTATGAGGACTAAAGTCTGGGGTTACCAGTGATGTAGTTTGATTTGTCTCAGAATATGGTGTGTCAATAGAGATTGATAACATGGTTGAATATCAGTAGAGATCCATATAATAGTCGAATATCAAAGAAAATTGATATAGCAGTCGATTATTAATAGAGATTGATATAGTAGTTGTACAAAAATTGATATAGTTAAATATCAAAATGGAAATTGATATAGTTGTCAAGTATCAATAGCAATTGATATAACAGTTGAACAACAATAGCAATTTACATAGGAATCCAATAATTGGAAATTGATATAGTAGTGGAATATCAATGGAAATTGGGATAGTAGTCGCAATCATAGTCTAGTAGGTAATCGGTTGTTGTACCTAGTGTTTATGTCATGGTTTGAAGCGATGTCGGTGAAAAGATAGGATTTCTTGTGGCGAATATAATGTAGGTATCATGCCATACCCGAGCAATGTAATGTAGGTATCATGCCATACCCGAGCAATGTAATGTAGGTATCAAGCCATACCCGAGCAATGTAATGTAGGTTGACTTCATACTTATGTTATTTCGGATACAAATAAGCCCACTTGTTTATAATTCTTTATTTACATAGAGAGGCATCCCAAACAATGTAAATAGAGGAATATAAACATATGGTTCGGTGATTTACAATTTCTTTATTTAAATGAAAAGGCATCCCAATCCATTCAAATAATTACAAATCATCCTACTTAAGAATTCCCAACCCAACATTCATACTTAGCCGGAGAGTTACAAGGTAGTGTATTATAAGATGCTATTGGCGTTCCAAAAGTACAAGATGAATATTCAATCTTGTAAAGTTGATGAGGGTACTTGTGGTGTAACTAAGGATGATTTGAGCTTTAAAAGTGCATCAAGATCTGTTAATGAGCTTGTGTTTGCCACGGTTGTGAAGGTAATGTTGTGATATGTTGATGAACAAAAGTGTGTAATGTATGCTTAACATTAATACTCTTAGGTATAGATGTTGAGTTTGCTTTAAAAATCTTAAGAGATTTTAAAAGTTTACGATGGAATGGTATCCTTATGACCTAAACAGGATAGTACTCCTACAAGATGAAGAGAATAATTGATAACTATCCCAAGATAGTAGTTCGGATTATCTCATAAATGAAAATTTTCAAGAATGAATTTAGATCATACAAATAAGGTGTTAAGATCTTGCTGAGTGATAAGGCACTATCGTGTCTCTAGATTGTTTTAATGTATTCTGGTGGTTTATCGTGTTCATGTAGGAAATCAATCTAAACATAACCCTAGTACAACTATTCTCAGTATTTGAAAATTTTAAGTCGAATATAGTTAGTCAGACTATATTCCACTGTCCCTAGGTTAAATATAGGTGACTAGTCTATATTTAGCCAAGGTTCGATAAAATTTTCAAATACCTAAATTAGGTATACTTGTGATATGTCCGTTGCTTTCGGGAAACTGTCCACTAAACAAAGGCGATGTTAAAACCCTTAAGTTGCAAGTCCCGTCCATACAAGACTTGTAACGTATGTTTTCATATTCCATTGCATAGAAGATAGTAAGGGTAGGTACGTATGGAAAGGAAGTTTTAAGTAGTTCTAAAATAGAACATACTTGGCCAGGATCACGAACTTTTAATAATGAAGGTTTCATAAGAAAACTTTGATGAATGTAGAGCTGAACTTCAGCTTTTGTAGGTAATGGATTTGTTTGTCCTTTAGAAATCTCATATTTCTTGTTTGGAAATCGATAGATTGTGATGGGTTTTTGATATCATATGAAATGATATTGATGATGTGATGGAATAATTCTAGAGACCATTGCGCAAAACACAATGTCTCGGAAGTAGGTTAGACCATTGTGCAATTCACAATGTCTGGGAAGTAGGTTAAACCATTGCGTGACTCAAAACATTTGAGAAATGATTAAGACCATTGTATAATACAATGTCTTGGAAAATGAATGAGACCATTGTATCTCACAATGTCTTGGAAAATGAATGAGACCATTGTATCTCACAATGTCTTGAAAAAAAAATGAATGAGACCATTGTATCTCACAATGTCTTGGAAAATGAATGAGACCATTGTATCTCACAATGTCTTGGAAAATGAATGAGACCATTGTATCTCACAATGTCTTGGAAAAGTGAATGAGACCATTGTAACATACAATGTCTTGAAAAGTGAATGAGACCATTGTAATATACAATGTCTTGAAAAGTGAATGAGACCATTGTAATATACAATGTCTTGAAAAGTGAATGAGACCATTGTAACATACAATGTCTTGAAAAGTGAATGAGACCATTGTAACATACAATGTCTTGAAAAGTGAATGAGACCATTGTAACATACAATGTCTTGAAAAGTGAATGAAACCATTGTAATATACAATGTCTTGAAAAGTGAATGAGACCATTGTAATATACAATGTCTTGGACATATAATGTTGGAGTAGGAACATGATTGGGAGAGTGTGGCTGTGCCGAAATGCCTTAGTAGGCATACACAGATATGTTTAGTCCATTGTTTAGATAAATGATTGAAAATAAACCGAGTTTATATATCAATATACTAATGCTTACGGGGAAATGCTCAAAATGGGTATATATGAATATACTAATATGTTTGTGAAGCATAACATGCTTACTAAGTCCATAATCGTCTGGAGGATGGAAGACACGGAGAGCGGAAGGCTATAAAATGGTTTTGCTTGTAGTTGTGGTTATAGTTTAGGTCTCAATTAGACCCGTTTCTCTATAACCATGGCTCTGATACCAATCTGTAACACCCCCAATTCATGGATGCAGCGGAATTCGAATTGGGTGTTACTCGACGGCACAATAGTCACAATAATAGAAAACGAACTCCAATTGAGTCGTTTTAAAAGATTTATCATTCAAATTGTATAAATATCAGAGATTTCAAAATGAGGTCCCAATTGGTTCCATGTTTACAATGTATAATAAATGTGTTTTTGAATGATAAGTAAATTTATAGCCCTCTTGAGTATCCGTGTCCTTCCGTGCCATCCTTGATCGTCATGAACCTGAAATACATGCTTGAGAGGTCAACACAAAGGTTGAGTGATATTCATAGAGTTTGTTTAATCGTTTGAACACAATATGTTGGTAGTGTGAGTTATAGGCTCACACCAATGTTTGGAAAACAAAACAGGTAGGCTACGTTATTATACGCCCATAAAATGTATTATACACTAAGCTTATGAAACCAAAACGTTAACGTGTACCAATATTGATTGGCAGATTTATCCCGGTAGGTACTTTGCCGTCATACCTAATGTCTCAAATATTAATGCATTTGTTTGAACTAATCAAAACAAATGGGATTCGTCAATCCCAATAGGCCTATTCACAATATTCGCGCTCACTTGCAAGTAACCCTCGCAAGTGATTAAATGGTTCATACTAAGGGATCTTGGTTTGGCAAGGATGTTACTTAGTGATAATAAAACATAGTTGAATAACATACAGTAGAAAGCATTGTGTTCGAGTAGAAAAATAATAGCATGTATTCCCCCCAAGGAATTGTAAAACAATTAAGTAATGGAAAGTGGGGCTATGAACTCACCTTAAGTAAGATAGCAAGTAATGAATGTAATGGTTGAATCGTGAAGGTTTCTACGAGCAACCTATAATCGAATGTTGCGACTTAGGATCGGAGTAATGTCTAAGGAGACATAAACACGCCAATATATATCTTGCACTTAGTCCATGATGTGGTATGATGTATAGTATAAGTCTTTGAAAGAAAGATTCATGAAACATGTATGTTTTGTATATCGTTTACTACCGTTCGGGCCGACATAATTCAGAAGTCATGTTAGTAAGCGTTCGAGGAGCCAGGACACTTTAATTCGTAAATCCACAACTCAACTCGATGGCTTACATAATGAACTCCTCACATGAGGCTCCCTACTATTGTAGTAGTTGATAAAGTATAAGTTTTGATCCGAAAAGTTACATGTCCGATATTTGAATAAACTTAGGAAAGTTTATTAGTACATGAAGATTATTATTAGGGGTAGTTTCATAAGTCTTGAATGACCATTTTCTCTTGGTAATATCTCATGGTTTCCTTTTAGGTGAAGTAGATCCAAATTGCTTGTTCATGTTATCGCCTAATTCATTGTTTCATGTTTACGCCTATGTAAATTGGTATGGTCATTTCGTCATGGCCTAGCCATGACCTTTGGTCCTTGTTCCAAGGTCATGAGACACAACCTTGGCTCTAGCCATGGTTGTGGTCTTGATTATAGGTCATAAGACCTCTTGTTCCTTTCAAAGTATAACCCTAATCTAGTGACTTTCGCCTAAAAATGGGCTGTTTAGAATTTTGAAGAATTTTATCACTCGGAAAGCGTTTTTAGGGCTCGAGCTTCTTTATTCCTGAACGAAAACGTCGTTTCGGACAACTTTCGTGTTTTAACTTTTTGATGAATCGGACCAGAAGTGGGACTTTCAAAACCCAAATTTGATCAGTTTGGTATTTGGCAGTTTGCCGAAAAGTTTTGGTAACTTCAAATGGGCGTAACTTTTGACTCGTATACTCGTTTTAGGTGGTTCAAATTGCTATGGTTTCCTTGTTAAGTCCTCTACTGTAATATGTAATGATCCAACATCATATTTTTACCATTTTGATCAGGTCTTACCAAGAAAGTCACTAGTTTACTTGTTTTAGTAACTTGTTGTAACAATCAATAACAATAACTTGTTTTGTTCATTTTTATACATCATGGACATAACTACAAGACATAATATAGCAAGAATAACATGTAAATAACATGAACATGATTATTTAACAAGAATCAAGTTAGGGTTTGGCTTACAACTTGTGGAGAAACTAACTAGAACCAAGATCAAGACCAAGAACCACTACTTAATCTTCCAAAACCTTTCCAACCATAGCCATGCTTCCATATCAAAAACCCTATCTTATAATCCCTTGATAAACACTAATCTATCACAAAAACAAGCCTTAGTAAAAATCTTCACTAAGAACACTTGGAAATTTGATGAGTTTTTGTGGTGATTTTATAGAGTTTTATGGTTGAAAGGTGTTAAGGATCAACTAGGAATTATGACTTGAACTTGTGATGGATTGAATGAGCAAGATTAATGATCAAAATGGTGAGTTAAGGTTGTTTTGGGTCGTTGGTATGGCCAAGGAGGGGAAGAGAAAGATTAAATAAGGTCTTGAGGAGGTTAGAACTAGGACTAGTCAACCCTTGGTGAGCAAGTTTAACACATGTAAGGATCTAAGACCATCAAGCTTGAGATCAAGCCACACAAGGCTGAATTCCCCCCCCCCCCCTAGGTCAGTTCCTAAACTTGGGGGACAAGGTGTGGACTTTGCTTGGTATTATCCTAAGTATTAGGAAGAGTTTTGACTCCGGGAAATGACAACCGTAAATGATTAGGCCTCAAAACGTAAAACCGGGTGTCGTAAAATTATGGAACTTTAAAGTATTGTTAGACATGTCCATATGTCCCATAATAAAATATAAAATAAGTGGTAGGTTCCATTTGGGTGGTAAAACCCTGCTAAAAACTGGAAACACGGGTCTAAAACGCGTAATACGTAAAACGTACGAATATTGCGTAAAATTTAGAAAAGTAAAATGTTACTTTTCTAATATGATATAAATGATTTAAAAAGACTTATAATGTCTAGACTGGGCTCAATCTAGTGTCGGTTGGTATTAAATGTCTTTTAGACATCAAACCGTAAGCCTAAAAATCACGAAATGACTTATAAAATCAAGGAATGATTTTTGGTCAATGGAGGAGGGAAAAATATGTTGACTTTTTCTAAAAAGTTGAAAACTCAAATAGTCTTAGAAATGTGGTGCAGGTATAGGCTAAGGTTACGGCTGAGTAAAAACGCTTAAAACTGAAAATTCCAGTTTTTCGCGGCCGAGGTTTATTTTGGTCATGTTTTTCTCAGTCATGATTTATTCTCAAATAAATCATGAGTGTGTCTAACATTTTTCTGATACGGGGAAAATTAACGCGACCGAATTTCGTTGTGCGTAGAATTTTTGAATGACGTTTTACCCTAAAACGTGTAATTCCTTAATAACTTTCACGAGAATGGGCTTATGAATGTCAAACTTTTAATTTGCCATGGAAATGATTTATCACTTCAGCCCAAGAAATAAAAATCAAATTTCGGGAAAATTTTCGGGAAAAATGAATAGTAAAAGTGAATAGTGAAATTTTCGGGAATAGTAAATATCCTGAAAATGCGAATTGTTACATAATTTTAGAAAGTAATTCTCCAATTCAGTATATTGTATTTTAGAAAGAGAAAACAAGTTGATACAAGATTTTATATATGCTATGATTTTTTTGGCGTAAATAATTTTGATTATAATAGTAGTAATTATGTTTTCGAACTAGTTAATATAGTGATGCCAATCCGATAGATGTTTGCATGTCTGTTCGGGTTTAAAATAGCCTTACAACCTTACTGTGTACAACTATAAAATTATTGCTTAAAGTTTAAAGTATGTTATAAAAGTCTACCAAAAAGAAATTAAACTATGTTACATATTAATAATACACAGGCCCGGATTTAAGCATGTGCAGGGTGTGCGACGGCACAGGGCCTCCATTTTCTTAGGGCCCCAATTTCTAGATCTGTGGTGTTAGTATAAACTCATTTTTTGAAGTTTTTATACAGTAATGTGGTGTTTATGAAGGTGTAAATACGTTTTACAATGTTAAAGTTTAAGGATTTGAATCAGAGATTGGAGAAACATAACTTAAATAACGCTTTAATGGAGTAGAGATATACAGGATAGTGAAGGGGATGACACAAAACCCAAGTTTATTTTTATTTTTTTACTTTTTGTAAATTACAAGTTTAATCCTTATAGATTATAGTTTGTCAGTTATGGTATTTTGTTTAACACTTTAGCAAATGGAATATATTAAAACTGTATTCTTATCTTCAAATATTATCTCTATACGCTACCATTTGTAACAACTGTTTTGCTATAAGCATTAAAGATAATTTTTGCATGTCTTGGAAAATTGAATGGATTATATGACAAAAAATACCTAAGATATATTATAAGACGAAAAAAAAGTAAAGAAATTACTATCAAATTGATTAAGAATTTACAATGCATAATTAGTCAAGTTTACTAATTTTGTTGCACATAGTGTTCGAGGGCCTCCAGCATAATAAGGCACAGGGCCTCCAAAATCCACAGGACGGCCCTGATAATACACTTTTGTCAACCGTACCCGACCGACTTACCGACCCGATCATTTGAACCTTTAGCTTTCTCTTCTCAACTAACCATGTAAAGGAACCACCTTATTTTTACTCATGAGTCCGCCACTGCTCTAAAGTGGTTTCTTTACTAAGTTGATGCGATAAATTAGCGGGTCAACAAGTCAGTCAATAGGTCGGGTTAAGTTGTGTCATATGATTTTTTTTTCTATAACTAATTGACAATGCAATGTGCATGCGCGTGTTTCTAAAAAATGATTTTTTTTAAATCATAGTGATAAAACTGAGAAAACTTAAACAAATCTTTAATTGTAATATTGTTTATAGTTCATGAGAACTTAAACTCTTTTTCTTTAGAATAAAGTAAAGTAAAAATCACCAAACAAAATCTAATATGCTAAACCTTGCCAATGAGAAAAGAATATATACTCTTTTGGTCATGTTCTTCAAATCTCTACTACATTTAACGTAAAAGTATAATAATTTGTAGAGAATAGACACATACCATATGTTAGAACAAATTAATATGTAATAAGGCATGATTATATATGTATATATTTACGAGATGGGTGAATATAAGGTACATGATATATATATGTTAACTTTTTGTTTCGAACATACGATCCTTTCATATTTCAAAACTTTTAAATTCTGCATATTTCTTTACCTTATTATTTTCATAATATAATTTCTTTTATGTGACAATACAATTCTATAATGTTTGCATTTGAATAGGGCCGAGCAAAACAGATCGAAAACCAAATCGAACAAAAAAACCAAGCTGAACCGGTTCGACAGAAACCGAACCGACCATATTTGGTTCGATTTTTTATTCTATATTTTTATTATTTTTGGTTTCGGTTTGAATCGGTTCAGTTCGAACCAAAACCCAAAAAAACATACCTAAACCATAAAAACCCAACCGAACCGAAATGATTGACAGATAACCATACCAAACCGAGTCACTTCAGTTTGGTTCTTGGTTCATGCCTTTCACAAAATCAGTTTTCAGTTTGCTTTAGTTTTGGTCGTTGTTCGGTTCGGTTTGACCCGCTGTTCGACCCTACATTTGACTCTGAAAGCATGTTACATTTATTTTTTCTAAAATTATGAACCACAATGGGTATTAGTGTTGTTAAAAGGTAGAATCGTAATGAATGTATCAATCTCCATATTATTATTGTTTGGATTGTATAGTAGGGTATGGATATCAACTTTTTGACCAAGTGTGATTTTATCTTCATTTTCTAAATAGTTGAAAAAGATATAAAGAAAACAAACAGAAAAGAAAGAGATTTCATCAAATAACCACATTCCATCATATAACGATTCTAAATAGCTTGACTAAAACCATAACATTGATTACATTCTTTATTAAAGATCTATAATATTCCCCGACAAATTTTTTTACCAAGTTAGCAAACAAACTCTTTTTCTTTAGAATAAAGAAAAGTAAAAATCACCAAGCAAAATCTAATATGCGCAAAACCTTGCGAATGAGAAAAGAATATACAATCTTTTGGTCTCTACAACTCTACTAGGGGCAAGGTTGTCTAGATCCCGATCCTGATCTAGGTTTATACAATTATATGTTCCCACATATAAAAATGAGTAGGATAATAGTACGATCTTAGTTCGAGTAGAATTAATCTAGGATCTCACGCATAATCGTAAATGATACGATCCTAATACAATCCCATGTTCTTATTGTTTTTCTTACCTAACTCAAGCCCATTTTGGTAGGGGTGAGCGAGGTTCCAGAACCGCACGGAACCGAACCGGAACCGCGAGAACCGAGAACCGAAAAATAGATGGCCGAGGAACCGAGAATCGGACCGAGTAACATGTCTCGGTTCCGATTCGGTTCTCGGTCCGGTTCGGTTTCTTGCGGGTCTAACCGATTAGAACCGAAATTTTTAAGAAAAATGCATCTCTTTTCTCCTTGGATCATCGTGACTTTCTATCTCTCCCACCAGAGCTCAGGTTATATATTATGGGGTGCATGACAAAATATATCTGTAATAAACAAACACATGTATATGTGTGTGTAAAATTTGATTAAAACAAGTCTTGTTTTACTAGAGTTTCTTAGATCTAGTTTTGGATGTATCAAGGTAAGAAATATTTTTATTTTCAAAAGTTCTAAAAAAGATGAAAAATAGATATAAAAAATCAGTTGATATATAATTGTGATTTTCGTACTGCCATAGTGAGTTATAGCATACAAATGGCTACATCGGAGGCAATTCACATATTTTTGGATGAAAAGTTGCTATCTATCTAGGTGAGACAATATTTAATATTGTAGAAACAACTTATATTGCATCTTCGTAAAGCCAAATGAAATATGTTGCTAATTTAGGTGATACTATAAAAGTAGGCGGTTCTTCGGTTCCGGAACCGATACCCGCGGTTCCGAACCGAACCGAACTGAGAACCGCAATTTCCAATAAAGAAGAACCGAGAACCAGACCGCGGTTCTAAAATTCGGTTCGGTTCCGGTTCGGTTCTCGGTCCATTTGCTCACCCCTATTTTGGCCTACTTTAGGCCTAGTCACATTAATCCAACGACGGAAACTTGAACTTAATGAATGTATTTCATTATTTCTATTAGTATGTGTTTAAATACAATCATGCATTGATCATGTTTTTCAAATCTCTACTACAGACCTACAGTTAACAGAAGTATAACAATTTGTAGAGAATAGACATATACCATATCTTAGAACAAATTAATATGTGTTATAAAAAGAAGTATAAGTTAGAAGAATAGGGAGATTATAGAATGCATTGTATTGATTGATGATCACAACCTACAAAATGAACCACTATTTATAGGGTTCTTACAAGGCTTACAAAAGGTAAATATTAATTACCCACAAATCAAGGTAATCACTTACTACTCATTCTTATCTCTTAGTCACAAAGTGATAAGCATTTTGATGTACAACTAATGGATTAGAATATGGATAGACATAAATATTAATTATTCATAATACTCCCTCTTGTCTATCCATCATTAGTTAGCATACGATTAGATCTGCTGTCTCGTTAAAAACCTTGCTTGGAAAAACCCGGTGGGAAAAAACCAGAGCTAAGGGAAAAAGAGTGCAGCCCGTATGTTCTCCCTCTGATGATTAGATCACTGAAGTTCATTGAGTCTTCGCATTCCAATGCCGTGAACCAACTTCTTAAATGTTGCAGTGGGAAGTGCCTTGGTAAACAAGTCTGCTAAGTTCTCGCTTGAACGGACTTTTTGAACAATAATATCGCCGCTTTTTTGTAAGTCATGAGTGAAGAAGAACTTTGGTAGAATATGCTTGGTCCTGTCACCTTTGATGTATCCGTCCTTAAGCTGAGCAATGCATGCTGCATTATCTTCATGCATGGTTTTTGGAGCTTCCTTGTCAAAAGAAATACCACATGACTCACGAATATGTTGTACCACATTTCTTAACCATACGCATTCCCGACTCGCTTCATGGATGGCCAAGATCTCTGCATGATTTGATGAAGTGGCACTCATTGTTTGCTTTACGGAACACCATGAAATGGCAGTACTGGAACTTGTGAAAACATATCCAGTTTGGGACCGGCCGGTATGGGGATCAGACGAATAACCTGCATCTGCAAAACCAACTAGATTTCTTTCGGATGAGTTGGTATAATATAATCCCATATTTTTCGTACCTTGAAGGTAGCGAAATATTTGTTTCACCCCATTCCAATGTCTCCTTGTTGGACACGAACTATATCTTGCCAATAGGTTTAGTGAAAATGATATATCGGGCCGTGTATGACTCGCAAGAAATAACAATGCCCCAATGGCACTTAAATAAGGTACTTCAGGACCAAGAATTTCCTCGTCGTCACTTGGAGGTCGAAAAGGGTCCTTTTCAACATCTAAGGTCCTTACAACCATTGGGGTGCTCAATGGATGGGATTTTTCCATATAAAATCTTTTTAGCAACTTCTCTGTGTATGCATTTTGGTGGACAAGGATTCCATTCTTTAGATGTTCAATTTGTAATCCAAGACAAAACTTTGTTTTTCCGAGATCCTTCATTTCAAATTCTTTCTTGAGGCATTCCACTGCCATTGGAAGCTCCCCTGGAGTTCCAATGATATTCAGATCATCAACATATACAGCAATTATGACATATTCAGATCCAGACCTCTTTATAAAAATACATGGGCAAATAGAATCATTTCTATATCCTTTCTTTAATAAATATTCACTAAGGCGATTGTACCACATTCGCCCAGACTGCTTCAACCCATACAAAGATTTATTCAGTTTAACTGCATATTGTTCTCGAGAACTTGTTTTACCTGATTCAGGTAGCTTAAAACCATCTGGAAGCTTCATGAAGATTTCTGTATCAAGTGAGCCATATAAATAGGCTGTCACAACATCCATTAGACGCAGATCGAGTCCTTCTTGTATTACCAGACTAATTAGATAACGAAAAGTAGTTGCATCCACCACAGGAGAATATGTTTCTTCATAATCTATACCTGGTCTTTGTGAAAATCCTTGTGCCACCAAGCGTGCTTTGTAACGCGTAATTTCATTTCTTTCATTTCGTTTTCGCACAAAGACCCATTTATACCCAACGGGTTTTACACCTTCAGGTGTACGGACTACCGGTCCGAAAACTTTTCGTTTTTCAAGAGATTTTAATTCTGTCTCAATTGCGTCTTTCCATTTTGGCCAATCACTTCTATTTTTGCATTCCGGAATTGACTTTGGTTCTTGATCCTCATCATTTTTCATAACTTCTAGCGCTACATTATATGCAAAAGCATCATCGACGTCGATTTCATTTCGGTTCCATACCTTTCTAGACATGATATAATTTATTGAGATCTCTTCATTTTCGGGTACCCGAGGTTCATCTTGAACCGTCATGTCTAATGTCCTTCTAGAGGACCCTTCTGGTGTTTCTTTAACCTCAACTTGACCATCTTGATTATATGCTCCCTTTTTCTTTCGAGGATTTTTATCTTTGGAACCGACTGGTCTACCACGCTTTAGGCGTGCCTTAGACTCATTAGCAATTTCTGAATGTTCTTTAGGAACATCAATTTTAACAGGAGCATTAACAGTTGGTATATGTGACTTGGTCACTCTTTTAAGGTCAGTAAACGCGTCTGGTAATTGATTTGCTAACCCTTGTAAATGAATTATCTTTTGAACTTCTTGTTCACATTCTTTTGTTCGAGGATCAAGATGAGATAATGATAATTCTTTCCAACTTATTTCACTTCCCAGCTGTTTCTTTTCTCCCCCTAATGTTGGGAATACTGTCTCATCGAAATGACAATCAGCAAATCGAGCCGTAAATAAATCCCCCGTTGATGGCTCTAAATATTTAATTATAGATGGTGAATCATACCCAACATATATTCCCATTCTCCTTTGAGGGCCCATCTTTGTGCGCTGTGGTGGAGCAATTGGGACATAT
Organism: Artemisia argyi; assembly: GCA_030686995.1. Taxonomy (NCBI): domain Eukaryota; kingdom Viridiplantae; phylum Streptophyta; class Magnoliopsida; order Asterales; family Asteraceae; genus Artemisia; species Artemisia argyi. Next base: position 669,583 of record CM060702.1, read on the forward strand.
ACTGCACAACCGAAAATTCTTAGATGGGAAATATTTGGTTCCTGACCAAAAACCAACTGTAATGGGGAGTAAGTATGGTGACTCGTTGGCCTGATACGAATTAGTGTTGCTGCATGTAGAATAGCGTGGCCCCAAGCAGAAACTGGTAGTTTCGCTTTCATAATCATGGGCCTTGCAATCATCTGAATCCGCTTGATAAAAGACTCAGCGAGCCCATTTTGTGTATGAACATGAGGTACTGAATGTTCTACACTTATCCCAATAGACATACAATAATCATTAAATGTCTGGGATGTAAACTCACCAGCATTGTCCAAACGTATTGTCTTTATAGGATAATCTGAAAAATGTGCTCTCAACCTTATTAATTGAGCAAGTAATCTCGCAAACGCCAAATTGCGACTTGACAATAGGCACACATGTGACCATCGAGTTGATGCATCGATTAAAATCATAAAATACCTAAATGGTCCACAAGGTGGATGTATAGGCCCACATATATCCCCTTGGATTCTTTCCAGAAAATTAAGGGATTCATTCCCTACCTTAGCTGGTGATGGGCGTGTGATTAATTTTCCTTTTGAGCAAGCAACACATGTAATATCTTTTGTTTCAAGAACCTTATGGTCCTTTAATGGGTGTCCTTTGGAATTTTCTATTATCTTTCGCATCATTAATGATCCGGGATGGCCTAGCCGATCATGCCAAACGATAAATTTTTCTCGGTCAATAAGTTTTTTATTTATGACCACATTTGTTTCAACAATATTAATCTTAGTGTAATACAACCCGGATGAAAATGCGGGTAACTTTTCTAACACTTTCTTTTTACCCAAAATTACGTTCGTAATATGAAGGTACTCATCATGTCCTTCATTTGTAGTCTCAATATGATATCCATTTTGACGAATATCTTTAAAACTTAATAAATTCCTTTGAGACTTGGGGGAAAATAGCGCATTGTCAATTTTAAACATTGTACCTTCGGGTAATAATATATGTGCTATTCCATAACCTTTTATTAGCTTTGCACTACCCGAGATAGTACTCACATTTGATTCTTGTATGTTTAAATGTGAGAAATATTTCTCCTTTTTAAGTATCGTGTGTGTAGTTGCACTATCCACTAGACATATGTCTTCATCATCAATAATAAGTTGTGCTACACGATCCATATTCTTCAAAATAAAACACATATTATAAGTAGAATGTTTAATGGATTAATTAAAAAGGAAATAACATGTTTTATTAAGCCAAGTGAATAATTATAAATAAATACGTCTCATAGGACAACATAGGTAAACTTGAAAGAAAATAAACAAAACAAACAAGATCATCATCGATATGAAGATGTTTTATTCTTGGCTTTATTGACACTTTGCTTATGGATCACTCATTTATGAGGAAATCACTGACATCCAAATTAGTGTTATCATTTGTGTCTTCTGGAACACCAAGGTTGTCAATACCGAGGCTATCGATATTAAGGCTATCAATTTTCCCTTCATCATATGCAAAGTTAACTTCGACCCCTTTTCCTTTGGTCTTTTGGGATCGTTGGTAGAGTTCCACCAAATGTCTGGGTGTGCGACATGCACGGGCCCAATGATTAGTACCGCCACAATGATAACATACATTTTCAATGGCACCTTTTGTTTTTTCACCTCCATCATTTTTGATCATCTTACCTTTATCTTGCCACTTTTTGTGACCACTTGTATTTCCAAACTGAAAACCATGATAATTACCTCGACCAATACCACGCCCTTGGCCACGTCCACGACCACGTCCACGTCCACGGCCACGTCCTCGTCCACGGTCAGATCCATGACCGCGACCTCCATTTACCATATTTGCTTCCAAAAGTGGAGCGGATCCAGTTGGACGTGATTCATGGTTTTTCATCAACAATTCATTATTTTGTTCCGCAACAAGTAAACATGAGATCAAATCACAATACTTTTTAAAGCCTCTTTAGCGGTATTGTTATTGCAATAGTAAGTTTGAGGCATGAAATGTAGAGAATGTTTTTTCAAGCATTTCTTCATCAGTGATTTTTTCTCCACACAAAGTTAATTGTGAGGTAATTTTAAACATAGCAGAATTATATTCACTCACTGTTTTAAAATCCTGGAACCTTAAATGAACCTAGTCATAGCGGGCCCTTGGTAAAATCACTGTTTTTTGATGTTCATATCTGTCTTTCAAATGATTCCATAGGACAAGTGGGTCCTTAACAGTGAGATATTCATATTTTAAATTCTCATGGAGGTGATGGCGCAAGAATATCATTGCCTTAGCCTTTTGTTCAACAGTTGTTGTTTTTCCCGCTTGGATGGTATCACCAAGGCCATTAGCAGCAAGGTTCATCTCGGCATCCAAAACCCAAGACAAATAGTTTTGTCCACTTATGTCCAAAGCCAAAAATTCAAGTTTCGCAAGATTCGACATGACTAGCTATATCATCAAATATATCGTCAGTTTGCAAAATAACTCATTAGTCGGCATCATACGAAAAAAAAAATCATTGAATCAATCAAGGCACCATAAAACTATTAGTAATTTATACTACCTTATCAGTTTACATGTATCATTAAATACAACAGCTAAACACGTTTAATAGCAAAGACCAAAATATTATTAAATTGTTATAATTAATTATAAGTAATAGTAACATTATAGTGTACAACAAACATTGACTTAGTTTACCAACACAGACTAAGCAAAGATATTATATGCATAACTATTCTTAGAAGCGTTCATTACTGTTGTAATTTCAAATATTGTACGACAAGTAGTTAAGTGCGCACATAGAAAACCATAGTATAAACTGATATATAACCATCATCGAATATTAATTGTACACATCACAAACAATGGCTACTAATATTAAATTACAATATGTAAAAATCATATAACTATGTCATTCTATGATGAACAATTGATATCATAATAATTAGATTGAAGAAAAAATTAAATTTATCAACATAACACATGTCATATCAAAATAAAAAAAAAAAAAAAAAAAAGGAAAACAGTTATTATCACACATTGAAACATTACATAAGAACAAAATCACATAATATATATACCCAAAATAATAGAAACGATGACAATCAAGACATACCGATCAGAAACAATAATTATAAACAAGCAAACAAAAGTTAAATATAGCAAGGGTGCCATACCATTAGTTAATAGAAACGATGACAATCAGAAACAATAATTATAAACACACGAAATAATGCATATCGTATTAATAAATGAATGGACATCGAAACATACCGGTTGAAATCAAAGATTGCACTTTGAGACTATCGTGCTGATAACGTGTTATAAAAAGAAGTATAAGTTAGAAGAATAGGGAGATTATAGAATGCATTGTATTGATTGATGATCACAACCTACAAAATGAACCGCTATTTATAGGGTTCTTACAAGGCTTACAAAAGGTAAATATTAATTACCCACAAATCAAGGTAATCACCTACTACTCATTCTTATCTCTTAGTCACAAAGTGATAAGCATTTTGATGTACAACTAATGGATTAGAATATGGATAGACATAAATATTAATTATTCATAATAATATGTAATTGACAACTGCATAAATATATAATTATATATCGTTTGAAGTCGTCTTACCTCAAACCTACGTACGTACGGCCGTATCTTAAATAAATCCCGATCGAACAAGTAGTTTGGATTTATAGATCAAACTCATATTTAACTTAAAGGCATGATTATATATTTACGAGATGAGTGTATATAAGGTATATATGTTAATTTCCTGTGACTGAACTTTTTGTTTCAAAACATACTTGATACGACCCCTTTCCTGTTTCAAAACTTTTAAATCTACGTATTTCTTTACCTTATTATTTTCATAATATTATTTCTTGCAGGTGACAATACAATTCTATAATGTGTGCATTTGCAGGGGCGCAACTTCTAAGGGGGGGGGGGGGGGGGGGGGGCGTGCCCGACCCCCCGAAATTTTTTTTGCGATGTAGGGGGTATATAGTTTTCGTGTAGAAAAATTTCGGTATATTCGGTTTCGACCCCCCGAAAATTTCGGTATACCAGAAATATAGCCTTAGGAAAAAAAAATTTAGATCCCGACCCCCCACTTAAAAATTCCAAGCTTCGCCACTGTGCATTTGAATAGGGCCGAGCAGAACAAATCGAAAACGGAATCGAACCAAAAAACCGAGCCAAACCGGTTTGACTGAAACCGAACCGACCATACTTGGTTCGGTTTTTGGTTCTATATTTTTAGGATTTTTGGTTTCGGTTCGGATAATTCCGGTTTGGTTCGAACCAAAACCCATAAAAACACACCTAAAAGAAGCAATGTAATGTGGAAAGTTGCTCAAAATATTAACATGCTCTGAACTTTGTTCATTTTGATTTTATGCATTTATAATGTAATGTGGCCAAACAGTTATGGCAAATATTGAAGTAGAATTATTAATTATTTATGCAAGACTATGTTGCCGAAATAAAGTTAGCCTATAATATAATTTCATTGTGCCCAATTAATCTGCATTTTGCAAGCCATTTTAGATTTTACCTTTTCTGCATTTCTGTTTCTATAATTTGTGCAAGTGTACATCTTCTCAACTCACAAATATGTTTCTCCGCTATAATCTGATGTTAAGCTTTAGCATACGGCAATCAGGACTAAAACCCAAGTACAATGGTTCAAAAAGTCAATCACACGTTAATAATATTATTTAGTATACATAAAAAGGCGGCAATCTTAATCAAATCATATGAAAAAGAAGTAGATTGGGGATGGTTTTACTGTTACAGCGTAGGGGTGAAAACGAGACGAGCCGAGCCCGAGCCCGAGCCTGGCCAGAGCTCGTGCTCGGCTCGTTTATATATATAAAGCTCGAGCTCGAGCTCGTTTCGAGCCTAATATTTTGAGCTCGAGCTCGGCTCATGAAAATTTTTACAAGGTCGAGCTCGAGCTCAAGCTCGGGCTCGACTAATTTGTATGATGTTTTAAAGAAAACAAAATTAAAATGGAGCTCGGCTCGTTAATTATATAAAGCTCGAGCTCGTTTACTACTTTTAAGCTCGTTTATACGAATAAACAATATATATACGTATATATTTTTCAGGCTCGTTTAGGCTCGTGAGCCTACACGAGCTTTTTGTATAGAGCTCGAGCTCGATTATTAAATGAGCCCAAACTTAGGCTCGAGCTCGGGCTCGAGCTCGTTTAGGCTCGTCTCGTTCGAGCTTTTTACCGATCCGATCCCGAGCTTTTCACGAGCAGCTCGGCTAGTTTCCACCCCTAGTTACAGGTGAAAACGGATATTTTTTAGCTATATAATGAAACGGGTTAAAAGTTTGCCTGGCATGTTTTTAAAAGCTTACAACTTCCCGAATGGTTTTATTAAATGTATTAACTTGCTATTTTCATGATATACGGTAATATTTTAAATTATATCTAATAAAATATTTGTGCACAAAACTCCCTTTAAACACATACAGAAAAGTAAATCTCATGGTTAACAATTGACAGGTGAATGTATTCAGTGTTTTAATAGGTTGGTGCTTGCAATTGGACATAACCTCATGAACATTGATTGATAACATATCAGAGGGTATATACATCTAATGTGTAGAAATTCTGTACTGATGCAATGCAGAGCACAAAAAATGCCAGTGAATCTAATCAGAGAATAGCAGAGCACTATGAATCCGCTCATGCCTGATGTTCAAATCTTTTAGGGAGGTACATGGTTAGGCAATGCGGAGCACAATAAACCCATCTCATCAACACGAGTCATATATCCCTTGGTTTGAGCATAAAATTATGATCGAGAGAACTAGGTTAAAAATTAAACGTAAGTGTAATAATCTAACAATCAGCTACAATAACATCAACAACAACAATACCAAATCCCGCCGAGGTAAAATTTAGACGGATCATACGTGTATATACAATTAAAAATGCTAAAAAACTAATAACAACCCTGTAAGCTAATACTAATAATTACTACAACAAAGGGTGTAATTATACACACTGATTGGGGTAGATTTCCACGGTTTTTGGTGTGTTAAAACTAAAAGTACACGCATAGGATAGCATGTCAATAGTTGTCGTCACAAAATGCACGACACCTTAATGCGTGGAGAAAGCTTGGAAAAGACCATGCTTTATAGGGTGTAAAATTTGAACAATAAGTACACACTTAATGGGGTGGAGAAATTCATCAAAAGTACACGCTTTGTAGGGTGCAAATTTTTAAAACTACACGCTTTAACTTGTGTTCTTTAATCATCAACCCCAATGCAAACTTTTACATGCTTTTTATTGTCACTATTTTGATCATTTTACATTTATAAAAAAAAAAAAAAAAAAAAAAAAAAAAAAAAAAAAAAAGAAAAAATCTGTATCAATTTCATAGCAACATCATAATTCATGAACCTCAAATGATCAAATCTGTAGCAATTTCATAGCAACATCAAATCTGTAGCAATTTTATAACCTCACCTCAGATACTCAAATAACAATTTCATAGCAATTTCTAAGTATGTTTACAATAAATCATTGAAAGCTAGCTTCTTCGATCTTTCATCTTCAAGTATTCAAAAATTACTGAAATCCATTGCAAGCTTTGATATTTCGTCTTCAACAAGCTCCTAAATAATGAGAAAAAAAAACCAAAATTTACAGGATTAATGATTTAGGAATTGGTAACATAAACAGATTAGAATCAAAATGGGTTAATTCATACAACGGGTCAGACGAGTTGGTTGACTACGGGGTTGGTTGAGCCGAGCGGCTTTTATACCGGTGCATAGTGATTTAATAACATCACATCGAATGAGTGTCGTTTAGAACACTTTCCTTCACATTTAACACATGGTAGTCAAAATATTGGTTAACTACGCTATGCAACCAAACACTCGAAATCAACTAGTAAAACAGATAGTCATGTGATTGGTCCATAAATGAGTAGTAGTACACGACAATATGCATTGCAAATAATAAGCAAAATAAGCTACCTTGTACTTGGTTGAAATAAGAAGAATCTCTTGTTTATTAATCTTGCCAACACGAACCGACTTCCGACAGATCAAAATGCTGCCATGTCAACAAATATACTAATAAGTTATGACTAATTCAAATTCGCATGATCATGAAAACATTATTGCATGTCAATATCAAAAATATAGTAATCTGCGATACAGTGACATCTTGTTCAACTTACAGTTTAAGGACTTGGTGAGTTATATCTATATGCTTCATGCTGGTAATGCGCACATCTCTATATGGTAACACATTTTTAACAATATTTATTGTTTTCAACAGGCGAAAACCCAAACGGCTGTTACAGTGAATCATATATGTTACAGTGAATCATATATGAGGTTAACTTGACTCGACCCATTCATCTAGAAACTACACTGTATAACTATAGATGTCATGTGGTACATAAGTATAAATACTATATATAACCAACTTACTACTAAAAAATCACATTCATCTAGAAACGAATTCAATGACTGAATATGACATAAGTTGTCACATTCATCTACTAAAAATGTCTAGACCTATAAAACATGATATTTTTTTCAAAAAATTGTTCAAACACTCTATACTAGCTAATCTATTCAAAACTTAAAATAAGAATTAGCATTCATCCAAAAACAGTCATAGTAAGTCGTTATAGCTATACCCTTCTTTGCTATCACTAACTTATGAACACTATCTAGTCAGTCAACCATGTTTTACCTTTGACTTTCAAAGTCAAACCCATCGCTCCACAATCCAAACATCTAATAGCAGAACATAAATTAAATAATAAAACATACTGGTGACCGGAACTTATAGCAGAACATCTAATAGAGAATTTGCTTACAGCAATCACAATCACAATTGGAATGATGGTGGGCCTTCAATATGATCCATACATACTCTTCATCTTAAACAAACACCTTTAATTAAAACTCCACCTTTTCTAAAGCGTGGAAAAATAAGCGTGTACATTCGACCTTTTTGTGGTAGTGATAATCTATATGTTTCAAGTGAATAAAACACGATCATTCCATTCCCTGAACGCAATCATGGAAAGTAAATCTAGTTTTCCATTTCCGGTGTTTTAGCTTTATTACATAGGCCTGTTTGGTAGGAGCTTTTTGGAGGAGCTGTTAGCTTTTTGTAACAAAACTAATCTCTTCTAAAATAATAGCTCCGTTTGGATACATTAACTTCGAGCTTTTATTTCAAACAAATAGCTTCTAAATGAAAAGCTGACCCATGAAGCTTTTTAAACATCTTAGAGCTGTTAAAACTTTAAATTACTGATATACCCTCCAAACATTTTTTTTTAATTATAGATATGTCCTTTTATGTCATTTTACATCTTATAATTATATTTAACAGCTACCTTACCAAACACTTTTGTTAAAAGAATGATACAGCTTGTAGCTCATGTTAACAGCTTTGCAATTTACAGCTTACAGCTTACAGTTTACAACTTACAGCATACAACTTACAGCTAATTTTGCCAAACATACATATAGACATGTTTTACCACAAACGTAAATAATGTGCCTTCCCAAACCATCTATTTTCTCCCACTTTTGTGTGGAATCATTCAACTTGAATACCTCAATGGATTCTCCAAACCATCTATAAAAGGGTAAATTGCAAATTACGTACCTAATTACTATTTTATTTTTGCAAATTTCATTATTGTTCATTTTTTCTTACAAATTATGTCACTCAATGACATGCGAAATGACTAATATACCCTCATCTTCTCCCCCTTTAATTTTCTATTGAATTTAAATTTATTGTTATTCCAAAATGAAGAACATGATGAACAAAACCCATAACTTAAAAAAATAAATAAATAAAAAATAAAAAATAAAACGGTGGAGGTGGAAACACTAGTCCATTTTCACTCAACTCACCCACCTCCCACAAACACAACAAGGATAGGTTTGATTACGTTCATAGGAAACAGCTCATAGTTGTCACGCCTACTTACAACCGCGCGCTACAAGCGTTTTATTTGAATAGGCTTGGCCATGTGCTGAGGCTTGTCCCTCCGCCGGTTCTGTGGATTGTTGTGGAGATGAATGCGGCGTCTACGGAGACGGCGGATGTTTTGAGAGGGATGGGGATTATGTATCACCATTTGGTTTGTGGGAAGAATTTGACGGATGTGAAGGATAGGGGTGTGCATCAGCGGAATACGGCGCTTGAGCATATTGAGCGTCATAGGCTTGACGGGATTGTTTATTTTGCGGATGATGATAATGTCTATTCGCTTGAGCTGTTTGAGGCTTTGAGAGATATCAGGTACTGCTTTGCTTTCCATTTTTAGTATCTAATAGTGTCTTCGTTCTGCTTCCTACATTGTATACTTATTATTCGATTGCCTATGTGCGATTGCCACGTGTACAGATTACTTTTGCTATTACTAGATCCTTCAATTATACCGCTGTCTTAGTAGTAGGTAGCTTAAGAGTTGTAAATTAGGAGCAACTACACGGGCAGTGTAGATGCATGCAATATATGTATCTTTATGTTACATCAAATTAAGATTGAAATTGCATTGCGGGTAATGTGTCAAATATGAAGTTGTGAATTCCTTTTTTGAAAAGGCTGAAGCTTGCACGTTTGTTTGTCGATTTGAGCAATGGGGCGGGGAAAGTATAAATTCCAGACCATCCAATTAATAGCACTTTGCCTATCATCTTAGCAATAGTAGTAGTCTTGAAAAAAAAAGATAAGAAGATTCGGAAACGCAATCCACATATTAACGAATATGAAGAGATAATCTTTGATGTCATAATACCAAACTAACTATTTGGTCACATTTTATACTTAACTACTCCCTCCGTCCCATAATTATTATACAGTGTTGACTTTTGATGTCATTATTTTCAACAAGACTTGGGATCACGGCTCGTACTAGTAAAGCCACATAAATCATAGAAGGCGCACGGAGTTAATTTAATTTGTGTTATATAATATTTGATGACAATTATATCAATAAAAATAACTATGGAATGAAAAATTAGGGAGCTTCCCATATGAACTTATATAATATTTGATGACAATTATAAAATAACTTGTTATGAAAATAGTGGGTTTGTTAAAAAAAATAATATTTGAGCTTGTGATATTATTGCTTGGCCGAATGTCAATATACAAATAGGTGACTTTGTTAAAAAAAAATGATAATAATAATAAATAAAAATAAAAAAATAAAAAATAAAATAAAAAAACATTACATGAATACAGGCTAGGAAATAAAATGTTGGATTTGCATAATTCATTTTCTTGTGCAGAGGTGAATTTATATACTTTTAGTGAGGTTCTATGACTCAAAACATAGTAAAGCGTAAGTTTCAATTTTTAATATTAAGTTTTTCCAAACTGTCCAAAAATGTGTTTTACGCAAGTTTAGCGGGTTATAGGTTCTTCGTGTCTTATTGGTTTGGGCTGATTCAAATTCCGGTATCAAGTATGTCGAGAGGGCTCTAAAAAGTTCAACTAACGCTCTTAAAGGATCTAAGTCTAAGGTCCTCGTAAATAGGCCTGATGCAGCGGATTGTAACACCGAAGTTTTACAATCCTCCTAGGTAGAGTATCTAACCGTTGTAGTGTAGTATAGGTAAGACAAGGGGGTTTTACATATATTAAGCTTTACAGAAAGTGCAGTCGGTCACTATGTCATAAAAGAAATGTTTAAGACGTCTTTATTTTTTATGTTTGATCCTTGTATTTTGACCATAGCATACGGCAATAAGGACTAAAACCCAAGTACAATGGTTCAAAAAGTCAATCACACGTTAATAATATTATTTAGTATACATAAAAAGACGGCAATCTTAATCAAATCATATGAAAAAGGAGTAGATTGGGGATGGTTTTACTGTTACAGGTCAAAACGGATATTTTTTAGCTATAAATGAAACGGGTTAAAAGTTTGCCTGGCATGTTTTTAAAAGCTTACAACTTCCCGAATGGTTTTATTAAATGTATTAACTTACTATTTTCATGATATACGATAATATTTTAAATTATATCTAATAAAATATTTATGCACAAAACTCCCTTTAAACACATAAACAAAAGTAAATCTCAGGGTTAACAATTGACAGGTGAATGTATTCAGTGTTTTAATAGGTTGGTGCTTGCAATTGGACATAACCTCATGAACATTGATTGATAACATATCAGAGGGCATATACATCTAATGTGTAGAATTGCTGTACTGATGCAATGCAGAGCACAAAAAATGCTAGTGAATCTTTAATCAGAGAATAGCAGAGCACTATGGATCCGCGGATGCCTGATGCTCAAATCTTTTAGGGAGGTACACGGTTAGGCAATGCGGAGCACAATAAACCCATCTCATCAACACGAGTCATATATCCCTTGGCTTGAGCATAAAATTATGATCGAGAGAACTAGGTTAAAAACTAAACGTAAGTGTAATAATCCAACAATCAGCTACAATAACATCAACAACAACAATACCAATCCCCGTGAGGTAAAATTTAGACAGATCATACCTGTATATACAATTAAAAATGCTAAAAAAAACTAATAACAGCCCTGTAAGCTAATACTAATAATCTATATGTTTCAAGTGAATAAAACACGATCTTTCCATTCCCTGAACGCAATCATAGAAAGTAAATCTTGTTTTCCATTTCTGGTATGTTTTACCACAAACGTAAATTATATGCCTTCCCAAACCATCTATTTTCTCTCACTTTTGTGTAGAATCATTCAACTTGAATACCTCAATGGATTCTCCAAACCATCTATAAAAGGGTAAATTGCAAATTACGTACCTAATTACTGTTTTATTTTTGCAAATTTCATTACTGTTCATTTTTTCTTACAAATTATGTCCCTCGATCAATGACATGCAAAATGACTAATATACCCTCATCTTCTCTCCCTTAAATTTCTATTGAATTTAAATTTATTTTTATTCCAAAATGAAGAACATGATGAACACAAAACCCATAACTTAAAAAAAAAAAAAAAAAAAAAAAAAAAAAAAAAAAAAAAGAAAAAAAGAAAAAAAAACGGTGGAGGTGGAAACTGTCACACCCCCAAGATCGGGTCCAGCGGAAGCATACGTGTAGCGGGGGTGTAACTCAATTGATATCACAACATAAGTACAAAAATGGTTTTCAATTTAATCATTTAGAATAAAATCGTTTAACCCAAAAATAGTGAATTTACATCATTAAAAGTAGTGCGGAAATAGGCCCTTAAAATAGTTTAGAACGGTCCCCATATAAATAATCAGAGTCTTCTATGACCATGCCATGCCCTGCCAAAACCTCCAGTAGCGTGCCATAAGATTAAAACCTGAAAATACATGCTAAAGTGTCAACACGAGGTTGGTGAGTTCATAGAGTTTGTTTAACAAATAAAGTTTATAGAAAAATGGTCACACAGCAAAGGCATCGTAAATCCACTCAGTTACAAGTCCCGCCATAAGAGACTTGTAACCTGTGTGTTCACAACCCACTGCTAATATATATATATATATATATATATATATATATATATATATATATATATATATATATATATATATATATATATATATATATATAGTAAGATTAACCATGTATAAGTTCATCAAAACAGTTAAGCAATTAGTCGTGAGTCTACACTTCATCTCCGAAGACCTCACGTTTGTATGTATGTCTCAATGGTTGTGTCCAGCAACTTAATCTGGGGCCATTGGAAGTCTCAATGGTTGTGTCCAGCAACTTGATCTGGGGCCACTGGAAGTATGTATGTATGTCTCAATGGTTGTGTCCAGCAACTTAATCTGGGGCCATTGGAAGTATGTATGTATATATGATTACTGGGTGCCATTTCCCAAAGTATCAGTTGCTCAAGAATACACCATCACAGTTTAGTATAACACAGTTAAGTATAGCAAAACCACGTATGTATGAAATCAAGTATAAATGTAATCAAGTATAAAACAATCAAGTATAAAACAATCAAGTATAAGACAATCAAGTATAAGTGTTTTGAGTATCAAGAAAGTATGTTTTGAGTATTTATACTAGTAAGCAAGTAGTTGAGCATGTATCTCCCCCAAAGAGTTAAAACAAGTATAAAGAGTAAAAGTGGGGCTATGACTCACCTGGGGCGATAGCTACGATGACAAAAGTGGATACATTGAAATGAGGTTCGATCTCTAACCGCAACCTAATATGAATGATAGTGATCTACTTAGATCATGAAATGATGAAGAGAATATGCATGCACATGATACCCATACCACTCGTAACTTGGAAATAATTGTTATTGTCAAAATAAAGTATTTTCCATACTTAGGAAAAATAAGTCCAACTAGGCTTATAAAAACTTGTTGTAATATATCGTATATAAAATGTTAGTGTTATATTCCTTACTTTGGAAAACCTTGAAATAACGTCTAGTAGTTGTAAAAATAAGTCTTGGGTCATAAGTACTTCATTAGTTAAGAATATAACACCTTGAATGAGAATCTAGAAAATATATTATTTTGTACGTAGTTATATTATTTTCTAGTAGTGACTATATATATATATATATATATATATATATATATATATATATATATATATATATAGTTTTGACGATATTAAAACGTGTATAACTTGGTCGTTTTAAGCTCATTTTACTCGTTCTTTATATCCACGGATTCGTTTTAGTATATACTAATATATTTTCAATAGCTCGGCTCCACTAGGTTACGTCTAACGTCTCTATTTGCCCGTCGAAAACTGTCAAACAGCATGCAGTTTTTCCAAAAATAGTTTTCGTCGTTAAATTTACAAAAATCATATCTCCTTCGTTATAAGCTCGTTTTAATCCGTTCTTTCGCCAAAAGCTTCGTTTTTGAAAGTATTTTCTAAAAATATTGTCAAAGTGGACTGAGAAAATATGGATTTTTCTGGGTTTACCAAAATGGGACAGAATGTATTTCTACTTGTTCAAAAACCATTTTCAAGGCTCTAAACTAGTTTCTAACATCACCAAACCACTTTCAATCACCACAAAACTAGTCTACTCCTACCATACACCTTCTTAGGGTGTCATGGGTTCCTAAACATCATAACCAAGTAGATCTAACAAGGATCTAACCATAAACACTTTCTAAGGTTCAAAAGTTAAAAGTTTGTAAAATAAAGTGGTATAAATAGCATATGCATGTAGATCTAGTATATATATCATATGGATCTTGTATAAACTTGATAAAATTATAAAAAGGAGTTTGATATACTTACTTCAAAGATTAAGAGTGCAGATGATGAAAACCTAATGATTCTTGAGTTTATATTTCAAAACCCTAACAAGGATCACTAAATAAACTAGTTTAACACTTGATCTTGAGAAAATTTCTTGGTCTTGCCCTTCTTCCTTGTTGTTGCCGTGAGGTGAGCAAGAGAGAAAGAGAGGATGAAATTTTGAGCTAGTGAATTATGAGAGAAAAATGGGTGTAGTTTCCTTTTTATGTATTATTATTATTATTATTATTATTATTATTATTATTATAAGAAGTTAGTATAGGTATTTATGAGGCTTGAGTGATTATCTATATTTTGTAAGTGATTGGTATGGACAATGGAGGGGGGTTGGGATGTGTAAGAACTTTGGTGGGATTTGGTATTATCTTGTATTTAATTGTAGTTTTAAGGTGTACCAGGTTAACTTAAAAATAAATTTTAACGGAGTTAACCGGAATAAAATAAAGTTGTAAAAATTGTAAAAATATGTCGGGTATAAATATTGAGTGTTTAGATAATTATAGTTTAATTTCTACGAAAACCGTCGAAATTTTAGTAAACTTACGTTAATAATTAAAATAAATCTCCAAAATACCAGTTAAATTAATATTATAGTTTTTACATTATAAAAATGAATATAAAAACATATTGGGATCATAGTCGGGAGTGTCGGACGTGTTAGTCACATTATTGATCGTTTGTTAACGTTTATTTAAAAATAAACATACGTAAAAAGTCAAATATATCAAAAGTATTAATTTGAATATCCTACGAGTGGAATAGTATGCAAATGCCATAATGATGATATGCGGACTATTTCTAGTCCGTATGGGATGTCCCTGATAATAATGTATGAATTCGCTCCTGAACCAATACGGTTACGCGAATTTGAATACTCGTAAACTAAATTTACGATGAAATGAGTAATGCACGTGAATAGTGGTTTTCTTCCGGGAATGAATAGTGTCAAGTGAATAGTAAAATTTCTGAATGTCTCTCGGAATGTCAAATTGACCTAAAAAATGATGAATAGTGATCGGTGAATAGTGATTTATGAATAGTGAATTAGCGAAGTTTGGAAAATGACCGGAAATTACGAGTTGTGACAGTCTTCCCCTCTAACAGGAACTTCGTCCCGAAGTTCAGTTTGTGTTGGTCTCTGGAGTGGTATTGGTGAAAAGGTGATAATATTTATAGTGTAAGCTACTGGGCTCTAATGGGAGGAGCTCAAGTCTGTAGGCCACTAGGCCCATACTGTCTGAAATATTGAAGGGTCCAATGTATCTCGGGTTTATCTCTCCACGTTTGTGAATTATATCTCAATGGTGTTGTCTTTGGAATCTTGTGATAGATATTGTTGTCCAGGAATCCAAGTTATAGCAAATGGTTAGCCCAACCATTTCCAGAATCAATCACACCCGAATTGGGTATATCTCCCTATGTTTGAATCATTCTCTAATCCTAACCATTGGTCTGAAGATAATAGGTGGTGTGGTTCCAAAGGAAATCTTAATGAAATCTGCCAGAAGTTTGAGGTGAATCAAATTCCTCCATTAGGAATAGTTAGAATAGGTATCATGAATCTTGTGGAAAAACTTACAAGGTTAAGTCCGTCAAAGGGTGTTGTTGAAAATAATAGGTTAGGATAAGGTTGTGATCCTCCGCAGGAATGTCATGAATTGAGTCTTTCTCCACCTACAGTGCTTAGTCTCCATTACTAAAATTTTCCCAAGCTCTATGTCGTCAATTCACAAACTCCTAAATGTATAAGTGATGTAATATAGTGATTGGTTTTCAAAGTTTGTTTTTGAGATTGTGTGTGTTGTTCATAAACCTTCCCTGAATAAATGAATTTACAACTTTAAGCAAACGACTTTCCAATTTATTTATTTATTTATTTATTTTTTTAACAAGATATATGTTTTGTATAACCGTAGTTTAGAGAAAAATCCATTTAAAGTGAAAGTATTAAGGGGATAAAATAGTCGGGTAGGTATGTCTGCAGAATTACCTAGGTGCCTAACATATTTGAATAAGGTCTATTGGTGAGGACATGTTCAATTGCAGGTTCTATAGTCTTGGTTAAGAGGTTGGGTTTTTATCTCTATGGTGTTGCTCAGTGAGCATTCGTATCGGAGCTAATCTTGTAATTCAGTCAAGCCAATACTTTCTAGATGGTAGAACCTTGGCGATCAGGCTAGTGATAGTGGTTCGAATGGTTTTGTGATATCTTGAGGTTTCTGTTGAGTTTTAAATGGTCATAATGTACCTAAGGATCCTCCTTATATATGGTATGGAAAGTCTTTCCTAGGGAGGTCATTGATAATATCCACTTATCAATATTGGGAGTAATGAGTGATGAGTCTCATAGGAATCTATAGAGGGTTAGCTAATTCCTTATATATATAGGGATGGGAAAGGGAATGATAGTGATAGTGAGAAGGGAAAAGGCTGTGACAGCTGCGACATAATGAGATTGTGAAAGAGAATACTGTGATGTAAAATGAAACATTTGGAAATTGGGTAGATAATTTAATCCAGACACAATTTTATTATAACCATTCTCAGTGTTGCAAAATTCATCTCTGAGTCAGACATAGGTGGTTATCCTATATCTCACTATCCCGGGTTGAATGTAGGTGGTCAGTCTACATTCCACCGAGGTTCCATGAATTTTGAAATACTCAGCTCAGTTATACTAATACTATGTCCTTCACAATTACCAAGACGTTCTGAAAGACTAAGGCAGGTGACCAAACTCGAGGTTAAATGATGAATTATGCAAAGAAAACATAACGCGATGACATATATGATACGTGAACATGCTTATATGAAAGACAATTATAGTAATCAACTAGAATAAATGAATATAATATACCAGATAATGAGACACAAATCTCATCATCTAAGTCAGCAACAAACCACAAGTGAGGCTTCAGCTTGGCAGGCAGGCACGTGACGGTCATAGGGTTAAGTTTTTCGTAAAAGTAGCTATACTCTAGGTTTTAAAAACACTTAGTTCGCTATAGCCAAAGCTCTGATACCAATCTGTCACACCCCCAAGATCGGGTCCAGCGGAAGCATAAGTGTAGCTGGGTGTAACTCAATTGATATCACAACATAAGTACAAAAATGGTTTTCAATTTAATCATTTAGAATAAAATCGTTTAACCCAAAAATAGTGAATTTACATCATTAAAAGTAGTGCGGAAATAGGCCCTTAAAATAGTTTAGAACGGTCCCCATATAAATAATCAGAGTCTTCTATGACCATGCCATGCCCTGCCAAAACCTCCAGTAGCGTGCCATAAGATTAAAACCTGAAAATACATGCTAAAGTGTCAACACGAGGTTGGTGAGTTCATAGAGTTTGTTTAACAAATAAAGTTTATAGAAAAATGGTCACACAGCAAAGGCATCGTAAATCCACTCAGTTACAAGTCCCGCCATAAGAGACTTGTAACCTGTGTGTTCATAACCCACTGCTAATATATATATATATATATATATATATATATATATATATATATATATATATATATATATATATATATATATATATATATATATATATATATATAGTAAGATTAAACATGTATAAGTTCATCACAACAGTTAAGCAATTAGTCGTGAGTCTACACTTCATCTCCGAAGACCTCACGTTTGTATGTATGTCTCAATGGTTGTGTCCAGCAACTTAATCTGGGGCCATTGGAAGTCTCAATGGTTGTGTCCAGCAACTTAATCTGGGGCCATTGGAAGTATGTATGTCTCAATGGTTGTGTCCAGCAACTTAATCTGGGGCCATTGGAAGTATGTATGTATATATGATTACTGGGTGCCATTTCCCAAAGTATCAGTTGCTCAAGAATACACCATCACAGTTTAGTATAACACAGTTAAGTATAGCAAAATCACGTATGTATGAAATCAAGTATAAATGTAATCAAGTATAAAACAATCAAGTATAAAACAATCAAGTATAAGACAATCAAGTATAAGTGTTTTGAGTATCAAGAAAGTATGTTTTGAGTATTTATACTAGTAAGCAAGTAGTTGAGCATGTATCTCCCCCAAAGAGTTAAAACAAGTATAAAGAGTAAAAGTGGGGCTATGACTCACCTGGGGCGATAGCTACGATGACAAAAGTGGATACATTGAAATGAGGTTCGATCTCTAACCGCAACCTAATATGAATGATAGTGATCTACTTAGATCATGAAATGATGAAGAGAATATGCATGCACATGATACCCATACCACTCGTAACTTGGAAATAATTGTTATTGTCAAAATAAAGTATTTTCCATACTTAGGAAAAATAAGTCCAACTAGGCTTATAAAAACTTGTTGTAATATATCGTATATAAAATGTTAGTGTTATATTCCTTACTTTGGAAAACCTTGAAATAACGTCTAATAGTTGTAAAAATAAGTCTTGGGTCATAAGTACTTCATTAGTTAAGAATATAACTCCTTGAATGAGAATCTAGAAAATATATTATTTTGTACGTAGTTATATTATTTTCTAGTAGTGACTATATATGTATATATATATATATATATATATATATATATATATATATATATATATATATATATATATATAGTTTTGACGATATTAAAACGTGTATAACTTGGTCGTTTTAAGCTCATTTTACTCGTTCTTTATATCCACGGATTCGTTTTAGTATATACTAATATATTTTCAATAGCTCGGCTCCACTAGGTTACGTCTAACGTCTCTATTTGCCCGTCGAAAACTGTCAAACAGCATGCAGTTTTTCCAAAAATAGTTTTCGTCGTTAAATTTACAAAAATCATATCTCCTTCGTTATAAGCTCGTTTTAATCCGTTCTTTCGCCAAAAGCTTCGTTTTTGAAAGTATTTTCTAAAAATATTGTCAAAGTGGACTGACAAAATACGGATTTTTCTGGGTTTACCAAAATGGGACAGAATGTATTTCTACTTGTTCAAAAACCATTTTCAAGGCTCTAAACTAGTTTCTAACATCACCAAACCACTTTCAATCACCACAAAACTAGTCTACTCCTACCATACACCTTCTTAGGGTGTCATGGGTTCCTAAACATCATAACCAAGTAGATCTAACAAGGATCTAACCATAAACACTTTCTAAGGTTCAAAAGTTAAAAGTTTGTAAAATAAAGTGGTATGAATAGCATATGCATGTAGATCTAGTATATATATCATATGGATCTTGTATAAACTTGATAAAATTATAAAAAGGAGTTTGATATACTTACTTCAAAGATTAAGAGTGTAGATGATGAAAACCTAATGATTCTTGAGTTTATATTTCAAAACCCTAACAAGGATCACTAAATAAACTAGTTTAACACTTGATCTTGAGAAAATTTCTTGGTCTTGCCCTTCTTCCTTGTTGTTGCCGTGAGGTGAGCAAGAGAGAAAGAGAGGATGAAATTTTGAGCTAGTGAATTATGAGAGAAAAATGGGTGTAGTTTCCTTTTTATGTATTATTATTATTATTATTATTATTATTATTATTATTATAAGAAGTTAGTATAGGTATTTATGAGGCTTGAGTGATTATCTATATTTTGTAAGTGATTGGTATGGACAATGGAGGGGGGTTGGGATGTGTAAGAACTTTGGTGGGATTTGGTATTATCTTGTATTTAATTGTAGTTTTAAGGTGTACCGGGTACCGGGTTAACTTAAAAATAAATTTTAACGGAGTTAACCGGAATAAAATAAAGTTGTAAAAATTGTAAAAATATGTCGGGTATAAATATTGAGTGTTTAGATAATTATAGTTTAATTTCTACGAAAACCGTCGAAATTTTAGTAAACTTACGTTAATAATTAAAATAAATCTCCAAAATACCAGTTAAATTAATATTATAGTTTTTACATTATAAAAATGAATATAAAAACATATTGGGATCATAGTCGGGAGTGTCGGACGTGTTAGTCACATTATTGATCGTTTGTTAACATTTATTTAAAAATAAACATACGTAAAAAGTCAAATATATCAAAAGTATTAATTTGAATATCCTACGAGTGGAATAGTATGCAAATGCCATAATGATGATATGCGGACTATTTCTAGTCCGTATGGGATGTCCCTGATAATAATGTATGAATTCGCTCCTGAACCAATACGGTTACGCGAATTTGAATACTCGTAAACTAAATTTACGATGAAATGAGTAATGCACGTGAATAGTGGTTTTCTTCCGGGAATGAATAGTGTCAAGTGAATAGTAAAATTTCTGAATGACTCTCGGAATGTCAAATTGACCTCAAAAATGATGAATAGTAAGATGATGAATAGTGATTGGTGAATAGTGAATTAGCGAAGTTTGGAAAATGACCGGAAATTACGAGTTGTGACAGAAACACTAGTCCATTTTCACTCAACTCACCCCTCATACAAACACAACACTCAAACTTCCCGATTCGCCACATTCGGCGTTGGCGTTCGCACCTTCATCGATAAACCCCGTAAAGGATCCCCCTTCGCACCTGGCGCAGATCCATCTACACCTGCCTATTGTTCTTCTTACTTGGCTTCCTACTAGGCTTAGCTCCAGTGGGGGATCTACGATTTCAACATAGGGTGTGCATTCGACTTGCTACAAAGAAAACTTCTCAAAAAATAAAAATTTGTCCGGCAGTTTTCGGGTCGGTTTCAGCCTGGTTTTTCGGGTCGGTTACTTCACACAGGTCATTGCTGAAAATATTCTTTCCACACTAGCCGTTGCTACCGGAAGGATCAACACCAACTTAATTGAATACAATTAAAATATTCAATAATGATAACATACTTTTATTTTTATGCAATAGTATACCTTTTTTTTTTTTTTTTTTTTTTTTTTTTTTTTTTTGATGACTTCTTTCATACACGAAAAAGTAACAAACTTAGATAAGAAAAAGATAACTTAGAGCATCAGGTGTGGATGAAGAGTTTCATCTCTTCATTCGGGCTCCACGTGTGTCACATCACCCAACACCTTTTCACAACGAAACCCCCCTCACTAAACAACTAACCTCAACTTTTTCATTCGGGCCTCACCACTTACACCTTTATTATTTTTTTATTCAATTCATTAAATAAAATAAATTTATTTCATTCAAATAATTCAAATAATACAAATAATAATAATAACATTTTTTTATTAAACTGATTATATGGATTAAATTGACAACCTTATAGCTAAGAATTACAGTATTTAACAACTACCAACAGATTAACATTTTTGTCGGTGTACTGTAGCCATTTTAATCCAGCCCACTTCCACAAATCCAGTTGGCCGAAATTTCACAAAAAAAAAAAAAAAAAAAAAGAAAAGAAAAAAAAGTTCCTTCTTCTCCACTCGTACACACAGTCACACACACACTAGAAAATTGGAACCAAAAACAGAAAAGAAAAAAGGTAAAACTCAATTTTATAAAACGTTTACTTCTTTCTTGGCCCCCTCCAACTCATAGTTTGTTAGTGTTTTCTTTCGTCGTGTAGACGAAGAGAACATGCTCGGCGAACAACGGCGAGCCAACGATGGTGTGGCGGCGAGCTCGGCGAGGGTGCCACCTAGAACAGCGACAACAATAATACAACCACACCAGATGCTCTTAGTGGTGCCATTATTAAACATTTTAATATAAATACCTTAAAAAAAACACTCTTATGTCATATACACCTGGTCACTATAGAATTGGATAACATCAAGACCTATACTAGTCAAGCACAATAACACCAAAAAATAAAGATGTTATAAACTTCTGGCCCTATTACCAATAAAAGATGAGAGAGAGAATACATTTCCCTCAACCACTTCTTCATCTTCAAGATTAGAAAACACTCGATTTCATTTTTCTATCACATTTCTCCATTTGCTTTGTTTGCTGTTTGAATCGCTCAACCGCCCCCCGCCCCCTTTAGATACCAATGTTGTCTTTAGTAATATTGAACTAGCGGTTAAGGATAAGGATAAGGATGATGGTACTAGGTTTGATTATAATGTTGCTGGGAAGCAGCTCATAGTTGTCACGCCTACTTACACCCGCGCGCTTCAAGCGTTTTATTTGAATAGGCTTGGCCACGTGCTGAGGCTTGTCCCTCCGCCGGTTCTGTGGATTGTTGTGGAGATGAATGCGGCGTCTACGGAGACGGCGGATGTTTTGAGAGGGATGGGGATTATGTATCGCCATTTGGTTTGTGGGAAGAATTTCACGGATGTTAAGGATAGGGGTGTGTATCAGAGGAATACTGCGCTTGAGCATATTGAGCGTCATAGGCTTGACGGGATTGTTTATTTTGCGGATGATGATAATGTCTATTCGCTTGAGCTTTTTGAGGCCTTGAGAGATATCAGGTTCGTACTGCTTTGTCTGCTGATTTTACTATCTAATAATGTCGATGTTCTGTTTCTTATGTTGGATACTTATTATTAGTAGGTAGCTTAAGAGTTGTAAATTAGGAGCAACTGCACGAGCAGTGTAGACGCGTGCAATACATTTATCTTTATGTTGCATCAAATTAATATTGTCTTATTCTCAAGATTGAAATTGCATTGCGGATAATGTGTCATTTATGAAGTTGTGAATTCCTTTTTTTAAAAGGCTGAAGCTTGCACGCTTGTTTGTCGATTTGAGCGACCAAGGGACAGACATATATTCTCTTGTTGTCTATCTGATTGAAAGAAATAGTAACTTATATTTGTTGGGGCGGGGAAAGTGTAAATTCCAGACTATCTGATTAGTAGCACTTTGCCTATCATGTTAGCGATAGTAGTAGTCTTGAAAAAAAAACAGATCAGAAGATTTGCAAACAGAATCCACATATTAACGATCCTTTTTAGTATAAATTCTTCTCACTTTTGCCTATAAAAGAAAGATTGAGATTGCAGTCTTGTTTTCTGTTTATTCCTGATATTTTTTATTTTTTCACTTCTATTTTGTCACCGAATATAGCGTCGCAGTGTTGTAAATATCGGTCTTGGCGGCCGATATATCAGTGATATATCGCTTATCGGCGGTTGACCGATACGATATTTCACTTATCGGTCAAATTTATCGGTTTGGTCAAAATCGGTCAAATATCAGTCAAAATCGGTTATATCGGTCATATCAGTCAAATTTATCGGTCAAATTTATCGGTCCAGGTTCTTTCCAATCAATCAGTCATATATTGGAGTTGAATTGGAGCACTTTGGTAGTATACCAGGTTCTACAAATATCTCTTATAAGTTATAAATATAATTTATGTTTTGTTTTGTGTTACATATGTTGCATTTCAAAAATATACATAAATTTCTTTATAATTTATGGTCTCCGATATATCACTGATATATTGCCGCCATATCGGTCTTGGCGCTTGGCGGTGGTCGACCGCCGAGCGATATTTACAACACTGATAGCGTGTAACGTGTTACATGTTGGATTTTCTATGACTTACCATTTTGTAAAGGAATTTATCCATATTGCTTAGCAATATGGTGTTACATAAGCTCCAATTCAGGAATTAATTTGTCCATGTTTTCATCCATCACTGTGGTGCTTGTCTAGACACTAAGATGTTGTTTTATGTTCGACTGCAGTCGGTTTGGCACTTGGCCAGTCGCAATGGTTGCACAAAGCAAAAACAAGGCCACTTTGGAAGGTCCGGTTTGCAATGGAAGTCAAGTGATTGGGTGGCACACAAATGAGAAGAGTAAAAGGCTCAGAAGATTTCATGTTGACATGTCAGGATTTGCATTCAATAGCACCATCTTGTGGGATCCAAAAAGATGGGAAAAACGCAGCTCAGCTTTAATTCGTCAAATGGACACCGTCAAAGAGGGATTCCAGGTATGCATCATATTGTTTGTATTAATTCAGGGAATTGTCATTTACTTAAAGTTTGGGTTACATTTCAGGAGACGACCTTTATAGAACAGTTGGTGGAAGATGAAAGTCAAATGGAGGCGACTCCTGCCGGATGTTCTAAAATCATGAACTGGCATCTTCATTTGGAAGCGCATGGACTTGCTTATCCAAGAGGCTGGTTACTTCAGAAGAACCTCGATGCTGTTCTTCCTATCGAGTAAAAGGCGATGCTTGTGACCTTCAAAACAAGAGCCACAAAGAGGTATGGTTCTAGTTGCATTTTATTGTTGGCAAAATAGATAAAATTCGCATTCAGCATTCAGATTTTTCATTACATATGCAAAGAAAAAGATTGATCAATGGCATACTTATATATTCATGATTTCTGAAACAAATGAGAACTTGTGAAAATGATAACATGAAAAGAGTAATCAACTAAATTGAAGAACAAATTATAAATTATACGAATTTGGACAATGAAAAAGCCTAAAATTTTCTGAATGAAGAAAATTTTTAAATCTGTTTTCATTTCATAGAAATAAATAGAAAACAATGATTGCTAGACATTAAGGGTGTGAATAGTTTTGCTTAGATGAGGCTCTTTTCTGGGAAACTTTTCTATGGAAACTGAAAAAACAAAACGTGTTCAAGTTGACCTCTTTGGCTCTTTCAGCAATTGTCTTCTTGGAAATAGAAAACTCAGTAATCCAAATTTTAAAAATAGAAAATGCAACATTATCTGAATATGCTTTCCAAATTTTAAACACATTTTTAAAAACTAAAACGTCCTCCATTTTCTAGAGATTTAGAGAAAATTTCTCACTCCTAAATGCACCAAGCCTTTTTTATTTCCATGTTTTTAATTGCTAGGATTGTCTTACTATTTCGTGTAAATTATGCTCTCTTATGTAGTATGAACCTTCCAAAACATCTAAAATACCAATACCTATAGTTGCAAGGGATGTGATAAATTTACCCAACTACCCACTCAGATTCTAGACTTTTATGGTGCATGTGAATTTCTGAAGTAATTGCTATTTTAGAGTGAGGGGAATTGCCTAGTGGCAAGGCACTTGACTTACTCAAAAGAAGCCTAGGGTTCAAACATCACTAGTTACACATTTGGGGTTGTCCAATGGGAAACGGTCACGGAATACCTGGTTAGGCTAGGTACATCCGAGTAAAGAAAACTCACCCTCCCTGGGTTTACAACAGGAAAACCTCATTCGTTTTCTTTTTGAAGAAATGTGAACATTAAAGACATAGCATGCTCATAAGTTTTGTTGCTTTTTGTGCAGTGATAAGATGTCAATATTCAGGCGGCACATTGGTTTTTTGACACTCCATCAGTTTTCCACAAAAGCTATTATGACCAAAAGCAGCTCTGCGTTTTTTTAGAAGCAGTGTGAAAGGAGGTGAAAGGAGTGATTTTCTTTCTCTCAAGTCAAAAGATGATATTGCCTTTTAGTTGTGTTATGTGTATTATTATGCTTATTATATTCTTTTACTACACGGTTGGTTCGGTCAGAGGTGCGATTGCCTTCTGATATTTTGGTAAAATTCTTTTTTAAACATGTGAATGTGATGGAGTTGCCTTGTTTTTGTACACCAGAAGGGTAGACTTCAAAAGTCTTGTTAATTGAAAGAATAGATTGTGCCTTATTCCAATTTTTGCATACATTTTTGGGCTCGATTTTATTTGTAAGATGCATTGGTAGCAAGAGTTCACTTCTCTGTAGAGTTCAGATTTTCAGTTTGGTCCGTGGATGTGGGATTATAGACATTTTTTCTGTAGTTTCAGTCCTTGACATTTTTTTCATTAACAGCTGTCTAAAGAGTAAAGGTCATTCATGCTCATGTAATTTAGTTCGCAAAACATGGCTTAGGTTGTTATAAGCGCACACAAATGCTGGTGCATTATCTCCTCTGCTTTGGCTTTGTTTCAAGTAATTTAAGGAAAGTAGATGAGAAAGGGAGATTTTACTTATGAAACACAGCTAATGCATTATAGTGACGTACATGATGCTAAACCTTGTTTGAGATGTCTCTTTTGCTGTGCTTTAAGTTGTTCAAAATATTAACTTCCTCTGAACTTTGTTCATTTTATTTTCTCAACTCACAAATATGTTTCTCCGCTATAATTTGATGTTGAGCTTTACAGAAAGTGCAGTCGGTCACTATGTCATGAAAGAAATGTTTAAGACGTCTTTAGTTTTGATGATTGATCCTTGTGTTTTAACCACAACATAAGGCACTTAGGACTAAAACCCAAGTACAATGGTTCAAAAAGTCAATCACACGTTAATAATAGTATTATTTAGTATACATAGGCGGCAATCTTAATCAAATTATATGGAAAAGGAGGCGATTTGGGGATGGTTTTACTAATACAGGTCAAAACGGATATTTTTTAGCTATAAATGAAACGGGTTAAAAGTTTGCCTGGCATGTTTTCAAAAGCTTACTACCCGAATGGTTTAATTAAATGTATTAACTTACTATTTTCATGATATACGGTAATATTTGAAATTATATCTAATAAAATATTTGTGCACAAAACTCGCTTTAAACACATACAGAATTGCTGTACTGATGCAATGCAGAGCACAAAAATGCAAGTAAATCTTTTATGAGGGAATAGCAGAGCACTATGAATGCGCTGATGCCTAAATCTTTTCGGGAGGTACACGGTTAGGTAAGAGTGCAGACAAGCTCCAAAAAATGTGTAGCGTTGTTGTACTGATGCAATGCAGAGCACAATAAACCCATCTCATGAACACAAGTCATATATCTCTTGGTGTAAGCATAAAATTATGTCGGATAGAATCAGGTTAAAAATTACGGAGTAAACGTAAGTGTATTAGTGTAATAATCTAATAATCATCTACAACCACAGCTAACTCACTTATGATCTCCAACACTATTTCAACACACTCACTCAAAACCAAACACGTATAAACAGCCATAAGCCCCTTCTCTAAACAACCTTTTACTAGCTTTACTCACAAAAGAAAATAATAAATAATAAATAATAAACGAGACCATTTGATGGGAAAACGCTAGCCATGGTGTGCATGTGGTGCCGTCCGGTACCGTTTTTCGAGACCATTTCGGCTGGTCAAGACGGCTCATGACTCGAAAACGCGAGCCACGGTGTGGAGCTCGCGCCGTCCGTGTCGCGTTTTGCCGGAAAACGTCAGCCTTGGCGCCAGGTACCGAGAGGCGAGAGCCCTAAGCATTTTAGAGTTTGTATAAAGAAAACACAAACATAGAAATACAAATATAAATAGAAATAAGTTCAATAACACTAAATAATTGAGAAAAGGGCCGACAATGACTTTGTATATATAGTCTCAAACAAATTGTACACACTTTTATTTAATTTAAAAGAAGATAAGCAAGTACATGATAGTAATTATATAAACCATGATAATGTAGCATTGCTGACACGTGGCCTCCTCTTTCATTTCAAACCAAACCATCGGATGGAATCAGATCTCCTCAACAATTTCATCATTCCTCCAATTGCCGACAACAATGTCGATGAATTACAAACTTGCATTTCTGACATTTTAAAATCGACCAGTATTTCACTGCTTTTCCACACTGGGTGCATGGACCATCGCTCTCAATCCCTTGAACAAACGACAGAGGATGCGGGTGACGACGTTCAAACTTGTGAATACCCCCAAACTTTATATTCACATACTTATAAGGTCCTTGAGGATAGTAGATATCATAAGGTCCTTCAAGATAGTAGTCATAATAATCTCCTGATGATACAGATGTTTCAGATTGAAGTATGTGTGGTGCACAACGAGTATGGATTGACCAGGCACACTCATGACAGTGGTAGAAACACTTCTCTGGATTTAATGGGTTCTCACAAATTTCACAAAAGTATTCACTTTTATGATTTTCAGCCGGGTGGTAACTTATTCTCATAGGGTGCTTGTCAATCTTATGCCTAATTTCCCCAGGCAATAGCAAAGCACACCCGACATGTACAACAACATCTTTACAAGTGTCACAAGCGAATGAACAATCGTAAGAATAAATGTAACCTCGACATATAAGACACCAAGTGTTGAACTCTCTTTTGAAAGATATGGAAAGGAGGTGACCTGAATGAGCTTCGTGTGTGATTTTTGGAGGCATGAAACTGCAAGTAACATCAATATGATAATCACATTCAACACAACTATAGACAAACCCGTTACACTCTAACCGACAAACAACGCATTTAAACACGGATAAAATCTTATCAGGGGCATTTGAATGGAGAATGAGTGTATGTTGGGGGTGACCTGGGTATTTTTCAAATAATTGAGGAGGAAGCTGGGTGCACCACTCATGCAGAACAAAGTTACACTCGTCATTGACACACTTGTAAAACGGAACACTTGTGACTGGTCTCACACACGCACTGCATAATAGTTGGACCTTCTTCATCGGGTTATGACAAGATATAACTGCAGTTTTTGTGGAAGTTGATGTGCTTGTAATATCGTTGCATTCTGTACGGATCAGAATTAGGGGGTGTGGATGAAAGTTGTGTTTTACGTTCCCCTCATCTGCTCCAAATGTTCCATGTTCAACTAGTTTAGCAAACATGTGTTTTGGTATGCTATAACTTTCATCAGGGAATGGGAGATGGAGGAGATTCGGATAATCAGAATCTTCATAATTTTTCATGAGCAATCTGTTTTCGGTACCTAGTAAACAAAAATTGTGGTTAAAATGAGAAGCTAAATTGTCGGACTATCTAAAAGTATAAACACCCATAGTATCTGACTTACCTCTTGATGTAGCACAAGAAATATGTGCATAGTATCTGCATTTTTCACATTTATAAATCCAGGTGTTTGGACTCCATTTAAACTCACCTTTACATACCCTGCACTTAGGATAGTATTGAACGTACTGATCTTTTCGGGGGAAGGAATAAGAAAGGATGAGCGGGTGAGGATGAGAGAAAAAATCATTTGTACGATCTTGTATCATGAGATTTTCTGGTAGGAAAGCACAGTCACTGTGGATGAAGAGGCCAAAACACGTTGTACATATATAAAAAGTACCTTCGTGTTTCTTACCACAAGCGTTACATAAAGACAAATGTGGTTCGTGGGTAGCCGCTAATGGGTGCCGATGGCTAGGGTGATAAATCAGCCGGTCTTCTACAGAGGCTATAGCGCAATTACCATGAATAAGAAATTTACACCCTGAACAGCAGTAACAGAGCCCAAGAGCATCATTTCTTCCACATAAAACACAAACATACCAATATGGTGTGGCAATTACGTGAAATAAAGTAAGAGTATGAGCAGGGTGGGATGTGTGTTTTAACGTAACGGGAAGCTCGCCGCAGAATTTATGGAGTGAGTAGTCACATGAATGGGAACACTCATAGTAATATCTGTGAAACCAATTGATTTCTTTACGACACCGATCACATTGACGACATCGAAAGTTTTGACGTGTAATTAGCTCACCACCACCATTGTCATCGTCGTCATCATCGTCGTCATATACTTCTTCATGTAGTGGATAGTTTGGTTGCAAATCAATGAGATTGAGTGGATGCTCGTGTTCAAAGATCTTCTCGATCTCGTCCTCCATTATAATTGTATGTTTGTATATTACTCTTTTAGATGGAATGTTGCATTATAGACAAGGATTATCCTTGTTTTATTGAGAGACCCAAAAGAGTATATATTCTTTTCTTACTTGCAAAGTTTTGCATATAATGTTCCCGACAAATTCTATTACTAAGTTAGCAAATAAACTCTTTTTCTTTAAAATAAAGTAAAGTAAAAATCACAAAGCAAAATGTATTATGCTAAACCTTGCCAATGAGAAAAGAATATTCACTCTAAAGCATGATAGATAAAAACAAAACAGGTGGAAGAAAAATGGATAAAGTAGATGAAGATGAAAGAATAAGGTAATTATTTGGTTGGTATCGTACGTGTCCGTAACTCAAATAATACACATGACACGTTATATCCACTCAGCTACCTCATCCCTTCCCATTTTTTAATCAAATAATAGTTCTTGGCACAAAGTATCAAATATTGTAATTATGTGCTTACGTGCTTAAAGGTGATGTCTATTCATCATATTTTATTAGGGTTTGTATCTAATAAATACACCTTTAATGTAACCTCTTGAATTACCATTTTAATAATAATTCTCTCTTCCTCCTCTCTTGTTCTTTTCTTGTTCATTATTTTATAACACGTTATCAGCACGATCTTTGCTCCAAGCAAAAAAGAGGTAAATAATAATTATAATAATAATAATTTTTCATTCGGTGTTTGGTGATCATGTTTAATATTGCGTTTACTTGTTCCATATTGCAATACGGAGTATAATACATGCATACTTACTGTTTGTATAAATTAACATATCATAAAAGTATATAATATATGAAACACTTTGTATAAAACACTTTATCCCTAATGTTATTTACCGTGAACTATTTGTTTACTGTTCATTATTAATTTATATACTTTTAAGATCATTGTTTAATAGTCACATATCCCTGTTAACATATTGCAATATGTTACAGATTGGTATTTTTCCTTTATGAAACACTATGGAATATATTGTAATCGATACTATCTATTCTGTCTTGTTTCGCATAAAAATAATGAATAATATGTTATAGTTTGTTATTGATCTCTATCGTAATTTACAAGAACAATTCATGTTCTATAGTAATTACATAAAGAGAATTCCATTTTTTTTACTTTCATTTTCATCTATTGAAACTCTCTTATAGTTATAAAGAACAATAAATGTTCTTTTGTGACTACAAAAAGAAAAAAAAAATGCAACATCATGTTATGTTGAAAAAAAAAAGAAAAAAATTAGAACCTCAAAGTTCTAATATGGTTCTTTCAAGAATCAATATGGAAAAAAAAAAAAAAAAAAAAAAAAAAATCATAACCTCATGTTATGACTGAAAAAATATCATAACCTCAAGTTATGAGTAAAAAAAAAATAATAATTAGAACATCAAGTTCTAAAGTTCTAATATGATCTTTTCATAAAGATCAATATCATAACCTCATGTTATGACTTTAAAAAATAAAACAAAAAAAAAAATAAAAATAAAAAAGACGATGTCTAAGGTAGAGAGACGTCCTTGGAAGGCGACATATTATGTTATGTCGTTAAAGTTTTCATGCATCAAAACACAAGGTAAATATTTAACTATGTTTTATAGAACAAGGATATTGTAAATGTGTTACGGAGTACTAGTCACTGGTAGACATTATTTTATAGTATCTTCATCTTTAATATTAGCAAGATAAAAAATAAATAAGAGAAAATCATCATGGATTCACGACGATAGGATCAAAAGGCTTAAAACATATTTTGTATATTTGATTTGTAACTAATTTTATTCAAACTAATTTCATTAGACTCTTTGTTTAGTATTGATTTACTCGAAAAGGCTTTTTCATATATTTGCTATGTCTCACTAGACTTAAATAAAGAAACAATAAAAGTCTAAATTGTTATCGTGAATTGGCATATGAATTGTCAATATTTTTCAGTGATTATACTCTGTAGTTCTTACTAGTTATATATTTTTGTTTGATCTCTTGAACTCTATTGTAATTTACAAGAACATAATGTTCTTTAGTGGTTACATAAGGAGTATAATGTTTTATTTTCTTCTTGATCTCTTAAATTCTCTTATAGTTTGCAAGAACAAATAAACGTTCTATTGTGACAAAATAAAAAGAATCAAAATCACATACTTCATGTTATGTTAGAGAAAAAAAAATCTCTCTATGATTGTATGCACCTCAAGCTGCATTAAAAAAAAGGTATAAGCGAGTTCGGTCTCACAATTTCAGTGCTAAATCTGAATTAAAAAGAAAATATACAACGGTGAAAGATCCGTTAAATATATGTCAAAATATGAAAGAAAGATTTGACCATCATAAGTAAGATATTCTTGCAAATGCGAGCACATTTTTCGCAATATTAAGTAGTACATCTGAATGATGAAAAGAAAAAATGTGATGAGATAGTTAATGCCTCGAATATACTCATATATCGAGAACGATGCTTTGATATAAAAAGATATGGGCATGTTTGAACAAACACGATAAACTCGTATACTAAATTTGCTCCATATTGTCGTGTTAAAAGAAACTAGTTGGCAGCCTCAAGTTGCAACATAAAGATCTCCATTCCTTTAAGCGAATGTGATAAAATGACTAACATAAGATGTTCATTACCTCAAGTGAATGAGATAAAATGATCAATATGAGATCCTCATTGCCTCATGTGAATGTGATAATGTAACGATAAATGGTTAAAGATCATTTATCATGGTAAATGCTATGGCCGAGGTAGTATGACAATGACAAACCACTACTAGTGGCGAAAATACAATAAGAAAGGAGCAAACAAAAATGTTATTTATGCAAAAATGCAATGTGATGTATATGAAATATAAGTGTGTCAAAGATATTACATGTGAAAATTTAAATTTTTCGAAATTTTTCTTCACATGTGAAAAATTTTAACATGTGAAAATTTAAATTTTTCGAATTTTTTCTTCACATGTGAAAAAAGTTCACTTCAATTTTTTCAAAAGTAAACAACTTTTAACATGTGAAAATTTAAATTTTTTGAATTTTTTCTTCAAATGTGAAAAATTTTAACATGTGAAAATTTAAAATTTTCGAATTTTTTCTTCACATGTGAAAAAAGTTCACTTCAATTTTTTCAAAAGTAAAAAAATATTAACATGTGAAAATTTAAAATTTTAAAATTTTTTCTTCACATGTGAAAAATAAACGCCCCTGTTGGAACTGCGTTGCAGCATATAACCACCCAATTTTGTGCGGAAACTAGGTAACAAAATGCACTCTTAGTAGTAGTGTGGCTGAGACAAATAAAAAATCTACACCCTCTTGGTTTCCCGTTGAGCCAAAACTAAATCAAATACCCTCTTGCGTGTTGTGGTTGAACCAAAAACAACACCACACTTGTAAATGATCGAGGAGGTTTTATGCATTGAAAAATACGAACAACTTTCGACCCATTTGGCGTGTTCAGCCGATTTAATTGTTTTCTATTAAATATAACCCATTAAAAGGGGCAATTTTGGGTAATTAGGTTGACTCATTCATACACAAAACTAATAAAAAGTTTTCATTCCCTGCTGCAGCCATGGGATTATCGAGCTCATGAACTGCTGTTCAGACCAGAATGAAGCCAAGACACGCCCCGTTTTATCAAGATGATCAACTAAAACCATTTCATCTCCCGAATTCATACCTTCAACATACGTAGAGTCCAAGTATCCTTGTAACAAATACCCTTTTATAACCTTGCAAGGGTTATTTTCCACTTCTAAATTACTATGCCTCAAGTTAGTAAAAGAAGTGGGACCCAATCCACTACCAACATTTCTATTCAAACCTCGACTTTGCATACCCTTTACAGGATTTCTACTTACTTTTACCATGGGGTCACCACCATTCAGTTTGCTCCTAGAAAACGTAGAGTGTTTTCATGAATCGGATTTTCTGCCATTTTCACATGTGTACCATCGGAATCTGGTTGATGTTCTACTATTTTCACATGTGACAAAGTTTTTCACGCATCTTAAAATTCTACGAGACATTATTTTCACATGTGAAGATAATCTTACTAAACTTAATTCCTTCTTGATCAAAAATTATGCTAATAACATCAAAACCTAATTCCTTCTTGATCATATAACATATACAATGGGTGTATCTGATTGTTTGTTAAAACTGCATATTACTTCTTGGAGACTTTTTGAAATAAGTTGTTTTGAGTAGAGTTTCAAACTGTAATTTGGATAAGTAGTTTCAAACACCTTAAAACTGATTATCTGCTTTGCTCTATCAAAATGCAATACGCATATCTTATGATTATGCTTACGGAAACAGGGTCAGATTACTAGCATACTGAAAAAACATATTATTTCATCATAAGGCTAAACTAGTACTTTTGAATCTATAACACCCCTTAATTATATTATCACCCCTAACATCATATACCTATGCAAATATTGCATCAAACTATATATAGATATACCCCTAAATCTAAAAAAAAGCTAAAAAAACAGCATCACAAATAGAACTAAAAAACTTATTAACAGCTTTATAAACTAACCTCCACGCGTTACATAAAGTCCAAACTCAAGAACTATCCTCAACAAGTCACACCCGAGCCCTACCTTATCAGGACAGTTAACCATCACAAACATGGTCAGCCTGAGTGCATATCCGCTTTATACCGATCTCTTGAGATGGGTGACAACAAAGGTATGCCTCGATGGATTAAACACTCTTATCCAATACAACCACAATTATAGGGTCTGAAGCTGCATAGTGTTTGAGTTTGATCCAATACAAGCTTAATTAATACAAACCAAAAGTGAGTACTCAACAACACATGAAAAAAACACCAAAATCCACTTGTGAGCACTTTTTATCTGATTGGTAGCAAAACTTTTGAGCAAAATCTGAATTTATATGATCAAAGTAACATCAGGAAACGAAAGGAACAAGTATATTGCCCACTAAAATATATGGGTATAACCAAACCTTTATTCGTCTATTTTCATTGAGTATATTTTTATACTTCAGAATCCATTTACTCTAAGGTATAAATCCATTTACAAGTTATGCTAGTTGAAATATCAAGCTACAAAAAGAGGATCCCGCAGAATGGAAGGATGCAACATGTAAAAAGATAACTGAATGTAGAAGAGAAGCACATGATCATCCCCTTTATCACCCAGTTGGATCCACATATGCTAGATCTGGAAAATGTAAATTCCTAATATTACCCCTGTGTAGAAAAATAAGTGGATATTATTTGGATAGAATTCTTATGAACAAAAAAAATAGGGGAAACTACTAGCTTTTGCCACCCACATTTTGTACCACACCTGTTTTTCACGGTGGCCATGTGTTCATGTCAATGTCACAACTTTTTGAAATAACAATGGAGAAAAAGAAATATCCTTAAAAATGGGTTGTTTAGAAATGACCCGACTCATTTGGATAGATAGTTAATTTTGAAATTGTTTAAAAGCTGGTGATTGAGCATTGTTACCTGTTTTGACCCGTTAGTCGATATTTGATTTACAACATCTGCCTTGTGATGCAATCTATTTTTAACTTGTTTTGGCAGCGGAAGGATTCCTTCCAAACTGGATTATCATTGGCTTGCCTTTAAACACAAATCCATTGACCACATTCTACAAACAAGTAATGGACTTGCGTAAATATTTCATACAAATTTAAGAAAATCATTTTCCAAAAAAAAAATAAATAAAGGTTTTCTGCAGCTGAGAATGGCATATTAAGAACCATACCAGAGCTTGGTGAGCAATGTCGATCGATGGGAATGTTACAAATGCTTTACCCCTCATTCTTCCTTCCTGAAACAATTTGGAGTTAATGTCATTAGCCTATATGGTTAAGTGGTTAATCAGCATGTAAGCATGTGAACCAGAGGGGGTGTTTGGATTTGCATTTTGGAAACTAATTATCCAACTACGGGGATTTATAATCACAATAATGAGTTTCTATTTGTTCGGATGAACATCTTGCGCTCCAGCTTATTACTTAATTTATCTTTTAAGGATCAAACTATCAGCTTATTACTTAATTGAAACCCGTAACGGTGTTTCAATTTAGATTTAAATTAAAAATAAAGCACCTGACAAACCACCAAGAACCCACAAAAGTAATTAACTCTAGATTAAGTTAACATACTAAAATGTATTAAAGACCCATGTCACAGAACTGGCTTTGGGCCACTCAAGCCTTTACATAAACATATAAATGATGAAATAACTACAATTACCAAATCTTAGGTGTAACAAAATAACTCCACATAAACACATTGCACGTGAGATGATGAATATGCAAGATTGTTTATAATCCTACAAACCTAGGCAATAAGCACTCACATTTTTCACTTTCTAACGTCTCTAGAAACAAAATTACTATAAATATGCAAAACTCATAAGTCATGAGTAAACCAAAAACTGTATACTTGTACTAAACTCGATCCACATACAATACTTGGTAGTGAAGGTACTGATTATATACATACTATTGGACACGTACGTATCCAGCACTATCTAGTTACTTTTACTTCAGCTAAACGACGTAATAAATTACCAGCTCAAAGTTAACGACTACCAAACCGTTTCAAAAAGCGGCATCTCACCGACACCTACAATAAAGTTTTCATAACCCATACTTACATACATACTGTTTGGCACGTATCAGGCACTAAATTTTCAATTTTCCTTCTTACACCCTTTCATCAAACAACTAATTAAATCGCTAGCTCAATGAGTCCACCAAACCTGTCAAAAAAACCAGCAATTAACACATACTACACTCCCTATTTCGACACTCAAAACAAACTAACTTTCATTTTAGCGCTATCTAGTTATTCTTAGATCAACTAATTGTGCAGATTATTTATTTACTAAGACATAAAATATATTTAAATCTTATTATTTATTTACTAGTTGTTTGTGTAAGTCCTGACGCACCCATTTGCTACCTCTACTCCCGACCGTGAAGAGACACGGGATTCTACAAGTTCTGGTTACGTTAGTGCATGTTTATGAGCATTTAGGTCAGTTACCCCACCAGACTTTATTAGACAACATTAGGCCTCTGATGCATCATGCATATAAAGGTAAATATAACAAGAATTATCCATGAGGCCGAGTTAGGCCTTAATCCATTAACCACTATAACACAAACTTCAATTGGATTGATCGACTGTACAGTGAATTATCAGGTGTGATGAGGCTCCAAAGAAAGCCATATTTACTAGATAGTTTAAAAGCCATTGGCCATGACTCAACTTTCATGTCTACTCCTCCTGATTTCTTAGATAACACACAAGAATGCATGTTGGAGTTTCAACTCAACTATACAATATCTTTTCCATCTGGTGAGATTGGTTAACTAGGTTCTTATAGTTGGCAAATAGGGTGAGTCTAGTAATGTGTACCAAATTGGTCTAGGAAAGTAGCATTACAGCATTATTAACATTAACTAGGACTGCATCAAAAAATTCAGATTATTCAATCATTCTATTTGCAGTTGCATTGAATACTATAGCATGAATAATAAAACTAGTGCTCACTTACCAGCAGAACGATGAAACTGATAAACTGTCACACAAAGCCAAGCTTTTCTGAGATGGTATCACACCCATGTTGTACCTGCATCAACACATGTTAAATGTATTTATACAACTGAAGAAATATCAACAGATATTTGCACATAATCCATGTTGATAGGCTGATGATAGATTATTGTGCTGAAAAACATCCCTGAGTTATTTACTATTAAGTAAAGAAATATTAACAGATATTTTTCACGTTGATAATAAAATGATACATTATCGAGCCTAAAAAAACTTCTAACTTCTTAATATGTAAAATGTGTGTCAGATGAAACAATGCCTGTGCTATGTGCTTATGCAAGTAATACATCTCTCCTGAAAAAATCTGCACTTAATAGAAACTTTATTAGCTTAAAATGTTTATTGTTTGATGTCTGTCTTTTTTTCAAGTCATATGTTTCTCTTTGAGTCACTTGATATAGTCAGGGTTTGTTCAGCAGTGGTCGATTTCCAGCATTTTCTGTACATGTTTGAGGCTATTTGGTGTCATGAATGGTGGTGCAATCTTTTGTATTAGTACTTGTACTAACATTGTTTTTCCCTAGTCATTTCTGTGCTGGTCTGCATAATAGTGTTCTGGCAACGGAGGACTGAGAATCTTTCTATTTAGAACCCGTCTTATTTTTTAGTTGTATGTTTTCTTCGAGGCCACCAATATAGTCAGTTTGTTCACCAGTGCTGGATTTCCAGATTTTAATGTGCATCGTTCAGGCTAAGTTAGTGTGGTGGATGCTGGTGCATATTCTTTGTATTAGTACTGATGGGCTCAATGTTTTTTCCGGTCTTCTTTCTGTGTTGGTTCACATCTAAGCATTCTGGCCAAAGGAGTACTGTTGTTTTCAAGCTATATTTTTCAAACTGATTTGCATTTCGAAAAGAAATCTAACTAAATAGAATCCAATCATACTAAAACTCCAAAAGCTGCTTAATGAGATTGTCGATCTTTCTGAAACATCATGTCTGCGTATTCAACGATGTCTAACAGAAGATGATTGTCTGTTGATATAATAAGCTTAACCATCTTATGTATCTTAACAATTTTATTTCTAATGACCCATTACAATCTGTATAGTTTAAGTATTTGTTTACCTGAATGAAACATTGGACATTGTATAAGCAAAGAACTAAAAAGCTACGCATGCTGAAACAGGCACCATGTCATTCAAGAACCTTGTTTCGGGTTTGGCATAGCTTACGTAAGACAAATGCTTTGGACCAACACTGCTAAGCAGTCTATTTTCCTTTATAGCCTAGTTTGTCAAAAACTTGTATGCAAACAGTTATCTCTTTTCAGGGGTGGGTCTAAAGTCTAAACTTTGGAACAAGTGCAAAAGGCAAAAAGAACTGCTCAAACAAGTGAATATAGACAATGCCAGTTATGCAATTCATTTGTATGGGTAAAAAAGTTAAAATAAAACATGACCACACAGGCAGACTTTGCACCTAAGCTAGAAAGCTATCAAAAGTATTTTAGACCTATGTGGTGAAGATGAAGTTTCTGAATCAACGATTTGTGCTAGGTAAAAAGTTACAGAATGTTCACCTACTTCCTCCTTTCTCAGGTATCTATTTCCTATTTTATTGTTATTGGTTCTTGAAAACAGCTAAACATAAAGAAGTAAGCTTAAAGGTCATGCTATTCAAATGCCTACAGATATTCGAGCGAAAGCTTTTGTGTTTTGTTTTAAAGGTTTAATCATATAAAACAAGAACATTACAAACGGTCAATCAAATATGGCATACCTGAGCCGTTGATCGAGGACCATAAATAGAACTAGAGCCTTTGCTGTCAAGCACAGTGAAGTAAACTTCATCTCTTGAAAGCAAGAGATGCGCACAGTAGCTCTCAACAGGTTCCGCAATGCCAAATATCATCTGTAAAAATGTAAAAAGGTCAATGGAGAGACAATGAAACATCAAATATCATATTCACAGACACATACCTCTGCCAATTCTCCGGCTGTTACTGACTTGTTCCCTTCAAGAAGCTCAAGCCAAGCAAACTCAAGAAGTGAGGGATCCTGCAATAAATTACGTAAGTTTATCTGCAAGTCATAGCAAGCGTGTCTGATCTTTATGAAACTGCACACGGTGGGTCTCAGCAGAAACACGTCCTTCTCGAATTTGCAACTGTTTACTTTGTTTGCTTTTCCCATCCACTAGTATTCCAAACACACAACTGCATAGAGAGTAAAATGTATTACCAACCATGACATCGCTTCATTAAGCATAGGTAAATGTAGTTTACTAAATCAGGGATACAATAAGAAATATGATTAGATAAGCAGTTTCGATAAGCAATCCCAAATGCCCTTAAAACTATTTATCAGATATTCTGATGTATCAAAATGCATTAAGCATACTCGGATTCAGGTACATTTAAGTCCATAAGCTTATAACACAAATAAAGTAAGGGTGTATGACATTGCTTATTCAAAATTTTCATTTGCTTATAACTCTTTAAAATAACCAGTTTGAAACAGGCAACTCAGAAATCCTTAATCAAAACAACTTATATCACCAACAAATTTTCTGATAAACAATCACAAAATATGAAGATAACTAGTTTGGGATTGCTTATTAAAACCGCTAATCTCCTTATTTTAAAAAAAATAAGAAATATGATGTCAACCACTCCAAATTGCTTATCCAAAACAGCTTATGTCACTCACAAATCATCAGATAAGTTGTTTCAATAACCAATCCCATATTACTAAACTTTTCACGCGCGAAGAAAAATATATCCTATATTTTCACGCGAAGATCCTATTACTTAACTTTTCACGAGCGAAGAAAAATGTCTCCTATATCTTCACACGCGAAGAAAAATGTCTCCTATATTGTCACGCGCGAAGATGCTATTACTAAACTTTTCACGTGCGAAGAAAAATATCTCCTATATTTTCACGCGCGAAGATACTCTTAATAAACTTAATCATTGCTATATTCTACTTTACGCAAATCAATTAAGTCACCTATAACAATCAAGACCTAATTCGTAATCTATATATTCACATGTGACAAATTTACAACTAAAACAATGATAATAACTTCAAATGCACAATAATTTACAATTCAACAATAAAATTTTATCAAAAAATAAATAAATAAATAAATAAATAAATAGAAGTTACTTGAATTTATGAGTAATCTGATTTGAAAATATTGTCTTCTTCACCTATCTCAGCTTCAATTTTGTTGCTTAAGCTTTTAATTGATGTTTTACGGTGGCGGTTATGGCGGTGGTTTGAATAGTGGTGATGACGGTGGTAATGGCGGTGGTTTGAATTGGTGTTAATGGCGGGTGGTTTGAACGGTGGTAATGGCGGTGGTTTGACCGGTGGTTACGGCGGTGGTTCGAACGATGGTTATGGCAGCGGTGGTTATGAAGGCAGTTGGGGATTGAGAGAGAATGTACTCTCTTTCACCTCCATTTTTTTTTTTTTTTTTTTTTTTTTTTTTTTTTTTTTTTATCAGGTGGGGATTGTAAATTAATTTTAGCCATTAGATTTAAAATAAGAATGGAATATTTGGATGGCTAGGATCTCTTTTCGCGTTCTCACAAAAATTGAATTTCTCACATGAATGGCCTTATATATATATATATATATATATATATATATCATCATCATCAAATTTCGTTCGTAAAATATTACTGTAAAATTTGACAAGTTCTAAAGCATGAGTAACCATGACGCAAGTGGACGTCCATCTTTATCTCTATTCACAGTTGACCACTTTGTTTAATTAGATTTTTGTGTTTATCATTTTTGTTTAATTTAATAAATGTATTGTGTGAACCAAACAAATTAAATTATGTGCTGTTAAACTCCATCGAATATTCCCAAAACTAACAATCCCCATATTAAATTTAACGAGGTGGGCGTTGTTTCATGTCGTTGATTATTGCACATTAATTTTTTTTTGTTAAGTAGAAAGTGGGTCAGGTGTTCGGTGCGGGGTTAAAAAGTCCGGGAAAAAAAATTAAAACGGCGTGGTTCTTGGTGTCGTTTTGCGGCAGGACTCGCTAAATATATGTTAGATAAAAGTTTAAAGTAGTTTTCGCAAGCCATTATATAGTAGGGGTTATGTTTCGTAAATAGTGTTTTGCGCTATTTTTTAACCCATTATATAGTAAATGATATGTTTTGTAAATACGATTTTTGGCTTTTACCTGGGCTAAAGTGAGATTGTTGTTAGGCCAAAAAAAAATTCGGCAGCCCAGCTTGCGTCAGGGAATTATATATATAGTAATGTTAGAATTGCATCTGATTAAACCAAAAATACCAAACAGCCCAAAACTAAAGTTGGCCCAAATTCCAAATACAAAGCACAAGCCCAGTGCCAAATCATTACTAAACAAATCAACCTCAGGATCAACCGATTAGTCAAACGACGGCTTCAATGTCCCTTCGCCAATTGTTTATTCAAAATCCAAAAACAAACAAAATAGTAATTGATCTAACAAAAGACAATCTCAATAATCTGATTAACTTTCAATACCAAAACGAACTTTAAAACCAACCGACGAACTTTTTTTCTTTTTTTTTTCTTCTTCATGACTTAACGAACCTTGCTCTTGATACCACTTGTTGGTAATTCAAACGAACGAAACAAACAAAACAAATCCAAACAAACTAAGCGGAAGCTTTATTCAAATACCAAATCAAATTACAAAACCAAATTCAAAAGACAAATTCTAATTCAAATGTACCAAACCCTAATTCAAAAAGTACCAAACTATTATTCAAAAAGTACAAAGAAAACTAATACAATCTATCCCTATTTATAAGCTAAACAAACTTGTAGGACAAGTAATACAAATTACCAAATAACCCATAAAGTTTAAGTCACTTTTCTAACACTCCCTCTTTTGTGTAGAATCATTCTACTTGAATACCCAAATGGATTCTCCAAACCATCCCTAAGGAGGGTGGCAATGGTGATGCAAAAAAAAAAGTGGCCAACACATGTTTAACCAATTAAATGCCAATAACACAATTTATAATTCACCATGACTTTCTTTCAATTTTTAGTGGCAATGAAAATAAACCTCAAATGGGTCAATGTATTAAACGTCCAACGTTCCAAAATTGCTTGGTTGATGTGCATGCCGATTCGGCATGGGATGGTCTTGGACCATGCCTTTTCGTTGATGCCGGAGAGTTGGTTATGGAGGATGCCGATCGGCATGCCATACCGAGCATCCATGACCTTGCCATTGCCACCCCTAAAAGGGTAAATTTCAAATTACGTACCTAATTACTGTTTTATTTTTGCAAACTTCATTACTGTTCATTTTTTCTTACAAATTATGTCCCTCAATGACATGCGAAATGACTAATATACCCTGATCTTCTATTGAATTTAAATTTATTTTTATTCCAAAATGAAGAACATGATGAACAAAACCCATAACTTAAAAAAATAAATAAATAAAAAATAAAAAATAAAACGGTGGAGGTGGAAAAGACTAGTCCATTTTCACTCAACTCACCCACCTCCCACAAACACATGCAACAAGGATAGGTTTGATTACGTTCCTAGGAAACAGCTCATAGTTGTCACCCCTACTTACAACCCGCGCTTCAAGCGTTTTATTTGAATAG
Source organism: Artemisia argyi (assembly GCA_030686995.1). Taxonomy (NCBI): domain Eukaryota; kingdom Viridiplantae; phylum Streptophyta; class Magnoliopsida; order Asterales; family Asteraceae; genus Artemisia; species Artemisia argyi. The sequence goes on from CM060702.1 coordinate 712,570, forward strand.
GCTTGGTCATGTGCTGAGGCTGGTCCCTCCGCCCGTTCTGTAGATTGTTGTGGAGATGAATGCGGCGTCTACGGAGACGGCGGGGATTTTGAGAGGGATGGGGATTATGTATCGCCATTTGGTTTGTGGGAAGAATTTGACGGATGTCAAGGATAGGGGTGTGTATCAGAGGAATACTGCGCTTGAGCATATTGAGCGTCATAGGCTTGACGGGATTGTTTATTTTGCGGATGATGATAATGTCTATTCGCTTGAATTGTTTGAGGCGTTGAGAGATATAAGGTATTTTGTTTTCTCTTTTTAGTATCTAATAATGTCATCTTACTACGTTGTATACTTATTATTTGATTGCCTATGTGCGATTATGACTGTGAATGTTGATATGCTGCAAATGAAAGATGACGTACGCTTGAAACGTGTACAGATTACTTTTGCTATTACTAGATCCTTCAATTATACCGCTATCTTAGTAGTAGGTAGCTTAAGAGCTAAAGATTAGGAGTAAGTGCACGAGCATTGTAGACACGTGCAATATATTTATCTTTATGTTACATCAAATTAATATCTTCTTATTCGCAAGATTGAAATTGCATTGCGGATAATGTTTCAAATATGAAGTTGTGAATTCCTTTTTTGAAAAGGCTTGCATGATTGTTTGTCGATTTGAGCAGCCAAAGGACAGAGCTGTACTCTCTTGTTGTCTATCTGATTGAAAGAAATAGTAACTTTTATTTGTTGGGGCGGGGAAAGTGTAAATTCCAGACCATCCGATTAGTAGCACTTTGCCTATCACGTTAGCAATAGTAGTAGTCTTGAATAAAACAGATTAGAAGATTCGGAAATGCAAAATGGTGTTACATAAGCTCCAATTCAGGAATAAATTTGTCCATGTTTTCATCCATCACTGTGTGCTTGTCTAGACACTAAGATGTTGTTTTATGTTTGACTGCAGTCGGTTTGGCACTTGGCCAGTTGCAATGGTTGCACAAAGCAAAAACAAGGCCACTTTGGAAGGTCCGGTTTGCAATGGAAGTCAAGTGATTGGGTGGCACACAAATGAGAAGAGTAAAAGGCTCAGAAGATTTCATGTTGACATGTCAGGATTCGCATTCAATAGCACCATCTTGTGGGATCCAAAGAGATGGGAAAAACGCAGCTCAGCTTTGATTCGTCAAATGGACACCGTCAAAGAGGGATTCCAGGTATGCATCATATTGTTTGTATTAATTCAGGGAATTGTCATTTACTTAAAGTTTGGGTTACATTTCAGGAGACGACCTTTATAGAACAGTTGGTGGAAGATGAAAGTCAAATGGAAGCGACTCCTTCCGGATGTTCTAAAATCATGAACTGGCATCTTCATTTGGAAGCGCATGGACTTGCTTATCCAAGAGGCTGGTTACTTCAGAAGAACCTCGATGCTGTTCTTCCTATCGAGTAAAAGGCAATGCTTGTGACCTTCAAAACAAGAGCCAGAAAGAGGTATGGTTCTAGTTGCATTTTATTGTTTTCAAAATAGATAAAACATTGATCAATGGCATACTTATATATTCATGATTTCTGAAACAAATGAATGCTTGTATGAGAACTTGTGAAATGATAACATGAAAAAAGTAATTAACTAAATTCAAGAACAAATTATAAATTATATGTATTTTGACAATGAAAAAGCCTAAAAGATAACATCTGAATGAAGAATATTTTTAAATCTGTTTTCATTTCATAAAAATAAATAGAAAACAATGAATGCTAGACATCTAATTGCTGGGATTGTCTTATTATTTCGTGTAAGGGATGTGATAAATTTACCCAACTACCCGCTCAGATTCTAAAGTAATTGCTATTTTAGAGTGAGGAGAATTGCCTAGAAATGCAACTAAAAATTTGAAATCTGCCCAAGTGGGATATGGGTACTTTGCTAGCTCTTCGAAAGGAGTGGAAGCTCAATATATCAGTTTGATATCCATTTGGGGGTGGCCAGGGAAGGGGGTGGGAAACGGTCATGGGATACCCAGTTAGGCCACTTACATCTGAGTAAAAAAAAAGTCACCCTCCCCGGGTAACCAACAGGAAAACCTCATTCGTTTTCTTTTTGAAGAAATGTGAACATTAAAGACATAACATGCTCAGAAGTTGTGTTGTTTTTTGTGCAGTGATAAGATGTCAATATTCAGGCGGCACATTGGTTTTTTGACACTCCATCAGTTTTCCACAAAAGCTATTAGGCCAAAAGCAGCTCTGCGTTTTTTTTAGAAGCAGTGGGAAAGGAGGTGAAAGAAGGAGTGATTTTCTTTCTCTCAAGTCAAAAGATGATATTGCCTTTTAGTTGTGTTATGTGTATTATTATGCTTATTATATTCTTTTACTACACGGTTGGTTCGGCCAGAGGTGCCATTGCCTTCTGATATTTTGGTAAAATTCTTTTTTACACATGTGAATGTGATAGAGTTGCCTTGTTTTTGTACACCAGAAGGGTAGACTTCAAAGTCTTGTTAATTCAAAGAATAGATTGTGCCTTATTCCAATTTTTGCATACATTTTTGGGCTCAATTTTATTTGCCGATGCATTGGTAGCAATAGTTCCCTTCTCTGTAGAGTTCAAGGTTTCAGTTTGGTACCTGGATGTGGGGTTATAGACATTTTTGCAGTAGTTTGAGTTCTTCACTTTTTTTTTTCATCAACAGCTGTCTGAAAGATCATTCATGCTTTATGTAATTTAGTTTGCAAAACATGGCATAGGTTGTTATAAGCACATACAAACGCTGGTGCATTGTCTCCTCTTCTTCGGCTTTGTTTCAAGTATTGACTTAAGTGAGAACAGAGGTACATAATGCATTATAGCAACACAGCTAACGCATTACATCTAATGTGTAGAATTGCTGTACTGATGCAATGCAGAGCATAAAAAATGTGTAGCGTTGTTGTACCGATGCAATGAAGTTCAAATATTTTTAGGGAGGTACACGGTTAGGTAAGAACACAATAAACCCGTCTCATGAGCACGAGTCATACATCCCTTGGTACAAGCATAAAATTATGTCGGATAAAAATTAAACGCAAGTGTATTAATGTAATAATCTAATAATCAGCTGCAAGAACATCAACAACAAGAATACCAAATGCAGACAGATCATACCACCTCAACATTTAAACAGGCTCACTTCTGATCTCCAACACTCACTCAAAACCAAACACTTTAAACAGCCATACACCCTTTTACTAGCTTTACTCACAAAAGAAAGAAAATAATAATAATAATAATAATAATAATAATGATAATAATAATAATAAACAGGACCATTTGACAGGAAAAAGCGATCGAGCCGCATGTGGCGCCGTCCGGAAGTGTTTTTCTGGACAATTTCGGTTGGTCACGACTGTTCATGACTCGAAAACACGAGCCACGGTGTGGAGCTCGTGCCGTCCGGTCGCTTTTTGTCGGAAAACGTGGGTAGATTGACATGGTGATTTTAGAGTTTGTATAAAGAAAAAACAAACATAGAAATAGAAATAGAAGTAGAAATAATACTGTAGTAAATAATTGAGAAAAGGGCCGACAATGACTTTGTATATATAGTCTCAAGTAGTAAATAATACGCATATAATAATTTAAAAATAAGTAAAAGAAGATAAGTAGTACGAGTACATGATAATTATAAACCATAATAAGTAGTATTGCTGACACGTGGCCTCCTCTTTCATTTCAAACCAAACCATCGGATGGAATCAGATCTCCTCAACAATTTCTTCATTCCTCCAATTGCAGTCAACGAAAATGAATTACAAACTTGCATTGCTGACATTTTAAAATCAGTTTGTATTTCACTGCTCTTCCACACTCGTTGGCGCATCGACCATCGCTCTCAATCCCTTGAACAAACGAGAGAGGATGCGGGTGACGACTTCTTTCAAACTTGTGAATACCCCCAAACTTTATATTCACAAACTCATAAGCTCCTTCACCATAGTAGTAAACATAATCTGTTGATACAGATGTTTCAGATTGAAGTATGTGTGGTGCACAACAAGTATGGATTGACCAGGCACACTCATGACAGTGGTAGAAACACCGCTCTGGATTTAATGGGTTCTCACAAATTTCACAAAAGTATTCACTTTTATGATTTTCAGCCGGGTGGTAACTTATTCTCATAGGGTGCTTGTCATACTTATGCCTGATTTCACGAGGCAATAACAAAGCACACCCGACATGTACACCAACATTAAAACAAGTGTGACAAACGAATGAACCTTGATCATAAGAAATGCCACGTTTACATACAAGACACGATCTGTAGTCATCTCTTTTGAAAGATATGGAAAGGAGGTGACCTGAATGAGCTTCGTGTGTGATGTTTTGAGGTATCAAACTACAAGTAACATCAATATAATAATCACATTCAACACAACCGTAGACAAACCCATTACACTCTAACCCACAAACACCGCAACGAAACACGGATAAAAACTTATCAGGGGCATTTGAATGGAGAGTGAGTGTATGTTCGGGGTGACCTGGGTATTTTTCTACTTGAGTAGGAAGCTGGGTGCACCACTCATGCAGAACAAAGTTACAGTTGTCATTGACACACTTGTAAAATGGAACACTTGTGACTGGTCTCACACATGCATTGCATAATAGTTGAACCTTCTTCATTGGGTTATGACAAGATAAAACATTTGTTTTTGAGGAGGTTGGTGTGCTTGTAGTATCACTGCATTCAGTACGGACCAGAATTAGGGGGTGTGGATGAAAGTTGTGTTTTAAGTAGTTCTCCTCATTTGCTCCAAATGTTCCATGTTCAACTAGTTTAGCAAACATGTGTTTTGGTATGCTATAACTTTCATCAGGGAATGGGAGATGGAGGAGATCCGGATATTCAGAATCCTCATAATTTTTTATGAGCAATCTGTTTTCGGTACCTAGTAAACAAAAATTGTGGTTAAAATGAAGAGCTAAATTGTCGGACTATCAAAAAGTATAAACACTCATAGTATCTGACTTACCTCCTGATGTCGCACAAGGAATATGTGCATAGTATCTGCATTTTTCACATTTATAAATCCAGGTGTTTGCACTCATACCAAAGGCATCTTTACATACCCTGCACTTAGGAAAATATTGATCTCTTTGATCTTTGAATGGGAAGGAATAAGAAAGGATGAGCGGGTGAGGATGAGACAAAACATCATTTGTAGCATTTTGTATCATGAGATTTTCTGGTAGGAAAGCACAGTCACTGTGGATGAAGAGGCCAAAACACGTTGTACATATATAAAAAGTACCTTCGTGTTTCTTACCACAAGCATTACATAAAGACAAATGTGGTTCGGGGGTAGCCGCTAATGGGTGCCGATGGCTAGGGTGATAAATCAGCCGGTCTTCTACGGAGGCTATAGCGCAATTACCATGAATTAGAAATTCACACCCTGAACAATAGTAACAGAGCCCAACAACACCATTTCTTCCACATAAAACACAAAAACACCACTTTTCTATGTAATCAAAGTGAACTAAAGTAAGAGTATGAGCAGGGTGTGATGTGTGTTTTAACGTAATGGGAAGCTCGCGGCAGAATTTATGGAGCGAGTAGTCACACGAATGGGCACACTCATAGTAATATCTGTGAAACCAACTGATTTCTTCACGACACCGATAACATTGACGACATCGAAAGTTTTGACGTGTAACTAGCTCACCACCGCCATTGTCATCATCGTCGTCGTCATCATCATATACTTCTTCAGGTAGTGGATAGTTTGGTTGCAAATCAATGAGATTCAGTGGATGCTCGTGTTCAAGGATCTCCACCATCACCATTGTAATTGTATGTTTGTTTATTACTCTTTTAGATGTAATGTTGCATTATAGACAAGGATTATCCTTGTTTTATGGAGAGACCCAAAGAGTATATATTCTTTTCTTATTTGCAAAGTTTTGCATATTTGGTGATTTTACATTCTTTATTAAAGACCTATAATGTTCCCGGACATATTCTTTTACCAAGTTAGCAATCAAACTCTTTTTCTTAAGAATAAAGTAAAGTAAAAATCACAAAGCAAAATGTATTATGCTAAACCTTACCAATGAGAAAAGAATATTCACTCTAAAGCATGATAGATAAAAAAATAACCAGGTGAAAGAAAAATGGATAAAGTAGATGAAGATGAAGATGAGAGAATAAGGTAATTATTTGGTTGGTATCGTACGTGTCGGTAACTCAAATAATGACACGTTATATCCACTCAACTACCTCACCCTTCCCATTTTTTAATCAAATAATAGTTCTTTGGTAAATTCAACTATTTTTACTGCAAGCCCAAATTGGGTTGATTGGGCTTATTTTTATGTTTGAAAACGGTGAATAAAAATATTGACTACTTAAAAGATTTTGAAGTAATGCTAACATGCTTCTATTGTACAGGGTCTGTGAAACTGTGTTTAACAGGATGCAGTTGCTGCGGATGATTTTTTTTTTAAATTTTAGCTACAAAATAAAGTTTGATGTAAGCAACGAGCACGTTGCGGTGATGTATTATTTGATAAATCTATTATGACATATTAATTAAAATCATTTAATTACTTTACAATCTTTGCATAAAAAATATTGTGTATGTCTACATAATTTGATATTTATGCATTTTCGTATAACCAAATTATGTAATACAGTTCGTAGTCTTTATCTATTACTCTAACGTAATTAAAAACCATAAAAGTTGGCGTTTTTAGATGTAACGTTTGCATAAAAAAATCATGTATATTCTTTTCTTATTTGCAAAGTTTTGCATATTTGGTGATTTTACATTCTTTATTAAAGACCTATAATGTTCCCGACAAATTCTTTTACCAAGCTAGCAAATAAACTCTTTTTCTTTAGAATAAAGTAAAGTAAAAATCACAAAGCAAAATTTAATATGCTAAACCTTGCTAATGAGAAAAGAATATACACTCTAAAACATGATAGATAAAAAAAAAAAAAAAAAAAAAAAAAAAATGTGTGGAAGAAAAATGGAAAAAGTAGATGAAGATGAAGATGAAGATGAGAGAACAAAGAGAGAAATACTATTTTTAAATTATCTCTGAATTTGTGTTTTGTCTTTTGGCATGTGATATAACTGTTTCTTTATTTACGTTTTCTTTTTTGTCAGATAAAAACTCAAGTTTAGTTTTTTTTATTAATTGAGCTTATAATTTTAGAAAATCATTCTCCAATTCGTAAATTGTATTTTAAAAAAGAGAAAACAAGTTGATACGAGATTTTATATATGCTACGATTTTTTGGCGTAAATAATTTGATTATGATATAGTAATTAAGTTTTCGAACTAGTTAATATAGTGATGCCACTCCGAAGGATGTTTGCATGTCTGTTCAGGTTTAAAAATTGCCTTACAACCTTACTGTGTACAACTATTAAATTATTGCTTAAAGTTTAAAGTATGTTATAAAAGTGTATCCAAAGAGAAAACTAAGTTCTAAATTAGCGGGTCAACAAGTCAAACGGTCAATAGGTAAATTCAATTTTGATTATGGTATAGTGATTTAGTTTTACTCCTGGATGCGCCACTACTCTAAAGTGGTTTTTTTACTAAGTTGATGCGATAAATTAGCGGTTCAACAAGTCAAACGGTCAATAGGTCAAGTTGTGTCATATGATGTTTTTTCAACGATTAAAATTGAGATTTGTTTTTTTCTATAACTAATTGACAATGCAATGTGCATGTACTTGTTTCTAAAAGATGTTTTTTTTTTTTTTTTTTTTTTTTTAATCATAGTGATAAAACTAAGAAAACTTAAACAAATCTTTAATTGTAATATTGTTTATAATTACTGAGAACATAAAAAAAATGTATATATGCTTTATCAACTTTTGAACACAAGTAACATTTACCTAGACACAAATACAAAATTGCAAACACAACAAATAGAACACACAGATGCACCATATGATGGTTGAGCCACACAAAAAATATTACAAATTGCTATATCTAGGATACTTTGCAATTTTATCCAAACTAGGTAGCCTTTTTTTTTTTTTTTTTTTTTTTTTTTTTTTTTTTTTTTTTCAATACTACCCGTGCACGCACAGGATTTTTACTATAAGTTATGGTTAAGTATGTTAAACATTAAATCAATATTTTCGTTAGTATTCCTTGTTTAGCGGTGGTAACTATTATAGGCTCTATTCGTGTTAACAGGTTGCCATGAATATCGTAGCTTTATCATAATGCAACCGTAATCACCTACTCGTGTTGCATTTGTGTAACAATTCCTAATAAACCACAAATCAGCGGGCCTTTGTTACACCCAAATATACCCATCAAAACAAAGGATTTGATAACCTGACCTTGTTGGGGATATCATGGGCAAAAGAGAAAGAGGATTAAAGAGGGCAATCCAAACACATAATTGGTTTGTTCTTAGGCCATCTAGCAAAGCTCTCCGCGACACCTCTTCTCAAGAACAACAATACTATTATGATTGCATTAATCTGATCAAAATAGTGCAACAAATAATAACTACTCCGTATAAGAGTAATAATGAATTATATAGTTATTCCTTATACAAACTCGGATTCCTCAGACTTGCAGCTACGTTTTATAATGCTTTTTATAGCAACAACGGTTCCATCTCTCAACATACCCTTGTGAATAGCCGAAAACACACTCTTGCTTGCCTAACAAATTTCTAGACGCAAAGTATTGCGTTGCTGACTCTTATCTCTTACAAATTAAACCTAAGACTTCTCATTATTTCTTAAAAGACCCCGCCAAATCGTCGATCCTCGGCTACCCGGTCCCACCCATTAGGGCACTCGAGGTTGATTATAGGTGACCCATTTTTTCTACATGCTTCCTTTGACTTCAGCTGGTCAATTGGTCCATTAGAATGGTCAAACTTATTGCTGCGTTTTTCTGCTCTGTTTAAAAAATGTGAAACTGCTAAGAAACCAATGACTGATAATCCCATGATTGCTACTAACACTCCAACAATAATAGAACCTTGAATTTACCTTGTGTCGGGTAAGTGGTCGTTGTTTCTGAGCAATAAGAGAAGCCTACAACCATTCAACCAATGACAGATTGTCTGCTGAGATAACATTTGTGGCCTCACCTTTCAAAGTTGTCTGTTAAAACGAAGAACCAACCATCAGTACGTTACAGGAGGTGTTTGTTTAAGCTTATTTAGCTTACGGCTTATGGAGTTTTTGAAAGACTAATAAGGTCACAATTTTGGGCTTATGAGCTTATCCCGATTATAGCTTATCAAAGTTCATAAGTATTCACTATGTATATTCGGAAAAATTTCTCAAATGCGCTCTAAACTAACAAAGGGTCTTAAAGTTTCAATATAACTAATGGGCAGTACACCAATTTACTCGAAACCCAATATACTATAATAAAACAAATCATACATCAGGTATTAGCCTATAAAAGAGTGTTATTTTACAAAATGTTTGATCACGTCCATACAGAGGTGACACCGGACCTACATTTTCTTGACCTTGCAAGACCTTAGAGGATCTTATTGATTCCTCAAAGTCTACATATCCACCCCGTGTGGCAAAAAGAGAGCAAAAATCACTAATCTATAAAGTAAAATGATATTTTTTTGAGAAAAACATCAAACACAGGGTACTAATATTATGTCCAGTTTCTTTTGAGGCATCAAATGTATTTTTTTCATTAATTAAGACTATCCAACTTAACTAAAAGAACTTAAGTAGGTTTACAGATTACAAAAATGTGACCTGTCCAGTTAACTGCTACGGTAAACGAAGTAAAAAAAATCTATATCTTGATAAAAAAAAACGTAAGCTAGATAGCCTTAATTCCTGGATTAACTAAAAAAGTTTGATAACTCAAATGGAAATTGGAGATAAGTTTAATACTCTTTTATGCAATATTCTCTAATATTTACAAATTTAACTTGATGGTCGCTAAAGATGAGTTCAAGAAAGAATCCTACCAGCTACAGGAAGGGAGGAAGGAGTTGCATGCAGCCCTGCACACAGTTTCTTGAACCGTGGGGAAGACTGAATTTTTAACAACGGGAAGGACCCGCCGGATAGATCGATATCCCATGAAGATATTCGTTCCTGATGATCAACTCCTATATCTTCATCGCACCTCACCTGTTCTCGAGACATCAATGTATATAAATATACAGAACAACTTTACGAAATGGTTTCTTTGAATGAAGTTAAAATGTCACGTGCTGTACCATTAGGCATCTCCATTTTGAGTTAGACCACTTGAAAAGATCCATATCACCAACACCGGGCACAACTCCAGGGTCTCACTAACATAGCCCTGTTGACCACAGAGAAAATGGATAAGTTTTAAATTTATTAGGTGTTGTAAAAGTGGCCAAATGGCTACTTGCACTTGTACTTTAACAAAGAAACTAAGAAAAGCAACACAGCAAGACCAAATTAAACTAAGATAACAATAATAAGTGACCCAGTGTATTTGTGAGAGTATTGGCTTATATAGGAGAACTTGAAGAAATGCAAATTGAGTAGATTATATATCGAGGTAAATACCAGTTCAATATCAGTTTCGATATTACTTTAGCCCTGCCCATTTACTTTAAAATAAAGCTTTTGTTCAACTGAGCTGGATCTATATAAGCTAATTTGCCTACAGTTTATAGTAGTACATAAATGACAGCAGGGTACTAACATCACTGTATATTAAGCACCATAAGATTCCAAGTAAAATGTAAGTCTCATTGCAAGGCCAGTTTGCCAAGTGAGTTAGCAGTGATAAGATTGATAATACTGACAGGACAAATGGAGTTTGGCAAAAATATTAAATATTAGGAAAAATTCAGAGGTGGCGAGAGCGACTGGTCATACAGGTTGGATGATGGGTTAAATCGGGTCAACTTTTAGTATGGGTCAAAACAGCCCTGGTTGAGTTGGGTTGACCCACACAAGCTACTTAGTCCAACTTTCTAATACCTGTATGGAAGATTAGTTCATGACATATATTTACAAAACGAATATCATTACAGTTATAAATTTATAATCTAAAATAGAAAAATAAAATCGCTTAAGGAAATTGTTTGCATTGATATTAGACTTGGGGCAACTTGCAATCCGTTCGACCCATTTGACCCATTCCCACTGTTACCTACTTGATCTGTTTGGAATTCATTTATGTTACCCATTCGACCCATTAAATATCAAATATAACCCAAACTGACCATTCATAAGTAAAGGGATCGAAATTTCCAACTCTAATTTTCTGTATTACAATATCTTAATCAAAATTAGTACATAACTTGTTCTTTCTTGCAATTCAGTGTCTTATTTGACTTCATTGTCTAACAATAGGTTCGTGCTGAGCTCTTCACCACGTTAATATAATAATATCAGTGACTTGCATATCATTGAGTTGTTTTATAACAATATGATTGTAGACATTGATCCTTCATTATGGGCGCAATATTTTATGCCTCAACTTTTTATCGCTGATGACTTTGAGAAACATGGAATAGAGCAAAACTTCATCAAATATTTGTGAAAATAAAATACTCAATATAAGGAGAAGAAAAGTAACAAATATATAGTGAAATTGGAAGCAATGCATATAAATACACTACAAAAACAACCACTAAATGGCATAGTAGTAAGGTCCTTGGTTTCCTCACAGGTTCAAACATCGCTAGGTGTACATTTGGGGGTGGCTAGGGAAGGGTCAGAAACGGTCATCGATTAACCCGGTGAGGCCACGTATATATAAGTCAAAAAGGCCCCCCTTCCCGTGTAACATGAGAGGGAAAACCTTATCCATTTACCCGTTATATGGATAAATGCAAGTCATTGACAATGAATTTATGGAAATACACGTCAGGTACTTGGACACTCATAATATGGTAAAACACACCAATGGAATCATTATAATGCTTAATCTGAGACTCAAAGCCACCCTAAAATTGTCTATACCAAGGCAACTACTTTCTATAGTACTGGCAAATGATAACCTACATTCGGTTAACGTGGTTAAAATAAACTCATCATACGGTTTTACATATATATCTAGTCATCAGTTAAAACCTAATAATGCGTGGTAACAAAAATCAATTAGTGGACAAGAAAGGATAATCTCAGATAAACAAACCCACAAACCTTAATAAAAATCAATAATCTCCTACATGGTATACGGCCTTTAATCAATTGATCAAGTCACCAAAACTGAAGCATAGGTTCGAGTTTCAAGAACCCTAGTTTCGGGTCTCTTCAATAATCGAAACAGGATAATGATTCAATCAATCAATTTGACCTAAGAATAATGAATCAAAAATTTTGGTACATTGGTTTGGGGTTATGTAAAGTAGAAGTAGAAAATCGATTGAGCTAATTCCAAAAACACCCCACAAGTACAACTTCACTCACCCTATATACCCCAAAAATTTCAGTTTTCTTCAAATACCCCAGGGGCGATTCTCTCCCAAAAATTCTTGGGCGACTCTCACATATTTGGAACAAATGTCCCTATCCTTGGGCCCACTATGTACTTTCGTACTAGTTATCCAGGTTATTTTTTGGGCGACTGGGCTCACATTTTTTTGGCGACTTGGCTTTTTTGACTTTTAATTAACTACATTTTTGGTCTTTGTAATTTGGTTGGTATTTCATTTTTGATCCTTGTGATTTTCATCTTTTCGTCCAAGATTTAACACGCACCACCACCACCGGATCTTTTAACCCACATACAAATTTCCAATCTTTTATTCATTACATCAAAAACCCACCAATAGCAGATGATTGATTGATTCATTCATTTATTGCTTACTACTGTAGTAAAACTATCTTACTAATAAAAACACTTTTGCTATTATAATGCACTAGCAGATTTACATACCAATTCTAATATCACACAAGATTCAACATCCAAATCACAAGTTACAACTTCAAATTAAATACCAAACTCAAATACCCAATCAAATCTTTCATCTATTCAAAAATATTACACATCGATACCTTATTCAACAAAATCAAACACATATATTTTTTAGTTTACAACCATTAAAATAAAGAGTTTCTTACATGATATCAACAAGACAATTAAAACTAACATTTATCATCTTCATCGTTTCTTAACCTCTAACCACTACATCCGGCAACACACCACCACCACAGGCACAGATCTGGTGGCCACCATCGTCCCACCGCCTCCACAACCACGATACAAACACACATTCATACAAACACCAGATCCGGATCTTTCATTTAGGAGCAGTAGGGTGGAAATTTGAAAATGGATAGTTTTCGGTGTGGTGGGTTTTATGTAGAGGTGCCAATTTGTGCCCAAAATAAAAAAAAATGGGCTAAATGAGAAAATTTTTAAAAGATTTGGGTACATTTGGTCTCCCTCTTTTTTTTGAAATGGGCATATATTGCCCATTTAGAAATTAAATGGGCAAAATGGGCACATGTTTTTCTCTCACATTAAATTGTTTTTAATGAAAAACTTATGGATATAATATATTTAGTTACTTAAATATAAATGAGGTGTTACGTTTGAGGAATTTTTTTTGGTGTTTTAGGACTTTTTTAAGATGATTCGTATAACATGCGCCCGTTTGGCCCGCGCCCGTTTAGCCCATAGTCCGTTTAGCCCGTAGCCCGTTTAGCCCATAGCCCGTGCCCGCCCGGTCCGCCCGTTTTGCCACCTCTAGTTTTATGTGTCGTGTGTTTGGATTTATTTTTGTGTGAGACTTGCGTATATAGACCTTAAGACTGAGTATTGTATAGGATCTTTGGATTAGATCCATGTGTTCTCGATCTCTATGTTTGGATTTTGATTGTGTGTTTGTTTTTTATGTTTGATTGGGTTTGGATTTTTGGGTTTATCATCTTTGGATGATTTTTTTGAGAGTGACAGATTTATGAGTGATTCGTGGGTGAGGATAGAGAAGTGAAAAAAAACACAGGGTTTAGTAACAATCGACGAAGATGGTGGTTGGTAATCGGAGGTGGTGGCCGGAATCTAGGTGTGAATATGTAGAAGATGAAGATAATGAATATGGGGTATTTTATATTTTGTATAAAAAATAAAGTGTATATTGTACCCCTTTAGATGATTCTTTGGATGATTTTTTTGAGTGTGACAATAAATTAAAAAATAATAAATCATAAGGATCAAAAATGAAATACCAAGCAAATTACAAAGACTGAAAATGTAGTTAATTAAAAGTCAAAAAAGCCAAGTCGCCCAAAAAATGTAAGCCCAGTCGCCCTAAAAATAACCTGGATAACTAGTACTATGAAAGTACATAGTGGGCCCAAGGATAGGAACACTTGTCCCAAATATGTAAGAGTCGCCCAAGAATTTTTGGGAGAGGATCGCCCCTGGGGTATTTGAAGTAAACCAAAATTTTTGGGGTACATAGGGTGGTGGAGTTGTACTTGTGGGGTGTTTTTGGAATTAGCTCAAATCGATTTTAAGATTTAAGTTAATTATGTTTTTCTTTGTTAATTTTACCATATTAAATGTCCAAAGTCTTTCTATATCAATTTTGACTTTAAATATATTTGTTTGTGTTATATAGTATTTGGTAAAAATTATACGCAATGAAAATACATTTAATACTTAATCATTCATATATTTTGTATCAAGTATTATATTATATAAACACAAATATTTAAGGTCAAAGTTGAGAAGAAAAGACTTTGAAATGTCAAACATGACATTTAATATGGGACGGAGGGAGTATTACATAATAAAAACCCTTCAGTATTTTTAGTTACCTCGCCTTCACAAAGTTATTAATCGTCTTGAGTATATGTTCTTTTCTTATTTGCAAAGTTTTGCATATTTGGTGATTTTACATTCTTTATTAAAGGCCTATAATGTTCCCTCACAAATTATTTTACCAAGTTAGCAAATAAACTCTTTTTCTTTAGAATAAAGTAAAGTAAAAATCACAAAGAAAAATTTAATATTCTAAACCTTGCCAGTGAGAAAAGAATATACACTCTAAAGCATATAGATGATAAAAAAAAAAAAAAAAAAAAAAAAAAAAAAAAAAAAAAAAAAAAAACCAACCAGGTGGAAGAAAAATGGAAAAAGTAGATGAAGATGAAGATGAGAGAACAAAGAGAGAATTGAAATACTATTTTTAAATTATCTCTAAAGACTTAGGATCAAATGAGAAGAAAACTTAAAATAAGAAGAATGAGAAATAACTATAAGTACACATTTGAGATGCATCGACTTGAATTAGATGCATCCCTAATCTTTTAGATGCATCATAATATATTTTCTAACAAAAAATTAGATGCATATACATATATAAGATGCATTTCATCAAGTTAGACGAATCCTCTACATTTTTCGTCCTCTGCGGGTCAAATTTGTTGTTAGTACTACTTTGCATCGTTTTCACTTCAAAATCACTTTTGAAACTAATTGGGATGAATCTAAATGAATAGAGATACATCTAAATCAAGTCGATGCATCTCAAATATGTGGTTATAGTTATTTCTCATCCTTCTCATTTTAAGTTTTCTTCTCACTGGATTTTTACCCTCTCTAAATTTGTGTTTTGTCTTTTGGCATGTGATATAACTGTATCTTTATTTCTTTTTTCTTTTTTTTGTCTGATAAAAGCTCAATAAGTTTAGTTTTTTTAATTAGTTGAGCTTATAATTTTAGAAAGTAATTCTCCAATTCGGTATATTGTATTTTAGAAAGAGAAAACAAGTTGATACGAGATTTTATATATGCTATGATTTTTTTGGCGTAAATAATTTTGATTATGATAGTAGTAATTATGTTTTCGAACTAGTTAATATAGTGATGTCAATCCGATAGATGTTTGCATGTCTGTTCGGGTTTAAAATAGCCTTACAACCTTATTGTGTACAACTATAAAATTATTGCTTAAAGTTTAAAGTATGTTATAAAAGTCTACCAAAAAGAAATTAAACTATGTTACATATTAATAATACACAGGCCCGGATTTAAGCATGTGCAGGGTGTGCGACGGCACAGGGCCTCCATTTTCTTAGGGCCCCAATTTGTAGATCTGTGGTGTTAGTATAAACTCATTTTTTGAAGTTTTTATACAGTAATGTGGTGTTTATGAAGGTGTAAATACGTTTTACAATGTTAAAGTTTAAGGATTTGAATCAGAGATTGGAGAAACATAACTTAAATAACGTCTTTAATGGAGTAGAGATATACAGGATAGTGAAGGGGATGACACAAAACCCAAGTTTATTTTTATTTTTTTACTTTTTGTAAATTACAAGTTTAATCCTTATAGATTATAGTTTGTCAGTTATGGTATTTTGTTTAACACTTTAGCAAATGGAATATATTAAAACTGTATCCTTATCTTCAAATATTATCTCTATACGCTACCATTTGTAACAACTGTTTTGCTATAAGCATTAAAGATAATTTTTGCATGTCTTGGAAAATTGAATGGATTATATGACAAAAAATACCTAAGATATATTATAAGACCAAAAAAAAGTAAAGAAATTACTATCAAATTGATTAAGAATTTACAATGCATAATTAGTCAAGTTTACTAATTTTGTTGCACATAGTGTTCGAGGGCCTCCGGCATAATAAGGCACAGGGCCTCCAAAATCCACAGGACGGCCTCCAAAATCCACAGGACGGCCCTGATAATACACTTTTGTCAACCGTACCCGACCGACTTACCGACCCGATCATTTGAACCCTTAGCTTTCTCTTCTCAACTAACCATGTAAAGGAACCACCTTATTTTTACTCATGAGTCCGCCACTGCTCTAAAGTGGTTTCTTTACTAAGTTGATGCGATAAATTAGCGGGTCAACAAGTCAGTCAATAGGTCGCGTTAAGTTGTGTCATATGATTTTTTTTTTCTATAACTAATTGACAATGCAATGTGCATGCGCCTAAAAAATGATTTTTTTTAAATCATAGTGATAAAACTGAGAAAACTTAAACAAATCTTTAATTGTAATATTGTTTATAGTTCATGAGAACTTAAACTCTTTTTCTTTAGAATAAAGTAAAGTAAAAATCACCAAACAAAATCTAATATGCTAAACCTTGCCAATGAGAAAAGAATATATACTCTTTTGGTCATGTTCTTCAAATCTCTACTACATTTAACGTAAAAGTATAATAATTTGTAGAGAATAGACACATACCATATGTTAGAACAAATTAATATGTAATAAGGCATGATTATATATGTATATATTTACGAGATGGGTGAATATAAGGTACATGATATATATATGTTAACTTTTTGTTTCGAACATACGATCCTTTCATATTTCAAAACTTTTAAATTCTGCATATTTCTTTACCTTATTATTTTCATAATATAATTTCTTTTATGTGACAATACAATTCTATAATGTTTGCATTTGAATAGGGCCGAGCAAAACAGATCGAAAACCAAATCGAACAAAAAAACCAAGCTGAACCGGTTCGACAGAAACCGAACCGACCATATTTGGTTCGATTTTTTATTCTACATTTTTATTATTTTCGGTTTTGGTTTGAATCGGTTCAGTTCGAACCAAAACCCAAAAAAACATACCTAAACCATAAAAACCCAACCGAACCGAAATGATTGACAGATAACCGTACCAAACCGAGTCACTTCAGTTTGGTTCTTGGTTCATGCCTTTCACAAAATCAGTTTTCAGTTTGCTTTAGTTTTGGTCGTTGTTCGGTTCGGTTTGACCCGCTGTTCAACCCTACATTTGACTCTGAATGCATGTTACATTTATTTTTTCTAAAATTATGAACCACAATGGGTATTAGTGTTGTTATATGGTAGAATCGTAATGAATGTATCAATCTCCATATTATTATTGTTTGGATTGTATAGTAGGGTATGGATATCAACTTTTTGACCAAGTGTGATTTTATCTTATTTTCTAAATAGTTGAAAAAGATTTAAAGAAAACAAACAGAAAATAAAGAGATTTCATCAAATAACCAGATTCCATCATATAACGATTCTAAATAGCTTGACTAAAACCATAACATTGATTACATTCTTTATTAAAGATCTATAATATTCCCCGACAAATTTTTTTACCAAGTTAGCAAACAAACTCTTTTTCTTTAGAATAAAGAAAAGTAAAAATCACCAAGCAAAATCTAATATGCGCAAAACCTTGCGAATGAGAAAAGAATATACAATCTTTTGGTCTCTACAACTCTACTAGGGGCAAGGTTGTCTAGATCCCGATCGTGATCTTAGGCTTATACAATTATATGTTCCCACATATAAAAATGAGTAGGATAATAGTACGATCTTAGTTCGAGTAGAATTAATCTAGGATCTCACGCATAATCGTAAATGATACGATCCTAATACAATCCCATGTTCTTATTGTTTTTCTTACCTAACTCAAGCCCATTTTGATAGGGGTGAGCGAGGTTCCAGAACCGCACGGAACCGAACTGGAACCGCGAGAACCGAGAACCGAAAAATAGATGGCCGAGGAACCGAGAACCGGACCGAGTAACATGTCTCGGTTCCGATTCGGTTCTCGGTCCGGTTCGGTTCCTTGCGGGTCTAACCGATTAGAACCGAAATTTTTAAGAAAAATGCATCTCTTTTCTCCTTGGATCATCGTGACTTTCTATCTCTCCCACCAGAGCTCAGGTTATATATCATGGGGTGCATGACAAAATATATATATCTGTAATAAACAAACACATGTATATGTGTGTGTAAAATTTGATTAAAACAAGTCTTGTTTTACTAGAGTTTCTTAGATCTAGTTTTGGATGTATCAAGGTAAGAAATATTTTTATTTTCAAAAGTTCTAAAAAAGATGAAAAATAGATAAAAAATCAGTTGATATATAATTGTGATTTTCGTACTGCCATAGTGAGTTATAGCATACAAATGGCTACATCGGAGGCAATTTACATATTTTTGGATGAAAAGTTGCTATCTATCTAGGTGAGACAATATTTAATATTGTAGAAACAACATATATTGCATCTTCGTAAAGCCAAATGAAATATGTTGCTAATTTAGGTGATACTATAAAAGTAGGCGGTTCTTCGGTTCCGGAACCGATACCCGCGGTTCCGAACCGAACCGAACTGAGAACCGCAATTTCCAATAAAGAAGAACCTAGAACCAGACCGCGGTTCTAAAATTCGGTTCGGTTCCGGTTCGGTTCTCGGTCCATTTGCTCACCCCTATTTTGGCCTACTTTAGGCCTAGTCACATTAATCCAACGACGGAAACTTGAACTTAATGAATGTATTTCATTATTTCTATTAGTATGTGTTTAAATACAATCATGCATTGATCATGTTTTTCAAATCTCTACTACTGACCTAACAATTTGTAGAGAATAGACATATACCATATGTTAGAACAAATTAATATGTAATTGACAACTGCATAAATATATAATTATATATCGTTTGAAGTCGTCTTACCTCAAACCTACGTACGTACGGCCGTATCTTAAATAAATCCCGATTGAACAAGTAGTTTGGATTTATAGATCAAACTCATATTTATCTTAAAGGCATGATTATATATTTACGAGATGAGTGTATATAAGGTATATATGTTAATTTCCTGTGACTGAACTTTTTGTTTCAAAACATACTTGATACGACCCCTTACCTTATTATTTTCATAATATTATTTCTTGCAGGTGACAATACAATTCTATAATGTGTGCATTTGCAGGGGCGCAGCTTCTAGGGGGGGCGTCCGACCCCTCGAAATTTTTTTTGCGATGTAGGGGGTATATAGTTTTCGTGTAGAAAAATTTCGGTATATTCGATTTCGACCCCCCGAAAATTTCGGTATACCTGAAATATAGCCTTAGGAAAAAAAAAATTTAGATCCCGACCCCCCACTTAAAAATTCCAAGCTTCGCCACTGTGCATTTGAATAGGGCCGAGCAGAACAAATCGAAAACGGAATCGAACCAAAAAACCGAGCCAAACCGGTTTGACTGAAACCGAACCGACCATACTCGGTTCGGTTTTTGGTTATATATTTTTAGGATTTTTGGTTTCGGTTCGGATAATTCCGGTTTGGTTCGAACCAAAACCCATAAAAACACACCTAAAAGAAGCAATGTAATGTGGAAAGTTGCTCAAAATATTAACATGCTCTGAACTTTGTTCATTTTGATTTTATGCATTTATAATGTAATGTGGCCAAACAGTTATGGCAAATATTGAAGTAGAATTATTAATTATTTATGCAAGACTATGTTGCCGAAAAAAAGTTAGCCTATAATATAATTTCATTGTGCCCAATTAATCTGCATTCTGCAAGCCATTTTAGATTTTACCTTTTCTGCATTTCTGTTTCTATAATTTGTGCAAGTGTACATCTTCTCAACTCACAAATATGTTTCTCCGCTATAATCTGATGTTAAGCTTTACAGAAAGCTTTACAGAAAGTGCAGTCAGTCAGTCACTATGTCATAAAAGAAATGTTTGATCCTTGTATTTTGACCATAGCATACGGCAATCAGGACTAAAACCCAAGTACAATGGTTGAAAAAGTCAATCACACGTTAATAATATTATTTAGTATACATAAAAAGGCGGCAATCTTAATCAAATCATATGAAAAAGGAGTAGATTGGGGATGGTTTTACTGTTACAGGTAGGGGTGAAAACGAGCCGAGCCGAGCCCGAGCCTGCCAGAGCTCGAGCTCGGCTCGTTTATAAATATATAGCTCGAGCTCGAGCTCGTTTCGAGCCTAATATTTTGAGCTCGAGCTCGGCTTGTGAAAATTTTTACAAGCTCGAGCTCGAGCTCGGGCTCGACTAATTTGTATGATGTTTTAAAGAAAACAAAATTAAAATGGAGCTCGGCTCGTTAATTATATAAGGCTCGAGCTCGTTTATACGTATAGACAATATATATACGTATATATTTTTCAGGCTCGTTTAGGCTCGCGAGCCTACACGAGCTTTTTGTATAGAGCTCGATTATTAAATGAGCCCAAACTTAGGCTCGAGCTCGGGCTCATTTAGGCTCGGCTCGTTCGAGCTTTTTAACGATCCGATCCCGAGCTTTTCACGAGCAGCTCTGCTAGTTTCCTTACAGGTCAAAACGAATATTTTTTAGCTATAAATGAAACGGGTTAAAAGTTTGCCTGTCATGTTTTTAAAAGCTTACAACTTCCCGAATGGTTTTATTAAATGTATTAACTTACTATTTTCATGATATACGGTAATATTTTAAATTATATCTAATAAAATATTTGTGCACAAAACTCCCTTTAAACACATACAGAAAAGTAAATCTCAGGGTTAACAATTGACAGGTGAATGTATTCAGTGTTTTAATAGGTTGGTGCTTGCAATTGGACATAACCTCATGAACATTGATTGATAACATATCAGAGGGTATATACATCTAATGTGTAGAATTGCTGTACTGATGCAATGCAGAGCACAAAAAATGCCAGTGAATCTTTAATCAGAGAATAGCAGAGCACTATGAATCCGCTGATTCCTGATGTTCAAATCTTTTAGGGAGGTACATGGTTAGGCAATGCGGAGCACAATAAACCCATCTCATCAACACGAGTCATATATCCCTTGGTTTGAGCATAAAATTATGATCGAGAGAACTAGGTTAAAAACTAAACGTAAGTGTAATAATCTAATAATCAGCTACAATAACATCAACAACAACAATACCAAATCCCGCGAGGTAAAATTTAGACAGATCATACCTGTATATACAATTTAAAATGCTAAAAAACTAATAACAACCCTGTAAGTTAATACTAATAATTACTACAACAAAGGGTGTAATTATACACACTGATTGGGGTAGATTTCCACGGTTTTTGGTGTGTTAAACCTAAAAGTACACGCATAGGATAGCATGTCAATAGTTGGCGTCACAAAATGCACGACACCTTAATGCGTGGAGAAAGCTTGGAAAAGACCACGCTTTATAGGGTGTAAAATTTGAACAATAAGTACACACTTAATGGGGTGGAGAAATTCATCAAAAAGTACACGCTTTGTAGGGTGCAAATTTTTAAAACTACACGCTTTAACTTGTGTTCTTTAATCATCAACTCCAATGCAAACTTTTACATGCTTTTTATTGTCACTATTTTGATCATTTTACATTAAAAAAAAAAAAAAAAAAAAAAAAAAAATCTCTATCAATTTCATAGCAACATCATAATTCATGAACCTCAAATGATCAAATCTGTAGCAATTTCATAGCAACATCAAATCTGTAGCAATTTTATAACCTCACCTCAGATACTCAAATAACAATTTCATAGCAATTTCTAAGTATGTTTACAATAAATCATTGAAAGCTAGCTTCTTCGATCTTTCATCTTCAAGTATTCAAAAATTACTGAAATCCATTGCAAGCTTTGATATTTCGTCTTCAACAAGCTCCTAAATAATGAGAAAAAAAAACCAAAATTTACAGGATTAATGATTTAGGAATTGGTAACATAAACAGATTAGAATCAAAATGGGTTAATTCATACAACGGGTCAGACAAGTTGGTTGACTACGGGGTTGGTTGAGCCAAGCGGCTTTTATACCGGTGCATAGTGATTTAATAACATCACATCGAATGAGTGTCGTTTAGAACACTTTCCTTGACATTTAACACATGGTAGTCAAAATATTGGTTAACTACGCTATGCAACCAAACACTCGAAATCAACTAGTAAAACAGATAGTCATGTGATTGGTCCATAAATGACTAGTAGTACACGACAATATGCATTGCAAATAATAAGCAAAATAAGCTACCTTGTATTTGGTTGAAATAAGAAGAATCTCTTGTTTATTAATCTTGCCAACACGAACCGACTTCCGACAGATCAAAATGCTGCCATGTCAACAAATATAGTAATAAGTTATGACTAATTCAAATTCGCATGATCATGAAAACATTATAGCATGTCAATATCAAAAATATAGTAATCTGCGATACATTGACATCTTGTTCAACTTACAGTTTAAGGACTTGGTGAGTTATATCTATATGCTTCATGCTGGTAATGCGCACATCTCTATATGGTAACACATTTTTAACAATATTTATTGTTTTCAACAGGCGAAAACCCAAACGGCTGTTACAGTGAATCATATATGTTACAGTGAATCATATATGAGGTTAACTTGACTCGACCCATTCATCTAGAAACTATACTGTATAACTATAGATGTCATGTGGTACATAAGTATAAATACTATATAAAACCAACTTACTACTAAAAAATCACATTCATCTAGAAACGAATTCAATGACTGAATATGACATAAGTTGTCACATCCATCTACTGAAAATGTCTAGACCTATAAAACATGATATTTTTTTCAAAAAAATTGTTCAAACACTCTATACTAGCTAATCTATTCAAAACTTAAAATAAGAATTAGCATTCATCCAAAAACAGTCATAGTAAGTCGTTATAGATATACCCTTCTTTGCTATCACTAACTTATGAACACTATCTAGTCAGTCAACCATGTTTTACCTTTGACTTTCAAAGTCAAACCCATCGCTCCACAATCCAAACATCTAATAGCAGAACATAAATTAAATAATAAAACATACTGGTGACCGGAACTTATAGCAGAACATCTAATAGAGAATTTACTTACAGTTCCGATTGTGTGCACGTGAGGTTCAGCCTATTTTTCAGCTTGTGCCTTTTTCTCCAATGCCTGCCACAATAAAATGATAACTTGCATGTGTTCTCATCTTAGACTAAAAACAGAACACTTATACTAAATAGAGAATAAATGGCGCATGCAACAATGCCTAAAAACAAGGATATACAAGTATAACAGTTTGTTTAAGTGACAGAAAAGCATGAATACTTTAAAGAAGAGCTACCTGATAATCAACTAACCGAGTTGCAAGCCAAGGTTGTAGCAAAGCACCATGAACCTTGATACATTTTACAAAGCACATAATAAGGTTACTCAAATTCAGCAAATGAGGTCTACTTCTATTAGTTTAAAATCATTCAAGTAATCTTACATCATGAAGATTTGGAGTTAGATCATTTTTTGTCTTGGTTTCCAAGGCCTCCCTTAAGTTGTTCTTCAACTGCATCTTCATTTGGAGCTTCTCCACCTGCAATGTAAGACAAGTAATCTTGACATGTCGAGGTATTTTTTATATCTCATACAAACCCGTTTCTCCAATTCATGAGCATTTTTAACCTATTCATTAGCATCTAAGAACCTTTTAGCTTACCTCATCAAAGCTACTTCACTTAAAAGCTACTTCACTTGCAGTGATGTAATGCTATCTGACTTCTATTTCATTACCATCTCTTTCTCTGCAATTACTTTCTCTTTAGTACATGATATTGTTCATACATATGCAACAGAGTTACATTTTTTTTTTGGTGCAAAAGGTGAATGATTATATTAAATGAAACATTTGTACATGAGATAAAACAACATCAACAGAGTTACTTAAACAAACGCATATTAATAGTTTTATACCTTAGACGCGAAGCTGCTGCAATTGGACCATTTAAAATGAAAAAAAAAAAAAAAACGAAACCCTAGCTGCATCAATTTGTACAAATTAACAAAAGTGAGAAAGTGAAAATGATAAAGTGATTTAGTATAAAAAAGTGAACAACTTTAAAATTCGAGCAGATATCTTTCAATAGAAAGTGATAGAAAGGAATTGTTGTAATTTTATTGAAAGTGATTTGGGAAATACTATTTTAGTCAATCACAATTGGAATGATGGTGGGCCTTTCCGGACTTTTCATTTTAAACAAACATCTTTAATTATTTTTATAATCATAGTCTCATTCCTCATGATACCAAACGCACTCGAGAAGATGAGATATAATTCATTCCTGAAAAAAAAAAGAAAAAAAGTACACGCTTTTTATTGTGAATTTTATCATTTTTTATATAAAAGTTTTTTGTCCATGCTTTTTATTGTCAATTTTGTTCTCTTTTTAAGTTTTTATATAAAAGTTTTTTGCCACGCTTTCTTTGGTGACTCATAGTATTTTATATCCACATTTAATATAGTGCAAGTTTTTTACACAGTTTTAAGCGTAAACTAATTTTACATACACACATATAATTGTGGTATTTTTATGCACACTTATTTGTGTGTAAAAATACAAATTAAAACTCCACCTTTTCTAAAGCGTGAAAAAATAAGCGTGTACATTCGACCTTTTTGTGTTAGTGATAATCTATTGTTTCAAGTGAATAAAACACGATCATTCCATTCCCTAAACGCAATCATGGAAAGTAAATCTAGTTTTCCATTTCCGGTGTTTTAGCTTTAATACATAGGGCCTATTTGGTAGGAGCTTATTGGAGGAGTTGTTAGCTTTTTGTTATAAAAATAATCTCTTCTAAAATAATAGCTCCGTTTTGATACATTAACTTCGAGCTTTTATTTCAAACAAATAGTTCCTAAATGAAAAGCTAACCCATGAAGCTTTTTAAACATCTTGGAGCTGTTAAAACCTTAAATTACTGATATACCCTCCAAACATTTTTTTTATAATTATAGATATGTCCTTTTATGTCATTTTACATCTTATAATTATATTTAACAGCTACCTTACCAAACACTTTTATTAAAAGAATGATACAGCTTGTAGCTCATGTTAACAGCTTTGCAGTTTACAACTTACAACATATACCTTACAACTAATTTTGCCAAACATACATATAGACATGTTTTACCACAAACGTAAATAATGTGCCTTCCCAAACCATCTATTTTCTCCCACTTTTGTGTGGAATCATTCAACTTGAATACCTCAATGGATTCTCCAAACCATCTATAAAAGGGTAAATTGCAAATTACGTACCTAATTTCTGTTTTATTTTTGCAATTTTCATTACTGTTCATTTTTTCTTACAAATTATGTCCCTCGATCAATGACATGCGAAATGACTAATATACCCTCATATTCTCTCCCTTAATTTTCTATTGAATTTAAATTTATTTTTATTCCAAAATGAAGAACATGATGAACAAAACACATAACTTAAAAAATAAATAAATAAATAAATAAAACGGTGGAGGTGGAAACACTAGTCCATTTTCACTCAACTCACCCACCTCCCACAAACACAACAAGGATAGGTTTGATTACGTTCCTAGGAAACAGCTCATAGTTGTCACGCCTACTTACAACCGCGCGCTTCAAGCGTTTTATTTGAATAGGCTTGGCCACGTGCTGAGGCTGGTCCCTCCTCCGGTTCTTTGGATTGTTGTGGAGATGAATGCGGCGTCTACGGAGACGGCGGATGTTTTGAGAGGGATGGGGATTATGTATCGCCATTTGGTTTGTGGGAAGAATTTGACGGATATTAAGGATAGGGGTGTGTATCAGAGGAATACGGCGCTTGAGCATATTGAGCATCATAGGCTTGACGGGATTGTTTATTTTGTGGATGATGATAATGTCTATTCGCTTGAGCTGTTTGAGGCGTTGAGAGATATCAGGTACGTACTGCTTTGTTTGCTGATTTTACCATCTAATAATGTCTCTGAATATGATGCATATGAAATACGATGTATGCTTGCTGCAAGTACTAATTACTTTTGCTATTACTAGTTCATTCAATTATATCGCTATCTTAGTAGTAGGTAGCTTAAGAGCTATAGATTAGGAGCAAGTGCACGAGCAGTGTAGACGCATGCAATATATTTATCTTTATGTTACATCGAACTAGTATCGTCTTATTCTCTCAAGATTGAAATTGCATTGCGGGTAATGTGTCAAATATGAAGTTGTGAATTCCTTTTTTGAAAAGGCTGAAGCTTGCACGCTTGTTTGTCGATTTGAGCGACCAAGGGACATATCTGTATTCTCTTGTTGACTTGTTGTCTATCTGATTGAAAGAAATAGTAACTTATATTGGTCGAGGTTTTACAATGGGGCGGGCACTACAAAAAAACAGCCATTTAGTGACATTTTTAGCGACTTACTAATTTATGTCACAAATTTGCGACAATATTAGCGATACTTTTAGCGATTCCAACGACAATAAGTCGCAACTTATGTCACTAAGCACATCGCTATTTTCGCGATGCATGTTTCATGATGCTAATTTCGTCGCTAAGTTTAGCGATGTGCAAGACAAGTTGCTAATGGCGTCTCTATTTTATGACACGGCAAACCATGTTGCTAATGATTTCGCTAGTATGTGACATCCAACATGATGTCACTAACTTTGTCGCTAATTTGCAACATGCAAGAGAGGCATCGCTAAATATGTCGCGAAAATACCATTGCTATTTTCGTTTCAGATATATATTTTCGTTTCAGATATATTTAATTGATATCCTTATTTCAACTTAAAAGTATAACTTTTAAGTTTATTTTACTTCATAAAAATATAAAAATTACTTCATAAGTTTGGCCCCATGTTTTTTTACCTATAATAAAATAATTAAATACTTTACCAAAAAAAAAAAAGTTTTTACCAAAAAAATAAATAATAATTAAATAGTATCAACTATCAAGGAATTAAATAGTAGTATGAGTAACTATGTATAACTTTCACAGTTCAAAAGTGACCCCATTATCCTTTTTCTTTAAGACGTTGACCACCACACCACATAACCCCGGGGAATGTATAAATTCCCGACCATCCGATTAGTAGCACGTTGCCTATCACGTTAGCAATAGTAGTAGTCTTTAAAAAAACAGATCACAAGATTTGGAAACGCAATCCACATATTAACGAATATGAATCTTTGATGTATGTTGCATCTTTCAACCAGAGCTTAATGGCTTCTTCTGGAAATGTAAATTTTAGTAATGCAAATAATCCTTTTTTTTAGTATAAATTCGGCTCACTTTTGCGGTTTTGCCTATACAAGAAAGATTGAGATTGCTTATCTTCTACTCGTGATATTCTGATTGACCTATTGGTAAATCCGTGCATCCAGGCTCCTAATGGCTCACAGACCTCAAAGTGGCAGTCTTGTTTTCTGTTTATGCCTGATAATTTTTATCTTGTCACCGAATATAGCGTGTAACTTGTTACATGTTGGATTTTCTGTGACTTAACATTTTGTAAAGGAATTTATCCATATTGCTTAGCAAAATGGTGTTACATAAGCTCCAATTCAGGAAGAAATTTGTCCATGTTTTCATCCATTATGTTTGACTGCAGTCGATTTGGCACTTGGCCAGTTGCAATGGTTGCACAAAGCAAAAACAAGGCCACTTTGGAAGGTCCGGTTTGCAATGGAAGTCAAGTGATTGGGTGGCACACAAATGAGAAGAGTAAAAGGCTCAGAAGATTTCATGTTGACATGTCAGGATTCGCATTCAATAGCACCATCTTGTGGGATCCAAAGAGATGGGAAAAACGCAGCTCAGCTTTGATTCGTCAAATGGACACCGTCAAAGAGGGATTCCAGGTATGCATCATATTATATAAATTAATTCAGGGAATTGTCATTTATTTAAAGTTTGGGATTAAATTATATATTATATAGAGGTACTGTAGCAGCTACAGTGCTTGCTACAGTGGACGCTACAGTAACTTCTTTTTTTTTAGTACTAACGGTCGTTAGTTATTTAACAGCTGTTAACTAACGACCGTTATCTTTAACATTTTAAAAAATAAATTTGTACGCACTTTGTCCTTCATCTCAGTGGTTCATTGCAAATTTAGTCCTCAAATAATTTACATAAATGGTCCTTCATGTTATACATCAATTGCAAAGTCAGTCCTAGGTAACTAACTTCACGTTAAGTAACTAACGACAACAAAAGAATTCCGCAGCAACGCGCGGGTACCAAACTCGTTTTTACTAAACGACAAGAGCGACTTATCCATTTAAGAGTTATTTTCACTGTACCACAGGTACGGTTTATGCAATTTACTCAAATTCTGATAATGAAATTTTGGAATTATAACTAGCGCACTAGATATTTATTACCAACAGGTCTCTGCAGTTCCGTCCAATACGACCCGAAATGTTCCAACCCATATCAAAAAAGTTTTGTTTTAACCTATATCAGTTTTGATCAGTTACCCCACCAACTGGCCACCCCTAGGTATTCTGTTTATTTGGTTAACCATCCATTTTTATTTAATAATGCCAAACCAAACCCATATATCATTTGTTATAAGATTAGCAATTTATTTGATTCAATTTCAATGATAAAAAAGTTCCAAGTTGATTCCCTAGCAAATAGGGAAAAAGGAATATTACCACAAGAAATTCACGAGCTTCTTGTTTAACAAGTTCAACATTATGAGACTTAGCTTCAAATGCGTATGCTATTCTTGGATTAGGACTGTAGTAGGTGCTTTGGTGCAAGGAAGGATGATACGAACCTGATTCGATAAAGAATAAAGATAGCATACGTACAAGATAAATGGTTTATACCAAAGAGATAACCCATCCCCCCAATGCGTATGCAAGAAAAGGACAAACAAATAGCGAGTTATGATCGTGCATAACTTTAGTTGGTTCTACCAAAAAATGCATGTTCAATGCTCGTATATACTAAAAGGCAAGAGGTTTACTGTAGCATCTACAGTGCTTGCTACAGTGGAGGCTACAGTAACTTTTTTTTTAGCACTAACGGTCGTTAGTTATTTAACGGCTGTTAACTAACGACCGTTATCTTTAACATTTTAAAAAAAAAATTGTACGCACTTTGTCCTTCATCTCAGTGGGTCATTTCTCGTCGGTACACGTGGGCGTACTCCTTGCTTCTAGGGACATTGATCCAAAGCTCGAGTAGCAAATTTAGTCCTCAAATAATTTACATAAATGGTCCTTCATGTTATACATCAATTGCAAAGTCAGTCCTAGGTACCTAACTTCACGTTAAGTAGCTAACGGCAACAAAAGAATTCCACAGCAACGCGCGGGTACCAAACTCGTTTTTACTGTTTGTTTACTCTTACTGTTACATTTCAGGAGACTACCTTTATAGAACAGTTGGTGGAAGATGAAAGTCAAATGGAAGTGACTCCTTCTGGATGTTCTAAAATCATGAACTGGCATCTTCATTTGGAAGCGCATGGACTTGCTTATCCAAGAGGCTGGTTACTTCAGAAGAACCTCGATGCTTTTCTTCCTATCGAGTAAAATGCAATGCTTGTGACCTTCAAAACAAGAGCCAGAAAGAGGTATGGTTCTAGTTGCATTTTATTGTTGGCATACTTATTATTTCTGGGAAATTTTTTAATGGAAACTGAAAAATCAAAAACGTTTTCAAATTGACCTCTTTGGCTCTTTCAGCAATTGCCTTCCTGGAAATAGAAAACTCACTATTCCAATTGATTACTAAGATTTAGAAAACTATAATTTCTGCTTTTCTGCACTTTTCTCTTTTTTAAATAGAAAATGCAACACTATCTAAATATGCTTTCCAAATTTTAAACACATTTCTAAAACTAAATTGTCCTCCATTTTGTAGAGATTTAGAGAAAATTTCTCACACCTAAATGCACCAAGCCTTTTTTTTTTCCAAGTTTTTAATTGCTGGGATTGTTTTATTATTTCGTGTAAGTTACACTCTCTTATGTAGTATAAACCTTCCAAAGCATCTAAAATACCAATACTTATAGTTGCAAGGGATGTGATAAATTTACCCAACTACCCCGCTCAGATTCTAGACTTTTATGGTGCATGTGAACTTCTGAAGTTGTTAACATATTTAGTAAAGTAATTGCTATTTTAGAGTGAGGGGATTGCCTAGAATTGCAACTAAAAAAAATTAAATCTCCCCAAGTGGGATATGGGTACTTTGCTCACTCGTCGAAAGGAGTGGAAGCTCAAGATATCAGTTTGATATCTAGTTATTCATTGCAAACCTATTGTTTTATATATGATTGACTTCTTTGTGAAGAAGTCCTAGTGGTAAGGCACTTGACTTACTCAAAAGAAGCCTAGGGTTCAAACATCACTAGTTACACATTTGGGGGTGGCCAAGGAAGGGTTGGAAACAGTCACGGGATACCTGGTTTAAAGAAAAGTCACCCTCCCTGGGTTTACAACAGGAAAACCTCATTCGTTTTCTTTTTGAAGAAATGTGAACATTAAAGACAATAACATGCTCATAAGTTGTGTTGCTTTTTGTGCAGTGATAAGATGTCAATATTCAGGCGGCACATTGGTTTTTTTGACACTCCATCAGTTTTCCACAAAAGCTATTATGACCAAAAGAAGCTCTGCGTTTTTTTTAGAAGCAGTGGGAAAGGAGGTGAAAGAAGGAGTGATTTTCTTTCTCTCAAGTCAAAAGATGATATTGCCTTTTAGTTGTGTTATGTGTATTATTATTATGCTTATTATATTCTTTTACTACACGGTTGGTTCGGCCAGAGGTGCCATTGCCTTCTGATATTTTGGTAAAATTCTTTTTTAAACATGTGAATGTGATAGAGTTGCCTTGTTTTTGTACACCAGAAGGGTACACTTCAAAGTCTTGTTAATTGAAAGAATAGATTGTGCCTTTTTTCCAATTTTTGCATACATTTTTGGGCTAAATTTTATTTGCCGATGCATTGGTAGCAATAGTTCACTTCTCTGTAGAGTTCAAGATTTCAGTTTGGTACCTGGATGTGGGGTTACAGACATTTTTGCAGTAGTTTGAGTTCTTCACTTTTTTTTTCATCAACAGCTGTCTGAAAGATCATTCATGCTCATGTAAATTAGTTCGCAAAATGTGGCATAGGTTGTTATAAGCACATACAAACGCTGGTGCATTGTCTCCTCTTCTTCGGCTTTGCTTCAAGTATTGACTTAAGTGAGAACAGAGGTACATAATACATTATAGCAACACAGCTAACACATTATAGCAGCTTACATAATGCTAAACCTCGTTTGAGATGTCTCTTTTGCCGTGCTTTAAGTTGCTCAAAATATTAACATCCTCTGAACTTTGTTCATTTTATTTTCTGCATTTAATGTAATGTGGCCAAACAGTTATGTCAAATATTGAATTAAAATTGTTAATTATGTATGAAAGACTGGTTGCTGAAAAAAAGTTGGCCTGCAATATAATCTCATTGTGCCCCAATTAATCTGGCAAACCATTTTACTTTTTCTGCATTTCTGTTTCTGTAATTTGAGCAATATAATCTCAACTCAAAAATATATTTTTCCGCTAAAATTTGGTGTTGAACTTTACAGAAAGTGCAATCGGGCACTATGTCATGAAAAGAATGTTTAAGACGTCTCTAGTTTTGATGTTTGATCCTTGTGTTTTGACCACAGCATATGGCACTCAGGACTAAAACCCAAGTACAATGGTTAAAAAATGTCAATCACGCGTTAATAAAACTAGTATTATTTGGTATGCATAAAAAGGCGGCAATCTTAATCAAATTATATAGAAAAGGAGTCGATTGGGGATGGTTTTACTGATACTGTGATACAGGTCAAAACGGATATTTTTTAGCTATAAATGAAACGGGTTAAAAGTTTGCCTGGCATGATTTCAAAAGCTTACAACTTCCCGAATGGTTTTATTAAATGTATTAACTTACTATCTTCATGATATACGGTAATATTTGAAATTATATCTAATAAAATATTTAAGCACAAAACTCCCTTTAAACACATACAGAAAAGTAAATTTCATGGTTAACAATTGACAGGTGAATGTATTCAGTGTTTTACTAATAGTAATGATCATACTATCCTTTGGTATCACAACATCAATAGATTGGTACTTGCAACTCATGAACATTGATTGATAACATATCAGAGGGCATATACATCTAATGTGTAAAATTGCTGCTGATACAATGCAGAGCACAATAAACCCATCTCATGAACACGGGTCATATATCCCTTGGTGTAAGCATAAAATCATGTTCGATAGAATCAAGTTAAAAATTAAACGTAAGTGTATTAGTGTAATAATCTAATAATCAACTACAAGAACATCAACAACAACAATACCAATCTCCCATCAATTGAAAACCCCATAACACAGTGCACTTCAACAAACTTTACAACAATGGCTACAACCACAACTAACTCATTTCTGATTTCCAACACTCACTCAAAACCAAACACTTTAAACAGCCATAAATAAACCCCTTCTCTAAACACCCTTTTACTAGCTTTACTCTCAAAAAAAAAGGAAAAAAATAAAAATAATAGTAAATAAAATAAATAATAATAATAATAATAAACGGGACCATTTGACCGGAAAACGCGAGCCACGGTGTGCATGTGACGCCGTCTGGTAGTGTTTTTCAGGACCATTTCGACTGGTCACGACGGCTCATGACTAGAAAACGTGAGCCATGGTGTGGAGCTCGTGCCGTCCGATCGCGTTTTGCCAGAAAACGTCAACCTTGGCGCTGGGTACCGAGAGCTCTAAGTATTACTACTACTACATATATAATAACTGGCACACATGAGTTAAACCGAGTAAAACACAAACATAGAAATAATACTGTAGTAAATAATTGAGAAAAAGGGCCGACAATCACTTTGTATATATAGTCTTACACACTTTTATTTACGCATATAATAATTTAAAAATAAGTAAAAGAAGATAAGTAGTACATGATAATTATAAACCATAATAAGTAGTATTGGTCTCTTTATTTCAAACCAAACCAACGGAACGGATGGAATCAGATCTCCTCAACAATTTCATCATTGCTCCAAGTCCAATTGCAGCGCCGACAACAATCTAAATGAATTACAAACTTGCATTCCTGACATTTTAAAATCAGTTTGTATTTCACTGCTCTTCTACACTGGGTGCATCGACCATCACTATCAATCCCTTGAACAAACGAGAGAGGATGCGGGTGACGACGTTCAAACTTGTGAATACCCCCAAATTTTATATTCACAAATATATAAGCTCCTTGAAGAAACTTGTTTTCATAATCTGATACAGATGTTTCAGATTGAAGTATGTGTGGTGCACAATAACTATGGATTGACCAGGCACACTCATAACAGTGGTAGAAACACCCCTCTGGATTTAATGCCTTCTCACAAATTTCACAAAAGTATTCACTTTTATGATTTTCAGCCGGGAGGTAACTTAATCTCATAGGGTGCTTGTCATACTTATGCCTAATTTCACGAGGCAATAACAAAGCACACCCGACATGTACAACAACATCTTTACAAGTGTCACAAGTGAATGAACTTTGAGAATAATAAATGTCACCTTTACATATAAGACACGATCTGTAGTACTTTTTTTTGAAAGATATGGAAAGGAGGTGACCTGAATGAGCTTCGTGTGTGATGTTTTGAGGTATGAAACTACAAGTAATATCAATATGATAATCACATTCAACACAACTGTAGACAAACCCGTTACACGCTAACTCACAAACAACACATTCAAACACGGATAAAAACTTATCAGGGGCATTTGAATGGAGAATGAGTGTATGTTCGGGGTGACCTGGGTATTTTTCTACTTGAGTAGGAAGCTGGGTGCACCACTCATGCAGAACAAAGTTACAGTCGTCATTGACACACTTGTAAAACGGAACACTTGTGACTGGTCTCACACATTTCACCAAGCATCAAAATATAAACCTTGGATTGAAGCAATGAATAAGGAAATTGTAGCATTAGAAGAGAATGATACTTGGGAGATCACCATCCTACCAGCTGGCAAGTTTGCAATTGGATGCAAATGGGTATTCAGGATTAAGTATCATGCTGATGGGACAATAGAAAGGTACAAAGCAAGACTTGTTGCAAAGGGGTACAATCAAAAGGAAGGAGAAGACTACACAGAAACTTTTGCACCTGTTGCAAAAATGGCAACAGTTAGAACTCTTCTTGCAGTTGCAATGCACAATGATTGGATTATTGAGCAGCTAGATGTGAACAATGCTTTCTTACATGGTGATCTTCATGAGGATGTTTACATGGAAATACCAAAGGGCTACTCTCAAACTTTTCCACCAAATACTGTCTGCAAGCTCAAGAAGTCACTTTATGGACTTAAACAAGCTAACAGAAATTGGTTTGAAAAGCTCACTTCTTTTCTCACTTCACTAGGTTTCAAACAAAGTTATGTGGATACCTCTCTTCTCACTCTCAAACAAGACAACAAGTTTACTGCCATCTTGGTTTATGTGGATGATTTATTGATTGCTGGTAATGACAAAGATACCATTCAGAAAATCAAGCAAAGTTTAGATGAGAAATTTAGCATTAAAGATCTTGGTTCACTTCATTACTACTTGGGTATTGAATTTTTGAGGAGCAAAACAGGGCTAGCAATGACTCAAAGGAAATATGCAATTGATCTCATCACTCATGCTGATCTTCTGGACACAAAGCCTTCTGCTACTCCATTAGATCCTAATGTTAATGTCAACAATGGAGAATTTACAAGAAACAAGAAAGGGTTAAAGAATATGAAAGAGAAGTTGTTATTTCATTTCACTCAGTTGACTCAAAATGAGTTGATACAACCGTTTATATTGAATTTACTTGTACATTATTAGTCCCTTTACTTTCTACATTTACACTAGTAGTCCTCAGACTCTTCTCCCTTTTACACTCCCCCTCAAGTGGAGAATGTGGAGGATCACATACTCCCAACTTGGACATCAGTTTACTCTGTTGATCAATGGTGACAACTTTGGTGAAAATATCTGCTAACTGTGACTTTGTATGAACTTTAGTTGGTTTAACAATACCCTCTTTCATCTTATCTCTGACATAATGACAATCCACCTCTATGTGCTTAGTTCGCTGATGAAACACAGGGTTGGCTGCTATATAGAGTGCTGCTTGATTGTCACAATATAAATCCACTGGTTGTAAATCTCTTATTCCCAAATCTTTGAGCAAACTTACTAACCAAGTTACCTCACAACAAGTTAAGGCCATGGCTCTATATTCCGCTTCTGCAGATGATCTAGCCACAACTGCTTGTTTCTTAGATTTCCATGAGATAGGAGAATCACCCAACAATACACAATAACCTGTTGTTGACCTCCTTGAAAATGGACAACTAGCCCAATCTGAATCACAGTAGGCTTTAAGTTGAACCGCAGAATCTTTAGCAAGTAGAATTCCTTGATTAGGTGATAACAACACATATCTGAGAAGATGCTTAACAGCCTGCATATGTACTGATGTAGGTGATTGCATAAACTGACTTAAAAGTTGGACAGTATAACATATGTCAGGTCTAGTAATTGTCAAATAAATCAACTTGCCAATCAACCTTCTATATACCTCTGGATCAGAAAGTGGAGTACCAACATCTGCTTGCATTTTCAAATGAGGATCCATAGGTAGTTTGTAAGGTTTACTTGTTAACACCCCTGCTTCAGTGAGTAAGTCCATAGCATACTTGTATTGAGAGATGAAAATACCTTGATCAGTTCTAGAAACCTCTAATCCAAGGAAATAACTGAGTTCTCCCAAGTCTTTCATATGAAATACTGAACTTAGTTGAGACTTTAGTTCCACAATTTGTGCTTTATCATCACCAGTTATCAACAAATCATCAACATAAACCAAGACTGCAGTAAACTTAGTACCAACTTTCTTTGTAAACAGTGAATAATCTGTCTTGGATTGAACAAAACCAAATGACTCCAATGCGGATGACAACTTGAGAAACCATTGCCTTGGAGCTTGCTTCAGTCCATACAGACTCTTCTTCAATTTACACACAAGGTTAGGAGATAAAGAAGATTTCTCTGACACTTTCTCCCCCTTACCAGAATAACCCAATGGAACTTTCATATACACTTCCTCTTCCAAATCTCCATGTAAAAAAGCATTGGACACATCCATTTGACATGTGTGCCAATCCTTTAGAGCAGCAACAGCTAAAAGAGATCTTACAGTAACCATCTTGGCTACAGGAGCAAAAGTCTCCTTGTAATCTACCCCATACTTTTGCCTATTACCTTGTACAACTAGTCTTGCCTTCTTCCTTTCTTCTGTTCCATCAGCCTTAAGTTTAGTTTTGAAAAGCCAATGACTACCAATTGCTTTCTTACCTATAGGCAATTCAGTAACCTCCCATGTATCATTATCTTCAAGTGCTTGTAACTCAGAATCTATTGCATTACACCATCCTGGATTCTGTACTGCCTCTTTGAATGAAGTTGGATCCTTTTGAGCTATCAAAGCAGTCACAAAAGTTTGAAAATCAGGAAAAAGTGGTGTTTGGCAAACCTGATTTGCTCTTGGAACATGAGGTAATACATAATCTTTCAGTTTTGTTGGAAGAGTTGAAGTTCTAGTAGACCTTCTGACTTGTGGTTGAGGAACAGGATCATGATTTTGTTGATTAGAAGATTGAGATTGAGTATCAGGAAAATTGTGAGTAGGAGTAGAAGTATGATGTTGTTGAACTTCAATGTGCTCTGTATCATCATCTACATCATGTATTGGAGCAAATTGACAAGGCAAAGTAGTTGGTAGAGGTGCTAGAAACTGCTGAATACTTGATGAAGAATAAGGAAAAATTTCTTCATAAAATACTGCATCTCTAGACACAAATTTAGTATGAGTTTCCAGATTATAAAACTTGTAACCTTTTTGATGATTAGGATACCCAAGAAAGACACATGGAACACCCCTGGAATCAAATTTATCTGTGGTTCTTACAGGATTACTCACAACTGCAAAACACCCAAACACTCTTAAATGATCATAAGTAGGTGACTTGCCAAGCAAAACCTCATAAGGTGTCCTGTTTTTAAGCACTGATGATGGTAGGATATTGATTAAGGTAGTTGCTGTTGTAACACATTCACCCCAAAACTTCAACGGCAAATGAGAATGTAGTCTTAGAGCTCTTGCAGTATCAAGAATGTGTCTATGCTTTCTCTCTACTCTACCATTTTGCTGTGGTCTATCAGCACATGATGTTTGATGCTCAATCCCCAAACTAGACAAATAAGCACCACACTCACCTTTAACAAACTCAAGTGCATTATCAGACCTTACAACCTTTACTTTCTTATCAAACTGAGTAGAAACATAACTAAGGAAAGTCTTTAAAGCAACAAAACTATCAGACTTATTGACAAGTAAGTAGGTCCATGTTACCCTGCTATAATCATCCACTATTGTCAAGAAGTATCTAAACTTTCCATCTGTAGGTACTCTATAGGGACCCCAAACATCCATATGAATCAGCTCAAATACTTCAGATCTATGAGACTGACTTAAAGAATAAGGTAACTTTGAAAACTTTGCCATGGGACAAGAAAGACAATTATCAACACTAGTCTTCATTACAGAAACAGGTAAATATTTCATACACTTTATTTTGGAATCAGATACATGACCAAGTCTGTGATGCCACAAACCATATGAAGCCTTATTAACAGAAACAGAACTATGTACAGCAGAGAATGCAAATTTACCAAGTGTGGAAGTAACCAATGAGGTAAACAAACTATCTACATCCTCTAAAGGTACATTAACTAGATGATACAAACCTGCCTTCTTTTTACCCAGACCCTTCACCTTCTTGGTTGCCAAGTCCTGAACAACACAAAACTTTGGGTAAAATGAAACCACACATTGTGAATCTTCTGTTAATTTAGGAACTGACAATAGACTAAACTTGAATGATGGTACTACCAAAACATCTTTGAGTAATAAACCATTTTTCAGTTTGACTTTGCCAACATGTGAAATGACAGAAGTATTCCCATTTGGTAGTTTTATTTGTGGCTTAATTTTCAACATATATGGATCATGAATTTGGTCATTATCAGGTGTCATATGATCACTAGCACCAGTATCATAAATCCAACCTTCAAGCAGTTCTAACATATCAATTTGACTATTGAGACATGCTATACCTGCTGCAAATTGATGACCAAAACCATCTTCTGAATCACTTTCCAATCTCATCTGTTGCACACTTCTCAGAAGTTGCTCAAACTGTTGAGGTGTAAAACTAATATTCCCACTCTCAACATGTGCCACAGTCTTATTAAATGTCTGATTCTTGATTTGACCATTCTGTTTTCCAGCCTTATTACCATTCATCTTAGCCTTTGGATGCCAAGCAGGATATCCAACCTTCTCCCAACACCTTTCTGGAGGATGCCACTTGAATCCACAAATACTACACTTATCCTTCACATTTCCTTTACTAAACAAAGCAGTAGACTCTATAGAGCCTGATCCAAACAACATCCTTTGTGATTCCTCTTGCTGTAACATTGAACAAGCATTTTCCACACTAGGCAATGGAACCATTAACAACAACTGAGTCCTCAAATTGCCATAGTGATCATCTAGTCCATTAAGAAACTGAAACAACCTCTGTTCTTCCTTTTGTTGATTCAAAGCATTCAGAAACACAGTGATTTCAGGAGTAACCGTGATTGTAGGCAATACATTTACATTATCTAGTTCTTCCCAAACACACTTCATTTTTGTAAAATACTCACTTATTGAACCACCAGATTGACTTATTGCATAACAATCTTTATTCAACTTGTATTTTCTTGAACCATCACTTAATGCAAACCTCTTTTCTAATTGAGACCAAATTGCACTAGCAGTATCAACAAACATGATGGATCTAGCTATTGACTCACTAACTGACCCCAAGATCCAACATATCACCATATTATTACAAGTATCCCACAATTCAGCCATATTTGGATCAGTTGTTGAACGAGTAACTGTACCTCTGATGAATCCTAACTTCCTCTTCGTTGAAAGCCCTATCTCAATCGCCCTTCGCCATGCGCGATAGTTTTGAGAACCAATCAACTTTTCTTGAACAGTTAAGGAACTTGGACCATCTGATGGATGAAGATACAATGGGTTTTGGAATACAGCCGGAGTGTTTTGATTGTTAATTGCATCAGACATATTGAATAATCAAAGAATCACACTTTTTGACCTAATTTTGACCAATTTTGACCAAATTTGGGTTTTTTTTTTCAATGAATTTTGGCGCGGAAACATGAAACACACACTACACACAGTGTAACAAACTTGTAACTACTTAATTCACCATTGCTGAGTCTCTGATACCATGTCAACAATGGAGAATTTACAAGAAACAAGAAAGGGTTAAAGAATATGAAAGAGAAGTTGTTATTTCATTTCACTCAGTTGACTCAAAATGAGTTGATACAACCGTTTATATTGAATTTACTTGTACATTATTAGTCCCTTTACTTTCTACATTTACACTAGTAGTCCTCAGACTCTTCTCCCTTTTAGTTAAACTTTCTATAGATGATGGAGATCCACTGCCTGATCCTACTCCCTATAGAACTCTAGTGGGTAAACTTCTTTACTTGACAATCACCAGACCTGACTTAGCTTTTGCTGCACAAGCTCTTAGTCAGTTTCTACACAAACCAACTCATATCCACATGAAGGCACTCACCAAATACTCCTCCCAAATACTCCTCCCAAAATCATCCACATGAAGCAAAGTCAACTCAGTCAATTGTGCTAGAAACAGAGCAAGTCAACCAAATACTCCTCCCAAGATGAAGATATTGCTTGAGAAGAGTCTGAATGTGTGTTACACAATGTAAATAGATTGTTCTAGAAGCTTAGTTAGTTATTTGTTAGTCATAGCAGATAGTTTAGTTTTCCCACCAAATTGTATTGTTTAAATACCTTGTAAATCCTCATTTGTAATTAACAGTTTCATAATGAATTTCACTTCCAATATGTCAATTGTGTTTTCTCTCATTTCTTGTTACCTTCCAAGAAAAAGAAAAAAGGAATGAGTAAGGATCTAGTGAGAGGAAAACTTAAAATGAGAACAATTAATGAGAAAATAACTATAACCACATATTTGAGATGCATCGATTTGAATTAGATGCATCTCTATTCATTTATATGTATCACAATTAGTTTTGAAAGTGATTTTGAAGTGAAATAGATGCAACGTAGTACTATCAACAAATTTGACCTGCCGAGGATGAAAAATAAATTGGATTCTTTTAACGTGATCAAATGCATCTAATATATATATATGCATCCAATTTTTATCTAGAAAAAATATTATGGAGCATCTAAAAGATTAAGGATGCATATAATTCAAATCGATGCATCTCTAATATGGAGTTATAGATATTTCTTATACTTCTCATTTTAAGGTTTTTTCTCGTTTGATCCTAAGTCAAATAATATATACATATCATATGAGGAAAAAACGTGGACACAATGAAATACGGAGTACATCAAATGCTGTGATGTACTACTATTTTTAAATAGTGTTTCTCATTCAAGGTATACCAAAAACCTATTTAAATAGGTATTAGATGCACGTCGTTATTCAAAAGAACGAGCTTTGTAATCTTTAATACTAGCATTGACCGTTAATCTTATCCATAATGCAAATATTGTACAAGTAATGATACGATAGTGTAATTTTAATACTAGCATTGACCGTTAATTGAAAGAAAAGATTTTGCCTTTTTCCAATTTTTGCATACATTATTGGGCTCAATTTTATTTGCCGATGCATTGGTATCAATAGTTCACTTTAAAGAAGGCAACATGCAACAAGCTGGACACAAAGTCAACAGCCTACATCAACAAGCTAAAACTACCAAACCTACCAAGCTTCTTCTACATCATAAAGCTCACGCCAAGTGCCAAGTGATGTAGTCCTTCTATTGTATTAGTGTAGTGTAATATATCAGCTTTGATATCTTTGACTTTGGTCAACATTTAGCCTTAGCTTTGACTTTTGTTGTAGAGTAGTATAAATACCATGTTCCAGTGTTCACTCCTTTCTTAATAATAATAAAATCAAGCAATCGCTTATTCTTCTCCAAAATCACCATGGTATCATTTAGGTTCAGAGTGGTGGTATATTACACTACACTAATACAATAGAAGGACTACATCACTTGGCACTTGGCTTGAGCTTTATGATGTAGAAGAAGCTTGGTAGGTTTGGTAGTTTTAGCTTGTTGATGTAGGCTGTTGACTTTGTGTCCAGCTTGTTGCATGTTGCCTTCTTTACACTTCTCTGTAGAGTTCAAGATTTCAGTTTGGTACCTGGATGTGGGGTTATAGACATTTTTGCAGTAGTTTGAGTTCTACACTTTTTTTTTCATCAACAGCTGTCTGAAAGATCATTCATGCTCATGTAATTTAGTTCGCAAAATGTGGCATAGGTTGTTATAAGCACATACAAACGCTGGTGCATTGTCTCCTCTTCTTCGGCTTTGCTTCAAGTATTGACTTAAGTGAGAACTGAGGTACATAATGCATTATAGCAACACAGCTAACGCATTATAGCAGCGTACATAATGCTAAACCTCGTTTGAGATGTCTCTTTTGCCGTGCTTTAAGTTGCTCAAAATATTAACATCCTCTGAACTTTGTTCATTTTTTTTTTCTGCATTTAATGTAATGTGGCGAAACAGTTATGGCGAATATTGAAGTAGAATTATTAATTATATATGCAAGACTGTTGCTGAAAAAAGTTAGCCTGTAATATAATTTCATTGTGCCCAATTAATCTGCAAACCAGTTTACTTTTTCTGCATTACCGTTTCTATAATTTGAGCAAGTGTACATCTTCTCAACTCACAAATATGTTTCTCCGCTATAATCTGATGTTGAGCTTTACAGAAAGTGCAGTCAGTCGATCACTATGTCATGAAAGGAATGTTTAAGACGTCTCTAGTTTTGATGTTTGATCCTTGTGTTTTGACCACAACATAAGGCACTCGGGACTAAAACCCAAGTACAATGGTTCAAAAAGTCGATCACAAGTTAATAACATTATTTAGTATACATAAAAGGCAGCAATCTTAGTCAAATTTATATGGAAAAGGAGTCGATTGGGGATGGTTTTACTGATACAGGTCAAAACGGATATTTTTTAGCTATAAATGAAACGGGTTAAAAGTTTACCTGGCATGCTTTTAAAAGCTTACAACTTCCCGAATGATTTTATTAAATGTATTAACTTACTATTTTCATGATATACGGTAATATTTTAAATTATATCTAATAAAATATTTATGCACAAAACTCCCTTTTAACACATACAGAAAAGTAAATTTCAGGGTTAACAATTAATTGGTGAATGTATTGAGTGTTTTAATAATAATGATCATACTAGCCCTTGGTATCACAACATCAATAGATTGGTGCTTGCAAGTCATGAACATTGATTGATAACATATCAGAGGGCATATACATCTAATGTGTAGAATTGGTGTACTGATGCAATGCACAACACAATAAACCCATCTCATGAACACGAGTCATATATCCCTTGGTGTAAGCATAAAATCATGTTCGATAGAATCAGGTTAAAAATTAAACGTAAGTGTATTAGTGTAATAATCTAATAACAGCTACAAGAACATCAACAACAACAATACTAATCTCCCATCAATTGAAAACCCCATAACACAGTGCACTTCAACAAACTTTACAACAATGGCTACAACCACAACTAACTCACTTCGGATCTCCAACACACTCACTCAAAACCAAACACTTTAAACAGCCATAAATAAACCCCTTCTCTAAACACCCTTTTACTAGCTTTACTCTAAAAAAAAAAGGAAAAAAATAAAAATAATAGTAAATAAAATAAATAATAATAATAATAATAATAAACGGGACCATTTGACCGGAAAACGCGAGCCACGGTGTGCATGTGACGCCGTCTGGTAGTGTTTTTCAGGACCATTTCGACTGGTCACGACGGCTCATGACTAGAAAACGTGAGCCATGGTGTGGAGCTCGTGTCGTCCGATCGCGTTTTGCCAGAAAACGTCAACCTTGGCGCTGGGTACCTAGAGCTCTAAGTATTACTACTACTACATATATAATAACTGGCACACATGAGTTAAACCGAGTAAAACACAAACGTAGAAATAATACTGTAGTAAATAATTGAGAAAAAGGGCCGACAATCACTTTGTATATATAGTCTTACACACTTTTATTTACGCATATAATAATTTAAAAATAAGTAAAAGAAGATAAGTAGTACATGATAATTATAAACCATAATAAGTAGTATTGGTCTCTTTATTTCAAACCAAACCAACGGAACGGATGGAATCAGATCTCCTCAACAATTTCATCATTGCTCCAAGTCCAATTGCAGCCACGACAACAATAAAAATGAATTACAAACTTGCATTGCTGACATTTTAAAATAAGTTTGTATTTCACTGCAGCTCCACACTCGGTGCATGGACCATCGCTCTCAATCCCTTGAACAAACGAGAGAGGATGATCAGGGTGGAGATTTCTAAACTTGTGAATACCCCCAAACTTTATATTCACAAACATATAAGGTCCTTCAAGGTCGTAGTCATCATAAACTGATACAGATGTTTCAGATTGAAGGATGTGTGGTGCACAATAACTATGGATTGACCAGGCACACTCATAACAGTGGTAGAAACACCGCTCTGGATTTAATCTGTCCTCACAAATTTCACAAAAGTATTCACTTTTATGATTTTCAGCCGGGAGGTAACTTAATCTCATAGGGTGCTTGTCAATCTTATGCCTAATTTCACGAGCCAATAACAAAGCACACCCGACATGTGCACCAACATCTTCACAAACGAATGAACATTGAGAGCTAGAAGTGAATTTTTTACATATAAGACACAATCTGTTGAACTCTGTTTTGAAAGAACAGGAAAGGAGGTGACCTGAATGAGCTTCGTGTGTGATGTTTTGAGGTATGAAACGACAAGTAACATCAATATGATAATCACATTCAACACAACTGTAGACAAACCCGTTACACTTTAACCGACAAACATCGCACTGAAACACAGATAGAAACTTATTAGGGGCATTTGAATGGAGAATGAGTGTATGTTTGGGGTGACCTGGGTATTTTTCTACTTGAGTAGGAAGCTGGGTGCACCACTCATGCAGAACAAAGTTACAGTCATCATTGACACACTT
Source organism: Artemisia argyi (assembly GCA_030686995.1). Taxonomy (NCBI): domain Eukaryota; kingdom Viridiplantae; phylum Streptophyta; class Magnoliopsida; order Asterales; family Asteraceae; genus Artemisia; species Artemisia argyi. The sequence goes on from CM060702.1 coordinate 757,440, forward strand.
GTAAAACGGAACACTTGTGACTGGTCTAACACACGCATTGCATAATAGTTGAACCTTCTTCATTGGGTTATGACAAGATACAACATTAGTTTTTGAGGAAGCTGGCATGCTTGTAGTATCACTACATTCAGTACGGACCAGAATTAAGGGGTGTGGATGAAAGTTGTGTTTTACGTTCCCCTCATCTGCTCCAAATGTTCCATGTTCAACTAGTTTAGCAAACATGTGTTTAGGTATGCTGTAACTTTCGTCAGGGAATGGGAGTTGGAGGAGATCCGGATAATCAGAATCTTTGTAATTTTTGATGAGCAATCTGTTTTCGTTATCTAGTAAACAAAAATTGTGGTTAAAATGAGAAGCTAAATTGTCAGACTATCAAAAAGTATAAACACTCATAGTATCTAACTTACCTCTTGATGTCGCACAAGGAATATGTGCATAGTATCTGCATTTTTCACATTTATAAATCCACTTGTTTGGTAAAAATAAACATTTACATACCCTGCAAGGAGGACGATATTGATCTTCCTGATCTTTTGGGGGGAAGGAATAAGAAAGGATGAGCGGGTGAGGATGAGAGAAAATATGATTTGTAGCATTTTGTATCATGAGATTTTCTGGTAGGAAAGCACAGTCGCTGTGGATGAAGAGGCCAAAACACGTTGTACATATATAAAAAGTACCTTTGTGTTCTTCACCACAAGCGTTACATAAAGAAAATTGTGGTTCGGGGGTAGCCGCTAATGGGTGCGGATGGCTAGGGTGATAAATCAGCCGGTCTTCTACGGAGGCTTTAGCGCAATTACCATGAATTAGAAATTTACACGCATCACAGTAGTAACAGACCCCAACAACATCATTTCTTCCACATAAAACACAAAGACACCAATAATGTCCAGTAGTGTGCGAGTAAAGTGAAATAAAGTAAGAGTATGAGCGGGGTGGGATGTGTGTTTTAACGTAATGGGAAGCTGGCCGCAGAATTTATGGAGCGAGTAGTCACATGAATGGGAACACTCATAGTAATATCTGTGAAACCAACTGATTTCCTCACGACACCGATCACATCGACGACATCGAAAGTTTTGACGTGTAATTAGCTCACCACCGCCGTTGTCATCGTCGTCGTCATCGTCGTCATCATATTTTTCTTCGTATAGCGGATAGTTTGGTTGCAAATCAATGAGATTCAGTGGATGCTCGTGTTCAAGGATTTTCGCCATCACTATTGTAATTGTATGTTTGTTTATTACTCTTTTAGATGTAATGTTGCATTATAGACGACAAGGATTATCCGTCTTTTATACAGAGACCAAAGAGTATATGTTCTTTACTTATTTGCAAAGATTTGAATATTTGGTGATTTTACATTCTTTATTAAAGACCTATAATGTTCCTTGACAAATTTTTTTACCAAGTTAGCAAGCAAACTCTTTTTCTTTAGAATAAAGTAAAGTAAAAATCACAAAGCAAAATTTAATATGCTAAACCTTGCCTATGAGAAAAGAATATACACTCTAAAGCATGATAGATAAAAAAAAAAGAAAAAAAAGAAAAATCCAAGTGGAAGAAAAATGGATAAAGTAGAAGAAGAAGATGAGAGAATAAGGTAATTATTTGGTTGGTATCGTGTCCCGTAACTCAAATAATACACATGACACGTTATATCCACTCAGCTACCTCATCCCTTCCCATTTTTTAATCAAATAATAGTTCTTCGCAGTTCACACAAAGTATCAAAAACATAATCTGGGTAAATTCAACTACTTTACTGCAAGCCCAAATTGGTTGATTGGGCTTATTTTTATGTTTGAAAACAGTGAATAAAAATATTGACTACTTAAAAGATTTTATAGTATAACATGCTAACATGTTTTTATTGTACAGTCTGTGAAACTATGTTTAACGGGATGCAGTTGCTACGGATGAAAATTTTTCTAAATTTTAGCTAGAAAATAAAGTTTTATGTAAGTAATGAGCACGTTGCGGTGATGTATTATTTGATAAATCTTTTATGACATATTAATTAAAATCATTTAATTACTTTACAATCTTTGCATAAAAAATATTGTGTATGCCTATATAATTTGATATTTATGCATTTTCCTATAACCAAATTATGTAATACAGTTCGTATTCTTTATCTATTACTCTAACGTAATTAAAAACCATAAAAGTTGGCGTTTTAAGATGTAACGTTTGCATAAAAAATCATGTATATTCTTTTCTTATTTGCAAAGTTTTGCATATTTGGTGATTTTACATTCTTTATTAAAGACCTATAATGTTACCGACAAATTCTTTTACCAAGCTAGCAAATAAACTCTTTTTCTTTAGAATAAAGTAAAGTAAAAATCACAAAGCAAAATTTAATATGCTAAACCTTGCTAATGAGAAAAGAATATACACTCTAAAGTATGATAGATAGATAAAAAAAAAAAGGAAAAAAAAAAAGAAAAAAAAAAACATGTGGAAGAAAAATGGAAAAAGTAGATGAAGATGAAGATGAGAGAACAAAGAGAGAAATACTATTTTTAAATTATCTCTGAATTTGTGTTTTGTCTTTTGGCATGTGATATAACTGTTTCTTTATTTCTGTTTTCTTTTTTGTCAGATAAAAACTCAAGTTTAGTTTTTTTTATTAATTGAGCTTATAATTTTAGAAAATCTTTCTCCAATTCGTAAATTGTATTTAAAAAAAGAGAAAACAAGTTGATACGAGATTTTATATATGCTACGATTTTTTGGCGTAAATAATTTGATTATGATATAGTAATTAAGTTTTCGAACTAGTTAATATAGTGATGCCACTCCGAAGGATGTTTGCATGTCTATTCGGGTTTAAAAATTGCCTTACAACCTTACTGTGTACAACTATTAAATTATTGCTTAAAGTTTAAAGTATGTTATAAAAGTGTATCCAAAGAGAAAACTAAGTTCTAAATTAGCGGGTCAACTAGTCAAACGGTCAATAGGTAAATTTAATTTTGATTATGGTATAGTGATTTAGTTTTACTCCTGGATGCGCCACTACTCTAAAGTGGTTTCTTTACTAAGTTGATGCGATAAATTAGCGGGTCAACAAGTCAAACGGTCATTAGGTCACGTTAAGTTGTGTCATATGATGTTTTTTCAACGATTAAAATTGAGATTTGTTTTTTTCTATAACTAATTGACAATGCAATGTGCATGTGTAGGGCTGTAAACGAACCGGACAAACACGAACGGAGCCCTGTTCATGTTCGTTCATTTAATTTAGCCGGACAAATAAACGAACACGGACGCTTAAACGGACGAATTTTCTTGTTCATGTCCGTTTATTAAGAAAATGAATTGTTCATGTTCGTTCATTAAGACACTAAACGAACGCTAAACGAACATAAACGATCGAACATAAATGAAAATAGACAAACAAACTTAAACTTTATTGAATTCTTCATAATATATTGTTTTATAAGTGTTGCTTTGTTTGAACAAACCAATTTTTAAAATTATAAAATTAAAATATATGATATATGAACATAAATAGATAAATAAACATAAACGAACTTTAACGAACGCTTAATCGGACGTTCACGAACATAAATGAACGAACGAGACTTTTGTTCATGTTCGTTCATTTAACTAAACGAACGTAAAATATTGTTCATGTTCGTTCATTTAATAAACGAACGAACATAAACGAACTTTTTACCGAACTGTTCATGAAATGTTCACTGAACGTTCAGTTCATTTACAGCCCTATGCATGTGCTTGTTTCTAAAAGATGATTTATTTATTTATTTATTTATTTATTTTTAAATCATAGTGATAAAACTAAGAAAACTTAAACAAATCTTTAATTGTAATATTGTTTATAATTACTGAGAACATAAAAAAAATGTATATATTCTTTATCAACTTTTGAAAACAAGTAACATTTACCTAGACACAAATACAAAATTGCAAACACAACAAATAGAACACACAGATGCAACATATGATGGTTGAGCCACACAAAAAATATTACAAATTGCTATATCTAGGATACTTTTCAATTTTATCCAAACTAGGTAGCCTTTTTTTATTTTATTATTTTTTTTTTCAATACTAGTTATAATACTCGTGCACGCACACGATTTTTACTAAAAGTTATGGTTAAGTATGTTAAACATTAAATCAATATTTTCGTTAGTATTCCTTGTTTAGCTATGGTAACAATTATAGGCTCTATTCGTGTTAAAAGGTTGCAATGAATATCGTAGCTTTATCATAATGCAACCGTAATCACCTACTCATGTTGCATTTGTGTAACAATTCCTGATAAACCACCAATCAGCGGGCCTTTGTTACACCCAAATATACCCATCAAAACAAAGGATTTGATAACCTGACCTTGTTGGGGATATCATGGGCAAAAGAGAAAGAGGGTTAAAGAGGGCAATCCAAACACATAATTGGTTTGTTCTTAGGCCATCTAGCAAAGCTCTCTGCGACACCTCTTCTCAAGAACAACAATACTATTATGATTGCATTAATCTGATCAAAATAGTGCAACAAATAATAACTACTCCGTATAAGAGTAATAATGAATTATATAGTTATTCCTTATACAAACTCGGATTCCTCAGACTTGCAGCTACGTTTTATAATGCTTTTTATAGCAACAACGGTTCCATCTCTCAACATACCCTTGTGAATAGCCGAAAACACACTCTTGCCTAACAAATTTCTAGACGCAAAGTATTGCGTTGCTGACTCTTATCTCTTACAAATTAAACCTAGAGTAAATTACATAGATGGTCCCTGTGGTTTGTCCAAAGTTTCACCCACAGTCCCTCAAAGTTTTTTGTTGCACGGATAGTCCCTATCTTTGAAAAGAATAACACTCATAGTCCCTCCACTTAACTGGGGTTAGTTGCTTCCGTTATCTTTTGCATCGTTAGTCCTTTTTTGTTAAACATAATTGCATCGTTAGTCCTTATTAATAACGGCCGTTTATAATTTGAAAAAAATATAAAAAAATTAGAAAAAAAATTTGAAAAAATTGAAAAAAAATTCGAACAAAATTTTTTTTTTTTTAAATTTAATTTTTTTTTTAGGAATTTCGAACAAAAAATTGAAAAAAAATTTTGAAATAAAAAATTTGAAAAAAAAAATCAATTTTTTCAAATTTCAATTTTTTCAATTTCAATTTGAAACAATCAAATTTAAAAAAAAAAAAAAAAAAAAAAAAAATCAGAAATAAAAATTTGATTTCAAAATTTCTTTCAATTTAAAAAAAATCAAATTTAAAAAAAAATATTTTCAAAAAAAATCGAATTTCAAAAAAAAAATATTTTTTTGTTCGAAATTTCTAAAAAAAAATCAAATTTCAAAAAAAAAAAAAAATTTGTCCGAAATTTTTTTCTTTCAATTTTTTCAAAATTTTTCAAAAAAATCAAATTTCAAAAAAAAATTATTTTTAAAAAAAATCAAATTTCAAAAAAAAAAAATATTTTTTTGTTCGAAATTTAAAAAAAAAAAAAATTCAAATTTCAAAAAAAAAATTTTTTTTGTTCGAAATTTTTTTCTTTCAAAATTTTCAAAATTTTTCAAAAAAATCAAATTTCAAAAAAAAAAATTTTTTTTTGTTCGAAATTTTTTTCTTTCAATTTTTTCAAAATTTTTCAAAAAAATCAAATTTTTCAAAAAAATCAAATTTCAAAAAAAAAAAAATTTTTTTTGTTCAAAATTTTTTTCTTTCAATTTTTTCGAAATTTCTAAAAAAAAAGATTAAATTTCAAAAAAAAAAAAAAATTTCTTTGTTCGAATTTTTTTTCAATTTTTTCAAATTTTTTTTCTATTTTTTTTTTTTATTTTTTTCAAATTATAAACGGCTATTATTAATAAGGACTAACGATGCAATGATGTTTAACAAAAAAGGACTAACGATGCAAAAGATAACGGAAGCAACTAACCCCAGTTAAGTGGAGGGACTATGAGTGTTATTCTTTTCAAAGATAGGGACTATCCGTGCAACAAAAAACTTTGAGGGACTGTGGGTGAAACTTTGGACAAACCACAGGGACCATCTATGTAATTTACTCTTAAACCTAAGACTTCTCATTATTTCTTAAAAGACCCCGCCAAATCGTCGATCCTCGGCTACCCGGTCCCACCCATTAGGGCACTCGAGGTTGATTATAGGTGACCCATTTTTTCTACATGCTTCCTTTGATTTCAGCTGGTCAATTGGTCCATTAGAATGGTCAAACTTATTGCTGCGTTTTTCTGCTCTGTTTAAAAAATGTGAAACTGCTAAGAAACCAATGACTGATAATCCCATGATTGCTACTAACACTCCAACAATAATAGAACCTTGAATTTACCTTGTGTCGGGTAAGTGGTCGTTGTTTTTGAGCAATAAGAGAAGCCTACAACCATTCAACCAATGACAGATTGTCTGCTGAGATAACATTTGTGGCCTCACCTTTCAAAGTCGTCTGTTAAAACGAAGAACCAACCATCAGTACGTTACAGGAGGTGTTTGTTTAAGCTTATTTAGCTTATGGCTTATGGAGTTTTTGAAAGACTAATAAGGTCACAATTTTGGGCTTATGAGCTTATCCCGATTATAGCTTATCAAAGTTCATAAGTATTCACTATGTATATTCGGAAAAATTTCTCAAATGCGCTCTAAACTAACAAAGGGTCTTAAAGTTTCAATATAACTAATGGGCAGTACACCAATTTACTCGAAACCCAATATACTATAATAAAACAAATCATACATCAGGTATTAGCCTATAAAAGAGTGTTATTTTACAAAATGTTTGATCACGTCCATACAGAGGTGACACCGGACCTACATTTTCTTGACCTTGCAAGACCTTAGAGGATCTTATTGATTCCTCAAAGTCTACATATCCACCCCGTGTTGCAAAAAGAGAGCAAAAATCACTAATCTATAAAGTAAAATGATATTTTTTTGGGAAAAACATCAAACACAGGGTACTAATATTATGTCCAGTTTCTTTTGAGGCATCAAATGTATTTTTTTTTTCATTAATTAAGACTATCCAACTTAACTGAAAGAACTTATGTAGGTTTACAGATTACAAAAATGTGACCTGTCCAGTTAACTGCTACGGTAAACGAAGTAAAAAAAATCTATATCTTGATAAAAAAAAAAAAAAACGTAAGCTAGATAGCCTTAATTCCTGGATTAACTAAAAAAGTTTGATAACTCAAATGGAAATTGGAGATAAGTTTAATACCCTTTTATGCAATATTCTCTAATATTTACAGATTTAACTTGATGGTCGCTAAAGATGAGTTCAAGAAAGAATCCTACCAGCTACAGGAAGGGAGGAAGGAGTTGCATGCAGCCCTGCACACAGTTTCTTGAACCGTGGGGAAGACTGAATTTTTAACAACGGGAAGGACCTGCCGGATAGATCGATATCCCATGAAGATATTCGTTCCTGATGATCAACTCCTATATCTTCATCGCACCTCACCTGTTCTCGAGACATCAATGTATATAAATATACAGAACAACCTTACGAAATGGTTTCTTTGAATGAAGTTAAAATGTCACGTGATGTACCATTAGGCATCTCCATTTTGAGTTAGACCACTTGAAAGGATCTATATCACCAACACCGGGCACAACTCCAGGGTCTCACTAACATAGCCCTGTTGACCACAGAGAAAATGGATAAGTTTTAAATTTATTAGGTGTTGTAAAAGTGGCCAAATGGCTACTTGCACTTGTACTTTAACAAAGAAACTAAGAAAAGCAACACAGCAAGACCAAATTAAACTAAGATAACAATAATAAGTGACCTAATGTATTTGTGAGAGTATTGGCTTATATAGGAGAACTTGAAGAAATGCAAATTGAGTAGATTATATATCGAGGTAAATACCAGTTCAATATCAGTTTCGATATTACTTTAGCCCTGCCCATTTACTTTAAAATAAAGCTTTTGTTCAACTGAGCTGGATATATATAAGCTAATTTGCCTACAGTTTATAGTAGTACATAAATGACAGCAGGGTACTAACATCACTGTATATTAAGCACCATAAGATTCCAAGTAAAATGTAAGTCTCATTGCAAGGCCAGTTTGCCAAGTGAGTTAGCAGTGATAAGATTGATAATACTGACAGGACAAATGGAGTTTAGCAAAAATATTAAATATTAGGAAAAATTCAGAGGTGGTGAGAGCGACTGGTCATACAGGTTGGATGATGGGTTAAATCGGGTCAACTTTTAGTATGGGTCAAAACAGCCCTGGTTGAGTTGGGTTGACCCACACAAGCTACTTAGTCCAACTTTCTAATACCTGTATGGAAGATTAGTTCATGACATATATTTACAAAATGAATATCATTACAGTTATAAATTTATAATCTAAAATAGAAAAATAAAATCGCTTAAGGAAATTGTTTGCATTGATATTAGACTTGGGGCAACTTGCAATCCGTTCGACCCATTTGACCCATTCCCACTGTTACCTACTCGATCTGTTTGGAATTCATTTATGTTACCCATTCGACCCATTAAATATCAAATATAACCCAAACTGACCATTCATAAGTAAAGGGATCGAAATTTCCAACTCTAATTTTTTGTATTACAATATCTTAACCAAAATTAGTACATAACTTGTTCTTTCTAACAATTCAGTGTCTTATTTGACTTCATTGTCTAACAATAGGTTCGTGCTGAGCTCTTCACCACGTTAATATAATAATATCAGTGGCTTGCATATCATTGAGTTGTTTTATAACAATATCATTGTAGACATTGATCCTTCATTATGGGCGCAATATTTTATGCATCAACTTTTTATCGCTGATGACTTTGAGAAACATGGAATAGAGCAAAACTTCATCAAATATTTGTGAAAATAAAATACTCAATATAAGGAGAAGAAAAGTAACAAATATATAGTGAAATTGGAAGCAATGCATATAAATACACTACAAAAACAACCACTAAATGGCATAGTAGTAAGGTCTTTGGTTTCCTCACAGGGTTCAAACATCGCTAGGTGTACATTTGGGGGTGGCTAGGGAAGGGTCAGAAACGGTCATCGATTAACCCGGTGAGGCCACGTATATATAAGTCAAAAAGGCCCCCCTTCCCGTGTAACATGAGAGGGAAAACCTTATCCATTTACCCGTTATATGGATAAATGCAAGTCATTGACAATGAATTTATGGAAATACACGTCAGGTACTTGGACACTCATAATATGGTAAAACACACCAATGGAATCATTATAATGCTTAATCTAAAACACTCAAAGCCACCCTAAAATTGTCTATACCAAGGCAACTACTTTCTATAGTAATGGCAAATGATAACCTACATTCGGTTAACGTGGTTAAAATAAACTCATCATACGGTTTTACATATATATCTAGTCATCAGTTAAAACCTAATAATGCGTGGTAACAAAAATCAATTAGTGGACAAGAAAGGATAATCTCAGATAAACAAACCCACAAACCTTAATAAAAATCAATAATCTCCTACATGGTATACGGACTTTAATCAATTGATCAAGTCACCAAAACTGAAGCATAGGTTCGAGTTTCAAGAACCTTAGTTTCGGGTCTCTTCAATAATCGAAACAGGATAATGATTCAATCAATCAATTTGACCTAAGAATAATGAATCAAATTTTTTGGTACATTGGTTTGGGGTTATGTGAAGTAGAAGTAGAAAATCGATTGAGCTAATTCCAAAAACACCCCACAAGTACAACTTCACTCACCCTATATACCCCAAAAATTTCAGTTTTCTTCAAATACCCCAGGGGAGATTCTCTCCCAAAAATTCTTGGGCGACTCTCACATATTTGGAACAAGTGTCCCTATCCTTGGACCCACTATGTACTTTCATAGTACTAGTTATCCAGGTTATTTTTTGGGCGACTGGGCCCACAATTTTTTGGCGACTTGGCTTTTTTGACTTTTAATTAACTACATTTTTGGTCTTTGTAATTTGGTTGGTATTTCATTTTTGATCCTTGTGATTTTCATCTTTTCGTCCAAGATTTAACACGCACCACCACCACCGGATCTTTTAACCCACATACAAATTTCCAATCTTTTATTCATTACATCAAAAACCCACCAATAGCAGATGATTGATTGATTGATTCATTTATTGCTTACTACTGAAGTAAAACTATCTTACTAATAAAAACACTTTTGCTATTATAATGCACTAGCAGATTTACATACCAATTCTAATATCACACAAGATACAACATCCAAATCACAAGTTACAACTTCAAATTAAATACCAAACTCAAATACCCAATCAAATCTTTCATCTATTCAAAAATATTACACATCGATACCTTATTCAACAAAATCAAACACATATATTTTTTAGTTTACAACCATTAAAATAAAGAGTTTCTTACATGATATCAACAAGACAATTAAAACTAACATTTATCATCTTCATCGTTTCTTAACCTCTAACCACTACATCCGGCAACACACCACCACCACAGGCACATATCTGGTGGCCACCATCGTCCCACCGCCTCCACAACCACGATACAAACACACACTCATACAAACACCAAATCCGGATCCTTCATTTAGGAGCAGTAGGGTGGAAATTTGAAAATGGATAGTTTTCGGTGTGGTGGGTTTTATGTAGAGGTGGCAATTTGTGCCCCAAAAAAAAAAAATGGGCTAAATGGGCAAATTTTTAAAAGATTTGGGTACATTTGGTCTCCTTCTTTTTTTTTTTTTTTTTTTTTTTTTTTTTTTTTTTTTTTTTGAAATGGGCATATATTGCCCATTTAGAAATTAAATGGGCAAAATGGGCACATGTTTTTCTCTCGCATTAAATTGTTTTTAATGAAAAACTTATAGATATAATATATTTAGTTACTTAAATATAAATGAGGTGTTACGTTTGAGGAATTTTTTTTGTTGTTTTAGGACTTTTTTAAGACGATTCGTATAACATGCGCCCGTTTGGCCCGCGCCCGTTTAGCCCGTGCCCGTTTAGCCCATGGTCCGTTTAGCCCGTAGCCCGTTTAGCCCATAGCCCGTGCCCGCCCGGTCCGCTCGTTTTTGCCACCTCTAGTTTTATGTGTCGTGTGTTTGGATTTATTTTTGTGTGAGACTTGCGTATATAGACCTTAAGACTGAGTATTGTATAGGATCTTTGGATTAGATCCATGTGTTCTCGATCTCTATGTTTGGATTTTGATTGTGTTTTTGTTTTTTATGTTTGATTGGGTTTGGATATTTGGGTTTATCATCTTTGGATGATTTTTTTGAGAGTGACAGATTTATGAGTGATTCGTGGGTGAGGATAGAGAAGTGAAAAAAAACACAGGGTTTAGTAACAATCGACGAAGATGGTGGTTGGTAGTCGGAGGTGGTGGCCGGAATCTAGGTGTGAATATGTAGAAGATGAAGATAATGAATATGGGGTATTTTATATTTTGTATAAAAAATAAAGTGTATATTGTACCCCTTTAGATGATTCTTTGGATGATTTTTTTGAGTGTGACAATAAATTAAAAAATAATAAATCATAAGGATCAAAAATGAAATACCAAGCAAATTACAAAGACTAAAAATGTAGTTAATTAAAAGTCAAAAAAGCCAAGTCGCCCAAAAAATGTGGCCCAGTCGCCCTAAAAATAACATGGATAACTAGTACTATGAAAGTACATAGTGGGCCCAAGGATAGGGACACTTGTCCCAAATATGTAAGAGTCGCCCAAGAATTTTTGGGAGAGGATCGCCACTGGGGTATTTGAAGAAAACCAAAATTTTTGGGGTACATAGGGTGGTGGAGTTGTACTTGTGGGGTGTTTTTGGAATTAGCTCAAATCGATTTTAAGATTTAAGTTAATTATGTTTTTCTTTGTTAATTTTACCATATTAAATGTCCAAAGTCTTTCTATATCAATTTTGACTTTAAATATATTTGTTTGTGTTATATAGTATTTGGTAAAAATTATACGCAATGAAAATACATTTAATACTTAATCCATTCATATATTTTCTATCAAGTATTATATTATACAAACAGAAATATTTAAGGTCAAAGTTGAGAAGAAAAGACTTTGAAATGTCAAACATGACATTTAATATGGGACGGAGGGAGTATTACATAATAAAAACCCTTCAGTATTTTTAGTTACCTCGCCTTCACAAAGTTATTAATCGTCTTGAGTATATGTTCTTTTCTTATTTGCAAAGTTTTGCATATTTGGTGATTTTACATTCTTTATTAAAGGCCTATAATGTTCCCTCACAAATTATTTTACCAAGTTAGCAAATAAACTCTTTTTCTTTAGAATAAAGTAAAGTAAAAATCACAAAGCAAAATTTAATATGCTAAACCTTGCCAGTGAGAAAAGAATATACACTCTAAAGCATATAGATAGATAAAAAAAAAAAAAAAAAAAAAAAAAAAAAAAAAAAAAAAAACAGGTGGAAGAAAAATGGAAAAAGTAGATGAAGATGAAGATGAGAGAACAAAGAGAGAATTGAAATACTATTTTTAAATTATCTCTAAATTTGTGTTTTGTCTTTTGGCATGTGATATAACTGTATCTTTATTTCTTTTTTCTTTTTTTGTCTGATAAAAGCTCAATAAGTTTAGTTTTTTTAATTAGTTGAGCTTATAATTTTAGAAAGTAATTCTCCAATTCGGTACATTGTATTTTAGAAAGAGAAAACAAGTTGATCCGAGATTTTATATATGCTATGATTTTTTTGGCGTAAATAATTTTGATTATGATAGTAGTAATTATGTTTTCGAACTAGTTAATATAGTGATGCCAATCCGATAGATGTTTGCATGTCTGTTCGGGTTTAAAATAGCCTTACAACCTTACTGTGTACAACTATAAAATTATTGCTTAAAGTTTAAAGTATGTTATAAAAGTCTACCAAAAAGAAATTAAACTATGTTACATATTAATAATACACAGGCCCGGATTTAAGCATGTGCGGGGTGTGCGACGGCACAGGGCCTCCATTTTCTTAGGGCCCCAATTTCTAGATCTGTGGTGTTAGTATAAACTCATTTTTTGAAGTTTTTACACAGTAATATGGTGTTTATGAAGGTGTAAATACGTTTTACAATGTTAAAGTTTAAGGATTTGAATCATAGATAGGAGAAACATAACTTAAATAACGTCTTTAATGGAGTAGAGATATACAGGATAGTGAAGGGGATGACACAAAACCCAACTTTTTTTTTTTTTTTTTTTTTTTTTTTTTTTTTTTTTTTACTTTTTGTAAATTACAAGTTTAATCCTTATAGACTATAGTTTGTCAGTTATGGTATTTTGTTTAACACTTTAGCAAATGGAATATATTGAAACTGTATTCTTATCTTCAAATATTATCTCTATACGCTACCATTTGTAACAACTGTTTTGCTATAAGCATTAAAGATAATTTTTGCATGTCTTGGAAAATTGAATGGATTATATGACAAAAAATACCTAAGATATATTATAAGACGAAAAAAAAGTAAAGAAATTACTATCAAATTGATTAAGAATTTACAATGCATAATTAGTCAAGTTTACTAATTTTGTTGCACATAGTGTTCGAGGGCCTCCGGCATAATAAGGCACAGGGCCTTCAAAATCCACAGGACGGCCCTGATAATACACTTTTGTCAACCGTACCCGACCGACTTACCGACCCGATCATTTGAACCCTTAGCTTTCTCTTCTCAACTAACCATGTAAAGGAACCACCTTATTTTTACTCATGAGTCCGCCACTGCTCTAAAGTGGTTTCTTTACTAAGTTGATGCGATAAATTAGCGGGTCAACAAGTCAGTCAATAGGTCGGGTTAAGTTGTGTCATATGATATTTTTTTCTATAACTAATTGACAATGCAATGTGCATGTGCGTGTTTCTAAAAGATGATTTTTTTAAATCATAGTGATAAAACTGAGAAAACTTAAACAAATCTTTAATTGTAATATTGTTTATAGTTCATGAGAACTTAAACTCTTTTTCTTTAGAATAAAGTAAAGTAAAAATCACAAAACAAAATCTAATATGCTAAACCTTGCCAATAAGAAAAGAATATATACTCTTTTGGTCATGTTCTTCAAATCTCTACTACATTTAACGTAAAAGTATAATAATTTGTAGAGAATAGACACATACCATATGTTAGAACAAATTAATATGTAATAAGGCATGATTATATTGGTATGAGTAGAATACAATTAACCAAGAATTATAACAGAATTAATGGCTAAATGGTAATTCTAGTAACAGAATGGAGGTTAGAGATGTAACAGAATTTGGTAACAGAAATGGGAGGTTAAAGAATAGAAGATAAGTGAGATTGGAGATGATAGAAAGAGAGATTAAAAGAGAAAGTGATTATTATTCATTGATTGTAAAATGGAAATTACAACAACATTTAAAGGGAATTCTTGGCGGGAAAAGCTGTTAGTCCACAGAAGTGGAAATGTACACGTGTACCTCACATGACCAGCTATGCTAGGCATGTGCACCTCACGTGTCACTAACTGTTTTAACTAACAACTATTCCTGCAACATCTAGCTTACATCAATCCATTCCCCTTAAACAAATGCTTGTCCTCAAGCATCAGGATCAAAACTTGGGTATTTGGCTTGTACTTCAGTTGCCACTTCCCAAGTTGCATCATCAACTGACCCATTTGACCATTGAACCAACCAATAAACCACAGCTCTGTTTCCCACCTTAGCAATCTTCCTTTCCAACACCTTGACTGGTAATGCAGCAATTAACCCATCATTTGAACAATGTAGTAATGGAACTGTAGCTGTGACTTGTCCTCTGAAAGCTTTTAGCTGTGAGACATGAAATACATTGTGAATGGCTGCATTGCTAGGCAATGACAGCTCATAAGCAACTGCTCCACACTTCTTAATCACTTCAAAGGGACCATAATATTTCGGAGATAACTTGTTTTGCTTATGTAGCCTCAAAGTAACTTGCCTGTGGGGTTGTAGTTTAAGCAAAACCCAATCTCCAATAGCAAACTCTCTTTCAGATCTTCCTTTATCAGCATATGTTTTCATCCTCTGTTGAGCTCTTTCCAAATGAAACTGGAGCAAAGAGATAGCAGATTCCCTTGCTTTAAGTGATCTGTCCATAGCTTCAACCTTAGAATCACCAGCCATATAAGACACATGAGTAGGAGGACTTTGTCCATAAACTACCTCAAATGGAGTTGTGTTGATGGCTGTGTGATAGTTGGTATTGTGGAAGGATTCTATTTGTATTGAATTGTGCAAACACTTGAGATGTTAAACTCAGTAATGTGTTTAGGATATTTATGAATGAATGTGAGTTACCACGCGGAATTTACTAAAACACACTAAAGGAACAAAGGTGGTGAATAAGTAAAATGGAATGAGTTGCAACAAGAATAACACAAAATGATTCAATATTATTGATGAAATAATACGGGTGATCTAAACTATCACCAGGATTACAAGTGTAACCTTGAATCTTTGATACGTGAAAGAGTTCAAATATGGAAGTTATGCATGGGTAAGATGAGTGTAACAGATGTAGGTTATGCAAGTTATGTGTCTAAGAAGGTGTCTTAAGGGTTCCTTTTATAGTATAAGGAGCCCTTGTTACAAGTGGTCAAGTTGCTTAATATAATATACTAGAGGTTTATCTTATCCTAATATTACACCTTTCAAGGTAAAACACTCCATTACATCTACTGAGACTTCTGTACTACTTTTACTTAACGTATAACTTTGTACAAAGACTAATAATACAAGTAAATATCTCTAATTAAAATATAGCAACTTGTTGTGAAAACTGGCAGGACCTTCTTTAACTAGCAGTACCTTCTTACCCAGAAGGTACTGTTAGTATATCTTCAACATCAGCAAACTGAAGAGGCAGGCTTAACTATCACTAGCAGGCTCTTCTGGCAGACTCTTTACTTTGTGCATTTTATTCCCAACAATCCTCCCCTAAACTTGTTATTCCCTTTTTAAAATAACCAAGTTTCTTTTGTGAATAAAATTCATACCTTGAGGATTTGAGGGAACTCTTCCAAAAACTTTATCTAGATTTTCTAAATCTTTCATACTGATCCCATATGCTTTCCTTCAATCTTTTGACTGCATCAGTTTCTTCTTCACATAATAGCTTGTTGGAGATCAAGACTGACAACACTTCATAGCTTAAGGGGTACTCCTTTTCACCTAGCATAAAGAGCTCTATTCCACTTTGATTGGAAAGATGATGAACATGACTCATGCTAAAGTATTCCCATGTAACAGATAAATCATAGTAAGGAAATTTCCAATGAGTATCAGTAGGATTT
This sequence comes from Artemisia argyi, assembly GCA_030686995.1. Taxonomy (NCBI): domain Eukaryota; kingdom Viridiplantae; phylum Streptophyta; class Magnoliopsida; order Asterales; family Asteraceae; genus Artemisia; species Artemisia argyi. Next base: position 773,777 of record CM060702.1, read on the forward strand.
GGATCATACAATCTGCTGAACTCTACCCATAGCTCTTGCTCCTTTGCATCTGGCTTATATTTGGTTTTCAGCTTCTCTTGTACTAATACCCATAATTCATCTAAATCCATTCTGCTACATGCTCTGAGTAGATTTTCAAAGTTCTTGAAAATCTCAACCTTGTTTCCAACTCTTGTTATCTTCCATGCTTTGCCAAACTTGTCATTGAATATTTCCCAATCTATGATTGGATGCCTTGCATGTAAGGGTTCAGCAAAAACAACTTGTGGAACATGGACAACCATTTCTCTTGATTCAACAGGAGGTAATTCTGCTTTCTCTTTTTGTTCCTTCTGATCATCTTCTCTTCCTTTGGAAGGTCTTTCTTGAGTATCCATTAGAAAACTGGTTTTGTTTCTTTTGTAAGCCTCTAAGTATAGAAGCTTCAATTCATCAAAAAATTTATCTTTGAGTTGATGATCTTTCATGTTCACTTCTCTTTTCAGATATATCTTGAAGAACTTCTTCTGATCTGCTTCAGAATGTGGCATTTTGAATCCTTTCTTCTGATTCTTCTGAATCTGCTGATAGACATCATCCAATGCCTCTTGATTGTATTTCTTGGTGATGAAATCATTGAGCTTGATTGTCATTTCTTCTGAGCTAAGAGATTCATCACAAATCAGGGTATAAGCTTCACCTCTTACAATTGGGTCAATGGAGATGATGTATTGCAGCTGAGCATCAAACTTTTCTTGCAGCATTCTTGATTCTTCTTCATCCCTCAATACTTCTTCTTCATGAAGCTTTTTGGACAACTCTTCATCTATAGCCAATTGTACTTGTTCTTTTTGCTTCATCTTTTTAGGCTTTGGTTCATCATCAACCACAATTTTCTTGCCTTTGTCTTTTGGTGATGATACTGGACTTGGAGCAGCAGATTGTTCATCAGAGACACTAAACCTCCCCTGAGGTTGTGATCCTCTCTTTCTTTTATAGGATGGGATTCACGAGTAAAGCAAACCTGACATAAGAATTGTTTAGAAAATCCACTGCTTGATGAAAAGTTTCATTGTCATCAGACTTTTCCAAACATGCCAATTGATTGTGACGTTTGACAAAACTTAGACGAGCCATGGTGAAAGGTTTGATGAAAATTTTTGATTTCAATGGTGGGATTTTATTGTTGTACTGGTAGAAGATGAAAGGTGAGTGTGAATTATGATAAGGATTGAATATGAGAAAAATAACTTTTGACCGACTATAAAAGTTATGGATAAGAAATTGAAGAGGCGGTCAAAAAGATCTTTTATTAAAATAACTATATCCTTAATTTTAAGAAAACATGAATAATTCACAAAAATACCCTTTTAAAAACAACGGCTATAATTTAGCCTGACAGACTCAACGGCTATGTAGCAGTACCATTTTACTCTACTAGTACTAAAATTTGAACTACCAGTACCTTGTTTTTAAATAAAACTTGGCAGTCTCTTTGTAATTTAAGATAATATCCCATATAATTTTTAGCAAACTACCAGCTATCAACGGATTTGATAAGTCTTTACCAAGAGCCGTTTGCTTTGGACTAGTCAGTTCGTTTAAGTTTTTGAACAACTTGGTGAACTGATTACCATTTCCATATCTTGATTGTGTTAGCAAGCTTTGAGTATCCTGAAATGATTAGTTGTAAACAAAAAGAACAGAGTGCAAAGCACTTGTTTTATAGCATTGTTAACATTTAAACATCAAGATGAGCAAAAACAGAGCAAACTTTGAACTAGCAGTACCAATTTTGTACTGACAGTACCTTATGACTAACTAGCAGTACCATGTTTAGAGTCCAGAACTTGTTTATTTATATACAAAACACATGTTTTTCAAAGATTTATCATACCAATACCTGCTACCAGATATTTAAACCTACCTAAATCAAAAGCTTTGGTGAGAAGGTCTGCAAAATTATTTTCAGAATCAATTTTGACAACTTGAATTAACCTTTTCTCATTGCAATCTCTTATGAAATGGTGTCTGATTTCAATGTGTTTTGTTTTTGAATGTTGAACTGGATTTTTGATGATACATATAGTACTGCTATTGTCAATGTAAATAATGGTGTTAAGAAAATTGTACCCATAGTCAAGCAATTGATTCTGGATCCAAAGAACTTGGCCACAACAGCTTGCACTTGCAACATATTCTGCTTCAGTTGTAGAGTTGGCCACCATTGTTTGCTTCTTGCATTGCCATGATATGAGTCTGCATCCAAGAAATTGACATCCACCAGTTGTGGATTTTCTGTCTAGGGTTGCACCAGCATAGTCACTATCTGAGTAAGCTACCAAATCAAAAGATGATTCCCTTGGATACCATAGACCCAACTTAGGCTGGCCTTTGAGGTATCTGAAGATCCTTTTGACTGCTGTGAGATGAGAAACTTTTGGATTGACTTGAAATCTTGCACATACACATACTGAGAACATGATATCTGGTCTTGATGATGTAAGGTACATTAGAGACCAAATCATTGATCTGTAGTTGTGCACATCAACATCTTCACCCTCAGCATCTTTGTGTAACCCCTTTTCTGGATCCATTGGTGTACTTGCAACCTTTGAATCTGCAAACCCAAATTTCCTTAAGATCTCAGCTACATACTTATCTTGGCTGATAAATATGCCTTCATTTGATTGTTTCACTTGGAGACCTAAAAAGAAAGTAAGTTCCCCCATGGAACTCATTTCAAACTTACTATGCATAAGTTTTTCAAACTCTACACACAATTCTTGATTTGTAGATCCAAAGATAATGTCATCAACATAAATCTGCACTAGCAAGATGTCTTTCTTGGTTCTTTTGATGAACAAAGTTGGATCAATCTTGCCTCTTTGAAATCCATTCTCCAATAAATAGAAAGCCAATGTTTCATACCATGCTCTAGGAGCTTGGTGTAGACCATAGAGAGCTTTGGTAACCTTGTACACCTTGTCTGGATATTCTGCATCAATGAAGCCTGGAGGTTGAGAAACATACACCTCTTCTTCAATAGTACCATATAAAAAGGCACTTTTGACATCCATTTGGTAGACAGTGAATCCTATGAAAGAAGCATAGGCCAAAAATAGCCTAATTGCTTCAATTCTTGCAACTGGAGCAAAAACTTCTTCATAATCCACTCCTTCTTCTTGAGTATACCCTTGGGCCACCAATCTGGCTTTGTTTTTGATCACTATACCCCTTTCATCTTTCTTATTTCTGAAAACCCATTTGGTTCCAATTGCCCTGTATCCTTTGGGCAAATCAACTAGTACCCAAACCTTCTGTAGTTTAAATTGAAGTAGCTCTTCTTGCATTGCTTCAACCCAGCTTGAATCATCTAAGGCTTTTGTAATGTTTTTGGGTTCTACTTGAGAGAGAAAGCATGAAAACAGGCATATGTGGGCAACTTCATGGTTCTTTTCTTCATACACAGCTAGGACAAACCCATTTTTTCTGAAGATAAGACTTGAGTTCTTGTTTTAACACCAGAATCAATGCTGCCAATCACATTTTCAATGGAGTGATCTGTAACAATTCGCAATTTCAGGTTAATTACTATTCCCGGAAAATTCACTATTCACATTTACTATTCATTTCACTATTCATTTTACTATTCATTTTTCCCGAAACTTTCCCGAAAGTTGATTTTTATTTGATATTCTCGAGTGATAAATCATTTCCATGGCAAATTAAATGTTTGACATTCGTCAGATCATTTTCGTGAAAGTTATTAAGGAATTACACGACATTACACGTTTTAGGGTAAAACGTCAATCAGAAATTCTACGCACAACGAAATTCGATCCCGTCAGGTGACCCCGCATCCGAAAAATGTTTGACACTCTCATGATTTATTTGAGAATTAATCGTGACTGAGAAAAATATGACCAAAAACTTCCCAGCAGGTCACCCATGCCTGTACTACTCTCGCATGAGCACGCTTAACCATTTGGGCGATTAACCGTGAGACCACAAAATGAGTTTCTAAGAAGATTTGAGTTTTCAACTTATTAGAAAAAGTCAACATATTCTTTCCCTCCTCCATTGACCAAAAATGATCCCTTGATGTTATAAGTCATTTCGTGATTTTTAGGCTTACGGTTTGATGTCTAAAAGACATTTAATACCAACCGACACTAGACTGAGCCCAGTCTAGACATTATAAGTCATTTTAAATCATTTTTATAACATTAGAAAAGTAACATTTTACTTTTCTCAATTTTACGCAATATTCAGCGTTTTACGCGAATTACGCGTTTTAGACCCGTGTTTCCAGTTTTTAGCAGGGTTTACCACCCAAATGGAACCTACCACTCATTTTATATTTTATTATGGGACATATGGACATGTCTAACAATAATTTAAAGTTTCATAATTTTACGACACCCGGTTTTACGTTTTGAGGCGTAACAACTTACGGTTTGCATTTCCCGGAGTCAAGTTTCATCCAATATCTAGGATAATACCAAGCAAAAGCCAAAGCTTGCCCTCCAAGCTCAAGGAGCCGGCCTAGGAGGGGGGGAGTCACCCCATGTGGCTTCCTCTCATGAATATACCCCTAGATCACCATTATATTACAACTTGGTCACCAAGTTTTAGTAATTTCCTAACACTTTCCTAACCTCCTCATTTTTGGACTATAAATAGCCCTCTCCCTCCCCTCTTGTGCCGTGCATCCCTAAACCCCATAACCATTCCATCCTTTGCTCATTTCCTTCCAAATTTCTTGCAAGGTTCAAGTGTTTCTTCAAGGTAGAAACTCTAGTTAGGTTATCATTCATCAAACACTTCCATAACCTCACATACTTGGTGATTTATCTTGAGTTTAAATCCACTCAATTCACCTAAACCTTCATCATCCATCTTTCAAGAATACCAAGGGTAGAAAGATTGCATGAAGTGAAAAAGGGTTGAAGCAAGTCTATCAATGTCCTATCCTTACATGTTAACTTCCTTTCATCTTTGAAAGCCAAAAGTTGTGAGCCAAACCCTAACTTGATTCTTGTTAAATAATCATGTTCATGTTATTTACATATTATTTGTGCTATATATTGTCTTGTTATCATGTCCATGATGTATAAAAATGACCAAAACAAGTTATTGTTATTGATTGTTACAACAAGTTACTAAAACAAGTAAACTAGTGACTTTCTTGGTAAGACCTGATCAAAATGGTAAAAATATGATGTTAGATCATTACATATTACAGTAGAGGACTTAACAAGGAAACCATAGCAATTTGAACCACCTAAAACGAGTATACGAGTCAAAAGTTACGCCCATTTGAAGTTACCAAAGATTTCCGGCAAAACTGCCTAAACCTCCTGAATCGCATTCTGACTTTTTGAAAGTCCCACTTCTGGTCCGATTCATCAAAAAGTTAAAACACGAAAGTTGTCCGGAACGCCGTTTTCGTTCAGGAACAAAGAAGCTCGAGACCTAAAAACACTTTCCGAGTGATAAAATTCTTCAAATTCTAAACAGCCCATTTTTAGGCGAAAGTCACTAGATTATGGTTATACTTTGAAAGGAACAAGAGGTCTTATGACCTATAATCAAGACCACAACCATGGCTAGAGCCAAGGTTGTGTCTCATGACCTTGAAACAAGGACCAAAGGTCATGGCTAGGCCATGACGAAATGACCATAACAACTTACATAGGCGTAAACATGAAACAATGAATTAGGCGATATCATGAACAAACAATTTGGATCTACTTCACCTAAAAGGAAACCATGAGATATTACAAGGAAAAATGGTCATACAAGACTTATGAAACTTCCCCTAATAACAATCTTCATGTACTAATAAACTTTCCTAAGTTTATTCAAATATCGGACAAGTAACTTTTCGAATCAAAACTTATATCTATATATTTTATCAACTACTATAATAGTAGGGAGCCTCATGTGAGGAGATCATCATGTAAGCCGTCGAGTTGAGTTGTGGATTTACGAATTAAAGTGTCCTGGCTCCTCGAACGCTTACTAACATGACTTCTGAATTATGTCGGCCCGAACGGTAGTAAACGATATACAAAACATACATGTTTCATGAATCATTACTTTCAAAGACTTACAATATACATCATACCACATCATGGACTTAATTGCAAGATATATATAGGCACTACTTCATATTCTTTACTCCGATCCTAAGTCGCAACATTCGATTATAGGTTGCTCGTAGAAACCTTCACGATCCAACCGTTACATTCATTACTTGCTATCTTACTTAAGGTGAGTTCATAGCCCCACTTTCCATTACTTAATTGTTTTACAAATCCTTGGGGGGAATACATGCTATTTCTAAATCGAACACGATGCTTTCTAATGTATGCTTCACGACGATGTTTTATTATCACTAAGTACCAACCTTGCTAAACCGAGATCCTTTATTATGAACCATTAGTCACTAGCAATAGTGAGCGCGAATATTAATAATAGGCCTATTGGGATTGACGAATCCCATTTGTATTGACTAAGTTCAAACAAATGCATTAATATTTGAGATTAGGTATGTTAGCAAAGTACCTACCGGGATAAACCGCCGATTGATATTGGTACACGTTAACGTTATGGTGTCATAAGCTTAGTGAAATAAATAACGATTTTGTTTTCCAAACATTGGTGTGAGCCTATAACTCACACTACCAACATATTGTGTTCAAACGATTAAACAAACTCTATGAATATCACTCAACCTTTGTGTTGACCTCTCAAGCATGTATTTCAGGTTCATGACGATCAAGGATGGCACGGAAGGACACGGATACTCAAGAGGGCTATAAATTTTATTATCATTCAAAAATACATTTATTATACATTGTAAACATGGAACCATTTGGGACCTCATTTTGTAATCTCTGATATTTATATAATTTGAATGATAAATCTTTTAAAACGACTCAATTGGAGTTCGTTTTCTATTATTGTGACTATTGTGCCGTCAAGTAACACCCAGTTCGAATTCCGCTGCATTCATGAATTGGGGGTGTTACAGATTGGTACCAGAGCCATGGTTATAGAGAAACGGGTCTAATTGAGACCTAAACTATAACTACAATCACAAACGAAAACATTTTATAGCCTTCCGCTCTCCGTGTCTTCCATCCTCCAGACGATTATGGATTTAGTAAGCATGTTATGATACACAAACATATTAGTATATTCAGATATACCCATTTTGAGCATTTCCCCGTAAGCATTAGTATATTGATATATAAACTCGGTTTATTTTCAATCATTTTATCTAAACATATCTGCGTATGCCTATTCTAGGGCATTTCGACACAATCACATTCTCCCAATCATGTTCCTACTCCAACATTTTATGTCCAAGACATTGTAACTGATTGCAATGGTCTTTACTATTTTCCAAGACATTGTATTATACAATGGTCTTAACCATTTCTCAAATGTTTTGAGTCACACAATGGTTTAACCTACTTCCCAGACATTGTGAATTGCACAATGGTCTAACCTACTCCCGAGACATTGTGTTTTGTGCAATGGTCTCTAGAATTATTCCATCACATCATCAATATCATTTCATATGATATCAAAAACCCGTCACAACCTATCGATTTCTAAATAGAAATATGAGGTTTCTAAAGGACAAACAAATCCATCACCTACAAAAGCTGAAGTTTAGCTTTACATTTATCAAAGTTTTCTTCTGAAACCTTCATTATTAAAAGTTCGTGATCCTGGCCAAGTATGTTCTATTTTAGAACTACTTAAAACTTCCGTTCCATACGTACCTACCCTTACTATCTTCTATGCAATGGAATATGAAAACATACGTTACAAGTCTTGTATGGACGGGACTTGCAACTTAAGGGTTTGACATCGCCTTTGTTTAGTGGACAGTTTCCCGAAAGCAACGGACATATCACAAGTATACCTAATTTAGGTATTTGAAAATTTTATCGAACCTTGGCTAAATATAGACTAGTCACCTATATTTAACCTAGGGACAGTGGAATATAGTCTGACTAACTATATTCGACTTAAAATTTTCCAATACTGAGAATAGTTGTACTAGGGTTATGTTTAGATTGATTTCCTACATGAACACGATAAACCACCAAAATACATTAAAACAATCTAGAGACGATAGTGTCTTACCACTCAGCAAGATCTTAACACCTTATTTGTATGATCTAAATTTCATTCTTGAAATTTTTCATTTATGAGATAATCCGAACTACTATCTTGGGATAGTTATCAATTATTCTCTTCATCCTGTGGAAGTACTATCCTGTTTAGGTCCTAAGGATACCATTCCATCATAAACTTTTAAAATCTCTTAAGATTTTTAAAGCAAACTCAACATCTATACCTAAGAGTATTAATGTTAAGCATACACTAAGCACTTTTGTTCATCAACATATCACAACATTACCTTCACAACCGTGGCAAACACAAGCTCATTAACAGATCTTGATGCACTTTTAAAGCTCAAATCATCCTTAGTTACATCACAAGAACCCTCATCAGCTTTACAAGATGGAATATTCATTTTGTACTTTTGGAACACCAGTATCATCTCGTAAAACACTACCTTGTAACTCACCGACTAAGTATGAATGTTGTGTAGGATGATTTGTAATTATTTGAATGGATTGGGATGCCTTTTCATTTAAATAAAGACATTGTAAATCACTAAACCATAAGTTTATATTTCCTTATCTACATTGTTTGGGATGCCTCTCTATGTAAATAAAGAATTATAAACAAGTGGGCTTATTTGTATCCGAAATAACATAAGTATGAAGTCAATAAACACTAGATACAACAACCGATTACCTACTAGGCTATGATTGCAATTACTATCTCAGTTCCTATTAATATTCGACTGCTATATCAATTTCCTTTGATAATCGACTATTACCATACCTTTCCTACATAAAAGTAAGCCTCATCCTACACCATACACTGAAATGACAAATCAAATTACATCACCAGTAATCCCAGACTTTAGTCCTCATAAGTAACCACACCTGTTCATCGACACACGACGCAGACCCCTAGAAATCCAAGTCGGAGACAGGGTTATGTTAAAGGTATTGCCTTAGAAAGGCTTAATACGATTCGGTAAACGAGGAAAACTAAACCCAAGATACATCGGACCATTCAAAATCCTAGTCAGGGTTGGCCATGTGGCATACAGACTTGAGCTTCCATTAGAACTCAGTAGTGTACACCCCACTTTCCATGTATCCAACCTAAAGAAATGCTTGTCGGATGAATCACTAGTGATTCCACTCGATGAAATTCAACTCAATGACGATCTTCAATTTATTAAGGAACCCGTAGAAATCATGGACCGAGAGGTCAAATAACTCAAGCAAAGCCGTATTCCAATTGTCAAGTTCGTTGGAACTCACGACGTGGTCCTGAATACACATGGGAACGAGAGGACCAGATACGTAAGACATACCCACATCTTTTTACCAACAAAGTTTCTACTCCCAACGCAAATTGATCTCCGGGACGGAGCTCTCATATGGGGTGGAGACTGTAACAATTCGCAATTTCAGGTTAATTACTATTCCCGGAAAATTCACTATTCACATTTACTATTCATTTCACTATTCATTTTACTATTCATTTTTCCCGAAACTTTCCCGAAAGTTGATTTTTATTTGATATTCTCGAGTGATAAATCATTTCCATGGCAAATTAAATGTTTGACATTCGTCAGATCATTTTCGTGAAAGTTATTAAGGAATTACACGACATTACACGTTTTAGGGTAAAACGTCAATCAGAAATTCTACGCACAACGAAATTCGATCCCGTCAGGTGACCCCGCATCCGAAAAATGTTTGACACTCTCATGATTTATTTGAGAATTAATCGTGACTGAGAAAAATATGACCAAAAACTTCCCAGCAGGTCACCCATGCCTGTACTACTCTCGCATGAGCACGCTTAACCATTTGGGCGATTAACCGTGAGACCACAAAATGAGTTTCTAAGAAGATTTGAGTTTTCAACTTATTAGAAAAAGTCAACATATTCTTTCCCTCCTCCATTGACCAAAAATGATCCCTTGATGTTATAAGTCATTTCGTGATTTTTAGGCTTACGGTTTGCATTTCCCGGAGTCAAGTTTCATCCAATATCTAGGATAATACCAAGCAAAAGCCAAAGCTTGCCCTCCAAGCTCAAGGAGCCGGCCTAGGAGGGGGGGAGTCACCCCATGTGGCTTCCTCTCATGAATATACCCCTAGATCACCATTATATTACAACTTGGTCACCAAGTTTTAGTAATTTCCTAACACTTTCCTAACCTCCTCATTTTTGGACTATAAATAGCCCTCTCCCTCCCCTCTTGTGCCGTGCATCCCTAAACCCCATAACCATTCCATCCTTTGCTCATTTCCTTCCAAATTTCTTGCAAGGTTCAAGTGTTTCTTCAAGGTAGAAACTCTAGTTAGGTTATCATTCATCAAACACTTCCATAACCTCACATACTTGGTGATTTATCTTGAGTTTAAATCCACTCAATTCACCTAAACCTTCATCATCCATCTTTCAAGAATACCAAGGGTAGAAAGATTGCATGAAGTGAAAAAGGGTTGAAGCAAGTCTATCAATGTCCTATCCTTACATGTTAACTTCCTTTCATCTTTGAAAGCCAAAAGTTGTGAGCCAAACCCTAACTTGATTCTTGTTAAATAATCATGTTCATGTTATTTACATATTATTTGTGCTATATATTGTCTTGTTATCATGTCCATGATGTATAAAAATGACCAAAACAAGTTATTGTTATTGATTGTTACAACAAGTTACTAAAACAAGTAAACTAGTGACTTTCTTGGTAAGACCTGATCAAAATGGTAAAAATATGATGTTAGATCATTACATATTACAGTAGAGGACTTAACAAGGAAACCATAGCAATTTGAACCACCTAAAACGAGTATACGAGTCAAAAGTTACGCCCATTTGAAGTTACCAAAGATTTCCGGCAAAACTGCCTAAACCTCCTGAATCGCATTCTGACTTTTTGAAAGTCCCACTTCTGGTCCGATTCATCAAAAAGTTAAAACACGAAAGTTGTCCGGAACGCCGTTTTCGTTCAGGAACAAAAAAGCTCGAGACCTAAAAACACTTTCCGAGTGATAAAATTCTTCAAATTCTAAACAGCCCATTTTTAGGCGAAAGTCACTAGATTATGGTTATACTTTGAAAGGAACAAGAGGTCTTATGACCTATAATCAAGACCACACCCATGGCTAGAGCCAAGGTTGTGTCTCATGACCTTGAAACAAGGACCAAAGGTCATGGCTAGGCCATGACGAAATGACCATAACAACTTACATAGGCGTAAACATGAAACAATGAATTAGGCGATATCATGAACAAACAATTTGGATCTACTTCACCTAAAAGGAAACCATGAGATATTACAAGGAAAAATGGTCATACAAGACTTATGAAACTTCCCCTAATAACAATCTTCATGTACTAATAAACTTTCCTAAGTTTATTCAAATATCGGACAAGTAACTTTTCGAATCAAAACTTATATCTATATATTTTATCAACTACTATAATAGTAGGGAGCCTCATGTGAGGAGATCATCATGTAAGCCGTCGAGTTGAGTTGTGGATTTACGAATTAAAGTGTCCTGGCTCCTCGAACGCTTACTAACATGACTTCTGAATTATGTCGGCCCGAACGGTAGTAAACGATATACAAAACATACATGTTTCATGAATCATTACTTTCAAAGACTTACAATATACATCATACCACATCATGGACTTAATTGCAAGATATATATAGGCACTACTTCATATTCTTTACTCCGATCCTAAGTCGCAACATTCGATTATAGGTTGCTCGTAGAAACCTTCACGATCCAACCGTTACATTCATTACTTGCTATCTTACTTAAGGTGAGTTCATAGCCCCACTTTCCATTACTTAATTGTTTTACAAATCCTTGGGGGGAATACATGCTATTTCTAAATCGAACACGATGCTTTCTAATGTATGCTTCACGACGATGTTTTATTATCACTAAGTACCAACCTTGCTAAACCGAGATCCTTTATTATGAACCATTAGTCACTAGCAATAGTGAGCGCGAATATTAATAATAGGCCTATTGGGATTGACGAATCCCATTTGTATTGACTAAGTTCAAACAAATGCATTAATATTTGAGATTAGGTATGTTAGCAAAGTACCTACCGGGATAAACCGCCGATTGATATTGGTACACGTTAACGTTATGGTGTCATAAGCTTAGTGAAATAAATAACGATTTTGTTTTCCAAACATTGGTGTGAGCCTATAACTCACACTACCAACATATTGTGTTCAAACGATTAAACAAACTCTATGAATATCACTCAACCTTTGTGTTGACCTCTCAAGCATGTATTTCAGGTTCATGACGATCAAGGATGGCACGGAAGGACACGGATACTCAAGAGGGCTATAAATTTTATTATCATTCAAAAATACATTTATTATACATTGTAAACATGGAACCATTTGGGACCTCATTTTGTAATCTCTGATATTTATATAATTTGAATGATAAATCTTTTAAAACGACTCAATTGGAGTTCGTTTTCTATTATTGTGACTATTGTGCCGTCAAGTAACACCCAGTTCGAATTCCGCTGCATTCATGAATTGGGGGTGTTACATGATCTTTGAGAATTCTTGTGTTGTGTGTTGTAGGAACATCATAGGAAATTGGAAGGTTTCCAATTCCTATATCTTCTGGTAAGGAATCATCTGATAGAACATTTAATGGTTCAGCAGGACCAATTTGTGAACTAGCAGTACCATCTGTTGAACAGGCAGTACCATCTTGAGAATTGACAGTACCATTTCCATTTTCAGAATTTTCTTGATTTCCTTGATCTTGAGTTCCATGATCTTGAGTTTCATGATCATCTTCAATACCTTCATTTGTTTCTTGAATCCCTTGATTTGAAGGCTCTCCATGACTTGAAGATGACTCCAATCCTGTCCAAATTGGCATCAAGATGTAATCTTGATCCTCAGATGTTACATCATTGTCTTCAAAACCTGCATTATCATTAGTATTTGTACCTATGACAGGCACAGAATTCATAGATTCTGAAAGCTTATCGATGTCAAAACACCAATCTGGTCCAGTGCCTGCAACATTTGGTAGTTTCTCTTGGAACTCTATGTGCAGGTTTTCTTCCACTAGCCTAGTGCATTTAGTATACACCCTATAGGCCTTACTTTGCAAAGAATACCCTATCATGTAGCCTTCATCAGCTTTTCCTTCAAACTTTCCTAGATGATCTTTGGTATTGAGAATAGTGACATGACATCCAAAAGGTCTCATAAAACTTAGAGATGGTGTTCTACCAAACAAAAGTTCATAAGGAGTCTTTCTATGAGGTTTAATTACAAGAACCCTATTTTGTACATAACAAGCAGTACCTACTGCTTCAGCCCAAAATGAAATAGGCAACTTAGAATCTACTAGCATTGTTCTAGCAGCCTCAATAAGTGTTCTATTTTTCCTTTCTGCTACTCCATTTTGCTGTGGGGTTCTAGCTACACTATATTCTCTTTTTATTCCTTTTTCTTTGCAAAATACATCCATAACTCTATTCTTGAATTCTGTCCCATTGTCACATCTAATTACTTTCACTTTCTTATCAATTTGGTTTTCTATCCCTGTAATGTAGGACTTAAGGATCTCATTTGTTTCATCCTTAGTTCTTAAAAAGAAAACCCAAGAGAATCTGCTGTAATCATCAGTAACTACAAGACAATATTTTTTACCATTCAAGCTATTCACAGAAGTAGGACCAAAGAGATCCATATGAAGCATGTATAAAGCTTGAGAAATTGAGTTATGGGTCTTGGGCTTACAAGAAGCTCTATGTTGTTTGCCTTTTAGACAATCAACACAGGTTTGGTCATTTTGAAAAATCTTTTTGGGTAAACCTCTAACTAAATCATACTTTGCAATTGTATTGATTGTTTTAAAGTTTACATGACCAAGTCTTCTATGCCAAAGCATAGATTCATCCAATGAGGCTTTTGCTACTAGACAGGTTAAGCTCTCTTTAGGAACAATGTTCTTTAAATCAACAATGTACATATTGTTCTTTCTAGGGATTTTAAGAAGAATCTGACTTTCATCAGGGATTTTAAACTCAGGAGAAAGCACAATGCATTCAGTGTCAATAAAAAGAACTTTCTTCTTTGTGTCACACATTTGTAAGACACTTAAGAGATTAAACTGTAGTTCTTTCACAAAATACACATTTTCAAAATCTAATTTACTGGTTTTAATTGTACCTTTACCAGTAATCTTTCCTTTGATTCCTCCCCCAAAGGTAACATATCCTCCATCAAATGATTTGAAGTCTGTGAGGTAAGACATGTTGCCTGTCATGTGCCTTGAACATCCACTATCTACATATCCTTGATATGCAATATCATTTGAATGTTCCTGCACATGTATACACATATTAGTTTCTTTGGGGTACCCAAGCCATGACTGACTTGGTTTTGCCTCGTGCATCAATGTAATCAAACCTTTTTAGGACTGTTGATGCACCATTTGGTTGGAGTGGTCTCCAAATCCAACATGCTGAGGACTTAACAACATTTTTATTTTTGACACATTTTGTGGTTTTTGGTCTGACAGTACCAAATTTGGCAGTACCATTTGGTCTAGCAGGACCATATGGTCTAGCAGAACCTTTTGGTTTTGGTTTCCAGTCTTGTGTTTTATCCACAAAATTCTTTTCAATATGACTTTTCACAACTTTTGGTGTATGTTTGAAAGCATTACTTGCACCCTTAGTAGTGAACTTTGGGTAAACAGGCTCATTTGTTCTAACAGTATGATTGACTTTTGGTGTGTTAGATTTAACAGAACCTTTTCTGGGGTTTGTTTTACTTGTTTTAGACCTTGATGTATTCCCAGAAACCCAATTGTTACAATAACCATGAGTATGATTAAAACTACCACAGTAATAGCATGCCTTATTGTACAAAACAAAGTTATCACCAAGTTGATGTGACTTAAGATTGTTCCAATTTCTATGACTACCTCTAGGTTTGCTATTACATTTAGCACAACATTCAACAGTTTTTAGAACAACTTTAGTCTTTGTGATACTTTCTACACTTTTAGGACTGATTGGTCCTACTTTGTTTCCTTTCTTAGAAACAGTCTCTTTTCTATTCTCATCAGATGTACAGCCTTCAATGGTTGTAACATCTGAGCTCTTATCAGTGAGCACCTTGTCTTTGGAGAGAGAAGTATTACTTGTACTCTCAAAAGGTTCACTATTTTCTACAGGTTTTACTTTTTCTAGTGGTTTATTTGTGAGCTCATGTAGACCTGATTCAGCAAGATCTAAACCTGGGGGACAAGGAATTCCTCTGTAAGGAGGAGGACATGTGTTGTATCCAATCCCAGATTTGATTTTCTTGTTCATTTGGTTCTTAACTATACTTTTAGTACAAGCAGAAGCATTTTCTAATGTTGTAACAGTTAGTTGAATATTATCTTTTGTTTGTTTCACTTTAGCAAACTCAGTTCTTAACAGGTTTATTTCAGCATCTTTAAGAAATATGTCTCTATTAAGAATAGCTTTTGTGTCAGAAAAGGTGAGTTCATTTTCTCTAAAGTGAATTATCTGTTTCTCAAGTTTAGACATACCACACTTATGATTAACTAGGTCTTGATGAGTTTTTCTCTGTTCTTCTTTCAGCTCATCATAAAGTTTTCTTAAGATTTCTAGTTCTTTAAAAACTTCACAAGTAGCAGAACATTTAGTAATTTGTACCTCAGGATTGGAGAGAGCCATTAAGGCCATTTCATTTGAGGATGACTCTTCTTCACCCATAAAGCTCCAATCAAAACCCAGCCCATCAATGGCTACCATTGCTCTTGTTTCAGTGATGTCCACTTCCTTGCTCTTGTTCTCATTGTTTCCCCTGTTCTTGTTCTCAAAACCTCTTCCCTTATCACCCTGCTTCTTTGGTCTTCTACATTCTCTTGAGTAGTGACCCTTCATGTGGCAGTTGTAGCACTCCACTTTAGATTTGTCATACCCAGCAGGTTCATTGCTATTGATGACAATCTTCTTTCCAGTCCTCATCAAATATTTCTTAGCCCTCATGCTAAGAAGTGAAAGCTGCCATTTTATGTCCATTTCTTCAAGATCATCATCACTGATCTCTTGAAGATCTTCAAAGGTCAATGTGGAACCATTGTGTTGTGATGTTAGAAAAGCACAACCAATTGTTTCATCTAAAATGGTTTTGGTACTGCTGGTAGTACTGGGAGTACCAAAATTTGTGTTGGCAGTACCTTCTTCTCTACCATCTTTTTCTTCATCAACTTTCTTGGTAGTACCATGAGATGACATGAATGCCATATTTCCAGAGCTTGAACTAGTAGACTTCTTTAGTTCATGCTCTACTATCTTGAAGTTGCTGTAAAGATCATTGAGACTCATGGAATCAATATCTGGTTTGTTTTTCCAGACAATGACATGCATGGCCCATTCAGAGGGTAGACTTCTAAGAAATTTGGAGTTTAAGTCTTCTTGAGATATTATCACTTCATGAATGGCTAACTGGCTAGAAAGCTTTTGTAGTCTATTGAACATGCTGTCCAAGGACTCATTTGGTGTGGCTGAAAAGTTTTCAAACTGTTGTTTTAAAAGTGTTTTCTGGGTTTTCTTGGTAGCATCATTACCACCAAATCTAGCTACAATAGCTTGAAAAAGAGTTTTAGCACACTTGTATTTGTTAAAGACTAGAAGCTGGTCATTTGGAATAGACATGAGAAGCATACTCCTGGCTTTAAGATCATTTCTCTTTTGAATTCTTTCTTCAACGGTTATTGGGTTTACTTGTACGGTTGTGACAAGTGCATCATTTACTGTGGAGGTGGTGGTTGCTGGTTTAAATGAGTTTCCTTCTTCAATAATCTCCCAAAGTGCATAGTCTTGCACTTGGAAGTATTGTTCAACCCTCAGTCTCCACATCTCAAACTCATTCTGTTTAAGTAATGGAAGTTTCGCAGCCACATTGGTTTGAATGTGCTCAACATCCATTTTTGCTTTGTTCTTTTATGTCGTAAATATCAGCCTTGCTCTGATACCACTTGTGGAAGGATTCTATTTGTATTGAATTGTGCAAACACTTGAGATGTTAAACTCAGTAATGTGTTTAGGATATTTATGAATGAATGTGAGTTAGCACGCGGAATTTACTAAAACACACTAAAGGAACAAAGGTGGTGAATAAGTAAAATGGAATGAGTTGCAACAAGAATAACACAAAATGATTCAATATTATTGATGAAATAATACGGGTGATCTAAACTATCACCAGGATTACAAGTGTAACCTTGAATCTTTGATACGTGAAAGAGTTCAAATATGGAAGTTATGCATGGGTAAGATGAGTGTAACAGATGTAGGTTATGCAAGTTATGTGTCTAAGAAGGTGTCTTAAGGGTTCCTTTTATAGTATAAGGAGCCCTTGTTACAAGTGGTCAAGTTGCTTAATATAATATACTAGAGGTTTATCTTATCCTAATATTACACCTTTCAAGGTAAAACACTCCATTACATCTACTGAGACTTCTGTACTACTTTTACTTAACGTATAACTTTGTACAAAGACTAATAATACAAGTAAATATCTCTAATTAAAATATAGCAACTTGTTGTGAAAACTGGCAGGACCTTCTTTAACTAGCAGTACCTTCTTACCCAGAAGGTACTGTTAGTATATCTTCAACATCAGCAAACTGAAGAGGCAGTCTTAACTATCACTAGCAGGCTCTTCTGGCAGACTCTTTACTTTGTGCATTTTATTCCCAACAGGTATTATACCAGAACTCAGCTAATGCCAACCAATTAACCCAATCCTTAGGTTGTTCACTGGTCATACATCTCAAATAACAACCCAAACATCTGTTAACCACTTCTGTCTGTCCATCTGTCTGTGGATGATAGGCTGTAGAAAGTTGTAATGTGACTCCCAACCTCTTGAATAACTCCTTCCAAAAGTTGCTGATAAAGATTTTGTCTCTGTCACTTGTGATGGACTTTGGCAGTCCATGCAACTTATAAATTGTATCCATGAACACTTGGGCAATTTGAGCAGCTTTGAAAGGGTGTGATAAAGGAATAAAATGCCCATATTTACTTAGTCTGTCAACAATCACCAAGATGACTGTTTTGCCATGGGAGGAAGGAAGACCTTCAATGAAGTCCATGGATATATCAGTCCAAATTTTTGTGGGAATTGGAAGAGGTTGTAGCAGGCCAGGATATGGAGCTAGGTCAGGCTTGTGGCATTGACAAATTGAGCAAATCCTGACATGTTCTTTGACTGACTTTTTCATCCCTTTCCAATAGAACATAGATTTGAGTCTTTTATAGGTAGCTTCTACTCCTGAATGACCACCCATAGGCTCATCATGGTAATATTTAAGCAACTCTTGCCTCAAAACTTTATCACAACCAATCACCAATTTACCATTCCTTCTTAACTGAGCATCCTTCCAAACAAACTTGGAGTTGACAGTAGTACCCTTTTTAAGCTTGTTAATAATCTGTTGAACACTTGGGTCAGACAACCAACTAGCTTGAATCCTTTGCAGTAAATCATTTGAGATATCAGAGATCAACATTGTGTTTAATGATGGAGTAGGTGTCCTGGACAAAGCATCAGCTACCACATTCTCACTCCCTTTTTTGTATAGTATCTCATAATCATACCCCAATAACTTTGGTAGCCATTTGATTTGAAAAGGAGTAGTCAATCTCTGCTCCATCAAATACTTTAGACTGAAGTGGTCAGTCTTGATTTTAAAGTGTCTATCAAGCAAATAGCCCCTCCATTTTTCCAATGTAAATACTACTGCCCACAATTCTTTTTCATATGTAGACAGACCTTTATGTCTAGGAGCTAGAGTCCTACTTAAGAAAGCAATTGGATGTCCATTTTGTTGCAAAACTGCCCCAATACCTTCATCTGATGCATCCGTCTCTACTATGAATTCTTCATTGAAGTTTGGAAGAGCTAAGACAGGTGCACTAATCATGGCCATTTTCAGCTTTTCAAATGCTTCTTGGGCTGCTTCATTCCACCCAAATGAATTTTTCTTAAGTAATTCAGTCAAAGGCTTACTTATTGCAGCATAATTCTTCACAAATCTTCTATAATAACCTGTGAGACCAAGGAACCCTCTTAACTTCTTAATGTTCACAGGTATAGGCCACTCTTGTACTGCTTTGATCTTAGAAGGCTCAGTAGAAACACCCATTCCAGATATAACATGACCTAAGTACTCCACTTGATCTGTTCCAAACACACACTTACTTGCTTTAGCAAACAACTCATGTGATTTCATAGTACTTAAGACCAATTCCAAATGCTGCACATGTTCTTCCATTGTCTTACTGAACACCAAAATGTCATCAAAGAATACCAATACAAACTTCCTAAGGTAAGCTGCAAATACCTCATTCATAAGAGCTTGAAAGGATGAAGGAGCATTAGTCAAACCAAAGGGCATCACAAGAAATTCATAATGACCTTGATGTGTTCTAAAAGCTGTTTTGTGTATATCTTCTTCACACATTCTGATTTGATGATAACCTGATCTCAAGT
The DNA here is from genome assembly GCA_030686995.1 of Artemisia argyi. Lineage (NCBI taxonomy): Eukaryota > Viridiplantae > Streptophyta > Magnoliopsida > Asterales > Asteraceae > Artemisia > Artemisia argyi. The sequence goes on from CM060702.1 coordinate 793,473, forward strand.
CCAGTTTAGTAAACACTTTTGCCCCATACAACTCATCAATAAGCTCTTCAATAATTAGAATAGGAAACTTATCCTTCACAGTTTGCTTATTCAATTCTCTGTAATCCACACACATTCTCCATGATCCATCTTTTTTCTTAACCATCACAATGGGTGAAGAAAATGGACTGTGACTACTTCTAATGACTCCACTGTCAAGCAATTCTTTTACCATCTCTTCAATAGCATCCTTCTGAGTAGGAGGATGTCTATATGGCCTGATGTTGATAGGAGAGGTGTTATCCTTCAAGGGTATTCTATGATCATGTGTTCTGTTTGGAGGTAGACCTTTTGGAACAACAAACACACTCTCATATTTTTCCAACAACAATTTCACTTTAGTTTCTACATTTTCAACATTGGAACTCTTACATTCAGCTTGTAATCCACTGGTTGGGTACACACACACAGCCATAGAGTACAAACCAGCATGTCCCACATTTACTTCTTTGCTCAATTTCTTCCCATCCATCCACTTAATCATTGGTTGTGAAGTACCAGTAATGACTACTTTTTTACCCTTGTGCACAAACTGCATTCTTAGCTTTAAAAAATTACACAAAACATCTCCCAATGTTGACAACCATTGCATTCCTAAAACCATCTCACACCCACCTAAAGGTAGTAACATCACATCAGTTTGAAACATTTCACCCTGCATTTGCCACACAAAACCTTTGCACTCTTGTCTGCTAATAAGGCTGTTACTTCCAGGTATTGAAACTTGTAAAGGATAGGTTTGCTTCAATTGACAACCCATTTGTTTTGCAGTGTTAGTATCCAGAAAATTGTGTGTGCTACCAGTATCAACCAAAATATTGAGAGGTTGGCCTTTGAATTGTCCAGTAACCCTCATGGTGTGATAAGTGTTGATTCCAGATAAAGCATTCAGTGAGATTTGGGGTTGTATAGGCATAACAAACTCATTATTACACTCCTGATGTTCCTCTTGCACAACTACATCCTCATTATCCACATGTCCAAACACCCCTTCACAACATAGTAATTCTACCTCATCTTCCAATTGCATCATATCATCTTTTTCTACCACAATTTCTAGTGAAAACAACTGTCCACTACACTTATGACCAGGCACATATTTGCTATCACAATAAAAACATTGATTCTTTGCCCTTTTTTCTGCCATTTCTTTCTGAGTCAATCTATAAGGTCTATTACCCACATTTTTTACTAATGGTGCATTATGACCAACCACATTAGCAGGATTTTGTGGATCATACACATTCTTATTAGCATAATGACTATTATTAGGCACATATTTTGTAACAATTTGTGAAGGTTGTGAATACCTTGGTTTGAGAGCAGCATTCGTGGCTTCTTGCAACTTAGCCATAGCAAACACATCTGGCAAAGTTCTCAAGTTGAACATTCTCAATGGCAAACTGATTTCTTTCTTCAATCCACCCATGAATAAACTCACAGCATATGATTCAGACAAATCAACCCTATTCAAGATCACTTCAAACAAATCTTGATACTGTTGCACTGAACCATCTTGTCTCAAATTCTTTAAGTCCACCATTGGGTCCTCATAAACTGATCCAAACCTTTGCAATACCTTTGATTCAGACAACTGCCAAGAAGTACCATCACCATTTCTCCTGATGTACTGTTCATGCCAATTCAGAGCCTTATCATAAAGATGCATTGAAGCAATTTCTATTTTCATCTCATCCAAGATCCCCTCAATCTTGAAAAACTGTTTACATCTAAACAACCACCCTTTCACATCCTCTTCACTAAATCTTGGAAACTCAATCTTACCCATTCTTCCATATTGTGTTCCTCTGTTATGGCTTGTTCCTTCACCAGCCATCAAATTTTGCAAGGCAGTGTTTAAAGCCTGATTTTGTGCCAACAAATCACTCACATTTTTCTGTAAAGCGTCCACGGCTGCTGGTAATGATTCAACAGTCACTGGTGGTGGTTGCAACACACCAGCTCTTGTATTAACTACCATTTTATGTTTTCTTGATTGTGAAAGAAAACAGAGTATCCACCAATTTCCAGTAATATTACCACTCAACAACAATGATTTCTCACTGACCAAATGGGATAATGAATACTAGAACTGTTCTGGGTCACTCAATCCAACTGCTGGTTTGTACTCTATGGCATTGCAAACCTATCCTTTACAAGTTTCAATACCTGGAAGTAACAGCCTTATTAGCAGACAAGAGTGCAAAGGTTTTGTGTGGCAAATGCAGGGTGAAATGTTTCAAACTGATGTGATGTTACTACCTTTAGGTGGGTGTTAGATGGTTTTAGGAATGCAATGGTTGTCAACATTGGGAGATGTTTTGTGTAATTTTTTAAAGCTAAGAATACAGTTTGTGCACAAGGGTAAAAAAGTAGTCATTACTGGTACTTCACAACCAATGATTAAGTGGATGGATGGGAAGAAATTGAGCAAAGAAGTAAATGTGGGACATGCTGGTTTGTACTCTATGGCTGTGTGTGTGTACCCAACCAGTGGATTACAAGCTGAATGTAAGAGTTCCAATGTTGAAAATGTAGAAACTAAAGTGAAATTGTTGTTGGAAAAATATGAGAATGTGTTTGCTGTTCCAAAAGGTCTACCTCCAAACAGAACACATGATCATAGAATACCCTTGAAGGATAACACCTCTCCTATCAACATCAGGCCATATAGACATCCTCCTACTCAGAAGGATGCTATTGAAGAGATGGTAAAAGAATTGCTTGACAGTGGAGTCATTAGAAGTAGTCACAGTCCATTTTCTTCACCCATTGTGATGGTTAAGAAAAAAGATGGATCATGGAGAATGTGTGTGGATTACAGAGAATTGAATAAGCAAACTGTGAAGGATAAGTTTCCTATTCCAATTATTGAAGAGCTTATTTATGAGTTGTATGGGGCAAAAGTGTTTACTAAACTGGACTTGAGATCAGGTTATCATCAAATCAGAATGTGTGAAGAAGATATACACAAAACAGCTTTTAGAACACATCAAGGTCATTATGAATTTCTTGTGATGCCCTTTGGTTTGACTAATGCTCCTTCATCCTTTCAAGCTCTTATGAATGAGGTATTTGCAGCTTACCTTAGGAAGTTTGTATTGGTATTCTTTGATGACATTTTGGTGTTCAGTAAGACAATGGAAGAACATGTGCAGCATTTGGAATTGGTCTTAAGTACTATGAAATCACATGAGTTGTTTGCTAAAGCAAGTAAGTGTGTGTTTGGAACAGATCAAGTGGAGTACTTAGGTCATGTTATATCTGGAATGGGTGTTTCTACTGAGCCTTCTAAGATCAAAGCAGTACAAGAGTGGCCTATACCTGTGAACATTAAGAAGTTAAGAGGGTTCCTTGGTCTCACAGGTTATTACAGAAGATTTGTGAAGAATTATGCTGCAATAAGTAAGCCTTTGACTGAATTACTTAAGAAAAATTCATTTGGGTGGAATGAAGCAGCCCAAGAAGCATTTGAAAAGCTGAAAATGGCCATGATTAGTGCACCTGTCTTAGCTCTTCCAAACTTCAATGAAGAATTCATAGTAGAGACTGATGCATCAGATGAAGGTATTGGGGCAGTTTTGCAACAAAATGGACATCCAATTGCTTTCTTAAGTAGGACTCTAGCTCCTAGACATAAAGGTCTGTCTACATATGAAAAAGAATTGTGGGCAGTAGTATTTGCATTGGAAAAATGGAGGGGCTATTTGCTTGATAGACACTTTAAAATCAAGACTGACCACTTCAGTCTAAAGTATTTGATGGAGCAGAGATTGACTACTCCTTTTCAAATCAAATGGCTACCAAAGTTATTGGGGTATGATTATGAGATACTATACAAAAAAGGGAGTGAGAATGTGGTAGCTGATGCTTTGTCCAGGACACCTACTCCATCATTAAACACAATGTTGATCTCTGATATCTCAAATGATTTACTGCAAAGGATTCAAGCTAGTTGGTTGTCTGACCCAAGTGTTCAACAGATTATTAACAAGCTTAAAAAGGGTACTACTGTCAACTCCAAGTTTGTTTGGAAGGATGATCAGTTAAGAAGGAATGGTAAATTGGTGATTGGTTGTGATAAAGTTTTGAGGCAAGAGTTGCTTAAATACTACCATGATGAGCCTATGGGTGGTCATTCAGGAGTAGAAGCTACCTATAAAAGACTCAAATCTATGTTCTATTGGAAAGTGATGAAAAAGTCAGTCAAAGAACATGTCAGGATTTGCTCAATTTGTCAATGCCACAAGCCTGACCTAGCTCCATATCCTGGCCTGCTACAACCTCTTCCAATTCCCACAAAAATTTGGACTGATATATCCATGGACTTCATTGAAGGTCTTCCTTCCTCCCATGGCAAAACAGTCATCTTGGTGATTGTTGACAGACTAAGTAAATATGGGCATTTTATTCCTTTATCACACCCTTTCAAAGCTGCTCAAATTGCCCAAGTGTTCATGGATACAATTTATAAGTTGCATGGACTGCCAAAGTCCATCACAAGTGACAGAGACAAAATCTTTATCAGCAACTTTTGGAAGGAGTTATTCAAGAGGTTGGGAGTCACATTACAACTTTCTACAGCCTATCATCCACAGACAGATGGACAGACAGAAGTGGTTAACAGATGTTTGGGTTGTTATTTGAGATGTATGACCAGTGAACAACCTAAGGATTGGGTTAATTAGTTGGCATTAGCTGAGTTCTGGTATAATACCAACTATCACACAGCCATCAACATAACTCCATTTGAGGTAGTTTATGGACAAAGTCCTCCTACTCATGTGTCTTATATGGCTGGTGATTCTAAGGTTGAAGCTATGGACAGAGCACTTAAAGCAATGGAATCTGCTATCTCTTTGCTCCAGTTTCATTTGGAAAGAGCTCAACAGAGGATGAAAACATATGCTGATAAAGGAAGATCTGAAAGAGAGTTTGCTGTTGGAGATTGGGTTTTGCTTAAACTACAACCCCACAGGCAAGTTACTTTGAGGCTACATAAGCAAAACAAGTTATCTCCGAAATATTATGGTCCCTTTGAAGTGATTAAGAAGTGTGGAGCAGTTGCTTATGAGCTGTCATTGCCTAGCAATGCAGCCATTCACAATGTATTTCGTGTCTCACAGCTAAAAGCTTTCAGAGGACAAGTCACAGCTACAGTTCCATTACTACATTGTTCAAATGATGGGTTAATTGCTGCATTACCAGTCAAGGTGTTGGAAAGGAAGATTGCTAAGGTGGGAAACAGAGCTGTGGTTTATTGGTTGGTTCAATGGTCAAATGGGTCAGTTGATGATGCAACTTGGGAAGTGGCAACTGAAGTACAAGCCAAATACCCAAGTTTTGATCCTGATGCTTGAGGACAAGCATTTGTTTAAGGGGAATGGATTGATGTAAGCTAGATGTTGCAGGAATAGTTGTTAGTTAAAACAGTTAGTGACACGTGAGGTGCACATGCCTAGCATAGCTGGTCATGTGAGGTACACGTGTACATTTCCACTTCTGTGGACTAACAGCTTTTCCCGCCAAGAATTCCCTTTAAATGTTGTTGTAATTTCCATTTTACAATCAATGAATAATAATCACTTTCTCTTTTAATCTCTCTTTCTATCATCCCCAATCTCACCTATCTTCTATTCTTTAACCTCCCATTTCTGTTACCAAATTCTGTTATAATTAACCAAGAATTATAACAGAATTAATGGCTAAATGGTAATTCTAGTAACAGAATGGAGGTTAGAGATGTAACAGAATTTGGTAACAGAAATGGGAGGTTAAAGAATAGAAGATAGGTGAGATTGGAGATGATAGAAAGAGAGATTAAAAGAGAAAGTGATTATTATTCATTGATTGTAAAATGGAAATTACAACAACATTTAAAGGGAATTCTTGGCGGGAAAAGCTGTTAGTCCACAGAAGTGGAAATGTACACGTGTACCTCACATGACCAGCTATGCTAGGCATGTGCACCTCACGTGTCACTAACTGTTTTAACTAACAACTATTCCTGCAACATCTAGCTTACATCATATATATATATATATATATATATATATATATATATATATATATATATATATATATATATATATATATATATATATATATATATATATATATATATATATTTACGAGATGGGTGAATATAAGGTACATGATATATATATGTTAACTTTTTGTTTCGAACATACGATCCTTTCATATTTCAAAACTTTTAAATTCTGCATATTTCTTTACCTTATTATTTTCATAATATAATTTCTTTTATGTGACAATACAATTCTATAATGTTTGCATTTGAATAGGGCCGAGCAAAACAGATCGAAAACCAAATCGAACAAAAAAACCAAGTTGAACCGGTTCGACAGAAACCGAACCGACCATATTTGGTTCGATTTTTTATTCTATATTTTTATTATTTTCGGTTTTGGTTTGAATCGGTTCAGTTCTAACCAAAACCGAAAAAAAACATACCTAAACCATAAAAACCCAACCGAACCGAAATGATTGACAGATAACCGTTCCAAACCGAGTCACTTCAGTTTGGTTCTTGGTTCATGCCTTTCACAAAATCAGTTTTCGGTTTGCTTTAGTTTTGGTCGTTGTTCGGTTCGGTTTGACCCGCTGTTCAACCCTACATTTGACTCTGAAAGCATGTTACATTTAATTTTTCTAAAATTATGAACCACAATGGGTATTAGTGTTGTTATAAGGTAGAATCGTAATGAATGTATCAATCTCCATATTATTATTGTTTGGATTGTATAGTAGGGTATGGATATCAACTTTTTGACCAAGTGTGATTTTATCTTCATTTTCTAAATAGTTGAAAAAGATATAAAGAAAACAAACAGAAAAGAAAGAGATTTCATCAAATAACCAGAGTCCATCATATAACGATTCTAAATATCTTGACTAAAACCATAACATTGATTACATTCTTTATTAAAGATCTATAATATTCCCCGACAAATTTTTTTACCAAGTTAGCAAACAAACTTTTTTCTTTAGAATAAAGAAAAGTAAAAATCACCAAGCAAAATCTAATATGCGCAAAACCTTGCGAATGAGAAAAGAATATACAATCTTTTGGTCTCTACAACTCTACTAGGGGCAAAGTTGTCTAGATCCCGATCCTGATCTTAGGTTTATACAATTATATGTTCCCACATATAAAAACGAGTAGGATAATAGTACGATCTTAGTTCGAGTAGAATTAATCTAGGATCTCACGCATAATCGTAAATGATACGATCCTAATACAATCCCATGTTCTTATTGTTTTTCTTACCTAACTCAAGCCCATTTTGGTTGGGGTGAGCGCGGTTCCAGAACTGCACGGAACCGAACCGGAACCGCGAGAACCGAGAACTAGACCGAGTAACATGTCTCGGTTCCGATTCGGTTCTCGGTCCGGTTCGGTTCCTTGCGGGTCTAACTGATTAGAACTGAAATTTTTAAGAAAAATGCATCTCTTTTCTCCTTGGATCATCGTGACTTTCTATCTCTCCCACCAGAGCTCAGGTTATATATTATAGGGTGCATGACAAAATATATCTGTAATAAACAAACACATGTATATGTGTGTGTAAAATTTGATTAAAACAAGTCTTGTTTTACTAGAGTTTCTTAGATCTAGTTTTGGATGTATCAAGGTAAGAAATATTTTTATTTTCAAAAGTTCTAAAAAAGATGAAAAATAGATAAAAAAATCAGTTGATATATAATTGTGATTTTCGTACTGCCATAGTGAGTTATAGCATACAAATGGCTACATCGGAGGCAATTCACATATTTTTGGATGAAAAGTTGCTATCTATCTAGGTGAGACAATATTTAATATTGTAGAAACAACATATATTGCATCTTCGTAAAGCCAAATGAAATATGTTGCTAATTTAGGTGATACTATAAAAGTAGGCGGTTCTTCGGTTCCGGAACCGATACCCGCGGTTCCGAACCGAACCGAACTGAGAACCGCAATTTCCAATAAAGAAGAACCGAGAACCAGACCGCGGTTCTAAAATTCGGTTCAGTTCCGGTTCGGTTCTCGGTCCATTTGCTCACCCCTATTTTGGCCTACTTTAGGCCTAGTCACATTAATCCAACGACGGAAACTTGAACTTAATGAATGTATTTCATTATTTCTATTAGTATGTGTTTAAATACAATCATGCATTGATCATGTTTTTCAAATCTCTACTACAGACCTACAGTTAACAGAAGTATAACAATTTGTAGAGAATAGACATATACCATATGTTAGAACAAATTAGTATGTAATTGACAACTGCATAAATATATAATTATATATCGTTTGAAGTCGTCTTACCTCAAACCTACGTACGTACGGCCGTATCTTAAATAAATCCCGATCGAACAAGTAGTTTGGATTTATAGATCAAACTCATATTTAACTTAAAGGCATGATTATATATTTACGAGATGAGTGTATATAAGGTATATATGTTAATTTCCTGTGACTGAACTTTTTGTTTCAAAACATACTTGATACGACCCCTTTCCTGTTTCAAAACTTTTAAATCTACGTATTTCTTTACCTTATTATTTTCATAATATTATTTCTTGCAGGTGACAATACAATTCTATAATGTGTGCATTTGCAGGGGCGCAGCTTCAGGGGGGGGGGGGGGGGGCGCCCGACCCCCCGAAATTTTTTTTGCGATGTAGGGGGTATATAGTTTTCGTGTAGAAAAATTTCAGTATATTCGGTTTCGACCCCCCGAAAATTTCGGTATACCTGAAATATAGCCTTAGGAAAAAAAAAATTTAGATCCCGACCCCCACTTAAAAATTCCAAGCTTCGCCACTGTGCATTTGAATAGGGCCGAGCAGAACAAATCGAAAACGGAATCGAACCAAAAAACCGAGCCAAATCGGTTTGACTGAAACCGAACCGACCATACTCGGTTCGGTTTTTGGTTCTATATTTTTAGGATTTTTGGTTTCGGTTCGGATAATTCCGGTTTGGTTCGAACCAAAACCCATAAAAACACACCTAAAAGAAGCAATGTAATGTGGAAAGTTGCTCAAAATATTAACATGCTCTGAACTTTGTTCATTTTGATTTTATGCATTTATAATGTAATGTGGCCAAACAGTTATGGCAAATATTGAAGTAGAATTATTAATTATTTATGCAAGACTATGTTGCCGAAATAAAGTTAGCCTATAATATAATTTCATTGTGCCCAATTAATCTGCATTCTGCAAGCCATTTTAGATTTTACCTTTTTGGCATTTCTGTTTCTATAATTTGAGCAAGTGTACGAACATCTTCTCAACTCACAAATATGTTTCTCCGCTATAATCTGATGTTAAGCTTTAGCATACGGCAATCAGGACTAAAACCCAAGTACAATGGTTCAAAAAGTCAATCACACGTTAATAATATTATTTAGTATACATAAAAAGGCGGCAATCTTAATCAAATCATATGAAAAAGGAGTAGATTGGGGATGGTTTTACTGTTACAGGTAGGGGTGAAAACGAGCCGAGCCGAGCCCGAGCCCGAGCCCGAGCCCGAGCCTGGCCAGAGCTCGTGCTCGGCTCGTTTATATATATAAAGCTCGAGCTCGAGCTCGTTTCGAGCCTAATATTTTGAGCTCGAGCTCGGCTCATGAAAATTTTTACAAGCTCGAGCTCAAGCTCGGGCTCGACTAATTTGTATAATGTTTTAAAGAAAACAAAATTAAAATGGAGCTCGGCTCGTTAATTATATAAAGCTCGAGCTCGTTTACTACTTTTAAGCTCGTTTATACGAATAAACAATATATATACGTATATATTTTTCAGGCTCGTTTAGGCTCGTGAGCCTACACGAGCTTTTTGTATAGAGCTCGAGCTCGATTATTAAATGAGCCCAAACTTAGGCTCGAGCTCGGGCTCGAGCTCATTTAGGCTCGGCTCGTTCGAGCTTTTTACCGATCCGATCCCGAGCTTTTCACGAGCAGCTCGGCTAGTTTCCACCCCTAGTTACAGGTCAAAACGGATATTTTTTAGCTATAAATGAAACGGGTTAAAAGTTTGCCTGGCATGTTTTTAAAAGCTTACAACTTCCCGAATGGTTTTATTAAATGTATTAACTTGCTATTTTCATGATATACGGTAATATTTTAAATTATATCTAATAAAATATTTGTGCACAAAACTCCCTTTAAACACATACAGAAAAGTAAATCTCATGGTTAACAATTGACAGGTGAATGTATTCAGTGTTTTAATAGGTTGGTGCTTGCAATTGGACATAACCTCATGAACATTGATTGATAACATATCAGAGGGTATATACATCTAATGTGTAGAAATTCTGTACTGATGCAATGCAGAGCACAAAAAATGCCAGTGAATCTTTAATCAGAGAATAGCAGAGCACTATGAATCCGCTCATGCCTAATGTTCAAATCTTTTAGGGAGGTACATGGTTAGGCAATGCGGAGCACAATAAACCCATCTCATCAACACGAGTCATATATCCCTTGGTTTGAGCATAAAATTATGATCGAGAGAACTAGGTTAAAAATTAAACGTAAGTGTAATAATCTAACAATCAGCTACAATAACATCAACAACAACAATACCAAATCCCGCCGAGGTAAAATTTAGACAGATCATACCTGTATATACAATTAAAAATGCTAAAAAACTAATAACAACCCTGTAAGCTAATACTAATAATTACTACAACAAAGGGTGTAATTATACACACTGATTGGGGTAGATTTCCACGGTTTTTGATGTGTTAAAACTAAAAGTACACGCATAGGATAGCATGTAAATAGTTGGCGTCACAAAATGCACGACACCTTAATGCGTGGAGAAAGCTTGGAAAAGACCATGCTTTATAGGGTGTAAAATTTGAACAATAAGTACACACTTAATGGGGTGGAGAAATTCATCAAAAGTACACGCTTTGTAGGGTGCAAATTTTTAAAACTACACGCTTTAACTTGTGTTCTTTAATCATCAACCCCAATGCAAACTTTTACATGCTTTTTATTGTCACTATTTTGATCATTTTACATTTAAAAAAAAAAACAAAAAAAAAAAAAAAAAAAAAACAAAAAACAAAAAAAACAAAAACAAAAATCTGTATCAATTTCATAGCAACATCATAATTCATGAACCTCAAATGATCAAATCTGTAGCAATTTCATAGCAACATCAAATCTGTAGCAATTTTATAACCTCACCTCAGATACTCAAATAACAATTTCATAGTAATTTCTAAGTATGTTTACAATAAATCATTGAAAGCTAGCTTCTTCGATCTTTCATCTTCAAGTATTCAAAAATTACTGAAATCCATTGCAAGCTTTGATATTTCGTCTTCAACAAGCTCCTAAATAATGAGAAGAAAAAAAAAACCAAATTTACAGGATTAATGATTTAGGAATTGGTAACATAAACAGATTAGAATCAAAATGGGTTAATTCATACAACGGGTCAGACGAGTTGGTTGACTACGGGGTTGGTTGAGCCGAGCGGCTTTTATACCGGTGCATAGTGATTTAATAACATCACATCGAATGAGTGTCGTTTAGAACACTTTCCTTCACATTTAACACATGGTAGTCAAAAATATTGGTTAACTACGCTATGCAACCAAACACTCGAAATCAACTAGTAAAACCGATAGTCATGTGATTGGTCCATAAATGACTAGTAGTACACGACAATATGCATTGCAAATAGTAAGCAAAATAAGCTACCTTGTACTTGGTTGAAATAAGAAGAATCTCTTGTTTAATAATCTTGCCAACACGAACCGACTTCCGACAGATCAAAATGCTGCCATGTCAACAAATATAGTAATAAGTTATGACTAATTCAAATTCACATGATCATGAAAACATTATAGCATGTCAATATCAAAAATATGGTAATCTGCGATACATTGACATCTTGTTCAACTTACAGTTTAAGGACTTGGTGAGTTGTATCTATATGCTTCATGCTGGTAATGCGCACATCTCTATATGGTAACACATTTTTAACAATATTTATTGTTTTCAACAGGCGAAAACCCAAACGGCTGTTACAGTGAATCATATATGAGGTTAACTTGACTCGACCCATTCATCTAGAAACTACAATGTATAACTATAGATGTCATGTGGTACATAAGTATAAATACTATATATAACCAACTTACTACTAAAAAATCACATTCATCTAGAAACGAATTCAATGACTGAATATGACATAAGTTGTCACATTCATCGACTAAAAATGTCTAGACCTATAAAACATGATTTTTTTTCAAAAAAATTGTTCAAACACTTCATACTAGCTAATACAATACTATTCAAAACTTAAAATAAGAATTAGCATTCATCCAAAAACAGTCATAGTAAGTCGTTATAGGCTTATAGCTATACCCTTCTTTGCTATCACTAACTTATGAACACTATCTAGTCAGTCAACTACTCAACCATGTTTTACCTTTGACTTTCAAAGTCAAACCCATCGCTCCACAATCCAAACATCTAATAGCAGAACATAAATTAAATAATAAAACATACTGGTGACCGGAACTTATAGCAGAACATCTAATAGAGAATTTACTTACAGTTCCGATTGTGTGCATGTGAGGTTCAGCCTATTTTTCAGCTTGTGCCTTTTTCTCCAATGTCTGCCACAATAAAATGATAACTTGCATGTGTTCTCATCTTAGACTAAAAACAGAACACTTATACTAAATAGAGAATAAATGGCGCATGCAACAATGCCTAAAAACAAGGATATACAAGTATTACAGTTTGTTTAAGTGACAGAAAAGCATGAATACTTTAAAGAAGAGCTACCTGATAACCAACTAACCGAGTTGCAAGCCAAGGTTGTAGCAAAGCACCATGAACCTTGATACATTTAACATAATAAGGTTACTCAAATTCAGCAAATGAGGTCTACTTCTATTAGTTTAAAATCATTCAAGTAATCTTACATCATGAAGATTTGGAGTTAGATCATTTTTTGTCTTGGTTTCCAAGGCCTCCCTTAAGTTGTTCTTCAACTGCATCTTCATTTGGAGCTTCTCCACCTGCAATGTAAGACAAGTAATCTTGACATGTCAAGGTATTTTTATATCTCATACAAACCCGTTTCTCCAATTCATGAGCAGTTTTAACCTATTCATTAGCATCTAAGAACCTTTTAGCTTACCTCATCAAAGCTACTTCACTTGCAGTGATGTAATGCTATCTGACTTCTATTTCATTACCATCTCTTTCTCTGCAATTGCTTTCTCTTTAGTACATGATATTGTTCATACATATGCAACAGAGTTACATTTTTTTTTTGGTGCAAAAGGTGAATGATTATATTAAATGAAACATTTGTACATCAGATAAAACAACATCAACTGGTTGGACATGCCCAAACCAGGATACTCAAAACAACATTCTAGGACTGATTATCAGATACAACATTTAGAAAAGCCATGAAACTAAACCAATACAGCTTGCTTAATCATTCCACAGCTCCTTCCAAGCCTGCAGTTACCTATCATCAGGTATACAACATACTGCAGTTTCCATATTGACCTTTTATGCACCAAATACCATCTAGCTACATTTCCACCTTATCTACTCATCATGGTCATTCAACCTGACACCACAATAACCATGACAAGTTACATAATAAAAGGTGAATATGGAAACTGCAGACATATTCTTGCATTAAAAAAAAAATAGTTCAATGAGCCAAAACTTATTAAATTTTATTATCCTATGTTTAAATATTAATGCAAATATATACTAGTATATTCTTGCATTCAACAAAACATGTGTTAAATGAGTCGCGCTTCTGGGACACTTTTTAGTTGGTCTCTTCAAAAAAAAAAATTGAACTTTGTAAACAGGCTTGTCGGGATCCAACTCTAAAGTCACCTAGTCATAAAGCTATACTCTAAGCATTAACTTAAGACACATAGCAATATTCACAGTTAATATCTAAACGAACTCGTATTTTTTATCCCCAAAAAATGCTTAAGTTCAACTCGTGAGATCCGAAAACAGTTACTTACATCATACAACACTATTAAGCAGATTTAACAAACCCTAACGTTAGCCCCAATTATAACAAGCAACAATAGAATGACCAAATCAATCAAATCGATTATCAATAACTCAAGCATATTTCGTCAAACAATCAATTTCACACAAATTATTAAAACCAAAGTATTTGAAAAAAATATCAAATATTACTTATGACTGCATAAACATAAGATTCTTTTTAACATATAATTTTTGAACAACAAAGGAAACGAATATAACCACAAAAGAAAAAAAAAAAAAAAAAAAAAAAAAAAAAAAAAAAAAAAAAAAAAAACTAATATTCAAGTTTTTAACATCTTGTTTACTAGCGATAAAACATGTCTTGAATCATATCCTTGTATCCAACTCAGTACCAAACGACCCTTGTATCCAACTCGGTACCAAACAGCCCTTGCATCCAACGAAACTTTTAGTCGCCCTACAAATAATGCAATAAACTCAGTCAGACAAAATAATATGATCTGAAATCTAAAACACAACACCAACAGAAAATGAAATCTGCCCAAGAACTTGCTGCCGAGTCTAAGTAGCTCTGACCCATTCACCAATCTGCCCATGAAATATCAAAAGGATACCCATTCAGTTTTATAAGTTATTAAAGGACCCTATCATTCTGAAACTTCCACTATTTATACAGTGATGAACATTGAAACATTTAGAGTGGTGACAAGAGGGATCAAGTTGGATGGTATTTTTAAAATGCCAAACACCCAAATCAGTTCATAAATCCAGCTTACAACAATGATCAAACATATTCTGGACTATAGATATATGAGACAAACTGATAGATTGTGTCAAAAAATGTCAAAAAAGATAATATGACTTGACTTGAGTACAGTTGGGTAAAAGTGGGTCATAATTGAGATACTATGGTATTGATGCAATTGGGTCAAATGGGAACAAATGGACTTTTAAACTAACAAGCTACCAATACCAAGTAATGAGAAAGTTAAATAACCTGTAGCGAGCTAATTAGAAGCAATAACATCAACTATAAGAGCCTAATCTAGTTTATACTAAATCTACCTAACAAGTTAGTTATACGAAGCAATTATAAGAAAAATGATGCAATGGGTGAAACTGAGTGGAAATGAGATACTTGACTAATCAGTTCCTTATGCCAGATATTATGCAACTTAGATAACCTATAATGAGTACACTTTAACATCTAACAATGCATCTAATATAGATTTTCCTAAATGAACAATACTGAACTGATATAAGCTTCTAAAACTATGAATTCTGATGCAATTATCTCTAAACAATATGTATCTGATTAAAATTACCTTAAATCTACTTCTATGATGAGATTAAACCTAGAGCAAATTCAGCAAATGGCCACAAGCAAGTCTAAGCCTAAAAACTACCTAAATCCCAAACACTCCTTCATAAACTGGATTCGTATTTTAAAGCTATATAAGCTAAATTGAGCTGGTTTTAAGTAAAACAAGAGATTAACTAAGTTTAATAAGCCACTAAAAAACAGAATCCAACCAAAGATAAGCACTGGAATAAGCAAATGCAAACTAAGCTAATTCATAAATCTCTCATTTCTTCTAACACGGTCACATCTACATTTCTTAAATCCATGATTTAGATAATTTAAAAAAAAAAAAAAAAAAAAAAAAAAAAAAAAAAAAAAAGTAGAACCCTTGTGGTGATGAACAGTCTATAATGTGTTCCGCTAATCCAAGATCCCAATTAATCAGAATTCTAATAACTACAATAGCAGGAAGCTTGCAAGAGAACAATTTGCACATGGTCATCATATAAATATATAATATGCATCCTAACTAACTAACTAATCCTAATATGCCAGTATATATACAGACATTGTAAAATGTGCTTTCAAATTAGAATTAACTATGTAAAATGTCAACTCCAATAAATTGCCGTCAACACCTCTCAGTTCCACTCGTCATAACAGATCCTATACTCTCGCAACACTAACTAAATTCTCAGCTAACAAACTAATCCTAATGTGCAACATCACATACTGATTTACTTTAAACCTAAATTGGCAACTGATGTTAAAGTGGCAACTGATGGGGTTACAACAATAGATGAGCTGCTCACAAGTATTGTGATTAATGAGACAGAATGTCAAGTGATAGTTGACAAGTCTGATAAGCCATCTGAAGATTTGGCAAGCCAAGTTGCAGCCTTATGGCCAGAAAAATGTGAAAATCCTATCAGGGTAGATGAAAGTGAAGTTTCAGTGGACATGTCCGAGTCTATTGATGGTGTAGTTGACAACCAAGAATCTGTAGTATCAATTGACACTTAAGTTTTCTCATTCTATGTGAAATAGCAGTTAAGTTAATCTTTTGTTCTGCACTTAAGCTTGATTAAATACATCTTATGTTTTGTATATGAGGTAAGAGAGATTAGTATGTTCAAAGAAATCCTTAATCAGTAAACAACTTCTAATGTTAATAAGCAACTCCTAATGTTAATAAACAACTTCTAATCTTAATAAGTAAGGATAACTAATTAGCATCATCAAGCAATCCGTAATCCTAATAAGCAACACCTAATCTTAAAAGAGCAGGGATAAGTAATTACCATCAGTAAGTAATTTCTAATCTTAATAAGCAAGTCCTAAACAGCCCTACAAGTCTATAACTGAAACAAATAGCCAATATATTAACGTAAGATTTAAGATTCAGTATATTATGTTAACTTACAGAATTTTGAGATACCAATCCAGACAACGCTTTATCTCTTCCATCATTAATCCCATATCTTTCTTCATTTTGTCTTGCTTCACTTTAAAGCTAGCTTGCTCCTTTTGATGTTTTGACTTGCTCCTCTTTGAGTACTCGTACCTCTTCCTCTAAAGCTGCTGATTTCTTCTTTTCTAATTCGACAGTTGTCCTTAAATTTTCCACTGCCAGAATCTCTTTCTTTGGAGCTGACCATCCTCTTAGATGTCCAGGAACATGCTTCAGCACTTTCAAACATATTTCCACTGGTTTACCCGAACCAGCAGCTTCTTCACTTCGTAACTTTTTCTGTATATAATATTAATTTATTAGTGAAAACAAGTAAAGATACTTCTCATTGCTGCCCATTCTATTGAAGATCAATAATGATCCAACAGTTGTTCGTATCTGATATTATTTGCTATTAGAGCCTTCAATCTTCTGTACAAGGCACACAATTTGGTCTTATTAACTTTTAAAGGCATCACATTAGGTATACTATGTGTCTCGTAAGTTTACACAAGGACAGCCTAACAAATCACGAGTAATAAACAGAAGAGCTCCTCTAAATACTTGCATACAATAAAAGCAAAAGGAGCAGTCTTTAAGTATGTCAGTATCCTACCAGTAAACAAAAAATAGCAGCAATATACTTGAATTCATAGCATGGAGCATACAAGCCATCTGTTATAATGTGATTCAAAGTACAGAGTCAAGAAGAGGTAGATTTCCAGAAAAGAGTTGAGCCAAATTTTAATGAAGATGTGTTTTAAAGCCTAATCACATGTGATTTTGATGGTCTCAAGTTATTTCGATGTTTCAAATAAACATCCACCATAATGTCCAATTATCACATATGTTCTTTACATCTAATATGCGCAAATTTATCCTTTATAGGCACTTCTATCACTCTATGACAGTGTCTACCGAAGGTTCTTGCTGAGTGTCTTAGACTTGATTATGTTTTCCATTCCATCAAGCCTAAAATGCATTATATATGCAACAAAATTGGTAACAGACCACTTCTCAGCCAATTGCAACTAGAGAATATAAAGCCAAGTTGCCATTCCAAAGCACAAGTACATATAATATTAAACAAACTACTAGTACACACAACATTGCTCATTATTAGACAATATTGACACAACTACAGCAAACTACAGCTACGAAAAACTACAACTGTAATAGAAATAAAAACTCTTACCTCATCACTAAACAGCCTTAACCTCACAACAGATAGAATCGAGAAGCTGCTAAGGAACCTCAGGCTCAAAAACTCGCAAAGATTTAATTTTCGTACTTAGTATTATGTTAAAAACATACATAATATATACATTTTGCAGGAGAAACACGAACACTCAACAGAATCTGTCATAACGAAAGAGGAGGAAGAAGCAGCTGAAGCATTATTTGAGTTAGCACAAACGTTTACTGATACTGATCTCAAAGGAACTGCAAAAGCAGAACCGTCTTTGACGCCTGGTGAAAGTATGCATCCAGAGCCATCAATTAAAGCTGAATGCGCAGATGACAGTAATGTAAAGAAGTCACGAAAGATATGCCCAGTTCATATTTACATATGTCGTTTTATTAAGGATATGCAGACAATTGAGAATAAAGAGTTGGGCATAAAGGAAGAATCAAAACAAGTAGCTCGTGTGGGTGCAATATACAACACCAACCCACAAAAGATTATGGGATATGCTGATAAGATATCATACAATGTTGAAAACACTCACAAATGGCTGTTTCAGGAGCCACAACAAAAGATTATGGCTGTTTCATACAATGTTGAAAAGATTTAATTTTCATACAAAAGATTTAATGGCTGTTTCAGGAGCCACAACAAAAGATTATGGCTGTTTCATACAATGTTGAAAACTCGCAAAGATTTAATTTTCGTACTTAGTATTATGTTAAAAACATACATAATATATACATTTTGCAGGAGAAACACGAACACTCAACAGAATCTGTCATAACGAAAGAGGAGGAAGAAGCAGCTGAAGCATTATTTGAGTTAGCACAAACGTTTACTGATACTGATCTCAAAGGAACTGCAAAAGCAGAACCGTCTTTGACGCCTGGTGAAAGTATGCATCCAGAGCCATCAATTAAAGCTGAATGCGCAGATGACAGTAATGTAAAGAAGTCACGAAAGATATGCCCAGTTCATATTTACATATGTCGTTTTATTAAGGATATGCAGACAATTGAGAATAAAGAGTTGGGCATAAAGGAAGAATCAAAACAAGTAGCTCGTGTGGGTGCAATATACAACACCAACCCACAAAAGATTATGGGATATGCTGATAAGATATCATACAATGTTGAAAACACTCACAAATGGCTGTTTCAGGAGCCACAACAAAAGATTATGGCTGATAAGATATCATACAATGTTGAAAACACTCACAAAAGATTATGGCTGTTTCACAAATGGTGAGAGGCGCGATTGTGGTGGTGAGAGGCTGGTGATGTAAATTCACTGGTGGTGATGTAACGATTGTTTGTTTGTGATGAGGTTGTGGCTATTTAAATAAAGTTATTTAGATAAAAGTTATCTAAATAAATGTAAATATTTTTACTTATTCACTTATTTAAGTGTAAATTTAATCAAATTTATTTAGATAAAAGAAAAAAGTATAAAATATAATAAAATCTTACGAGTAATGAGTATGCCTTAAATTGTTAGTGTATCACTTTGTCGTTTTTTAATACTGAATACTGACGCATTGTCGTTTTTTAATTGGTTTTTAAATTGAACAAGTTTAAATATATTTTTTATTGATTTGAAATTTTTGTATTATTTTATATGTATGTGAATTCATTTTAGTTATTTACTTTGCCGATATTTTAAAAAATCTCAATCTGACCGACTTGTGATGTTGCGTAAAATTCATAATTTAATAAACACTAATTTTAGTTTCTAATATAAATAGTTGTGTGACCACCAACCAAACAACCTCTAAATTTTATGGTATAAAATATAGAGGCGAATGTTTATGTGAGCACTATTTTTTGTATCAATATTTTATAAATCAGTGACCACCAACCTTGGTCTCTAATTTGAAAAACTAGTGACCACTAATATTTGGTCTTTAAAATTTAGGGGTTAGGGTTCATGTGACCACTCTTTTTGTCTCAATATTTTGTAAATCAGTGACCACCAACCTTGGTCCCTAATTTGAAAAACTAGTGACCACAAACCTTGGTCTCTAATTTGAAAAATAGTGACCACCAATATTTGGTCTTTAAAATTTAGGGGTTAAGGTTTTAGTTTAGGGGTTAGGGTTTATGTGACCACTCTTTTTGTCTCAATATTTTATAAATCAGTGATGACAAACCTTTGTCTCTAATTTCAAAAACTAGTGACCACAAACCTTGGTCTCTAATTTGAAAAATAGTGACCACCAATATTTGGCCTTTAAAATTTAGGGGTTAGGGTTTTAGTTTAGCGGTTACGGTTTATGTAAGCACTATTTATTGTCTCGATATTTTATAAATCAGTGACCACCAACCTTGGTCTCTAATTTGAAAAACTAGTGACCACTAATATTTGGTCTTTAAAATTTAGGGGTTAGGGTTAAAGTTTAGGGGTTAGGGTTTTAGTTTAAAATTTTAGTCGAGTCGACAACTTAATAGTTCACTGAAAATATTATATTCACGGATTAGGGACTATGTGACCATTATTTGTCATCACTAATACTTGTCATTTGTGACAACTTAGTGACCACATTTTGTAATGGTCACTAATTCTGTGGCAATGACAAAAATGCAGTGACGACAAATATATTGGCTTACAGCTAATTTTGCAAACATACATATAGACATGTTTTACAACAAACGTAGATAATGTGCCTTCCCAAACCATCTATTTTCTCCCACTTTTGTGTGGAATCATTCAACTTGAATACCTCAATGGATTCTCCAAACCATCTATAAAAGGGTAAATTGCAAATTACTTACCTAATTACTATTTTATTTTTGCAAATTTCATTACTGTTCATTTTTTTCTTACAAATTATGTCCCTCAATGACATGCGAAATGACTAATGTACCCTCATCTTCTCCCCTTTTAATTTTCTACTGAATTTAAATTTATTTTTATTCCAAAATAAAGAACATGATGAACAAAACACATAACTTAAAAAAATAAAACGGTGGAGGTGGAAACACTAGTCCATTTTTCACTCAACTCACCCACCTCCCACAAACACATGCAACAAGGATAGGTTTGATACCAACGTTCTCGTTAATAAAATTTGCATTATCCGTTGAGTCAAAGGATGATAATAATAGGTTTGATTATAATGTTGCTAGGAAGCAAATGATAGTTGTCACGCCTACTTACAACCGCGCGCTTCAAGCGTTCTATTTGAATAGGCTTGGCCATGTGCTGAGGCTTGTCCTTCCGCCGGTTCTGTGGATTGTTGTGGAGATGAATGCGGCGTCTACGGAGACAACGGATGTTTTGAGAGGGATGGGGATAATGTATCGCCATTTGGTTTGTGGGAAGAATTTCACGGATGTCAAGGATAGGGGGTGTATCAGAGGAATACGGCGCTTGAGCATATTGAGCGTCATAGGCTTGACGGGATTGTTTATTTTGCCGATGATGATAATGTCTATTCGCTTGAGCTGTTTGAGGCGTTGAGAGATATCAGGTACTGCTTTGCTTTCCATTTTTAGTATCTAATAATGTTGTCATTCTGCTTCAATTGCCTATGTGCGATTGCCACGTGTACAGATTACTTTTGCTATTACTAGATCCTTCAATTATACTGCTATATTAGTAGTAGGTAGCTTAAGAGTTGTAAATTAGGAGCAAGTGCACGAGCAGTGTAGACGCGTGCAATATATTTATCTTTATGTTACATCAAATTAATATCGTCTTATTCTAAAGATTGAAATTGCATTGTTGTGAATTCCTTTTTTGAAAAGGCTGAAGCTTGCACGTTTGTTTGTCAATTTGGGCAATGGGGCGGGGAAAGTATAAATTCCAGACCATCCGATTAATAGCACTTTGCCTATTACGTTAGCAATAGTAGTAGTCTTGAAAAAAACAGATCAGTAGATTCGGAAACGTAATCCACATATTAACGAATATGAAGAGATAATATTTGATGTATGTTGCATCTTTCAACCAGAGCTTAATGGTTTCTTCTGGAAATGTTGAGATAGATCTCAGAGTAAAAAATATGTAAATTTTAGTAATGCAAATAATCCTTTTTTTAGTATAAATTCCTCTCACTTTTGCCTATACAAGAAAGATTGAGATTGCTTATCTTCTACTCGTGATATTCTGATTGACCTATTGGTAAATCCGTGCATCCAGTCTCCTAATGGCTCACAGACCTCAAAGTGGCAGTCTTGTTTTCTGTTTATGCCTGAATTTTTTATATTTTCACTTCTATTTTGTCACCGAATATAGCGTGCAGTGTTGTAAATATCGGTCTTGGCGGCCGATATATCAGTGATATATCGCTTATCGGCGGTCGACTGATACGATATTTCACTTATCGGTCAAATTTATCAGTTTGGTCAAAATCGGTCAAAATTGGTCAAATATCAGTCAAAATCGGTTATATCGGTCATAGTTGTCAAAAGCGAAAGCGATTGCAAAGCGCAAAGACCCAAAAATAGCTAAAGCGAGAGGCGCATAAAAAGCGCGGGCTCGAGAAAAAAAAAAGCGCAGGTTGCAATAAACTTTGATTTTGATTCATTTTGTGTTTCTGGTTAGATTCTAGGGTTGTAATAAGATTCACATTGCATTCTAACACTATCCCACTAACTTAATTGGATTAAAACACTCTAAATCAAAAAATCCCAAATCGTACCATGAACCCTAATTTCCAAAATCAAACCAAACGTGTTTCTGGGTATGATTGGATCCTTGTATCATGTTTATAACATGATTCCGACCAAAACCCACCCATTTAATCACACCCTAATTTCCAAATCGTCGCTTTTAATGTTGGTGGGCTTTTGCCTCGTGGACTGAGCGATGTGGGCCCGCCTGCGCGTCGCTTCTCGCTATAGCGCATGAAGCGCACGCTTTTGACAACTATGATATCGGTCATATCAGTCAAATTTATCGGTCAAATATCGGTCAAATTTATCGGTCCAGGTTCTTTCGAGTCAATCAGTCATATATTGGAGTTGAATTGGAGCACTTTGATAGTATACCTGGTTCTACTAATATCTCTTATAAGTTATAAATATAATTTATGTTTTGTTTTGTGTTACATATGTTGCATTTCAAAAATATACATAAATTTCTTTATAATTTATGGTCTCCGATATATCACTGATATATCGCCGCCATATCGGTCTTGGCGCTTGGCGGTGGTCGACCGCCAAGCGATATTTACAACACTGATAGCGTGTAACGTGTTACATGTTGGATTTTCTATGACTTACCATTTTGTAAATGAATTTATCCATATTGCTTAGCAAAATGGTGTTACTTAAGCTCCAATTCAGGAAGAAATTTGTCCATGTTTTCATCCGTCACTGTGTGCTTGTCTAGACACTAAGATGTTGTTTTATGTTTGACTGCAGTCGGTTTGTGTAACACCCCAACCCGATAAGGGTAGAAGTATTACATTACAGTGACATATCAGAACAAACACAAGCATATGATTCATACATACAAAGAAATTCAGGGTTACAAATGAAAATCTGAAACTACAAGGTTACAAAACAATAAATACTATGTCTAATAAAGTGAAACTTCATCTAATCGTCTCTAGTCCAAAGCATAGTCTTCTAAGTCCAGTCACACTCTCTTCCCATAACCCAGCTTCCTACTAAAACCTGCCGCAGGAAAAGGAAATGCGGCTGAGCTTAAAAAGCCCAGTGAACAGATACATATACAAAGCAATGAAAATGAAACAGAACTGAAATATAGTGCATTGGGGAAATAGAATAAGGAATAAACAAATGAATAATAGAATAGAAAGAAGAAAGGATAGTCATCTACCACGAGCCCAAAACTCAAAGTCATATCTCAAAGTCATAAGCCTTCAATTCATAATCTCACAATCAGAGGGGATACCTCTTAGGCAACCAGATAATATGAGGGGTGTCCTCATGTATCATAAGGGTGGAGTGATCAGCTCCCAGGGGTTGTGAAAGGCGTGTATTGCACACAGCACCAGTCACCTCAAAGTCAACTCAAAGTCATAGTTAAATCCACTAAGCATACATATCTAGGATTGCAATCCATACGCCCCTTACTCAAAGTCAATCTCAAAGTCATATACTCAAAGTCATAATGGCCATAATAGTAATCATAAAAAGGGACGGCGTGAGAAATCACTCACCCACACATGAGTCATGCCAGCGGTGCATCACAGACATGCCTATGGTACCTCCATAGGTAGGGAAACAGAAATGGCTCGGGTATCAAACTAAGAGTCAGGTCTCATATCATACAAAAGGTCATATAGCAAAGGTGTATCTCAGAATCATATCAAAGGTTCATAATAGCAGTTCATAACAAAGGGTTCATATCAGAAATAGTATTCAAGGTCCAATCAGAGTTTATCAGGTCAAGGTTCATATTCAAAAATCAATTCATGGTTCAGTTCAAAAGTCCGTTTCAAAAGTTTCTATTAAAAGTCCAATTTAAATAATCTTTTAAAACAGTTTTCATAAAAATGGTCTTTCAAAATATAGTGTTCATGAAAGTTAAATAACCTTTCTTTTAAAAAGAAATTTAGCATCATTTATAAACATCTTTTCAAATCGGTTCTTCTCAAAACATTTCCATGGTATCATTAAGAAGGTTTTCATAGCATAGGTTCATAACGGAGGTCATATCAAGTGGGATCAATAGAGAAGGTTCAAGTAAAGGGGATCATAGCAATGGCATCAATTCGGGAACTAACGGATCAGAATATGAAAGAGATCATGAGAAACCTTTTGAGAAAGGTCAGAATATCTGTACCTTAGACCGCAAGTGCAAACACAATAGAAAACATAAAGATCGGAAGCAAACTCCTTCTTCGGCGAATCTACACGAATATATGATCGTCTTATTATTAACAAACTTATCTTAAATCATATCACTCATTTTAGTCGGCTTTTCATTTTTAGTAACTTTCCTTTTATAGCAGCTTTTCAAAAATAGTAACTATCCAAAATAGTAAGTTACCCCTTTTCAGTAAGTTTCCTCATTTAGTAAGTTCCCGAAATTGTAATTTAAGACTTAAAGGTTACAATGGATAATTAATAATATTTAAGGTTAAAATGACCAATATAATAGTTTAGGTTTTAAAATGTCAATATTATAAGTTTAGGGTCTAAAATATAAATTATCAAATTTAAATATTAAAAGTCAAATAAAATTATTTTAAAGTTTATTTTAATAAATTAATATTAAGATAATAATTTTGGACCCCGTCATTATAATTTTGTATAATTTAAAAACGTACCAATGATATTAATATTTATACCGTGACGACCCAAGATTTTTATCATTTTGAAAACAAGTAAGTCCATGACACCCTCTTGTTAAATATGCCGATACAAATACTTCTCTTGTTGTTTAAATAAGCCACGACACACACCCTTTTTCTTTAAACAATACTTGTGACTTGGAAACTCATATATGCAACACCCTCATTGTTTTATATATACACGACATGGAAAGAAGAGAACCAGTCACAAACAACTAAATGCCTAAACCTTTTAAACCCACAACCTGATTCGAATTTAGATAACTTACAACCTTATCAAAAACGTTATTTTGTTGACCCTTAAAACCATTCGACATTCAGCGGCTTCGCACCTTTATTGGTTTAAAAAAAACGTTTGCAACAATAAATTACCACACACATATAGACGTTTCATATAATGCAGGTTTTTAGGCAGATTCAAAGCGACTTCACAGCTTGCTATCAAACGATTCGACACAGATTTCTAGATAGCAAAACTTAGTTTTAACCTTCATGTTATACATGTTACTTAGCAGCAGGTAGGTCGCTTACATTAGGGTTTATAAAACATTATTTTCTGTGTACAAATCATGATTTTATGTGATTCACTAATATCATGCATGCTTTCTTCTTACTCTTTAGCTCACATATAGATCAGTTTTTAAATAGGTTTATGTTGTACAAAAGTGAGTCGAAACAGATTCAAAACAGGTCATGCAGGTCGACATATATAGGACTTAAAATTTATTATATCATGTGATGACTTTTGTGATTTTATGTGAAGTTATCAAGCATATAACATGCAGGTTTTAAGTTGATTAAAAGTAAACATAACACATGTTTTTAACAGATTTAGAGCGAAGAAAAGAACAAGATTTAGATGATACAATACCCTTTTGTGTGGATCGAATGGAAGAGACAATTGAAAGACCCAAAATCATTAAGTTAACACCGAATCCAGGATGAGACAACACCCCTTGGAACCTGATGATTACCACGCCTAAACACCACAGCCTTTTGCTCCTTCTTGGTCTCGAACATAAAGAAAACCACCAGAAATAATGAATGCCGCTTTATTTTACTTTAGTAGGGTTAGGGTTTTAATAACTTTGGAGCGTATAACTTTGTGACAGAAAAATAAACTACACCAGTTCTTTTATTCTTTGGGGGTGGGTCGCAGATGGCTAAAGAGATCAAGGGAAATCATGGGCTCAAAATATTTGTTGGGTCCTTCGGGTTGTTAATGTTAGTGTACAAAAAGAAGCGGCCCAAAATAAAATTTGTGTCACGTTTATATTTTTCTCATATTTATTGTAGGTTTCTTCATATTTTCTGATTCAAAATTTGCTCAAAAGTTCACTTGTGATGTTTCGTTTTAATTTATTTGGATAAACGTATATTCGTTTTGTTGTTCTCGGGTTTTATTTTGATTCAGAAATTTAGGTCGTTATAATTCTTCCCCTCTAAAAAGAAAATTTCGTCCGCGAAATTGAAATGAAAACGAAGTGGAAAGCACAACGGATCATGGACAGAAATGTGATTGACTTGTTTCTCATGACTCGTAGTTATTGTCAAAACAGTTTCAAATTTCTCAGAAGGGCATATCATACTGAATTTGAATCAAAAGGATAATGTATCAAACATAACGGATGATAATCGAATTCTCTAGGAAGAGGTATAAAAATACATAGGATTTTCATCGAATTGATTAGGCGAATCAGATGAGAATACATTGAATTTTAGCAAACATGGGGTGATTTAAGGTTTAACTCTTCAGCTTCTCAAATAGTCTCGGCTTTCAGATAACCTTCCAAAGGTATTCTCATAAACAAACAGGTCTCATTTCCTCAAAGTCCACAATCACATATTTTACTCATAGCAGATCATAATGAACAACTTCACGAATGCGAATCGTATACGGACAGAAAGCATATCGTTAGATATCGTCAACGGCAGAAATTTCATAATGGAACCTAAGATTCTTATCAGAAGTTGCAAAGATCAGCAAAACACGTGTCGAGAGTCCAAACGGATCGAATCGTATAACAAAGACAGCATATCAAACGTATAGGTAGAATGAACCTAAAGTCTCACTAAACTCAGATGATCTTGATCAGATGCCAGAATTCTAAAGCTTCTAAGGCACTCCTCGAAACATCACATGCCCACCATAAGTGCACGTTATATGATGTAAGTATTATCACGTTGGCCAGGCGTCATAATACTGGCATCATATACATATGCCCTCATGATGATCATACTTTATCTCAAGTCGTGAACACCCAAACTTATTTAAATCCACTTAGTCCACCTATAGTCTCAGAGGTCACCAAAATCAAACAACATAACTAAGAGAACGGAATTACTCGAAGAGTAACGGAAATCCGAGAATTTCATTCAAAATTAAGGTACGTCATCAATAGCGTCAATCCTTTACAGAATCATCTCCTCTAAACACAATGTCCGCCTCAAAATCTGTCCACTCAAATACAAATTTCAAAATTTCTTCCAAGTTGGGGTAGTCTGTTTACTCTTGTCCATCTTACCTCATGATTAAAAGAATTTAAACTCGAGTCTGGTTCCTCCGGTCTTCAGCAGCTCCTCTTGGTAGTGTGGTATCGTAACGACAGTCTCTGACGTGATTACTGTGCATCCCTCCATCTGCAGGTCTACTTCTGCTCTCAATTCATCTTAGTACAACTAAAATGAATAGAGAAACAAGACTGCGTGTCTTCGACAGGTCTTCTAACATAGCTCCAGGTTTTAAGGTACATGATGTTGTTGTCGACTCCAGGTTGTGTGTTGAATGGTTCGTCTTCTTTGGTCTGGTTGTCTTGGTGCCCAAACTGAAATCTTCACGTGTTGTATGATTGAGCACTATCCCAGTTCCTCTCTTCTTCTTGTATGCTTCTTCCATGATAATGCTTGTCGCAACCATCTTCTACTACTCTTCCACCAGGTTTCTAACTCCGATAACGATCTTCGATCTTGGTCCTTCTTGTGAAAGCTCTGTCTTTACATTATACAGGGTAGTGTTGTCTATTATGCTTTCTGAACGTCAATCAAATTTGTCTTCCAGGACAAAGGGTCGTCTCACCAATAATCTCTATGTTCTTCTTTCGTTTTAGAACACAACACAATGTCATACTATGACAATTTGTCCAAAACACGCGAAAAACATGATTATTCTAGCCAACACCATTGGCATCATTCAAGTTCATAAATGTTATAACGAGTGCAAAGGCAACTTCAGAAATCATCTCAGGGAATTTTCACATCGCCTTCTTTCTTCTTCAGGAACTGAAATACTTCCCAAAGGTTACTCTCGGTTAGTTAACCCCCTTCTTAGAAGTTTTTGTGGTTGCTTCTTCAGTCCTTCAATTCTAAAATGATGCAATCAGACGCGGAGTTTCAAAGGAAGACCAAATTAATTATTGATACGCGGAAACAGATAATGATTAGTGATAGTGGTACGTTTAAGTTCACGATAGTCGATACGTCATCGCATACTTCTCTTGTTCTTCTTCATAAACAAACAAGAGTATCCAAGAGAATCACAAAGGGTCAACAAAATCATATTCCATTAGCTCCTTCCATCTCTCAACTTCTATGGCACCATGGTTCCTTCAACTGAAATCAGTTCAATGCCCACTCTACTTCCTAAGCAGGAAGGAGTACCAAAAGGTTCATCAGAGAATACCGGAAAATCTTCGTACAACAAAATATTTCCCAATAGCAGAACTTTCTAAGGGTTGATAATAATGGTTTTCAGGAAAAACTTGATAATCACATGAGTTCGGGGTTGGTGTTTCCATAGTGGCAGAAATTTTAGTAGATGTAGAGAATCATCATAACGAAATAGGGTGAAGCAGATTGTTAAGGTCACATTTCAGATATGGTAGTCTATGGTATCTTCACGAATAGCCATTTAGTCCAAAAGACCGTACAATCAGACATCTCAAAGTCAAAGGATTCATAGAGTGAATACAGTCGTCAAATCATACAGATAGTTCATATATCAGAGTCAAGTACATGGTTCAACAAAAATGTTGGGATAGATAAACGAACAGTTCAATGTGTGGGAATTTCGTTTAGCTTCTTAGCATAAGTAGCAGGTAGGATGTTTATCATTGGTAATACGAACATCGTATAATCGTCAATTGTGAGAGGTACATAATCTCAGTTATCAGCATCATCATGCTTAGTTAACAAATTCATATAGAGATAATATTTACATCATACCCTTCCAAAGGAAACGGTTGGCAGAACAAGGTTCATCATTCAAAGAGAGGAAACAAAACTTCTCATATTCGTGGTTCATAATTACCAACATTCTCATAGGAGTAATAATGGATCATACAGAGTTAAGTAGTATCGGATGATACATTCATACCCAGCATAAGTAATGAATTTACAGAATGTGTCGAACACATTGTGGTTGAATGACCTACGATGTGGTCGAAAAGGTGTCAAACAGCTTATCAAACAAATCGGAGGCGGAGATTCAAAATCTGAAGGTGAAACTTAAATGTGTAAGGTATCCAGGCAGCCTTCCGAGGTATTCCAAACTTACTTGGTTACTAAGCTTAAGTTGCAAAACTTCTAACTTCTGAAACAAAGGTCCTTATAAGGCTTATCTAAGAGCAAAGGCACGATCAGAGTGATGCGGAAGCAAATGATACTTACATAAATGTCTTAGTCTACCCATTCCTCACTGGTAATAACTTGGGTTCCTATGGGGAATCCTAAGGTAAAGTTTCAAAGGTTGTCTTATGAGTGCCTACAGGGAAACTTAGGGGTCCAAACTTCACAGGTCAAGGGTAAATGTATTACGAATCGCAGCCTGGGCTCTGATACCATAATTGTAACACCCCAACCCGATAAGGGTAGAAGTATTACATTACAGTGACATATCAGAACAAACACAAGCATATGATTCATACATACAAAGAAATTCAGGGTTACAAATGAAAATCTGAAACTACAAGGTTACAAAACAATAAATACTATGTCTAATAAAGTGAAACTTCATCTAATCGTCTCTAGTCCAAAGCATAGTCTTCTAAGTCCAGTCACACTCTCTTCCCATAACCCAGCTTCCTACTAAAACCTGCCGCAGGAAAAGGAAATGCGGCTGAGCTTAAAAAGCCCAGTGAACAGATACATATACAAAGCAATGAAAATGAAACAGAACTGAAATATAGTGCATTGGGGAAATAGAATAAGGAATAAACAAATGAATAATAGAATAGAAAGAAGAAAGGATAGTCATCTACCACGAGCCCAAAACTCAAAGTCATATCTCAAAGTCATAAGCCTTCAATTCATAATCTCACAATCAGAGGGGATACCTCTTAGGCAACCAGATAATATGAGGGGTGTCCTCATGTATCATAAGGGTGGAGTGATCAGCTCCCAGGGGTTGTGAAAGGCGTGTATTGCACACAGCACCAGTCACCTCAAAGTCAACTCAAAGTCATAGTTAAATCCACTAAGCATACATATCTAGGATTGCAATCCATACGCCCCTTACTCAAAGTCAATCTCAAAGTCATATACTCAAAGTCATAATGGCCATAATAGTAATCATAAAAAGGGACGGCGTGAGAAATCACTCACCCACACATGAGTCATGCCAGCGGTGCATCACAGACATGCCTATGGTACCTCCATAGGTAGGGAAACAGAAATGGCTCGGGTATCAAACTAAGAGTCAGGTCTCATATCATACAAAAGGTCATATAGCAAAGGTGTATCTCAGAATCATATCAAAGGTTCATAATAGCAGTTCATAACAAAGGGTTCATATCAGAAATAGTATTCAAGGTCCAATCAGAGTTTATCAGGTCAAGGTTCATATTCAAAAATCAATTCATGGTTCAGTTCAAAAGTCCGTTTCAAAAGTTTCTATTAAAAGTCCAATTTAAATAATCTTTTAAAACAGTTTTCATAAAAA
Organism: Artemisia argyi; assembly: GCA_030686995.1. Lineage (NCBI taxonomy): Eukaryota > Viridiplantae > Streptophyta > Magnoliopsida > Asterales > Asteraceae > Artemisia > Artemisia argyi. The sequence continues at coordinate 824,695 of CM060702.1, forward strand.
TGGTCTTTCAAAATATAGTGTTCATGAAAGTTAAATAACCTTTCTTTTAAAAAGAAATTTAGCATCATTTATAAACATCTTTTCAAATCGGTTCTTCTCAAAACATTTCCATGGTATCATTAAGAAGGTTTTCATAGCATAGGTTCATAACGGAGGTCATATCAAGTGGGATCAATAGAGAAGGTTCAAGTAAAGGGGATCATAGCAATGGCATCAATTCGGGAACTAACGGATCAGAATATGAAAGAGATCATGAGAAACCTTTTGAGAAAGGTCAGAATATCTGTACCTTAGACCGCAAGTGCAAACACAATAGAAAACATAAAGATCGGAAGCAAACTCCTTCTTCGGCGAATCTACACGAATATATGATCGTCTTATTATTAACAAACTTATCTTAAATCATATCACTCATTTTAGTCGGCTTTTCATTTTTAGTAACTTTCCTTTTATAGCAGCTTTTCAAAAATAGTAACTATCCAAAATAGTAAGTTACCCCTTTTCAGTAAGTTTCCTCATTTAGTAAGTTCCCGAAATTGTAATTTAAGACTTAAAGGTTACAATGGATAATTAATAATATTTAAGGTTAAAATGACCAATATAATAGTTTAGGTTTTAAAATGTCAATATTATAAGTTTAGGGTCTAAAATATAAATTATCAAATTTAAATATTAAAAGTCAAATAAAATTATTTTAAAGTTTATTTTAATAAATTAATATTAAGATAATAATTTTGGACCCCGTCATTATAATTTTGTATAATTTAAAAACGTACCAATGATATTAATATTTATACCGTGACGACCCAAGATTTTTATCATTTTGAAAACAAGTAAGTCCATGACACCCTCTTGTTAAATATGCCGATACAAATACTTCTCTTGTTGTTTAAATAAGCCACGACACACACCCTTTTTCTTTAAACAATACTTGTGACTTGGAAACTCATATATGCAACACCCTCATTGTTTTATATATACACGACATGGAAAGAAGAGAACCAGTCACAAACAACTAAATGCCTAAACCTTTTAAACCCACAACCTGATTCGAATTTAGATAACTTACAACCTTATCAAAAACGTTATTTTGTTGACCCTTAAAACCATTCGACATTCAGCGGCTTCGCACCTTTATTGGTTTAAAAAAAACGTTTGCAACAATAAATTACCACACACATATAGACGTTTCATATAATGCAGGTTTTTAGGCAGATTCAAAGCGACTTCACAGCTTGCTATCAAACGATTCGACACAGATTTCTAGATAGCAAAACTTAGTTTTAACCTTCATGTTATACATGTTACTTAGCAGCAGGTAGGTCGCTTACATTAGGGTTTATAAAACATTATTTTCTGTGTACAAATCATGATTTTATGTGATTCACTAATATCATGCATGCTTTCTTCTTACTCTTTAGCTCACATATAGATCAGTTTTTAAATAGGTTTATGTTGTACAAAAGTGAGTCGAAACAGATTCAAAACAGGTCATGCAGGTCGACATATATAGGACTTAAAATTTATTATATCATGTGATGACTTTTGTGATTTTATGTGAAGTTATCAAGCATATAACATGCAGGTTTTAAGTTGATTAAAAGTAAACATAACACATGTTTTTAACAGATTTAGAGCGAAGAAAAGAACAAGATTTAGATGATACAATACCCTTTTGTGTGGATCGAATGGAAGAGACAATTGAAAGACCCAAAATCATTAAGTTAACACCGAATCCAGGATGAGACAACACCCCTTGGAACCTGATGATTACCACGCCTAAACACCACAGCCTTTTGCTCCTTCTTGGTCTCGAACATAAAGAAAACCACCAGAAATAATGAATGCCGCTTTATTTTACTTTAGTAGGGTTAGGGTTTTAATAACTTTGGAGCGTATAACTTTGTGACAGAAAAATAAACTACACCAGTTCTTTTATTCTTTGGGGGTGGGTCGCAGATGGCTAAAGAGATCAAGGGAAATCATGGGCTCAAAATATTTGTTGGGTCCTTCGGGTTGTTAATGTTAGTGTACAAAAAGAAGCGGCCCAAAATAAAATTTGTGTCACGTTTATATTTTTCTCATATTTATTGTAGGTTTCTTCATATTTTCTGATTCAAAATTTGCTCAAAAGTTCACTTGTGATGTTTCGTTTTAATTTATTTGGATAAACGTATATTCGTTTTGTTGTTCTCGGGTTTTATTTTGATTCAGAAATTTAGGTCGTTATAGTTTGGCACTTGGCCAGTTGCAATGGTTGCACAAAGCAAAAACAAGGCCACTTTAGAAGGTCCAGTTTGCAATGGAAGTCAAGTGATTGGGTGGCACACAAATGAGAAGAGTAAACGGCTCAGAAGATTTCATGTTGACATGTCAGGATTCGCATTCAATAGCACCATATTGTGGGATCCAAAGAGATGGGAAAAACGCAGCTCCGCTTTGATTCGTCAAATGGACACCGTCAAAGAGGGATTCCAGGTATGCATCATATTGTTTAAATTAATTCAGGGAATTGTCATTTACTTAAACTTTGGGATTAAATTTTTACTGTTTGTTTACTCGTACCGTTACATTTCAGGAGACGACCTTTATAGAACAGTTGGTGGAAGATGAAAGTCAAATGGAAGCGACTCCTTTCGGATGTTCTAAAATAATGAACTGGCATCTTCATTTGGAAGCGCATGGGCTTGCTTATCCAAGAGGTTGGTTACTTCAGAAGAACCTCGATGCTGTTCTTCCTATCGAGTAAAAGGCGATGCTTGTGACCTTCCAAACAAGAGCCAGAAAGAGGTATGGTTCTAGTTGCATTTTATTGTTGGCAAAATAGATAAAATTCGCATTCAACATTCAGATTTTTCATTACATATGCAAAGAAAAAGATTTATCAATGGCATACTTATATATATTCACGATTTCTGAAACAAATGAATGCTTGTATGAGAACTTGTGAAACTGATAGCTTGAAAAAAGTAATTAACTAAATTGATGAACAAATTATAAATTATACATATTTTGACAATGAAAAAGCCTAAAAGATAACATCTGAATGAAGAATATTTTTAAGTCTCTTTTCATTTCATAAAATTAAATAGAAAACAATGAATGCTAGACATTAAGGGTGTGAATAGTTTTGATAAGATTAGGCTCTTTTCTGGGAAATTTTTCAATGGAAACTGAAAAAGTGACCTCTTCGGCTCCTTCAGCAATTGTCTTCTTGGAAATAGAAAACTCAGTAATCCAACTGATTACCAAGATTTACAAAACTATAATTTCTAGTTTTCTGTACTTTTCTCTTGCACTTCCCACTTTTTTAAAATAGAAAATGCAACTCTATCTAAATATGCTTTCCAAATTTTAAACACATTTCTAAAACTAAATTGTCCTCCATTTTGTAGAGATTTAGAGAAAATTTCTCACACCTAAATGCACCAAGCCTTTTTTTTTTTTTTTTTTTTTTTTTTTTTTTTAATTTCCAAGTTTTTAATTACTGGGATTGTCTTATTATTTCGTGTAAGTTATACTCTCTTATGTAGTATAAACCTTCCATAACATCTAAAATACCAATACTTATAGTTGCAAGGGATGTGATAAATTTACCCAACTACCCCGCTCAGATTCTAGACTTTTATGATGCATGTGAACTTCTAAAGTTGTTAACATATTTAGTAAAGTAATTGCTATTTTAGAGTGAGGGGATTGCCTAGAATTGCAACTAAAAAACTTAAATCTCCCCAAGTGGGATATGGGTACTTTGCTCACTCGTCGAAAGGAGTGGAAGCTCAATATATCAGTTTGATATCTAGTTTTTCATTGCAAACCTATTGTTTTATATATGATTGACTTCTTCGTGAAGAAGTCCTAGTGGTAAGGCACTTGACTTACTCAAAAGAAGCCTAGGGTTCAAACTTCAAACATCACTAGTTACACATTTGGGGGTGGCCAAGGAAGGGTCGGAAACAGTCACGGGATACCTGGTTAGGCTGCGTACATCCGAGTAAAGAAAAGTCACCCTCCCTGGGTTTACAACAGGAAAACCTAATTCGTTTTCTTTTTGAAGAATATGTGAACATTAAAGACATAACATGCTCATAAGTTGTGTTGCTTTTTGTGCAGTTATAAGATGTCAATATTCAGGCGGCACATTGGTTTTTTGACACTCCATCAGTTTTCCACAAAAGCTATTATGACCAAAAGCAGCTCTGCGTTTTTTTAGAAGCAGTGATTTTCTTTCTCTCAAGTCAAAAGATGATATTGCCTTTTAGTTGTGTTATGTGTATTATTATTATGCTTATATTCTTTTACTACACGGTTGGTTCGGCCAAGGTGCCATTGCCTTCTGATATTTTGGTAAAATTCTTTTTTAAACATGTGAATGTGATAGAGTTGCCTTGTTTTTGTACACCAGAAGGGTAGACTTCAAAGTCTTGTTAATTGAAAGAATAGATTGTGCCTTTTTCCAATTTTTGCATACATTTTTGGGCTCAATTTTATTTGCCGATGCATTGGTAGCAATAGTTCACTTCTCTGTAGAGTTCAAGATTTCAGTTTGGCACCTGGATGTGGGGTTATAGACATTTTTGCAGTAGTTTGAGTTCTTGACATTTTTTTCATCAATAGCTGTCTAAAGATCGTTCATGCTCATGTAATTTATTTCACAAAACATGGCATAGGTTGTTATAAGCACATACAAACGCTGGTGCATTGTCTCCTCTTCTTCGGCTTTGCTTCAAGTATCGACTTATGTGAGAACAGAGGTACATAATGCATTATAGCAACACAGCTAACGCATTATAGCAGCGTACATAATGCTAAACCTCGTTTGAGATGTCTCCTTTTCTGTGCTTTAAGTTGCTCAAAGTATTAACATCCTCTGAACTTTGTTCATTTTATTTTATGCATTTAATGTAATGTGGCGAATATTGAAGTAGAATTATAGCAGCGTACATATTGCTGTACTGATGCAATGCATGTTAGAGTTTGACAATCAAAGTACACATATTGCGGAAGCTAGGATCAAGTAATAACACGTATAAAGATTAACTAAAACATAAATAGAAAACATACCCGATGCACTTCAAATAAACCTTGATTCTTGTACAATTAGATCAATGATAAACCCCTTACCGTTTTGTTTATCGATCTCTTGATAATTACTAAAGTAAGTAATTACCTCGTTCTTGTACACACAAACTACCAACGAATAAAGGTTTGATGCAAGTAAACAAAACACTTAATTTGCTTATGAAAATTTCGATCCTAAAACCCTTATGGGAGTGAGGATCGATCGACCAAGAGAAGAAACAAGGAGAAGAAAACTTTAGGGTTTTGTGTGTGTGCACAAGAGATGTGAAACCCTAATCCTTGGCCTTGTATATATACTAGGTGATTCCTTGGAGCACAAGCAAGGGTGGATCGACCCATGGTGTGGGCTTCGACCGGCCTAGGCACCCTTGGGGTGTTTCTAGATCCTTCTTGACTCCCAAGTTACACTCTAGTCCTCGTTCTCTTATCCCTTAATAATAATTAATACTTACGTTTAATATTAATGATTATTTAGTCCCTTAAGTGTTTATAAATATATATATACGATACATTTAACATATATATATTTATTTACATTATTCTTGTTTGTAAAGTGTGCAATCCCGAGGTCTCGGGTTCGATACTAGACATTTACTAATTAATATTTATACGTAACTTTTAACAGCTCCCACTCGTATATCTATTAATAGTAAAATGACAATGGTTAGCGTCTTGCAACACTCCAATGCCCCTAGTTCGACCTGAGCTAGGTTTCCTGGAAAACCTTTAATGATTCATCATTATTATTATCCTTTCGCCTCTAATACTACATTAATAAAGATGTGAGGTTCTTTATTAAATTCTGTTTCTCGTCTCTTTATGATTGAACAAAATTACCAAAACATCTGAACGTATTCCAGATAGACTTTGGGCGTGGCCACGCAAACATTTTGTCAACCCTACGAGGGGCCCAGCAGTATTAAACTTCTGAACAAATCAGAAGGAGCGAATTCTCTCTTGACTACAAGAATAACCCATGAACTTTGCAACATTCTGAAAACAACCCTTATGACTTCCAATTACGGTAAGCGGTAGATTGCTCCACAAAATGCACTACATCCATGACACTTATCTGGTATCTCAAGTCTGAGGATAACTATTAAATATGATTCTCACAATAAATTTAAATCATATTGTTGGGATAAGTCCAATACTCAATTCATTGAATATCATGTGAAATTGGTATGACTACGCATCAATATACTTTCAAGTATATCCTAAACCAATACTCAAAATTGTCTTAGTTTAATGATATTCCCATATCATTAATCGACAACGGACTATTTAGAATAATAAATTATTCACGGATCTTAAACATGCAAATATAGGATATATTATTAATAAGACAATGAATAAATAAACATAACCAATATTTTATTTCAGTAAATATTAATAATTGTACATTACATCCTTTATCCAAATACTAATCACAAATGGGCATGAAACTATCAGCTAATTTAAGTCCTATTCCTTCAGCATGCTTGTAAAGCTTGGTGCCAGGTAAAGGCTTTGTAAATTGATCAGCTAAGTTTTCATCTGTGTGAACTTTGAGCATTTCGATTTCACCTATCTCAACTTGTTCTCTGACATAGTGGTGCTTAATCGGGAAATGTCTGGTGCCTCTCATGATTCCAGGTTCATTGGCAAATGTAATTGCGGCTGAGTTGTCACAATACATTTTTATAGGTCGCTGAATCGAAGGCATAACCCCAAGCCCTGAAACAAACTTCCTAATCCAAACAGCTTCCATTGCAGCTTCTGAAGCAGCTATATACTCACTTTCTGTAGCAGACATCGCCAGTACACTCTGCTTTTTGCTCCTCCAATCAACAGCTCCTCCATTAATGACAAAGACATAACCCGTCTGAGACTTCGTATCATCTTTATCACCTTTCCAAGAAGCATCGCAGTAACCTGTTACATCAAGCTCTGCAGATGGAGTACCCCCATATACTAAGAACATCTCTTTAGTAGCCCTAAGGTACTTAAGAATATTCTTAACAGCAGTCCAGTGTTTTTCACCTGGGTTCTGCTGATATCGACTGGTTAAATTCTGAGCAAACGCAACATCAGGCCTTGTGCTTTTTACCGCATACATTATAGATCCCACAGCCGAAGCATAAGGGACTCTCTTCATGCGTTGCACCTCTTCGGGTGTTGAAGCACAAACTTTGTTGCTCAAGCCATGTTGCTCTTGCATCGGCAAATATCCTTTCTTGGAATTTTGCATACTGAATCTCTTCAATATTTTATCAATGTAAGCACTTTGGCTTAATCCAATTAATCGCTGAGATCTATCTCTATATATCTTGATTCCCAGAATAAATGCAGCTTCCCCTAGATCTTTCATAGAAAAACAACTTCCAAGATATTCCTTAACCTTTTGTAAACTTGGAATGTCATTCCCCATGATCAATATGTCATCGACATATAATATAAGGAAAATTACATTACTCCCACTAGCTTTGTGATATACACATGGCTCATCAAGATTTTGAGTGAATCCATACTTCTTAATTTCACTATCAAATCTTTTATTCCATTGTCGTGATGCTTGCTTTAATCCATAAATGGATCTCTTAAGCTTGCATACACGATCTGGGAATTCTGGATTTACAAACCCCTCAGGCTGCGCCATATAGATGTCTTCATCTAGGCGACCATTTAAGAAGGCGGTTTTGACATCCATTTGCCAAATCTCATAGTCATAGTAAGCGGCTATGGCTATAAGAATCCTAATTGCCCTTATGTCAGCTACAGGAGAAAAGGTCTCCTCATAGTCAACACCTAAAGTTTGAGTATAGCCTTTAGCTACCAAACGGGCCTTATAGGTGTGTACAATGCCATCCATATCAGTCTTCTTCTTGTAGAGCCATTTACTCCCAACTAGCTTGGCACCCGGAGGTAGGTCTACTTCTTCCCAGACTTCATTATCTTTCATGGATTGCATTTCCCCATTCATAGCTCCCTGCCATTTTTCCTTTTCTGGACTATTCATAGCAGCTTTATAACTTGTAGGTTCATCAAGATCCCCTATCAAGTTGTCATCACACTCCATGTTTAAACATAGACGTGTAGGAGCCTTCACAGATCTTGAAGATCTGCGAACGGGAATCACTTCAACTTCTGGTGGAGGACCTAAACTTTCAGGTTCTTCAGGAAGTTGGCTAGTGTTTTCAGAAGGTGTCACATCTTCATGATCGTCTTCCAGATCATATACTCTCCCACTGAATTCTTGAGATATGAGCTCCTTTTCTAAGAAGTCTCCATACCTTGCAACAAAAACCTTGTTTTCAGCTGGGTAATAAAAGTAGTAACCCATAGTTTCCTTAGGGTAACCTACGAAGATGCACTTTACAGATCTTTGTTGGAGTTTGTCTGCTGAGTCACGTTTAACATACGCCTCACAACCCCAGACCTTTAGATAAGACAAGTTAGGAACTTTCCCAGTCCATACTTCATATGGAGTCTTATCAACCTTCTTTGTTGGAACCATATTTAAAATGCGAACTGCAGATTCCAAGGCATAATCCCAAAACGAGTAAGGAAGAGTTGTTAGATTAAACATAGATCGTATCATATCTTGCAATGTACGATTCCTTCTTTCAGATACACCATTTTGTTGTGGAGTATATGGAGAAGTAAGGTGCTGGACAATTCCCTCCTTTGCTAAGTAATCTATAAACTCTTGACTCAGGTATTCACCACCTCTATCGGATCGAAGAGCTTTAATCTTCTTTCCTAGTTGCAACTCTACTTCTGCTTTAAACACTTTGAATGTCTCAAACACCTCATGTTTATGTTTAAGTAAATAAACATAACCATAACGGCTGTAGTCATCCGTAAATGTTAAGAAGTAGCTAGCACCTCTCCTTGACACATGTCTAAGTGGTCCACACACATCTGTGTGAATAAGACCAAGTAGATCATTCGCCCTTTCAATCCTATTTATAAAGGGTTTCTTAGTCATTTTCCCAGCAATGCAAGATTCGCATTTATCAAATGATTCATCATTGATCTTTTCTAAAAGCCCATCATGTTGCAGCTTTTTCATGCGATCTTTGCCAATGTGAGCAAGTCGACAATGCCAAAGATAAGATGAATCCAGACCTTTCTTGATTCTCTTATTGTTGATGCTATACATTGAATTATTTTTAACAAAAGCTTTATCATTATCATTCATATCAATTTCAAAGACACCATTCACAGCAATAGCATTAAAATAAAAAACACCATTTAAAGAAACCGAAATTCCATTGCTAGAAATAGTATGCTCAAAACCAAGGTTCAACAAACATGAAAATGAAATTACACCTCTAACAATTGACGGTGCATAATGACAATTATTTAAAGATAGTACTAAGCCCGAAGGCAACACTAAATCATAAACTCCTATAGCTTCAACTCCTGCATGCGCTCCGTTACCAACGTGCAAGAATTGTTGTCCATAGGCCAGCTTTCTCTCAACTCTAAACCCCTGCAAGGTATTGCAAATATGAATGCCACATCCCGTATCATATACCCATGAATTCAATTTAGGAGTAAGAGTGAATAATTCAATCATAAAGAACGCACCTGATGAACTGGGGTTACCAGCTTCATTCCCCTGCTTCTTGAGTCGCAAGTCATGAATATAGAGAGGACAATTGCGCTTCCAATGGCCCTTTTCATGACAATGGTGACATGCCTGATCCTTCTTGTTTGGTGGATTCACCTTTTTCTGCTTAGGCTGATGTTGCTTCATCTTGGGTTCAGGTTGATAGGCCATGACCTGCTTGCCTTTGTTAACCTTCCCTTTGCCTTTGTTCACATGCGATTTCTTCTGGATTCTCCCACCATGAATTGCCAACACTTGCGGGGTAGGATTCTTGACCTTGGCTGGTAGACTTTTCTCATACTCAATAAGCAATGCGAGTAATTCAGATACTGTCTTCCCCGAGCAGTGCATATTGAAGTTCTGCACAAAACCAGCAAAGTCCTTGTTAAGGGACCTGTTGATCAAGTGCACTTGCACATTGTCAGGGTAACCAAATCCAATTCTGTGAAGCTGATCAAAAGATTCCTTCATCTCAGTCACATAATCTTCAACTGGTTTACCATCACCATGCTTGCAGTTATGTAGCTTGTCCAATTCATCATACAATTCAACTGCTGGTGGTTTCTCATAAGATTGCCTAAGAACATCAAGCATATCTTTTGGGAAAAAGTACTCAAACTTCTTTTGCAATTGAGCACTCATGCTAGTGAGCATTAAACAAGCAACCTCATTAAACTTAGCATGTTCCACCCTCCATGCCGCCTTGACTGCTTCTGGTTCAGAAGCAGCAGGCTCAGCTGGGCATTCTTCGGTCAAATAGTCCATTTTACCGGTCGACCTCAAGACAATTCTAAGTGAGCGGTACCAATCATTGAAATTCTTTCCAGTCAGTTTCTCTCTCTCAAGATGACTCTTGAAAGCAGAAATCACAGATGGGGTATCGGGTTGAGCCATATCTACAGATAAAAGTTCAAACATTAGTATTTTCGATAATAAATATCTTCAAGAAAATAAAATACCCATTAGTTATATTCATATAACCACCAAAATTTTCTTGAAAACCTAGGATCTAACTTTACATAGTTCCACCACATCAGTTGATCTGCTAGTGGTGAAAGTACAAAAGATAGTAATCTGTCGAACAATAATTGGCAAACAAGATTTCCAATTCCTAGATCATTATGGGAATTACATCAAATTGATTCATCAATTTGCCTTGTAAGCATGTTTCATCCCATCTCATGCCTTAAGTTCTAGGTCTCACGCACAACTTAATTAAGTCGTCTACCTTAGAAACTGTAAAATTACAATTATGGTCTCACGCGTTAAAAGAATTTTACCTTGTTATAGTAATTTAGCCTAGGTCTCACGTTTACTAAATTAAAATTCCAAGTGTTTCTTATAGGTAGATGGCATGTAACTTAAATTATAAAGGGTATTTATTTTTGATATGTCAATCAAAATATGTACAAAGATGCATGCACTCATCTTTATAACATAAGTTTTCATAAAAACTTTTTATATCCAATTTGTGAAATTAATACACAAAGTTTTACTTGAGGTTTATGCCAAAACCCTAAGATGACTTTCTACAACATATGATTTTAAAAGTAATTCGTTTAAGACATATTCAAGATTGTGATAACCAAGGCAGACTCTAAGGCTCTTTTCTAAGCCTTCAAATCACGGTTATGAATATCATCTTAAAAGACTTAATTTTAAAAACATATTTGCACAAAACATCATTCAAGCAAAAGTTTATGGATTCAATCTCAAAATAGTAATAAAGTTTGAATTTTGCTAGTCTCGACTGGGAGCTGATTACCGTGCGAATCGGACCACGATTGTCAATAAGACCTTGCAAGATTCTTACTTTATCACTTTAGGGTTTCAAAATTATTAGTCCATATTATTTTCTTTTATGAAAATCACCCTTTTTATTGCTTACATCAAGTCAAACAATTAAGAAAACAATAAAACAAGTAATTTAAAGAAAATAAACAACTAATAATAAAACCTGAAACAATTAGCCACATGCAAACCATATTAAAAGATCCTAATAAAATCAATTCTAGGTATAATTATGCATGTAATCACCTAAGGCCTTCCCTTCTTAATGGAAGTGGAGCCACATACATTGACGAATCAATTGCGTAGGCCAAAGATAATATACACACCACATAGCATATAAATTGATTTTAATATATATGGAGTCTTCCCCAATTTTAGATCTATTTAAAACATGTGACATAAATAAACAAACAAGATCCATGACTAACATGCATGTTTCGTCACGGATTAACCTAACAATTAGCACATAGGTCACAAGTATGTCCACAAAAACCGGTTTAGACCTAGGGTTTCTATATGATTATTATATAATCAAGAAAACCACAAACCCTAATTAGGGTTTTATAGTGGAAATCGACCCCCCCCTTAAAATTAGGGTTAGGGTTACAAAAATTTTTAAAAAAAATTTAAAGAAAACCCTAGAAAAACATGTATCTAAAACAATTAAAGATCCGATTTTTATTACGTTTTAGTAATCAATTACATGTTATCCATGGCTCGTGATGCCACTGTTAGAGTTTGACAATCAAAGTACACATATTGCGGAAGCTAGGATCAAGTAATAACACGTATAAAGATTAACTAAAACATAAATAGAAAACATACCCGATGCACTTCAAATAAACCTTGATTCTTGTACAATTAGATCAATGATAAACCCCTTACCGTTTTGTTTATCGATCTCTTGATAATTACTAAAGTAAGTAATTACCTCGTTCTTGTACACACAAACTACCAACGAATAAAGGTTTGATGCAAGTAAACAAAACACTTAATTTGCTTATGAAAATTTCGATCCTAAAACCCTTATGGGAGTGAGGATCGATCGACCAAGAGAAGAAACAAGGAGAAGAAAACTTTAGGGTTTTGTGTGTGTGCACAAGAGATGTGAAACCCTAATCCTTGGCCTTGTATATATACTAGGTGATTCCTTGGAGCACAAGCAAGGGTGGATCGACCCATGGTGTGGGCTTCGACCGGCCTAGGCACCCTTGGGGTGTTTCTAGATCCTTCTTGACTCCCAAGTTACACTCTAGTCCTCGTTCTCTTATCCCTTAATAATAATTAATACTTACGTTTAATATTAATGATTATTTAGTCCCTTAAGTGTTTATAAATATATATATACGATACATTTAACATATATATATTTATTTACATTATTCTTGTTTGTAAAGTGTGCAATCCCGAGGTCTCGGGTTCGATACTAGACATTTACTAATTAATATTTATACGTAACTTTTAACAATGCAGAGCATAAAAAATGTGTAGCTGTTGTACAAGTATAAAATTATGTTGGATAGAATCAGGTTAAAACTTAAACGCAAGTGTATTAATGTAATAATCTAATAATCAGCAGCAAGAACACTCACTCAAAACCAAATGCAGACAGATCATACCACCTCACAACTAACTCACTTCTGATTCCCAACACTCACTCAAAACCAAACACTTTAAACAGCCATACACCCTTTTACTAGCTTTACTCACCAAAGAAAGAAAAAAAATAAAATAATAATAAACGGAACCATTTGACAGGAAAACGCGAGCCATGGTGTGCATGTGACGCCGTCCGGTACCGTTTTTCGAGACCATTTCGGCTGGTCACGACGGCTCATGACTCGAAAACGCGAGCCACGGTGTGGAGCTCGCGCCGTCCGTGTCGCGTTTTGCCGGAAAACGTCAGCCTTGGCGCCGGGTACCGAGAGGCGAGAGCCCTAAGCATTTTAGAGTTTGTATAAAGAAAACACAAACATAGAAATACAAATATAAATAGAAATAAGTTCAATAACACTAAATAATTGAGAAAAAGGACCGACAATGACTTTGTATATATAGTCTCAAACAAATTGTACACACTTTTATTTAATTTAAAAGAAGATAAGTACAGTACATGATAGTAATTATATAAACCATGATAATGTAGCATTGCTGACACGTGGCCTCCTCTTTCATTTCAAACCAAACCATCGGAATGGATGGAATCAGATCTCCTCAACAATTTCTTCATTCCTCCAATAGCTGACAACAATTAAGATCAATTACAAACTTGCATTGCTGACATTTTAAAATCAATTCGTATTTCACTGCTCTTCCACACTGGGTGCATGGACCATCGCTCTGAATCCCTTGAACAAACGAGAGAGGATGCGGGTGACGACGACTTTCAAACTTGTGAACACCCCCAAACTTTATATTCACATACTCATAAGGTCCTTCACGATAGATATCATAATCTGATACAGATGTTTCAGATTGAAGTATGTGTGGTGCACAACCAGTATGGATTGACCAGGCACACTCATAACAGTGGTAGAAACACGACTCTGGATTTAATCGGTTCTCACAAATTTCACAAAAGTATTCACTTTTATGATTTTCAGCCGGGAGGTAACTTAATCTCATAGGGTGCTTGTCAATCTTATGCCTAATTTCACGAGGCAATAGCAAAGCACACCCGACATGTACAACAACATCTTCACAAGTGTCACAAGCGAATGAACCTTGATCATAATTAATGGAACTTTTACATATAAGACAATATGTGTCGTTCCCTTTTTCGAAAGATATGGAAAGGAGGTGACCTGAATGAGCTTCGTGTGAGATGTTTTGAGGCAAGAAACTACAAGTAACATCAATATGATAATCACATTGAACACAACTGTAGACAAACCCATTACACTGTAACCCACAAACATCGCAATAAAACACGGATAAAAACTTATTAGGGGCATTTGAATGGAGAATGAGTGTATGTTTGGGGTGACCTGGGTATTTTTCTACTTGAGGAGGAAGCTGGGTGGCACACCACTCATGCAGAACAAAGTTACAGTCGTCATTGACACACTTGTAAAATGGAACACTTGTGACTGGTCTAACACACGCATTGCATAATAGTTGAACCTTCTTCATTGGGTTATGACAAGATAAAACATTTGTTTTTGAAGAAGTTGGCATGCTTGTAGTATCACAGCATTCAGAACGGACCAGAATTAGGGGGTGTGGATGAAGGCTGTGCTTTACGTCATTCCCCTCATCTGCTCCAGAAGTTCCATGTTCAACTAGTTTAGCAAACATGTGTTTTGGTATGCTGTAACTTTCATCAGGGAATGGTAGATGGAGGAGATCCGGATATTCAGAATCCTCATAATTTTTTATGAGCAATCTGTTTTCGGTACCTAGTAAACAAAAATTGTGGTTAAAATGAAGAGCTAAATTGTCGGACTATCAAAAAGTATAAACACTCATAGTATCTGACTTACCTCCTGATGTCGCACAAGGAATATGTGCATAGTATCTGCATTTTTCACATTTATAAATCCAGGTGTTTGCACTCATACCAAAGCCATCTTTACATACCCTGCACTTAGGAAAATATTGATCATACTGATCTTTGTATGGGAAGGAATAAGAAAGGATGAGCGGGTGAGGATGAGAGAAAACATCATTTGTAGCATTTTGTATCATGAGATTTTCTGGTAGGAAAGCACAGTCACTGTGGATGAAGAGGCCAAAACACGTTGTACATATATAAAAAGTACCTTCGTGTTTCTTACCACAAGCGTTGCATTCAGACAAATGTGGTTTGGGGGTAGCCGCTAATGGGTGCCGATGGCTAGGGTGATAAATCAACCGGTCTTCTACGGAGGCTATAGCGCAATTACCATGAATTAGAAATTCACACCCTGAACAATAGTAACAGAGCCCATCAATATCATTTCTTCCACAGAAAAAACAATAACACCAATTTGTTCTGAAATTAAAGTGAAATAATGTAAGAGTATGAGCGGGGTGGGATGTGTGTTTTAACGTAATGGGAAGCTCGCCGCAGAATTTATGGAGCGAGTAGTCACATGAATGGGCACACTCATTGTAATATCTGTGAAACCAATTGATTTCTTTGAGACACAGATTACATCGACGACGTCGAAAGTTTTGACGCGTAATTAGCTCACCACCGCCATTGTCATCGTCATCGCCATCGTCATCGTCATCATATTTTTCTTCGTGTAGTGGATAGTTTGGTTGCAAATCAATGAGATTGAGTGGATGCTCGTGTTCAAGGATCTTGTCCATTATAATTGTATGTTTGTTTATTACTCTTTTAGATAGATGTAATGTTGCATTATAGACAAGGATTAATTATCCTTGTTTTATGGAGAGACCCAAAGAGTATATGTTCTTTTCTTATTTGCAAAGTTTTGCATATTTGGTGATTTTACATTCTTTATCAAAGACACTCTAAAGTTTTTCATGACAAATTCTTTTGCCAAGTTAGCAAACGAACTCTTTTTCTTTAGAATAAAGTAAAGTAAAAATCACTAAAGCAAAATCTAATATGCTAAACCTTGCCAATGAGAAAAGAATATACACTAAAAAAAAAAAAAAAAAAAAAAAAAAAAAAGGTGGTGGAAGAAAAATGGATAAAGTAGATGAAGATGAAGATGAGAGAATAAGGTAATTATTTGGTTGGTATCGTGTCCGTAACTCAAATAATACACATGACACGTTAATCAAATAATAGTTCTTCGCACAAAGTATCAAAAACATAATCCGGGTAAATTCATCTATTTTACTGCAAGCCCAAATTGGGTTGATTGGGCTTATTTTTATGTTTGAAAACTGTGAAACTTTGTTTAACGGGATGCAGGTGCTGCGGTGATGCATTATTTGATAAATCTTTTATGACATATTAATTAAAATCATTTAATTACTTTACAATCTTTGCATAAAAAATATTGTGTATGCCTATATAATTTGATATTTATGCGTTTTCGTATAACCAAATTATGTAATACAGTTCGTATTCTTTATCTATTACTCTAACGTAATTAAAAAAACCATAAAAGTTGCCGTTTTTAGATGCAATGTTTCATTATAGACAAGGATTATCCTTGTTTTATGCAGAGACCCAAAGAGTATATGTTCTTTTCTTATTTGCAAAGTTTTGCTTGTTTGGTGATTTTACATTATTTATTAAAGAGACCAAGTTAGCAAATAAACTCTTTTTCTTTAGAATAAAGTAAAGTAAAAATCACAAAGCAAAATTTAATATGCTAAACCTTGCCAATGAGAAAAGAATATACACTCTAAAGCATGATAGATAAAATAAAAAATAAAAAAAATGGTAAAAGTACATGAAGATGAAGATGAGAGAACAAAGAGAGAAATGTTATTTTTAAATTATCTCTGAATTTGTGTTTTGTCTTTTGGCATGTGATATACTCTTTCTTTATTTCTTTTTTCTTTTTTTGTCAGATAAAAACTTAATAAGTTTAGTTTTTTTAATTAATTGAGCTTATAATTTTAGAAAGTCATTCTCCAATTCGCAAATTGTATTTAAAAAGAGAAAACAAGTTGATACGAGATTTTACATATGCTATGATTTTTTTGGCGTAAATAATTTTGATTATGATATATAATATTAATTTAGTTTTGAAAAACTAGTTAATATAGTGATGCCACTCCGATGGACGCTTGCATGTCTGTTCGGGTTTAAAAATAGCCTTACAACTTTACTGTGTACAACTATAAAACTATTGCTTAAAGTTTAAATTATGTTATAAAAGTCTATCCAAAAAGAAAACTAAGTTATAAATTAAGCTATGTTACATATTAATAATACACTTCTATAAACCGTACCTGACCGACTTACCGACCCGATCATTTGAACCTTTAGCTTTCTCTTCTCAACTAACCATGTAAATGAGCCACCTTAGTTTTACTCCTGGGTCCGCCACTGCTCTAAAGCGGTTTCTTTACTAAGCTGATGCGATAAATTAGTGGTCAACAAGTCAAATGGTCAAGGTCGGGTTAAGTTGTGTCATATGATGTTTTTTCAATGATTAAAATTGAGATTTTTTTCTATAACTAATTGACAATGCAATGTGCATCAGTGCACGTGCGTGTTTCTAAAAGATTATTACTCCCTCCGTCCCAAAATTATTATCCCCCAATAAAAAAACATACATTTATTACAGTTTTCTCTTTCTTATTTATTGACAGAATAACAATTTTGCCTTTAGTTAATTAATTAAAGTCTTCTTTAAGGTATGTAATAATAATTTTAGACAAGGGTAATATAGTAAACTTGGTTAAACTTCATTATCTATTTTTAGTAGTAGATAATTAAATTGAGACATCCCAAAAATAAAACATGGACAATAAAATTGGGAAGGAGGGAGTATTATTTTTTTTAATCATAGTGATAAAACTGAGAAAACTTAAACAAATCTTTAATTGTAATATTGTTTATAATTACTGAGAACATAAAAAAGAATTTAATAAAAGTATTAATTACATTTCACTTTTCTCTCTCATTAGCATTGTTAAAAATTCAACATCTCACTTGACCATTGTATAGATAGTATATCATTGAAAGTCGTCTTACTTCAAACTACGTACGTACAACCGTATCTTAAACAAATCCCAATCGAACAAGCAGTTTGGATATATAAATCAAACTCAAATCTAACTTGAAGGCATGATTATATATTTACGAGATGAGTGAATATAAGGTGTGTGTCTGTGTGCTTGTATATATATATATATATATATACATATATATACTTGTATATATATATATACATGTATATATATATATATACATGTATATATATATATATATATATATATATATATATATATATATATATACATATATATATATATATATATATACATGTATATATATATATATATATATATATATATATATATATATATATATATATATATATATATATATACATGTATATATATATATACATGTATATATATATATATATATATATATATATATATATATATATATATATATACATGTATATATACATGTATATATATATACATGTATATATATATATATATATATATATATATATATATATATATATATATATATATATATATATATATATATATATATATATATATACACATGTATATATATATATAGCGGGAATTTTCAAGAAAATTTTGCGATAATTATTTACGAATAATGTTTGGGCGGGGTTTCTCATTGTGAGATCGTGATATGTTTTTTGCCGACACGTGTTGTATTTGTTTGGAACAAAAAATGTTTGGAACAATATTGTATCAAGCTATATTTATAGTTGTCGTACGACGTCCTTTTTGGAATGGATGTTGTGTCGGGCACCAGTGTGTTACGGCGGGGCTGATTTTGACCCTTATAGTTTAAAAAAAATTATGATAATTTTAAAGTTATTTGATAGGTTAAGGATGCATTTTGAAAGTTCTTTTATTTAGAAACTAATATATATATATATATATATATATATATATATATATATATATATATATATATATATATATATATATATATATATATATATATATATATATATATCAAACTTCAACGTTTTTTTATAAAATCGTATGTACGTCAAAAGTATATCAATATTTGGGTTTGTTTTGTTCGTTATCGAGAGGCCTTTTTACCAGTATTTTTTTATTCAAAAAACCGTTAGGTATCTATTAGATATTTGGCAAATAAAGTTTGATATAAAAAAGTTGTAAATATTAAAATGTTCAGGGTGTGTTTTGTAAGTTTTTTTTTTCGCTCCTTATATAGTACAAGTGGGAAGGTGCCCGCTGCGTTGCAACGGAAATTTTTGAGGAATTTTTGCGATAATTATTTACGAATAATGTTTGGGTGGGGTTTCTCATTGTAAGATCGTGGCATGTTTTTTCCCGACAGGTGTTGTATTTGTTTGGAACAAATGTTATGTGAAGCTATATTTGTAGTTGTCATACGACGTCCTTTTTGGAATGAATGTTTTGTCGGGCATCAATGTGTTGCGGCGGGACTAATTTTGACCGTTATAGTTTTAAAAAACTTTAGGATAATTTTAAAGTTATTTGATAGGTTAAGGGTGTATTTTGAAAGTTCTTTTATTTAGAAATTATATATATATTAAACTGTAACATTTTTTATAAAACCGTACATACGTAAAAAAAAATATACCAATATCGGGCTTGTTTTGTACGTTATCAAGAGACCTTTTTGCCGGTATTTTTTTTGTTCAAAGAAACTCGAGATATCAGTTAGATACTTGGTAAATAAAGTTTGTTGTATAAAAATGTCGTAAATAGTAAGAAGCTGAATTTTATCAAGGGACCTTTTCGGGCTTGTTTTGTACGTTATCAATATTGGGCTTGTTATGTACGTTATCAAGAGACCTTTTTGCTGGTATTTTTTTTTCAAAGAAACGAGAGATATCAATTAGATGCTTGGTAAATAAAGTTTATTTTATAAAAAGGTCGTAAATAGTAAGAAGTTGAAGGTTTGATTTGTAAATATTGTTTTTTAATTATTTTTTGGGACCGGATTTTTTTGTCTCTTTATTCATTTGTGGGATTTTCTGCAGGGAATTTATTATTATTTTATTCATATAAATAGTATTCTATTACTTTTCGCCATAGAGTAGCATGTTCTATCACTCTATTATATATATAGATAATAGATAATATGTTAAACTTTTTGTTTCGAACATATGACGACCCTTTCATATTTCAAAACTTTTAAATTCTACACATTTCTTTACCTTATTATTTTCATAATATAATTTCTTTTATGTGACAATACAATTCTATAGTGTGTGCATTCGAATAGGGCCGAGCAAAACAGATCGAAAACCGAATCGAACCAAAAAACCCGAGCTGAACAGGTCCGATCGAAACAGAACCGACCATATTCAGTTCAGTTTTTGGTTCTATATTTTTATGATTTTTGGTTTCGTTTCGAATCGGTTTAGTTCGAACCAAAACCCAAAAAAATACACCTAAACCATACAATCCCAACCGAACCGAATGGACCAACAAAAAACCGTATCAAACCGAGTCACTTCAGTTTGGTTCTTGGTTCATGTCTTTCACAAAATCAGTTTTTGGTTCGCTTCAGTTTCGGTCGGTGGTCGGTTCGGTTTTGACCCGCTGTTTAACCCAACATTTGACCCTAAAAGCATATTACGTTTACTTTTTCTAAAATTATGAATCACAATGATTATGAGTGTTAGTATAATGTGAAATGATAATGAATGTATCAATCTCTATATTATTGTTTGGATTGTATAGTAGGGTATGGATATCAACTTTTTGACCAAATGTGATTTTATCTTTATATTCTAAATAGTTGAAAGATAAAAAGAAAACAAACAGGAAACAAAGAGAGATTTCATCATATAACCATTCTAAATAGCTTGACTAAAACCATGACATTGATGATTTTACCTTCTTTATTAAAGGCCTATAATATTCCGTGACAAATTCTTTTACAAAGTTAGCAAACAAACTCTTTTCTTTAGAATAAAGAAAAGTAAAAATCACCAAGCAAAATCTAATATGCAAAACCTTGCGAGTGAGAAAAGAATTTACAATCTTTTGGTCTCTACAACTCTACTAGAGGCAAGGTTGTCTAGATCCCGATCCTGATCTTAGGATCGTACAATTCTATGTTCCACGTATAAAAACGAGTAGGATAATAGTATGATCTTAGTTCGAGTAGAGTTAATCTAGGATCTCACGCAAAATCGTAAATGATCCGATCCTAATACAATCCCAAGTTCTTATTGTTTTTTTTACCTAACTCAAGCCCATTTTGGCCTAATTTAGGCCCAGTCACATTAATCCAATAGCTAAACTTTAACTAACTTAATAGATGTATTGCATTATTTCTATTAGTATGTGTTTAAATACTAATCATGCATGATCATGTTCTTCAAATCTCTACTACAGTTAACAGAAGTATAACAATTTGTAAAGAATAGACACATACCGGCCATATGTTAGAACAAATTAATATGTAATTGACAACTGCATAAATATATAATAGTATATCGTTTGAAGTCGTCTTACCAGAGCCGTCCCATTGATTTGGGTGGCTCGGTGCGAAATTACGAATGAGGCTCTTTAAATCACGAAAATCTTAACAATAATGGAAAATTCAAAACATTATATATACTTATACATGTATAAATACTAATAAACATATACTAAATCGGAGGCCCCTCACATAATATTTGACATGTATAAATATACTTAGACATGTATAATTACCAATGGACATATAATAAATCGAAGGCCTCTCACAAACGGAGGCCTTGTGCGGTTGCACCACTTGCACATACTAATCGCCACCAGTGCGTTTTAACTGCACGTACGGCGATATCTTAAATTAATCCCGATCGAACAAGTAGTTTAGATTTATAATCTAACTTAAAGGCATGATTATATATTTACGAGATGACTGAATATAAGAACATGCGACCCTTTCATATTTCAAAACCTTTAAATTCTACATATTTCTTTACCTTATTATTTACATAATATAATTTCTTTTAAACACGTAAATGTGATAAGAGTGTGTGTTGTCAAAGATTAAAGTTAACCCATTATATATGTGACAAGACAATTCAATGATGTGTGCATTTGACCGTGAAAGCATATTACTTTTACTTTTTTTTAAGAATTATGTTTTTAACCAATATTGTGAAAAAGTTAATATTACTAACAAAATGGAACATTAACATAGTTTTAAGTTCAATCTGAAGGCTTGTTAACGTTTGAGCAAGTCTATATGTTTCTAGAGCATTTTATAGTTATTTCTCATCTTTTTCATTTTAAGATTTCTTCGCATTTGATCTTATAATGGAGGAAGCCTTTTTAAAGCATTAATAACACTAAGACACTAAAAAACTTAAAATTAAGCATCACAAGTAATAAAGATAAATGTACAACCAATTTAAACGCGATCACTTTATTAATTGTCATTACTTGTATATAATAAATATTTTTTAAGCATTACAACTTGTATAGCTAGGTTTACAAATACTTAATGCACAAATACATAAATTCAACAAATATAATTAATGCTCTTCTAAAAGTATCCATTATCATATGATACAATCTAAAAAGCTGCTAAACAACCAAGCACTTAAAAGACAATTATATAAACATAATTAAAGCGTACAACTCCTAGCCATCACTTTCGCCTTTTGATGCCGTTAACATATATTTTAAGTTACCCACCACTATAACGCGCGGATACCGTCTTCTCAAAAGCATGTTTCTATACTTGCATTTTCAGAAGCTCCTACTATTAAACATATTATTTACAACGTTTGAAAGATAAAAATCACAAAGAAAATTGTAGGTTAACATTATTAAACAATCTTATATCTAACCACTCAAGGGTGTTATAGTGGCAAAAGGGCTTGTAACTAGCACTCTAAAATGTGTGAGTCTCAAGTTCAATTCTACTAGGTGCAAACAACCTTGAAGTGGTCACACCAACCTCCTGAAAATGGAGGGTTTTACCTGGTTTGAATATGTGTGACAGTGGGTTCAAACCTCATGAATTAGTTGGCCAAAATATCGAAAACTATGATTACCCTCAAAAGACAATCTTATCAATAACGCATCAATTTTGCAAACTTGAAAGTGTTAGAATGGTGAACTCGTTGGTTTAACTTACATTATCCTCATTCTGTTTCGGATTGTAATCCCTAATAAAAATAATTTTATTATTGACCAATAATTATAAAATACATAATTAGCATAAACTTAACTCTAATAGACCTTAAGCTCATAAATTGTTTGGGCCAACTAATAATCTATCACTTAATAGAATGCTCAAGATTCTTCTGAAATATCCTATGTTATCCATGAAGGTTCAATAAGCTAAGATTAAATATTCTTTAGTCTCATGTAAAGTGTGGAGTGTACATTCTTTATGTAAGTATCTAGGAGTCTATTTATTTCTTGGGACGTGATCTCAATTATGTATGTAAATAGATCCTTGCCCTACATTTTGGGATACTAATAGTATAACTAGAGTTGTTTTTTTCTTTCTTTCAAACCTACGCTTCATTAAAATAATAATAATAATAATAAAAATAATAAATAAATAAATGAATAAATAAAAATAAAAATTATACATATCATTCCTAGAAAGCAAGAAAAGTTCAAAACAAAAGGAACACCCCATCTAACTATTAAAGTAGAAGAAGATGTAACGAACGATTGAATGGCAATTTTGTTGTTTTGTCGCCTAGTCCACAAGAAAGATAACTGGAAATTCTTCGACCACGATGGAATATTAGTTACAACTACCATGACCCTTTATTTTAAAAGAATACATCGGAAAAAAAAACATATTTGTTGGAGATACATTCAAATTTACTATGACATAGGTAGTTGGAGGGGTAGTATCACTCAAATTACCCTATTTTATTCTGAAAATCAACTTAAAGAACCTTACAACACAATTTCATAAACCATGACAATGCCCATATATTAGTTATTATGGACAATTTTTGCAATGCATTAAACTTATACTATTTGAAATCTAGCTCTACAAGTTTACATATGCGGTCACGAAAGATCTTGAAAGAAGTTCATTATATGCAACCAAAGTCATTCCAAAATCTTTAAAACAGACAAGTTCCCTCCCCACAAGCCCAAATCGATCAATCAAATCAATCAAATCGATCTACACAAAATCATCATCTCAGTCGTCAAAACCAAAACCAAACATCCTCCAACCGCCTTAGTACGACCTCTTGATCATTACTTAATACTCCACCCCCCAAACCCAGATGATCGCGAAACCCCTCGAACATAAAAACATCATGATGTCTCCACCATATTAATAACAAAAACATGGAGCAACGTTTCAATTCCTAGATGGACACCGACGCACGCTAAATAAAACTTGTCCATTGGATTAACTATGTTTTCACCAAATTCATTATCGAAATCAACCTCATCTCTAACACCATGAACGTAGTGATGATACCGAATGAATGCAATAATCACTTCGATAGTGTTTTGAGATAATGGTAAATCAATCACGGTTCCATCCACAAAACCAAGGTTGTCAGGATCGGGATCCTACCTAGGATCGTTTTCGGCTTTGCAAGATCGGGATCGTAGGATCGGTTCGGGATCGTAAGATCCTATGAAAATGTATATATTTTTGTGTTGGGGTTGTAGTTTTATATTCCTATATAATATTTCATATGATAAACGAATCTAATTGGAGATAAAAGAAAATGTTATATGTTTAAGTACCGTAGTAGTAGAATATTAGATATATTGCAATGCTCACTTGCACAAAGTTACAACATAAGTGCACCTACTTCTTATTTAATGTTTTTTTATTATAGGTTTTTTGTAATAACATTTAGATTAATGCAAAAATATAGTATTAATTTATTGGTACGTGATTCTGTGACTTTTTCATTACAGTATATAGAATGTGCAAAAAGATAAATGGATTATATCTGAAAATGAAGCCACATAATTTTATAACAGTGGACAACATAATATTTTTTTTTTGATAATCAAATAAATTAAATTAGGATATTCTGATAATATTACTAAAAAATTTTAACATATAGTTCATGCTTTTATATGAAACATAAAATAAATTATGAACAAAATTGGACCAAGTATCCATATGGTTTACTTCGATAACAAGCTTCTGACATGTTATAAAGCACGAAACCAAAAAAGACACATGTAAAATATTTCTAAATAATCCGTAAAAACATAATGATTTGTCACTCATTAATCTTGCAAAAAGACAGTCAATTAACAACATCAAAATAATAGCTTTCATGAAGAATTCTTAGTCATTGGGCTTTAAGACATGGACTTATGCTTAATAAGTTAATATAAAAAAAATTTAAAAAACAAAAAAATAAATAACTCGGCGATCCTACGATCCTACGATCCGATCCCACGATCCTATGTGCGATCCTACGATCCTGATACGATCCTACTCGAATTACGATCTTGTTAAGATCCTGATCGTCTTTTGTGCGTAGGATCGTAGGATCGTACGATCCTACGATCAGGATCGCGATTTTGACAACTATGCACAAAACCATTGACTAGTCTCTTAACAAACTCGGATTGGTGTCCTAACATACTAAATCGACTGTAATGAACTACACCATCCAATAAACTCCTCAAACCAACTGCAAATTAATAAAACAACAAACAATCCAATACTATTTATTAATTAAAAAAAAATGATTCTACCTTTGTTAACTGCGCACTTAGGTTTTGCCTTTTCATATCTTTGCTTACTTTCCTCTTACCCATTTCATTTATCCTAAACTCGGCACTATTAAATCTTTCAACGTTCTGCACATATAATATATAAGAAGCATTAAATAAAAAATAGTAACAAATTTAAAATAAGAATTTTTGAATTTTATCATGATCAAGAAACATTGAGAATATATATAATTAAACATCCAATTATCATAAAAGCATATTCAAGAAAATTCTTAAACTAACAACAAAGAATTAATAATTATCCCAATTACACATAACAACTTTCAAATATTATCACCATGCAGATTTTTTAATGATCAGGATACATTGAGAATATATATAATTAAACCTCCAATTAGCATAAAAAACAAACTATTTATTCATAAAAATTTATTCTTTAAATTCAAAGAATCCTCGTTATCACAAAATTTTATTTTATTATAATTTTATCATTAAGCAACAATAACATAAGTAACTGTTTTGAATAAACTCGTAATCAAGAACCATGCATCAAGATAACTTGAACAATAACACAAGTAACAGTTTTATCACAAAAATTTATTTTATTATAATTGTATCATTAAGCAACAACAACATGTACAAGTAATAGTTTTGAATAAACTCGTAATCAAGAACCATGCATCAAGATAACTTGAACAATAACACAAGTAACAGTTTTATCACAAAATTTTATTGTATTATAATTTTATCATTAAGCAATAACAACAAAACAAGTAATAGTTTTGAATAAATTCGCAATCAAGAACCACGCATTGAACATCACAAACCCTAAATATATTTGAGTATAATCAATAAAATAAAACTAAACTTTAAATTGAAAGAATCCTCATTTATCATTGTGATAGATCTTTTTATTAAAATTTTATCATGGCTAATTAAGCACTAATCATATCAATTAACAACAACATTGACAAAAGTACTAAACAGTTTTGAACATCACAGATTAACTCATAAAGAATCAAGAAAATTAAGAAACCCTAATTAAATTTCAAACCTCTTCATCACAGAATGACACGTGATCATTAATCCGATGACAATAACTTTTCCAGAAACAAAATTTACACCTCTTCTTACAGTGTAATGTCATGGTACCGGTTTCTAATTTGGATGATTAAACAACTGGGTTTTGTTTTAAGATATGAGTATTATGTTTTGGATGATCAAAATGGGCTTTGTTTCTGGGATATGAGTATCAACTTATATAGAGATGATGAGTTTGCATGCATGTCTGTGTTGTTGACTGTTGTGTGTGTGTGGCCGGGTTTTTAAATTTGAATTGATGTTTGTGTTTTTACAGTTTTAGTCCCTTTTACTGTTAGAAAGTTTTTATTAATTCATTTCTTAGTCCCTTTCTTGCACCACAAATAATTAATTAAGATATACTCATTTTAATTACTACTAGTTATTTTAACTCTAATTACTTACTTAAACCTAAAAGTTTTATGGGAACAACTAATGTACGCAATAATTATTTTGACACAAATGAACTTTTAATTTTAATGTGTTTTGTAACAAACGTGGGTGGGATGCAAATACAAATTTTCTAGACAAACCGTTACACTATAATTTTCTAGACAAACGTGTAAGATATGTAGTAGTATTACTTAAGATTTACTAATAAATAAAGAAATCCTTCTTATCGACCCATGAATATTACGGGGTTTTGGTATTTATATATTTATAACCCGTGCATATACGAAATATCTTGTATTATGATTAAAAAATAAAATAAAAATTTTAAAAAATAGTTCAATATAGATAAAAGGGTTTGTCTAACGGGCATATCCTCGGAGCAATTGGGTTTTAACGTAACTATAAAAGTTTACGGATACTTTAATGAGATATTGGTAAGAAAATGTTTCATATTTGCCACCTTTTGTCATTGTATGTAGCGATTTTTTTTATTGTAGCACTAACTTTTTTAAATCGTGTCATAGTGTGTGCTGGTGACTTGTTAGACCTGTTGCAGCAGGTTGAGTTAACGATCGTTTGTTTTATTATTGCAGCGTTAGTCCTTTATACTAACGACCGTTTATTAATAACTAAATGGAGCTTGTTAACTTAACGATCGTTTATTTTATTATTGCAACGTTAGCCCTTTAAACGTTTGCACGTTTTCGTTCATTTTTACACGTTTTCGTCTGTTTTTACACATTTTCGTCCGTTGTTACACGTTTTCGTTCGTTTTCGCACGTTTTTACACGAAAAAAAATAAAAAATTAAAATAATAATAATAATAATAATAATAATAATAATAATAATAATAATAAATAACAATAATAATAATAATAATAATAATAATAAATAATAATAATAATAATAATAATAATAATAATAATTTCATACGGTTTTATCCGTGTTCATACGTTTTTATCCGTGTTCATATACTTTTATTTGTTTTCGTCAATTATTATACGTTTTCCTCCGTTTTTCTTATATTTTTCCGTTTTCATCCATTTTTATAAATATAATATTATGAAAAATGATAAAAATATATGAAAATGGATAAAAACATATGAAAACTTGATATTTGATTTTAAATAAAGATTTTGACCCTTTTCTGGTCAGAATCTTCAAAAGTGTAAAACACGAAAGTTGTCCAGAATAATGTTTTACATCAAGACACGTGAAATTTTTATTATTATTGTTATTATTTATTTTATTATTATTATTATTATTATTTATTTTATTATTATTATTATTATTATTATTATTATTATTATTATTATTATTATTATTATTATTTATTTTATTATTATTATTATTATTATTATTATTATTATTATTATTATTATTATTATTATTATTATTATTATTATTATTTATTTTATTATTATTATTATTATTATCATCATTATTATTATTATTATTTTATTTTATTATTATTTTATTATTTTTATTTTTTTCGTGTAAAAACGTGCGAAAACGAACGAAAATGTGTAACAACGGACGAAATCATTTAAAAACAGAAGAAAACGTGTAAAAACGGACGAAAACGTGTAAAGGACTAACGTTGCAATAATAAAATAAACGGTCGTTAAGTTAACAGGATTCATTTAGTTATTTATAAACGGTCGTTAGTATAAAAGACTAACACTGCAATAATAAAACAAACGATCGTTAACTCAATCTATGCAACAGGTCAAACAGGTCACCGGTACACACAATGGCACGATTTAAAAAAGTTAGTGCTACAATAAAAAAAAAAACGTTCGCTACATACAATGACAAAATGTGGTAAGTATGATGCCTTTAGAGTTAATATTTAACGGAAAATATAATGACCTCAAATGTAAAGTAAGTTAACTGATAGAGATCATAAATGTAACGAAAATAACAATAGGGACTAATTGTGTCTATTCGGTTTTCGACATAATTAGTATGCTTTATACGAATTTAGTCGCACAAGGTTGATTAAACATTTACAAATCTTTAATCATGTGGCAGCCGTATAAACACGTGACAAATTAAATTAACATTTAATTTAACGGATCTTAACATATACATATGCTATCAATCAAGAATAAGCAATTAAACTTGATGCATTAAAACTTTCGGCTGAATAAGATTTAGCACAAATTATCTTACAATTTCATAAATCATCATATTTATAAATTGAGTAAAATACACCGTTCGTCCCTGAACTTGCATCAAAATATCATCCTTAGTCTAAATAACAACTTTTTATCATCAGAGGTCCTTTTTCCATGTTTTTTTATCATTCAAGGTCCCTTTGACCTCACTTGACTGGTACGTCAAACGGACGCATAATCATTTGAGGAACTTTGGGTGTCCTAGGTGGACATCAACCCGAAACTAGAACCAGAAAACTTAAGGCTTCGGTGTCAGGAAATTAGGGCAATAGCAACACTTTTTACATATGACATTATATGTGTTATAATGGTCATATATATACTTTTTGTCTTCGATTAGCTCATTTTAACTTTGACAAAGATAAATTCTTTTGAAATGCCCTCTAAATGAGATTTCATTTTTTATAGGTCAAAATGTAATTTAGTACTTTAAATTTCGTTGAGTTGAGCTTTCAAACCCAATTATTAAAGGTGAGACATAGCACCCTAAACTTAGCTAAGTGAAATTTCTACTACATTATACCCACTTAACAGTTAACCCTGATAGGATTTAAGGGAAAAGACCAGTATTGTTGAAGCCAAGCCCTTCGTGAGTGCTCAAGATCACCTTTGTAGAAGCTCGAAAGCTCAGTTAAAAACCGAACCCGATCTTCATACTGAAAGCTTGATTATGCTTGCAAGCCTAAACGAGTCTAAACAAATCTGAGAAAACTACACATTTATATATGTAAATTCGCGTCATGTATGCATAATTGTATGTCGTCATGTTTCTTTATATAAAAGTTGAGCTCGAGTCGAGCTTTATTTTGTTTGGACATATCATAAAAATGAATCAATTACGAGCTTGCAAAATATTTAACGAACCAAGCTTGAGTTAAAAACATAAGGCTCGAAAACAAGCTAAAGCCTTATCAACTTAAATGAGCTGAGCGCGAACTCGAGCTTGAGCTTTGGTAGAATCGGGTTCAACTCGGCTCGTTTGTACCTTTTTGGTAGTTATACTCATAAATATTAATATCATGAAAATAATGTGTTTACATTTTCCGTTAAATCTTTAACAGGATTAACTGTAATTGAAATTAGGGTAGCAAAATACTTTGCTAAATGGCAGATTCACTGGTCTAACAATCTGAATAACTTTTCAAATTCTGTACTTGATTTGCAGACAAATTTCAAAGAATAGCAATATATTTTGTAGAAAAACAACAATCATTATATGAATACAAGGAAATACAATGTTGGATTTGCATAATAATACATCTCAACTCAACTCGATCATGGAAACACATGCAGCTAACCCCTCCTCTTGGAGGTCATATATAACGAATTTACACAGCACGTACATTAGGCTTACATTCTTTTCTATCTATGGATAAATTTCTCAAATCCAAAGCGATGTTCAATCTACACCGCTTCGGATTTGGGGATTTCATCCATAAAGAAAAACGAATTACCTAATTTTATTCTTATTATTCCTTCCGAGAGAGATTAAAAGTTGGGACCAGCGGCCAGGATTTCCTCAGTCAGGTTGTTATCTGTTCCAATCTTGTAGTCCAAAAACACCTCAAAATTCTTCTTGAACAACCCTCCCAACTTCGTCAGCGTCTCCTTGTGAGCCCCCTTGTCCGCCCACTGCACATGAAATTTAAATCATGTCACTCGATCTCAAGTCTAGATATAGGAGCACATGCAGTTAAGTAAATATATAAACTTACGGAGTTTGCTGGATCAAGAATCTCTGATGGCACGCCTTCAATTGCAGTTGGGATTTCAAGTCCAAATATTTCAGTCTTTGTGTATTCGGCTTCCAAAAGGCTCCCTGAGTGGATAGCATCAATGATTTTCCGTGTGTATGCCAACTTTATACGGTTACCCGATCCATAACTGTATACAATAATAATATACTACGCATTAGAAATGAGTATTTGAAAAGAAATTTTATACTGTACAATCTAGTAGACTTTTGCTACTTACCTTCCACCTGACCAGCCAGTGTTAACAAGCCATCCGGTTGCACCGTGCTTTTGCATCTTTTCAGCTAACATGGCTGCATACTTTGTCGGGTGAAGCATAATAAAAGCTGCACCAAAACATGCCGAAAACGTTGCTTGTGGCTCTTTTATCCCATCTTCTGTTCCAGCCAAGAGAGCAGTGTAGCCACTGATGAAATGGTACATAGTTTGAGCTAAGTTTAGCTTGCTTACAGGTGGAAGCACACCAAACGCATCACAAGCCAATAAGATTACATTCTTTGAATGAGGCCCGACACATGGTATCTTAGCATTCGGTATGTATTCTATAGGATATGCCGCCCGAGTGTTCTCTAAAAGTTTACTCCAATTATCAGTACAAAAGTTTCAAAAAATGTTTAAAACTTCTACTAAACGGATTAATTACTTCTGCTTACCTGTTACGGATTTGTCTGAATAATCGACCTCTCGGGTATGCTCATCAAACACTACATTTTCCATCACTGTCCCGAACTTGATGGCATTGAAGATATCAGGCTCCTTCTCCCTTGAAAGATCAATACACTTTGCATAGCAACCACCTTCGATATTAGACACACCATTTTCACTCCAACAATGCTCGTCATCTCCAATTAGATATCTGTTGTGATCTGTAGACAGTGTGGTCTTTCCGGTACCTAGGTGTACACGTATCATAAAACCAAACCATCAGTTGGTCAAAGGGTAAAAGCGGCATTGAAAATGTCATTCAGCTAAATAAAAGTAACAAGTGATAAGACGGGTAAAAAGTAGTGAGTTTGACCCAAAACGTCGACCCATTTAAAAATGACTGGTTTTACCCGGACCTGTTTTGACCCATTACCCATCCCGCTTATTAAGTTATACCTGATAATCCAAAGAAGAGTGCCACGTCACCATCTTTCCCCATATTGCAACCGGAGTGAAGAGAGAGTATTTGGCGTTTAGGCATGAGATAATGCATAACACCAAAAAGGCCTTTCTTCATTTCACCGGCGTATTGAGTTCCAAGGATGACCATTTCCCTCCTACCAAGGTTGAGATCTACGCTTGTCGAGGATGTCATATAATGAGTGTAACGGTTGCACGGGAACATTCCAGCATTGTATATTGTAAAGTCTGGAGTACCGAAATCCTCAAGCTCTTCAGCAGTGGGTCGGATGCACCTGAAATTACATCGTCTGGTTAGTAATTATCTTTTTTAAAAGCTACAGTAGCATTTTATTTTTGGAGCCCTTACATGTTATGCATGAACAATGAATGATATGCTCTGGCTGATACAATACGGACTTTGATACGATGAACTGGGTCCCAGTTGAGAAACTGATCGTTCACGTAAACCTGAGAGGCAAATATATATAATATCAGAAAGTCGACTTATTCTATACTAATGATAAAAATTATATTTGATTGAGGACAGCTAGAGTCAAATTAAAATTAGTCTGTAGTTTATATACAATCCAAATGGTTCAACAAAACTAGAGAACGTACACACAACATGTTATTTTCAGTGCATTACTATCTCACGGATACATAAGTTAATCTACTTACGCCATAAAATGTGCTTATCTAGTTATATCTTAAATGTTAGCGACGGAACCAGGACACAATTTGACGAGGGGCATTTACGAAAAATTATACAAAACAAGGAACATAATTTTATTAGACCAGGTGTATTTAGGAAAAATCGAGGTTTTTTACAAAAATTAACACTACGTCGTAAAATTCCATGGGTGTCCCGGGACCCCCCGGGACCCACCCTGATAAAATGTGCTTATCTAGTTATATCTTAAATGACGTGCAACCCAGACAAGCACTATAAATATATCCAGGAAATGGTTGTGCAGCACATGAAGATGACCTAAGATTGATAAAGACTGATGTATTAGTTTAAAAAGTTGACCTTTAAGGTTGAAACATACATATTATCTGTAAATTGACAACTTATCCAGTAGATGAATGCCTAGTTTTTCTGTGGGTCCATGGATTTGCTGAATGAATCAAAGTTATGTCACATTCCTTTTTTCTGCAAATTTAATACTCCGTATTATGTATAAATACTAACACTGAAAGATTGAAACTCAATTATTCATTCAAACCATTGTGACCATGATAAGTAGATATGGTCAGTATGGCATATTCTATCGGCCTAATATCTTAACATAGATGCATATAGTAACAGGTTTTTTTCTTAAAGACGACAAACTTACACACCGCTTGGGGATTACCCATCTACTTTACACGTTTATCCATCTTGGGGATTGGATGTAACAAAACTACTTATGATCTCACAAATCCGAAGCTATCTAAATTTGCAATAACCGCTTGGACCCATTTTATCTTAT
Organism: Artemisia argyi; assembly: GCA_030686995.1. Classification (NCBI taxonomy): domain Eukaryota; kingdom Viridiplantae; phylum Streptophyta; class Magnoliopsida; order Asterales; family Asteraceae; genus Artemisia; species Artemisia argyi. The sequence continues at coordinate 858,416 of CM060702.1, forward strand.
AATAAGACACTATTTTTACGGCAAAAGGACTAGCAGAAAATCATGTATGAACTGCAACCAAGTAGTCCTAACATATGCATATGTAAACAATTAATGAAGTGAAGTATTAGATTAAAAGGAGAGACCTTATCAAGCGAGCACAAGTAATCCACAGCTCGTTCTTTGTTGACCAAGAATGTATGCTCATCCATCTCGATGTTTGGAGACCCCCTGGAGGTTTTAATAATTTTACCAACATTCAATATTGAGCATCATCAATAAAAATGTATAACCCGGCCAAACAAGGATTGGAAGAACTTACTTTTCCCACCAAAGTTCATCTTCGGTTGTCTCGTCTCTAACAACACGTTTGTCCCTTGGTGATCGCCCTGTCTTGGCACCAGATAATGTGGCCAAAGCACCACTAGACGTGATAAACGATCCTTTCTCATACTTTATGGCTTGCTCATAAAGTTCTGTATGTATAACCATACATACATCAGGATTAACTAAACAATAACTAGTACGCATTTTTTTCATCTATATAATATCTAGACGAGTTAATAATTTATTTACCAGCAGGGGATAGGTTATAGAGGATATGAGTGAACTTTAGGGAACTGTCACTGGTAGTGAGTGTAGGAGCATGCACGTGACGGTGTTGGTGAGTCACTTGAGCTCTCGGAGTTTCACTTTTTCGGTCTGGATCTCCCTTCACCACCTTTGGCCCCGACTCCCTCGTCAACGATGCCAACGAGGCACTTCAAGAACAACACATATTCATTTTTAGTTATACCAATACCCAAAAACTTATTCATTTCTAATACAAAAATGATATATGGTCTAAATTTTCGTCAAAAATCCATATTTTTTTTCAAAATGAACGTGTTCACAATATTTTGTGTTGCATGTCTTAGTTTATTTAGTGACACAAACTTTAACAAATTACGAACCTAGTTAGCTAGCTAGATGAAAGTAAATATATACTCGTACTACATTACTACAAACTAGTGTAATTATTAACGCAAAGTAAAGTAGAATATTCTCCCTCCGTCCTAAAATAAAATAAGTGTCCATAAAAAATACATAGAATAAGAATACATCATTATTACAACTTTTTTATTTATTTACAAAATAACAGTTTTACCTTTAATTATACATAATTTAAGAAAAACGTAAGTATTACTATTTTATCTCTTACTTTTTGTAAAATTATTTTTTACTTTTAACTAATTATTTTATTTCTTCTTTGTAGTTTGTAATAATAATTTTAAAGCAAGTTTAATACGGTAAATTTGGTCAAACTTTCATATCTATATTTAGTAGTGAACAACTAAATTGTAACATCATAAAAAAAAATGAGTATTAATTTAGTACGCTTGCCACGTGTACTTATTATTCGATTGCCCATGTACACTTGCCACGTGTACAGATTACTTTTACTATTACTAGATCCTTCAATTATATAGCGAGAAAATTCCCAAAATAGGCCAAAAAGTTGAGCAATTTCCCAAAATAAGCCAAAAATAATTTGTTTTCCCAAAAGAGTCATGTGCTAATGTGCGAACGTGTGATTCCAATAAATTTTTGACACGTGTCCAGATAAATAGTATAATACCGCCCACATCCGACCATTAGTACACTCCCCCACCAACAAAAATAAATCCAAATTCAAACCAAAAACAACCAACAACAAGAACAATGATACAAGAACAATAAACAATAACAAGAAGGCAACATCAAGGCTTACGCGTGAAGCTCACGCGACCTACCTATCTTGAAGATCTAGTCGAGTGGTGGTCAAGAACAGTGGTGGTGATGGGGCGATAGAGAGAGAGAGAGAGAGATGAGATGTGGTGATGTTATTTAGTATGAACCTTATGAGATGCAGATTCTTGATCCCCAATGAAGGTTTGCTGGTTTTTTTGGGTTTTTTTATTTTATTTGTGACTAGAATGATGCCCGCGCGATGCGGGGCAGATACTCGGTGTGTTTGGCTTATTCAAGATGCAACTAAGGTGTTTCACATATTAAAGCTGAAGCATATAAGCTTTCCAAATAAGCCTAAAACCTCATAAATAAGCTAACGCAAACACCCCCAATAATCAAATAATCACTTCAGACTTATAACCGGATCCTCTACTACCATCATCCAGTGGCGGACCTAGCCGGGAAACCAAAGTGGTTCCCAATTTTATTCGTGAAAAATCGATAGGTTGGTTAATTAGCCGATCGGGTCAGGTCGGTTCAAGTATCAATGAGTCAATTTAAATGTTATTTTACAATAAATTCAACCACCATACATTAACAGATACCATTCATTAACGTATTTTAAATTTTCCTATCAAATAAAAAAGAGAAAAAAATGTGCAACACTTGACTACAAACTCTTACAATTGAAGAATAACACAACATAAAAACTTGAATATTATACAAGTGAGAACATAAAAATAGACAAATAATTGTCCTCTTTAATAATATTTTATTAAAAATCTAAATTTTTAAATGACGTTGAAAAAAAACAAAAAAACCTGGTGTATACATAAAGTTGCCTACTATTATAACCCCAAAACTTTTGACCACCCATAACCATTCTTTTTGTCTTACTATTTCTCCATCTTCTTCCATAGCTCTTCCTGTAAAAATCTTTACTTCCGGCTCAATTTTTTGTTCTGGGTCTCACCTCCGGCGAGTGTAGACTCCCCACACCACTCTGAGGCTGTTTCAGTTTGTTTTGGCCGGAAACCGCCACCGGCCACCACCTGCACCCACCACTGCTGTGTTCTGTAATTTATTGCTATAATAAGTAAGTAAAAGTCTGAATTTTTAAGCCTTTCTAATTATAGAATAGTCCCAAATACATTATATACTAGTATAGAAGTATAGATAAGATTTGTGTGGTTGGTGTCTTGTTTTAGTAAAAAATATATATATATATATGAAAGTTGCATACTAAGAGTTGTAAATTAGGAGCAACTGCACGAGCAGTTTAGACGCGTGCAATACATTTATCTTTATGTTACATCAAATTAATATTGTCTTATTCTCAAGATTGAAATTGCATTGCGGGTAGTGTGTCAAATATGAAGTTGTGAATTCCTTTTTTGAAAAGGCTGAAGCTTGCACGTTTGTTTGTCGATTTGAGCGACCAAGGGACAGAGCTGTATTCTCTTGTTGTCTATCTGATTGAAAGAAAGAGTAACTTATAATTGTTGAGGTTTTACAATGGGGCGGGGAAAATATAAATTCCGGACCATCCGATTAGTAGCACTTTGCCTATCACGTTAGCAATACTAGTAGTCTAGAAAAAAAAACATATCACAAGATTCGGAAACGCAAAATGGTGTTACATAAGCTCCAATTCAGGAATAAATTTGTCCATGTTTTCATCCATCACTGTGTGCTTGTCTAGACACTAAGATGTTGTTTTATGTTTGACTGCAGTCGGTTTGGCACTTGGCCAGTTGCAATGGTTGCACAAAGCAAAAACAAGGCCACTTTGGAAGGTCCGGTTTGCAATGGAAGTCAAGTCATTGGGTGGCACACAAATGAGAAGAGTAAAAGGCTCAGAAGATTTCATGTTGACATGTCAGGATTCGCATTCAATAGCACCATCTTGTGGGATCCAAAGAGATGGGAAAAACGCAGCTCAGCTTTGATTCGTCAAATGGACACCGTCAAAGAGGGATTCCAGGTATGCATCATATTGTTTAAATTAATTCAGGGAATTGTCATATACTTAAAGTTTGGGTTACATTTCAGGAGACGACCTTTATAGAACAGTTGGTGGAAGATGAAAGTCAAATGGAGGCGACTCCTGCCGGATGTTCTAAAATCATGAACTGGCATCTTCATTTGGAAGCGCATGGACTTGCTTATCCAAGAGGCTGGTTACTTCAGAAGAACCTCGATGGTGTTCTTCCTATCGAGTAAAAGGCGATGCTTGTGACCTTCCAAACAAGAGCCAGAAAGAGGTATGGTTCTAGTTGCATTTTATTGTTGGCAAAATAGAAAAAATTCACATTCAGCATTCTGATTTTTCATTACATATGCAAAGAAAAAGATTGATCAATGGCATACTTATATATTCATGATTTCTGAAACAAATGAATGCTTGTATGAGAACTTGTGAAATGATAACATGAAAAAAGTAATTAACTAAATTCAAGAACAAATTATAAATTATACGTATTTTGACAATGAAAAAGCCTAAAAGATAACATCTGAATGAAGAATATTTTTAAATCTGTTTTCATTTCATAGAAATAAATAGAAAACAATGAATGCTAGACATTAAGGGTGTGAATAGTTTTGATAAGATGAGGCTCTTTTCTGGGAAATTTTTCAATGGAAACTAAAAATCTGAAATCTGCCCAAGTTGGATATGGGTACTTCTCACTCATCGAAAGGAGTGGAAGCTCAATATATCAGTTTGATATCTAGTTATTCATTGCAAACCTATTTGACTTCTTTGTGAAGAAGTGGCCTACACTTGACTTACTCAAAAGAAGCCCAGGGTTCAAACATCACTAGTTACACATTTGGGGGTGGCCAGGGAAGGGTCGGAAACGATCACGGGATACCCGGTTAGGCCGCGTACATCTAACAGGAAAACCTCGTCCGTTTTCTTTGTCAAGAAATGTGAACGTTAAAGACATAACATGCTGTGTTGCTTTTTGTGCAGTGATAAGATGTCAATATTCAGGCGGCACATTGGTTTTTTGACACTCCATCAGTTTTCCACGAAAGCTATTATGACCAAAAGCAGCTCTGCGTTTTTTTTAGAAGCAGTGGGAAAGAAGGTGAAAGAAGGAGTGATTTTCTTTCTCTCAAGTCAAAAGATGATATTGCCTTTTAGTTGTGTTATGTGTATTATTATGCTTATATTCTTTTACACGGTTGGTTCGGCCAGAGGTGCCATTGCCTTCTGATATTTTGGTAAAATTCTTTTTTAAACATGTGAATGTGATAGTTGCCTTGTTTTTGTACACCAGAAGGGTAGACTTCAAAGTCTTGTTAATTGAAAGAATAGATTGTGCCTTTTTCCAATTTTTGCATACATTATTGGGCTCAATTTTATTTGCCGATGCATTCGTAGCAATAGTTCACTTCTCTGTAGAGTTCAAGATTTCAGTTTGGTACCTGGATGTGGGGTTATAGACATTTTTGCAGTAGTTTGAGTTCTTCACCCATTACACTCTAACTCACAAACATCGCATTTAAACATGGATAAAAACTTATTAGGGGCATTTGAATGGAGAATGAGTGCATGTTCGGGGTGACCTGGGTATTTTTCTACTTGATTAGGAAGCTGGGTGCACCACTCATGCAGAACAAAGTTACAGTCGTCATTGACACACTTGTAAAATGGAACACTTGTGACTGGTCTAACACATGCACTGCATAATAGTTGAACCTTCTTCATTGGGTTATGACAAGATAAAACATTTGTTTTTGAGGAACTTGGCATGCTTGTAGTATCAGTACTGCATTCAGTATGGACCAGAATTAGGGGGTGTGGATGAAACTTGTGTTTTACGTTCCCCTCATCTGCTCCAAATGTTCCATGTTCAACTCGTTTAGCAAACATGTGTTTTGGTATGCTATAACTTTCATTAGGGAATGGGAGATGGAGGAGATCCGGATATTCAGAATCTTCATAATTTTTTATGATCAATCTGTTTTCGGCACCTAGTAAACAAAAATTGTGGTTAAAATGAGAAGCTAAATTGTCGGACTATCAAAAACTATAAACTGTTGGTCCCATCCGGATCTTCTTGTATTCGAATCAAACAAGTCTATGAACAAAACACATGACACACAAACTCACGCTTTTGTATATTATGAATTCTGTTGTGAACCTTTAATAATGATATTATATAAACTGAAAAAGGTTACATGTTGATTTACAGGATCCTATCTATATATACATATTGAAGCGTTGCCTCCAAAAGACATGTCGCTTCAACAATAACCATTGCAACCCTAACTAAACGTTGCATACTAAATAACCGCCTATAACTAACTGTCATGACTTATGGGCCTGTTTGGGTTAACAAGTTTCGACCCAATACAAACTTTTCATACTGACCCATACACTATAATACATACGACTTAACATACTAATACTAAACTAATTTACACAATGACTTCTAAACATGGATTAATGGATTATCATCCAATATTCCTCCCTAATTCATTAATCCGTGTCTTCAACATCTTCATATCTTCAACTCGATCATCTCTATCCTTGAACATGTTGTAGCAGGTCTTCTCATCTTTGTCTTCAATAAATCTTTGATGACTTCACACCATCTTCTTGTTGATATGCTTCACGCAATCTTCATTCTTCAATCAAGTTGTTCCTCACGAACTTTGCTTTGTTCTTTAATTCTGACTTTCACAGCCGTTTTGATCATATCACATGATCATTCTTCACTTCTATTGATCATTCAATCTATCACAGATTGTTCCTTCAACTTCGAGACCATCACAGCCTTGTTTCTTCATTTTGATCATATCGCATGACCCTTCTTGATCAATTCTCTTTTCTAAAATTTCTCCTGTCTCATCTCTACACTATCCTTTTGATTTTCTGTCTATCTCAATAATCCTCAAATGATTCTAACGCTTTCCTGTAATTTTAATCTCTGGTGCTTTCTCCAAATTCTTCTTCAAAATATTACCCACTGACTTTATTCCAAAAATCTCAACAAAATAAAACAGCGTCCATCTTTTTCGACTTTGTAATCGAATCACTCGATTTTTTTGTTTCTGGTTGTTGTTTATCACAAACGAACAACCTTCTCTCTTTGATTCTTCAACCCGCTCGGTTTTCTTCTTTCTCTATCTCTGGTTCCCTGAGCCTTTGTTCTTCTCTTTAGTGTTTTCTGTTTTGTTTCTTACAAATCTGCAGATCGTACTCTTCTTGAATCTCTGATGAAACACAAACTGAAACACGGGTTTGATTCGGACTTCTGATGCTCTGATACCAATGTTGGTCCCATCCGGATCTTCTTGTATTCGAATCAAACAAGTCTATGAACAAAACACATGACACACAAACTCACGCTTTTGTATATTATGAATTCTGTTGTGAACCTTTAATAATGATATTATATAAACTGAAAAAGGTTACATGTTGATTTACAGGATCCTATCTATATATACATATTGAAGCGTTGCCTCCAAAAGACATGTCGCTTCAACAATAACCATTGCAACCCTAACTAAACGTTGCATACTAAATAACCGCCTATAACTAACTGTCATGACTTATGGGCCTGTTTGGGTTAACAAGTTTCGACCCAATACAAACTTTTCATACTGACCCATACACTATAATACATACGACTTAACATACTAATACTAAACTAATTTACACAATGACTTCTAAACATGGATTAATGGATTATCATCCAATAATTTTTTTTTTTTTTTTTTTTTTTTTTTTTTTAACCCTTTAAATAAGTCTGATATATAACTGAAAAGGGTTACTAATCTGTGTTTACAGCATACATGTATATATACATAACGAAAAGATGCTATATGAAAGGATGTGATGGTTCATTAAAACCAAAAGTCATACCCTTTCATTGTAACTGTAAATAACTAACTATCTAACTGCCTTTTCTTCTTGCTGAGTGCGATTTGCAGCCCAATACAAACTTTTCATACTGACCCATACACTATAATACATACGACTTAACATACTAATACTAAACTAATTTACACAATGACTTCTAAACATGGTTGCGGTTTTGTTACAAAGAAAGAAAGAACACAGTTTGTGTTCATACGAGATCGAGAAGAAAACCAACCTTGAAACCCCGGTTCGTGAAGAACCCTACAACCATGATGGTTGACAAAGGCAATGATGCCAAAGATGAAGATGTATGAGTATGATGGGGACAAGGCCTTGATGTTGTGATGATAGTACGATGATGATCAGAAGATGATAAAACCTTTGTAACAAACCAACAAAAGCCATGAAGGAAGCCATGCCAATTGAAGAAGAATGATTTAGAAATGGTTACAACACTGAGACGGTGTTTAACCAAGAAGAGACAGCAGTCTCAAGAGAAGAATGAAGACGGTGTGAAGCCAAGTTTGTGAGAAACAAAGTTCGCGAAGGACAAGTAAAAATTGAAGAAATCAAGTTTGAAGAAGGCATGAGCAAGAAGAGATCAGGAACAAGAAGATTGAAGAAACAAAGATTAATAGATTAGGGGGGAATTTGTTGGAAGTTTTAATCCATTAATCTTTGTTAAGTTATTAAGGTCCAAATAAAGCTTTTTATTTCTGTGTTGGGCTGCAAATCGCACTCAGCAAGAAGAAAAGGCAGTTAGATAGTTAGTTATTTACAGTTACAATGAAAGGGTATGACTTTTGGTTTTAATGAACCAAAAGTCATACCCTTTCATTGTAACTGTAAATAACTAACTATCTAACTGCCTTTTCTTCTTGCTGAGTGCGATTTGCAGCCCAACACAGAAATAAAAAGCTTTATTTGGACCTTAATAACTTAACAAAGATTAATGGATTAAAACTTCCAACATAAACACTCATAGTATCTAACTTACCTCTTGATGTCGCACAAGGAATATGTGCATAGTATCTGCATTTTTCACATTTATAAATCCAGGTGTTTGAACTTGTATAAAAATAACCTTTACATACCCTGCACTTAGGAAGATATTGATCATACTGATCTTTTATTGGGAAGGAATAAGAAAGCATGAGCGGGTGAGGATGAGAGAAATTATCATTTGTAGCATTTTGTATCATGAGATTTTCTGGTAGGAAAGCACAGTCACTGTGGATGAAGAGGCCAAAACACGTTGTACATATATAAAAAGTACCTTTGTGTTCTTCACCACAAGCGTTACATTTGGATAAAAGTGGTTCAAGGGTAGCCGCTAATGGGTGCCGATGGCTAGGGTGATAAATCAGCCGGTCTTCTACGGAGGCTATAGCGCAATTACCATGAATTAGAAATCGACACTCTCGACAGAAGTAACAGAGCCCAACAGCATCATTTCTTCCACATAAAACACAAAAACACAAATATCGTGTGTAAGTTACATGAAATAAAGTAAGAGTATGAGCAGGGTGGGATGTGTGTTTTAACGTAATGGGAAGCTCGCCACAGAATTTATGGAGTGAGTAGTCACATGAATGGGCACACTCATAGTAATATCTGTGAAACCAATTGATTTCTTTGCGACACCGATTACATCAACGACGTCGAAAGTTTTGACGTGTAATTAGCTCACCACCGCCATTGTCATCATCGTCGTCATCATCGTCATCATATTTTTCTTCGTATAGTGGATAGTTTGGTTGCAAATCAATGAGATTGAGTGGATGCTCATGTTCAAGGATCTGCCTCCCCTCCATTATAATTGTATGTTTGTTTATTACTCTTTTAGATGTAATGTTGCATTATAGACAAGGATTATCCTTGTTTTATGGAGAGACCCAAAAGAGTATATATTCTTTTCTTATTTGCAAAGTTTTGCATATTTGGTGATTTTACATTCTTTATTAAAGACCTATAATGTTCCCGACATTCTTTTACTAAGATAGCAAGCAAACTCTTTTTCTTTAGAATAAAGAAAAGTAAAAATCACCAAGCAAAATCTAATATGCTAAACTTGCCAATGAGAAAAGAATATACACTCTAAAGCATATAGATAAAAAAAACTTGGTGGAAGAAAAATGGAAAAAGTAGATGAAGATGAAGATGAGAGAAGAAAGAGAGAAATATATATTTAAATTATCTCTCTCAATTTGTTTTTGTCTTGTGGCATGTCTGTTTCTTTATTTCTTTTCTCCTTTTTTGTCAAATAAAAGCTCAATAAGTTTAGTGCTCTTTTTTTTTTTTTTTTTTTCTTTTTTTTAATTGAGCTTATAATTTTAGAAAGTCATTCTCCAATTCGGTAAATTGTATTTTAAAAAGAGAAAACAAGTTGATACGAGATTTTATATATGCTATGATTTTTTGGCGTAAATAATTTTGATTATGATATAGTAATTAAGTTTTCGAACTACGTAGTTAATATAGTGATGCAAAATAAGCATATGAGAAATAAAACGATTTATACCTCTAGTTCCAATTCCACACAATCCGCAAAATAAGCATATGTTACTGTGACCTCTTCTCAACACTTCTAGGACTTCATCTTACAGCACTTCGAAATTTGTACCGTTCAGTGTTCAGTGGAGGTGTGGCGTGGAGACCGCTTAAGATTACAACAGATGATGATGATTATATCAAATTGAGGTGTATCCCACCCATGACCTTCTTTCAACAATTTGACGGTAACGGCTGCAGTGGCGGTGGCACCAAACAAATCTACGAAAAAAATAGTAATAACAAATAATAGTAAAAATGTTATAACACGAAAAAATATATGGATCTATAAATGAGCATCTTCAAAACATGGGAAAAATATATAAGAAACAATCTCAAAAACCACCGATGATGGTGGTGGGCTATGATCAAGGTGGTGAGAAGCGAGTGTTTTTGTTTTGTGTCTCTGTGTGTGTTTGTGACGGTAAAATGTTTGGATAAGAAGTGTCTAGAATGGTGGGGAAAAATCTCATTCCATACGGAACGGATTTTTTGGGTAAATGCAGGATGCTTTGTATACTCAAAACTGAAGCAACAGTTCATATTCATCTTCCTAGTTATATTCACTTGCTGCAAATAAATGTGTGCATAATGACATTTATTCACACACGCCTAAACAATTTTCGTAGAGGAGTTACTCCACAATAAATATGGGAACCGAATCTTTTAATATATAAGATAAGCTTATTCCAATAAGTGTTTTTTTTTTTTTTTTTTTTTTTTTTTTTTTTTTTTTTTTTTTTAATGGTTTATGACTTTACTTATGGTGATAAGCTTTATCAGATAAGATTAGCGAGTGTTTGTTGTAGCTTCTTTTTTTTCGTGGGGCTTATTAAGGGGCTTTTGATAAGCTTCTTTTTCTTGGCTTATCATCCTATTTTTGCAACTTTTTATCATAAGCTAAGCCAAGCACTTAACCTTAGCTTATGAGCTTATTCATCATAAACCATAAGCTACTTTTTATTAATATAAGCCTAAGCCCAAAGAAAGCTTTGAAAAACACCCCTCAGACAAACAAACAACATCAGTAGTAGGTAGAGGGTGGCAAAACTGGCAGGTGGAGCGGGTTTGGGTAACGGGTCCAGACGGGTTGTTTTTCGTTATAGGTAAAAAAAAAAATATATATATATATATATATATATATATATATATATATATATATATATATATATATATATATATATATATATATATATATATATATATTTCTTAGTTATTGTATTTAATATGATTTCAATATTATTATGGAAGCATTGGTTTAAATTTTATTTGTGATTATTTTCCGCGGGATCATATGACTTGTACCAAACTTCCAACAATGAGTTACTTGAATTGATTTTTTTTTACATTGACTAAGGGTGCGTTTAGTATTCCGTCATGAATCACAATAAGAATAATTTTGATAGTAGTGGTGGCTCATCGGTATGAAAGATTCATGCCTTACCCTTTTGAGGTATATGGAGTATGGAACATTTCTATCCTTCATTACCATAGTGGTGGGCCCATTCATTTTAAACGAACACCTTTAATCACTTTCATAATAATAGTCTCATTCCCATAGTGGGATACCAAACACACCCTAAGTTTTATCAAAGTTTTAATAGATAAATTATGTCTTTTCTTGATTAATTATAAACTTGACAACTTTCAAAAACATATAATGTATTAATTTAAAAAGAAAAAAAAGAAAAAAAACGTTTTGTATTTCAAGAAAACACACGCTTTGCATCTAGTGTCGAAACAGAATGACGATATCACAAGTATAATTATTTGCCGTCACACATCGTTGCTTTGTGCGTGTATAATCCTTAAATTAAAGGAGTAAAATGCAAAAATCGTCCTTGTGGTTTGCAAAAATTGCAGAAATCGTCCCTGGTCTTTCGAAAGTGCAGGCGACCTCCCTTTGGCGAAACTTTTGGATCATTTTGGTCCTTGGTTTTAACCGTCGTTATGTGGATTTCGTTAGCAGTTACACGTTAGCCCCTTTTGGCCAACGATCGTTGCAGCATTCATCCTTTAAACTAATGATCGTTAATAATTTATTTTTTTGGTTTATTTAAAGTTTTTTTTTATATATAAATTTTTTATAAAAACATGCACGTTTTTATATAAGTTTTTATACGCTTTTATATACGTTTTTTTATATGTTTCTATATACATTTTTATACGTTTCTATACACGTTCATATAAACGTTTTGTATATATTCTTATATTCTTATTATATAATTTCTTATATATGTTCTTATATACTTTTTATACGTTTTTGTAGACGTTTTTGTATACATTTTGTATACGTTTTTTTTAATACTTTTTATATACGTTTCTATACACTTTTATATACGTATTTATAAAAACATATATGTTATTATATACGTATTTATAAAAACATATATGTTATTATATACGTTTTTAATAAATTTTTATACACTTTTTATACGTTTTTGCATACGCTTTTATATACGTTTGTGTATACGTTTTTATATACGTATACAAAAACGTATATATACTCATACAAAAATATATATAAAAACGTATACACAAACGTATATAAAAATGTATAAAAAAGTATTTAAAAACGTATATATTTTTATAAATGCGTATATAAAAGCATATAAAACGTATATAAGAATGTATACAAAAATGTATATAAGAACGTGTATAAAAACGTATATAAAAACGTATATAAAAACATTTATAAAAACTTATATAAAAGCACATACAAAGACATATATAAAAACATATAAAAAGTATATAATAACATATATAAAAAGGTATATTATATACCGTATATAATAGCGTATATGTTGTTATAAATACGTATATAATAACTTATATAAAAAAGATATACAAAAATGTGTATGTTTTTATAAAAAAATGTATATAAAAAGTCGAAACACTTTAAATAAACCAAAAATAATAAATTATAAACTGTCGTTAATTTAAAGGATGAACGCTGGAACGATCGTTGGCTAAAAGGGGCTAACGTGTAACTGCTAACGGAATTCACTTAACGACGGTTAATACCAGAGACCAAAATGATCCAAAAGTTTCGCCACAGGGAGGCCGCCTGCACTTTCAGAAGACCAGGGACGATTTCTGCAATTTTTGCAAACCACAGGGACGATTTTTGCATTTTACTCTAAATTAAAGGGCTTGTCTAACAAGTGCCCTTAGGCACTAGTTAAAACCATATTCATTAAACACCAACTTTCTTTTTATATTAAAAATAGCATTTAATACACATTAATTAAACTCGTAAATAGGGTTGGCAATTTTGACACGAAACCTGTTAACACGACACGACACGACCTGTTCTTAATAGGTTTCGTGTTTGACCTTAACAGGTTTCGTGTCTTAACAGGTCAGACCTGTTAATATTCGTGTCTTAACAGGTCAGACCTGTTAAAACATGTTAATATTATATATATATATATATATATATATATATATATATATATATATATATATATATATATATATATATATATATATATATATATATATATATATATAAAATAATATAAGATATAAGATCATTTGAGGACCAAACTTTTTTTACATACCAAGGGACTAATCTCCACCCTCCATCTTCCCTCCATCTTTATTTGATCTAATGGATGAGATTAATCCCAACAATTTAAAAAACCCACTTTCATCTTTTTTTTTTCAAATATTAATATCTTTCAAACCGTTAATCGTTAAGCGAAAAAAATTATACCGTTACGCCGTGCATTTAATTATCTTTCTATAGATAGGCACTTTGACATATTTTCAACAATTTTTTTTTTTTCGTTTTTTTCACGTTTTTTTTCGTGGCCGAAAAAATCATATATGATATGTTACATATCATATATGATTTTTTTTTGCCAGAAAAAAAAAACGTGAAAAAAACAATTTTTTTTTTCGAAAGTATATCAAAGTGGCCGTCTATAGAAAGATAATTAAATGCCCGTCGCGATGGTGTAATTATTTCGCTTAACGATTAACGATTTAAGAGATATTTAAATTATAAAAAATGAGTGAAATATTAAAATGCTTTTAAGCTTAGTGAATTATAGTCTATAGATATGTAAGACAGCTTAGTATGCTTAATTGCTTAATTGTTCTCGGGTTCACTCTTCTTCTCAAGTAAAGTGGGTAGACTGGCATGCTTAATAAGTGTTTCATTAAAATATATACTTAGCTGTGAGGTATAATTGTATTACTATGTCAAGTGGGTAGACAGGTATGATAAATATGGATTGTGATATAAACCTGAAATGTTTGAAAACATGCGAAATTTATGTCCAAGGTACATGCACTTGCAAATGCTTAATTCATTTTGTTCGGCAAAAAAAATGTGTTTATACTTGCAAGAATTTTTTTAGCTTATGTACTACAGCATGACATTATAAGAGTTTTAAAAATGAGATATTTATTGGGAGTCAAACATTGCAAAGAGAACTTTGTAAGAGTATGCATAAGTGATTTTAAGTAAAAATCTATATTGAATTTCAAGTTTTGTGAAAATCTTTTATCTTTTTAAGAAATAGATTATTGACTTCACTTTTTACAAGTCAAAACAATGAAATCTTTCTTAAAAGTAGAATTAACAAAAGCTGTCATTTGGCCTTTCATGGGCTCAAGAATAATTATATTTAATACAAAAACCAAAATATTTTAGTTAACTAATATTATCAAAAAAGACTATGCTTATGGCTTCCCCCGGTGAGCAAACTAAAGAATGGATCTTCTTTCTCGCCATTGACCCCATCACTGGGCTTAATAATAGTCCCTGCATCATTAGCTTTTGAAGGTTCGGGTCTCTTTACCGATATGAAGGCCACTTTCTTTTTCGGTCCGGGTTTAGATTTGGGGGGACTTGATGAAACCGCCAAACCTGAACCCATAAGATGTTCGTGTTCTAGGCTCTTGCTGGAAGACTAATAAACCCGAACGATCTTTGGCACTGTTTGGTGCTTCAACTTGTTTGCAATCATTAGTAATACCATCCAGTGAAGAAAGATTGTCTGTTTTGATGGTAGTAACGTCTTCTTCAGAAGACTTCTCCATTACAATATCCATGGGTTTATGTTCTAGCAAAATAAAACCATAGACATCAGATTTGTGAACAAATGAATTGGTCAATCCAAACTGTGTTTTATCTCCAACGGGTCAAATAAAACAAATAGAGTAGCTACCATCAAAACTCATGAACTTTTTTATTTAAAAACTAATATTACTATCATTAAAATGACGCTATTAATTATTATTAACCCATTCATTATTTATAAATAATTAACAGAAGTGTTAGCTGGTCAACCTGCCATGTCCATCTTACCATCTCTACTTGTCATTAAACACGGTAATTATAATTTTGTGAATATTGTAGATACTCTTACCTCCAAAAATAGTTTCAACGCTTTGATACTCTACTGTAGATGAACCTCGACATATGACATCTTCCTTTATTGTATCTAGATTTTTGTTCTCGGGTTCACTCTTCTTCTCAAGTAAAGTGAATTTATCAGTTTCCCAAACACACTCCAAAAAGACAGTTTGCTCATTTGTTGGGTAATACTCTCTAAAAACCTACAAGTCATTCACAGAGAAAGACAGTAATGAGACGATGTAACAAAATAAATTGAACTAAATAAAGAGCCAGTTTAACATATAGAAATGTGAAAATGCCTCGATTCCTTCTTGGTTCAGTTTGATGGACTGCTGCTTACGAGATAAAGAGGAAACCATGTTGAAGGCTGACACAACATCAAGTAATATCTGTTCATAAATAAGACATGTGTCACACCTGATATCGTTTACATGTAATAGTGTAGCACACATACCAATGTATAAGAAATCAAGCCCAAAATATACAAAGAGGAATGATAAATATACTATTTATCATTAAAATATTGAAGTAGTGCTTACTTGTTGTGTCAAAACTCGAAGGCGTGCAAGCAGAGCCAGCACAGTCATAGAAAATCCCATAAAAAAGGATCGAGCAAGCAAGGTAGAGAGTAGATATCTCTCTGGGCAAGGTCAAGGAGATGAACAAAAAATAATGTGCAATAAACAATCCATACTAAACAAACAGGAATAAATTAGAGTGAAAGCATGTATGCAGTATCAACACTAACATGACCTTCCACAATCGTACCATAAATAGAAATTGTTTGATAACCCTTGTGAATTAACCATGTATACCATGCAAGAAAAATCAGGATAAAACGGAATAAATAAAAACTATAAACAACTTAAGTATTTTTGTAAGGAAAGGATACATTGCTGCCTTAAGCATCGGTTCAACCATCTGAAAAAAAATAATACAAACATTACAGGGAGATTCATAAATACGTCTACCCTATGACTCCAATGCTACATATAAACAGTTCACCTGTCCAATAATCAAGTAACAAAAATGGGAACTGATAAAATAAAAGGTTCATGGACATCCTTGCTAATAAGACATTAAGTGTTACGCTACTTACATGAATAGAAGAAGTCAAGAAACGCATTTATAAAATGGTGTATTGTGTCAAAAGCATGGCTTTAAATGGTCAAACGTTGTAATGGCGTACTTCTTCAGACATACAAATATTGATGCAGCACCAAATAGTAATATCTAAAATCATAAGAATCACCTGTGAAAGTAGACCGAAAATTATGTTTGCCTCCATCACATTTTCTTCTCTTCAAACTGAGGAATGTTAGAAAAAAGTCAGTTTAGATTCAGCAGATCACAATATTACAGTACATATAAAGCACCAAAATATGAAAAAATAAGATCTTTACTAAAGAGACACAAGGTGCTTATATAAGCTTTAGTTATATCTCTTGTCAAGTGTTCCGGAGAGTGTTTGGGATTCCTTATATCAAACTGGTTATCTACTTAAAAATAAGCAGCTCGGTACCTACTTATTTTTTAGTGCTTATCTACACTAGTATAAGCAGATAAGCACTTTTATCCAAACCCTAAAAACTGCATATCAATTAAATAAGCAAATCCCAAACACCTTTTTGGGGTAACTTTCAGGATCAATTATCTATCTTCGCTAAACAAAATCATTTAACCCACATACGCATACAAAGTTTGATGCAATGCCAATTTCATCCCAAACATATAATTAGAACAGAAAACGGGGCTAGTGACTGACTTGAGTGATAATACCTTTCCAAAAGCTGCACCTTTTGCTTAGGTCGATTTCCATTAATGACAAGAAACGACGAGTTAACAAGTTCCACCAAGTTAGTTGACTGAAGAAGCTTACAGTCTCTCCTCACCTACATTACAAGAACTATGGTCATATAAAACATATATACACTTCACTAAATTAAGGTTTACTCATTGTGAAACAATAACTAAACATAAATAAGAGATAACAATCAATACCTTCAACAAGTATTGGAAATATGAGCTTCTGCGATGCTGGTTCTTATATTTGTGGACGATTCTATCAAGCACACCTACTTCTGACTGGAATTGACTAATGAAAGATTGCAATCGTGCCTCAATGGTTTCAAACTCAGCATCCATATCCTCAACTGTTCAAAGATGTACGAGAGCAATATCATTTACCTATTAAAACTTTGATATATCAAATTATCATGTGAATGGATATAGTAACCCCTTTGTCACTGTGATAACCGGAAAACAAGGGAACAAAACTTTTTTC
The DNA here is from genome assembly GCA_030686995.1 of Artemisia argyi. Classification (NCBI taxonomy): domain Eukaryota; kingdom Viridiplantae; phylum Streptophyta; class Magnoliopsida; order Asterales; family Asteraceae; genus Artemisia; species Artemisia argyi. The sequence goes on from CM060702.1 coordinate 876,185, forward strand.
AATTCAAATAACTCTTTGACAGGTAATATGACATGTACCAAACTACCAACAAAGAGTTATTTGAATTGAAAAAAGTTTTGTTCCCTTGTTTTCCGGTTATCACAGTGACAAAGGGGTTACTATATCCATTCACATGATAATTTGATATATCAAAGTTTTAATAGGTAAATGATATTGCTCTCGTACATCTTTGAACAGTTGAGGATATGGATGCTGAGTTTGAAACCATTGAGGCACGATTGCAATCTTTCATTAGTCAATTCCAGTCAGAAGTAGGTGTGCTTGATAGAATCGTCCACAAATATAAGAACCAGCATCGCAGAAGCTCATATTTCCAATACTTGTTGAAGGTATTGATTGTTATCTCTTATTTATGTTTAGTTATTGTTTCACAATGAGTAAACCTTAATTTAGTGAAGTGTATATATGTTTTATATGACCATAGTTCTTGTAATGTAGGTGAGGAGAGACTGTAAGCTTCTTCAGTCAACTAACTTGGTGGAACTTGTTAACTCGTCGTTTCTTGTCATTAATGGAAATCGACCTAAGCAAAAGGTGCAGCTTTTGGAAAGGTATTATCACTCAAGTCAGTCACTAGCCCCGTTTTCTGTTCTAATTATATGTTTGGGATGAAATTGGCATTGCATCAAACTTTGTATGCGTATGTGGGTTAAATGATTTTGTTTAGCGAAGATAGATAATTGATCCTGAAAGTTACCCCAAAAAGGTGTTTGGGATTTGCTTATTTAATTGATATGCAGTTTTTAGGGTTTGGATAAAAGTGCTTATCTGCTTATACTAGTGTAGATAAGCACTAAAAAATAAGTAGGTACCGAGCTGCTTATTTTTAAGTAGATAACCAGTTTGATATAAGGAATCCCAAACACTCTCCGGAACACTTGACAAGAGATATAACTAAAGCTTATATAAGCACCTTGTGTCTCTTTAGTAAAGATCTTATTTTTTCATATTTTGGTGCTTTATATGTACTGTAATATTGTGATCTGCTGAATCTAAACTGACTTTTTTCTAACATTCCTCAGTTTGAAGAGAAGAAAATGTGATGGAGGCAAACATAATTTTCGGTCTACTTTCACAGGTGATTCTTATGATTTTAGATATTACTATTTGGTGCTGCATCAATATTTGTATGTCTGAAGAAGTACGCCATTACAACGTTTGACCATTTAAAGCCATGCTTTTGACACAATACACCATTTTATAAATGCGTTTCTTGACTTCTTCTATTCATGTAAGTAGCGTAACACTTAATGTCTTATTAGCAAGGATGTCCATGAACCTTTTATTTTATCAGTTCCCATTTTTGTTACTTGATTATTGGACAGGTGAACTGTTTATATGTAGCATTGGAGTCATAGGGTAGACGTATTTATGAATCTCCCTGTAATGTTTGTATTATTTTTTTTCAGATGGTTGAACCGATGCTTAAGGCAGCAATGTATCCTTTCCTTACAAAAATACTTAAGTTGTTTATAGTTTTTATTTATTCCGTTTTATCCTGATTTTTCTTGCATGGTATACATGGTTAATTCACAAGGGTTATCAAACAATTTCTATTTATGGTACGATTGTGGAAGGTCATGTTAGTGTTGATACTGCATACATGCTTTCACTCTAATTTATTCCTGTTTGTTTAGTATGGATTGTTTATTGCACATTATTTTTTGTTCATCTCCTTGACCTTGCCCAGAGAGATATCTACTCTCTACCTTGCTTGCTCGATCCTTTTTTATGGGATTTTCTATGACTGTGCTGGCTCTGCTTGCACGCCTTCGAGTTTTGACACAACAAGTAAGCACTACTTCAATATTTTAATGATAAATAGTATATTTATCATTCCTCTTTGTATATTTTGGGCTTGATTTCTTATACATTGGTATGTGTGCTACACTATTACATGTAAACGATATCAGGTGTGACACATGTCTTATTTATGAACAGATATTACTTGATGTTGTGTCAGCCTTCAACATGGTTTCCTCTCTATCTCGTAAGCAGCAGTCCATCAAACTGAACCAAGAAGGAATCGAGGCATTTTCACATTTCTATATGTTGAACTTGCTATTTATTTAGTTCAATTTATTTTGTTACATCGTCTCATTACTGTCTTTCTCTGTGAATGACTTGTAGGTTTTTAGAGAGTATTACCCAACAAATGAGCAAACTGTCTTTTTGGAGTGTGTTTGGGAAACTGATAAATTCACTTTACTTGAGAAGAAGAGTGAACCCGAGAACAAAAATCCAGATACAATAAAGGAAGATGTCATATGTCGAGTTTCATCTACAGTAGAGTATCAAAGCGTTGAAACTATTCTTGGAGGTAAGAGTATCTACAATATTCACAAAATTATAATTACCGTGTTGAATGACAAGTAGAGATGGTAAGATGGACATGGCAGGTTGACCAGCTAACACTTCTGTTAATTATTTATAAATAATGAATGGGTTAATAATAAGTAACAGCGCCATTTTAATGATAGTAATATTAGTTTTTAAATAAAAAAGTTCATGAGTTTTGATGGTAGCTACTCTATTTGTTTTATTTGACCCGTTGGAGATAAAACACAGTTTGGATTGACCAATTCATTTGTTCACAAATCTGATGTCTATGGTTTTATTTTGCTAGAACATAAACCCATGGATATTGTAATGGAGAAGTCTTCTGAAGAAGACGTTACTACCATCAAAACAGACAATCTTTCTTCACTGGATGGTACTACAGTACTTAAGTAAGTACATTTCATCTACTAGTAACATAAGTGCATATTTTCTTCAAAAGGTTCTGTTACTATAATCAAGCATTGCTTTGAAGCCTCTGTCATCTTGGTAAGTGCATGTTGTTAAACCTGCTTTATCTTATGAGATTGCTTATTCAAAGTGCTTAGTTGTTTATGTTAGAGTTTAACAATCAAATACACGTATTGCGGAAGCTAGGATCAAGTATAACATATAAATATTAACCAAAACGTAAATAGTAAACGTACCCGATGCACTTCAATAACACCTTGATTCTTGGACAATATAGATCAATGATAAACCCCTTACCGTTTTGTTTATCGATCTCTTGATAATTACTAAAGTAAGTAATTACCTCGTTCTTGTACACACAAACTCCAACGAATAAAGGTTGTTGCAAGTAAACAAATCACTTATGAATTTGGTACTTAGAAAATCGACCAAGAACCCTAAGGTGGGGGTTGGTACGATCGGCCAAGCACAAGAAAACACAAACAAAGGTTTTAGGGTTAGAGTGTGTGCACAAAAGATTGTTAAGTCTAACCCCAAGGCCTTGTATTTATACTAGGTGATTTCTTGGAGCCCAAGGCATGCATGGATCGACCCTTAAGGGTTGGGTCGACCGGCCATAGCACCCCAAGGGGGTTTCTAGAACCTCCTTGACTCCCAAGTTACACTCTAGTCCTTGTTTTTCTTATTTAACGATAGTTAGTCCATACGGTTAACAACTAACGACCGTTTAGTCCATTAAGTGACATAAATATATATATTTCATACATTTAATAAACATATATATTTATTTACATTATTCTTGTTTGTAAAGTGTGCAATCCCGAGGTCTCGTGTTCGATCCTAGACATTTACCTATTAATGTTTATACGTAACATTTAACAGCTCCCACTCGTATATTCATTAATAGTAAAATGACATTGGTTAGCGTCTTGCAACACTCCAATGCCCCTAGTTCAAACCGAGCTAGGTTTCCTGGAAAAACCTTTAATGATTCATCATTATAATTATCCTTTCATTACTAATACCACATTAATAAAGATGTGAGTTCCTTTATTAATATTCTGTTTCTCGTTTCTTTATGATTGAACAAAATTACCAAAACATCTGAACGTATTCCAGATAGACTTTGGGCATGGCCATGCAAACATTTTGTCAACCCTACGAGGGGCCCAGCAGTATTAAACTTCTAAACAAATCAGAAGGAATAAATTCTTTCTTGACTACAAGAATAACCCATGAACTTTGCAACACTTCTGAAAACAATCCTTATGACTCCCTGTTACGGTGAGCGGTAGATTGCTTCACAAAAATGCACTACATCCATGACACTTATCTGGTATCTCAAGTCTGAGGATAACTTTAAATATGATTCTCACATTAAATATTAAATCATATTGTTGGGATAAGTCCAATATTCAATTCATCAAATATTATGTGAAATTGGTATGACTACGCATCAATATACTTTCAAGTATATTCTTAACCAATACTCAAATTTGTCTTAGTTTAATGATATTCCCATATCATTAATCGACAATGGACATTTAGAATAATAAATTATTCAAGGATCTTAAACATGCAAATATAGGATATATTATTAAGACAATGATAAATAAACATAAAACTTATTTTATTCCATTAAATAATAATTGTACATTACATCCTTTATCCAAACACTAATCACAAATGGGCATGAAACTTTCAGCTAATCTAAGTCCTACACCTGCAGCATGCTTGTGAAGCTTAGTGCCAGGTAAAGGCTTTGTTAATTGATCCGCCAAGTTATCATCTGTGTGAACTTTGAGCATTTCGATTTCACCTATTTCGACTTGTTCTCGAACATAGTGATGCTTAATCGGGAAATGTCTGGTGCCTTTCATGATTCCAGGCTCATTGGCAAATGTGATTGCAGCAGAATTGTCACAATACATTTTTATAGGTCTTTGAATCGAAGGCATGACTCCAAGCCCTGAGACAAACTTCCTAATCCAAACAGCTTCCATTGCAGCTTCCGAAGCAGCTATATACTCACTTTCTGTAGCAGACATCGCTAGTACACTCTGCTTTCTGCTCCTCCAATCCACTGCTCCTCCATTAATGACAAAGACATAACCCGTCTGAGACTTCGTATCATCCTTATCACCTTTCCAAGAAGCATCGCAGTAACCTGTAACATCAAGTTCTGCCGATGGATTTCCCCCATAAACCAAAAACATATCCTTAGTTGCCCTAAGGTACTTAAGAATGTTCTTAACAGCAGTCCAGTGAGCTACACCTGGATTTTGCTGATATCGACTGGTTAAATTCTGAGCAAATGCTACATCAGGTCTTGTACTTTTCACCGCATACATTATAGATCCCACAGCCGAAGCATAAGGGACTCTTTTCATGCGTTGCACCTCTTCAGGTGTTGAAGCACAAACCTTGTTGCTCAAGCCATGTTGCTCTTGCATCGGCAAATATCCTTTCTTGGAATTTTGCATATTGAATCTCTTCAATATTTTATCAATGTAAGCACTTTGGCTTAATCCAATTAATCGCTGAGATCTATCTCTATATATCTTGATTCCCAGAATAAATGCAGCTTCCCCTAAATCTTTCATAGAAAAACAACTTCCAAGATATTCCTTAACCTTTTGTAAACTTGGAATGTCGTTCCCCATGATCAATATGTCATCGACATATAATATAAGGAAAATCACATTACTCCCACTAACTTTGTGATATACACATGGCTCATCAAGATTTTTAGTGAATCCATACTTTTTAATCTCACCATCAAATCTTTTATTCCATTGTCGTGATGCTTGCTTTAATCCATAAATGGATCTTTTAAGCTTGCATACACGATTTGGGAATTCTGGATTTACATACCCCTCAGGCTGCGCCATATAGATGTCCTCATCTAGGCGACCATTTAAGAAGGCGGTTTTAACATCCATTTGCCAAATCTCATAGTCATAGTAAGCGGCTATGGCTATAAGAATCCTAATTGCCCTTATGTCAGCTACAGGAGAAAAGGTCTCCTCATAGTCAACTCCAAAAGTTTGTGTATAGCCTTTAGCTACACAACGGGCCTTATAGGTGTGTACAACGCCATCCATGTCAGTCTTTTTCTTGTAGAGCCATTTACTCCCAACTAGTTTGGCACCCGGAGGTAGGTCTACTTCTTCCCAGACATCATTGTCTTCCATGGATTGCATTTCCCCATCCATAGCTTCTTTCCATTTGGCCTTTTCAGGACCATTCATGGCAGCTTTATAACTTGTAGGCTCATCAAGATCACCCAGTATATACTCATCACTCTCTACATTAAGACATAGACGAGTAGGAGCTTTTACTGGTCTTGTTGACCTACGAATGGGAATCACTTCAACTTCTGGTGGAGGACCTAAGCTTTCAGGTTCTACCGGAAGTTCGTTAGTGTTTTCAGAAGGTTCTACATCTTCATGACCGTCTTCCAGGTCATATACTCTCCCACTGAATTCTTGAGATATGAGCTCTCTTTCAAGAAAGTCTCCATACCTTGCAACAAATACTTTGTTTTCAGGTGGGTAATAAAAGTAGTATCCCATAGTTTCCTTAGGGTATCCTACGAAGATGCACTTCACAGATCTTTGTTGGAGTTTGTCTGCTGAGTCACGTTTAACATACGCCTCACAACCCCAGACCTTAAGATAAGACAGGTTAGGAGCTTTTCCAGTCCATACCTCATATGGTGTCTTATCAACCTTCTTTGTTGGAACCATATTTAGAATGCGAACCGCAGATTCTAAGGCATAATCCCAAAACGAGAAAGGAAGAGTTGTTAGATTAAACATAGACCGTATCATATCTTGCAATGTACGATTCCTTCTTTCAGATACACCATTTTGTTGTGGAGTATATGGAGAAGTAAGGTGCTGGACAATTCCCTCCTTTGCTAGATAATCTATGAACTCCTGACTCAGGTATTCACCACCTCTATCAGATCGAAGAGCTTTAATCTTCTTTCCAAGTTGCAACTCTACTTCTGCTTTAAACACTTTGAATGTTTCAAACACCTCATGTTTATGTTTAAGTAAATAAACATAACCATAACGGCTGTAATCATCCGTAAATGTTAAGAAGTAGCTAGCACCCCTCCTTGACACATGTCTAAGTGGTCCACACACATCTGTGTGAATAAGACCAAGTAGATCATTCGCCCTTTCAATCCTATTTTTAAAGGGTTTCTTAGTCATCTTCCCAGCAATGCAAGATTCGCATTTATCAAATGATTCATCATTGATCTTATTTAAAAGCCCATCATGTTGCAGCTTTTTCATGCGATCTTTGCCAATGTGAGCAAGTCGACAATGCCAAAGATAAGACGAATCCAGACCTTTCTTGATTCTCTTATTGTTGATGCTATACATTGAATTATTTTTAACAAAAGCATTATCATTATCATTCATATCAATTTCAAATACACCATTCACAGCAATAGCATTAAAATAAAAAACATTATTTAAAGAAACCGAAATTCCATTGCTTGAAATAGTATGCTCAAAACCAAGGTTTAACAAACATGAAAATGAAATTACACCTCTAACAATTGACGGTGCATAATGACAATTATTTAAAGATAGTACTAGGCCCAAAGGCAACACTAAATTAAATACTCCTATAGCTTCAACTCCTGCATGCGCTCCGTTACCAACGTGCAAGAATTGTTGTCCATAGGCCAGCTTTCTCTCAACTCTAAACCCCTGCATGGTATTGCAGATATGAATGCCACATCCAGTATCATATACCCATGAATTCAATTTAGGAGTAAGAGTGAATAATTCAATCATAAAGAACGCACCTGATGAGCTGGGGTTACCAGCATCATTCCCCTGCTTCTTGAGTCGCAAGTCATGAATGTAAAGAGGGCAATTGCGCTTCCAATGGCCCTTTTCATGACAATGGTGACAAGCCTGATCCTTCCTGTTTGGCGGATTCACCTTGTTCTGCTTAGGCTGATGTTGTTTCATCTTGGGTTCAGGTTGATAGGCCATGACCTGCTTGCCTTTGTTAACCTTCCCTTTGCCTTTGTTCACATGCGATTTCTTCTGGATTCTTCCCCCATGAATTGCCAACACTTGCGGGGTGGGATTCTTGACCTTGGCTGGTAGACCTTTCTCATAATCAACAAGCAATGCGAGTAATTCTGAGACTGTCTTCCCCGAGCAATGCATGTTGAAGTTCTGCACAAAACCAGCAAAATCCTTGTTAAGGGATCTGTTGATCAAGTGCACTTGCACATTCTCGGGGTAACCAAAACCAATTCTGTGAAGTTGATCAAAGGAGTCCTTCATCTCATCCACATAATCGGCTACTGGTTTACCATCACCATGCTTGCAGTTGTGTAGCTTGTCAAGTTCATCATACAATTCAACTGCAGGTGACTTCTCATAAGATTGCCTGAGGTTATCAAGCATATTCTTAGGAGACGAATACTCATACTTCTTTTGTAATTGAGCATTCATGCTAGTGAGCATTAGACAAGCAACCTCATTGTACTTAGCATTAGTCACCTTCCATTCTGCCTTTGCTTCAGGTGTTGCCGTAGCAGCAGGTTCAGCAGGGCATTCCTGGGTCACATAATCCATCTTACCAGACGCCCTCAAGACAATTCTGAGCGAACGGTACCAGTCATTGAAATTCTTTCCTGTGAGTTTCTCTCTTTCAAGATGACTCTTGAAAGCATTGATCACAGTTTGGTTATCGGGTTGAGCCATATCTACAGATAAAGTTCAAATATTAGTATTTTCGATAATCAATATCTTCAAGAAAATAAAATACCCAAGGCTATATTCATATAACCAACTAATTTTCTTGAAAATCTAGGATCTATCTTTACATAGTTTCACCACACCAGTTGATCTGCTAGTGGTAAAAGTACAAAAGATAGTAATCTGTCGAACAATAATTGGCAAACAAGATTTCCAATTCCTAGATCATTATGGGATTTACTCAAATTGATTCATCAATTTGCCTTTGTAAGCATGTTTCATCCCATCTCATGCCTTAAGTTCTAGGTCTCACGCACAACTTAATTAAGTCGTCTACCTTAGAAACTGTAAAATTACAATTATGGTCTCACGCGTTAAAAGAATTTTACCTTGTTATAGTAATTTAGCCTAGGTCTCACGTTTACTAAATTAAAATTCCAAGTGTTTCTTATAGGTAGATGGCACGTAACTTAAATTTTAAGGGTATTAATTTTTGATATGTCAATCAAAATTATGTACAAAGATGCATGCACTCATCTTTATAACATAAGTTTTCATAAAACTTTTTATGTCCGATTCCTGAAATTAATACACAAAGTTTTACTTGAGGTTTATGCCAAAACCCTAAGATGACTTTCTACAACATATAATTTTAAAAGTAATTCGTTTAAGATATATTCAAGATTGTGATAACCAAGGCAGACTCTAAGGCTCTTTTCTAAGCCTTCAAATCACGGTTATGAATATCATCTTAAAAGACTTAATTTTAAAACCATATTTGCACAAAACATCATTCAAGCAAAAGTTTATGGATTCAATCTCAAAATAGTAATAAAGTTCGAATAATGCTAGTCTCGACTGGGAGCTGATTACTGTGCGAATCGGACCACGATTGTCATAAGACCATTGCAAGATTCTTACTTTATCACTTTAGGGTTTCACAATTATTAGTCCGTTTTAATTTTCTTTATGAAAACACCCTTTTATTGCTTACATCAAGTCCAACTAAAAACAATAAAACAAGTAGCAAAGAAAATCAAACAAACAATAATAATATAAGTGAAACAATTAGCCACATGCAAACCATATTAGAAAAGATCCTAATAAAATCAATTCTAGGTATAATACCGCATGTAATCAACTAAGGCCTTCACCTCTTAATGGAGGTGAGCCACATACATTGACGAATCAATTGCGTAGGCCAAAGCTAAAAACACACCACATAGCATATAAAATTGATTTTAATATATATATTGGAGTCTTCCCCAATTTAAGATCTATCTAAACATGTGACAACAAAACAAGATCCATGACAAACATGCATGTAAGTCACGGATTAAAACCTAACAATTAGCAATTAGGTCACAAGATACGTTCAATTAACCGGTTAATGACCTAGGGTTTCTAGTGATTACACATAATCAAGAAAACCACAAAACCCTAATTAGGGTTTCATGGGAAAATCGACCCCCCCCCCCAAAATTAGGGTTAGGGTTTCGAAATTTTTAGAAAAAAAAAATAGGAAAAACCCTAGATCAAAAAAACATGTATCTAAAACAATTAAAGATCCGGTTTTTATTACGTTTTAGTAATCAATTACATGTTATACATGGCTCGTGATGCCACTGTTAGAGTTTAACAATCAAATACACGTATTGCGGAAGCTAGGATCAAGTATAACATATAAATATTAACCAAAACGTAAATAGTAAACGTACCCGATGCACTTCAATAACACCTTGATTCTTGGACAATATAGATCAATGATAAACCCCTTACCGTTTTGTTTATCGATCTCTTGATAATTACTAAAGTAAGTAATTACCTCGTTCTTGTACACACAAACTCCAACGAATAAAGGTTGTTGCAAGTAAACAAATCACTTATGAATTTGGTACTTAGAAAATCGACCAAGAACCCTAAGGTGGGGGTTGGTACGATCGGCCAAGCACAAGAAAACACAAACAAAGGTTTTAGGGTTAGAGTGTGTGCACAAAAGATTGTTAAGTCTAACCCCAAGGCCTTGTATTTATACTAGGTGATTTCTTGGAGCCCAAGGCATGCATGGATCGACCCTTAAGGGTTGGGTCGACCGGCCATAGCACCCCAAGGGGGTTTCTAGAACCTCCTTGACTCCCAAGTTACACTCTAGTCCTTGTTTTTCTTATTTAACGATAGTTAGTCCATACGGTTAACAACTAACGACCGTTTAGTCCATTAAGTGACATAAATATATATATTTCATACATTTAATAAACATATATATTTATTTACATTATTCTTGTTTGTAAAGTGTGCAATCCCGAGGTCTCGTGTTCGATCCTAGACATTTACCTATTAATGTTTATACGTAACATTTAACAGTTTATGTGGTTGATATTAGTTGTTTTGAATAAATAGTTTGAGATTGGTTAAGATTAGCCTTTATTAGATTAAAATATTTGTTTGGGATTGCTTATTGTTGCAGTTCATAGGCTTATTGTGTTTGTAAAAGAAATAAACACTAAATGGTGTTTGGATTGCTTATTGGCTTATTAGCTTTAGTTCAAAATGACATAAGTACTTTCCAACAACAAGCACATTGATACTTGCTAATTTCAAATTGAAAGTGCATAGCATAAGCTGAGTATAAGCTTCCAAAAATAATTTTTCTTTCAAATTAAAACAAGTTAGAGGTAATTAAGTTATCCCAGATACCATCCAATCTGATTCATTTGGTTTTGTGTCGTATCTAGTTTGAATTTGTCTAGGCTAACCTGAACTTGACTGATTAATGGTGTGTCCCTTGTTCATAGTCTTTATGATGTTTGGATTATCATCGAACCACCATTGCATACTCGCACTTGTTGGTTATGTGGTTTACTGTTTGCTTATATAATCGTGTCTTAGGGTAATTAACTTTTTGCTGTTGTGGGTATTGGGCTGTGTTGATGAGTAGTTGTTGAAACATTTTCAATGCATCTGACTGAGGTTAAACTTTGGGAATATCATACTTCTCATTGTTCAAATTAAGGGATTTTTTAGATGACTTTTCCTCTCACTGCACTATGTTTTGAAAGTGACTATATGATTAAGAGTATTTGGATTGCTTATTGTCAAAGTTAGTTGTTGAATTTCGTTTGTTTGTTTTTTCTTACAATGATCGCATCTGGATTGCTTATTGTCAAAGATAGTTGTTGAATTCCGTTTGATTTTTTTATTCTTATTTTTTTTCTTACAATGATCGCGGGTTTTTTTTTAAATTGATTATCTAATTATTGAGTCTATCTTAAATGAACTGTTTCAAATGTAAATCATTACTATAGTGTTCTGAATAGTTATTAACTATATTAAACGAGTAAAAAAATATGGGATATAACCAGTTTGGAGATAAAGAAGCCTTAATAATCTTTAGCGGGAATTGAAATTGAAAAAAAACAAGTTTGAATCTTTTGAAAACTGTAAAGACCATTTGGAGGACAACTTTCCTTAATCATAAAAACAATTTATAGCGGAATTCATTTCGAATGTACTATTTTGAATTGGAGTATTCTTGTTTCGCTATTTTGGGCAATCTTGTGGCCCATCCTCTACAACCTTTTCCAGTCATACAACTTTATGCATACATTTATTTTGCGGGCAGCCGTTTATATATGGCATGAGAAGGGTTAATTATGTGATAGTGGATCTCGCTTACTTGATACATAAAAGGCCACTCCTCTCGGCTTTTACTTGATTTGTAAAGACCAAGTTGTACTTCTCTCTCTAAAAAAAAACTCTTATTTTCACACTTTCTGTGCTTCATTACTTTCTTTCATTTATATGTAGTCTGGTAGAGCTCAGAATTAAGAAAATTTTATTTTGTGATTCAAGAACTTTCAGGGAAGCTAGTATTTAATCCGGAAAGCCAAAAAGAATCATGGCTCAAACACTGGAAGCCATTAAGGGTGGTGGTGGATCCATTAAAGTTGGGACTACAGGCACTATCAATGCCTTAATGTCAAGGGAACTACAGTCTGTTAAAGTTGCATCACCAAGGGCAGTTCCATTGACACTTAAATCTCCAAAAAGAGCGATGGAACCTAATGAGGCTACTACGAGTACAACTCCTAAATCTTGTTTACAATCAGATGAAGCAAGCACTAGCAGCAGCGGTAATACAATGACTGAAAAACACACTAGTGTTCCTCATAAAACCAAGCACCAACATGCTAGAAGAGATAGTAGGAATCCTTTTCTGGTTAACAATGTTTTCTAATCATTTGGCCGACTAATTGTTTCTACCCTGGGTATAGTGGAAAATTACACTCTTGTCCTTTTATTAATCTTTGACAAAAATTTGACCACTACAAACCAAATAATTGACAAATGAATTTTTATTGATGAGATATCGAAGCCAATACAAGTGATGAGAAAACAGCGTTGATGAAAAAGCAGAAAGTTTTCGGGTTGAAATTACATCAAATAAAACTAATGAACAATAAACTCAGTTACATATATAAGATAAGATTGAAAGAAGACCAAGAAGTACTTCAAGAAAATACCAAATACTTGTGAAAACATGGTTATATACTGATGTGGAAACACATATATTAGGCAGTTCCACATATTTTATAATTTTAATACCAAACGGGACACTTCACAACTACTTGAAATACAGCTGCACAAGCTTCTTTAAGGTATCAAATACACTTGTCAATGGATCAAACTGAACAGATTTCTTGAGTTCAAGATCAGGAAACTGGTTCGTTAAAGCTTGTTGCATTCCATTCATCGACATCATTGCAGCTAATCGGCTATCCGACACCTCACAGTCTTGAGGAGTGTCCTTTATTTTGGTTGGATCATAGCCATAGTCTGCCAGCACAAGCTTGTACTTTTCTATGAATTCTGGCCCTGGATTTGGTGTCCTTGAGTATATCTGAAACCAATGAGTCTATAAACATAAGTATATGTTGCAGCCTTTAAAATTAAATAAGTTTTGACAACTTTGTGGCCAATAGAACTTGCAAGTTTCGATAAGGCAATCCCTAATAATAAAGTGTTTGACCAATTGCCAATATTCTAAGTTAGTACCAAATATAATAATCTTGACTCTTGAGGACCATACTAATACAATCTATCAGCCAATTAGGAACAAAGACGGCTAATTACTAAAGGAGGCAATATGTGTACGTTGGGCAGGGTTGGGAAATGAATCAAAATCAGTTCGTGTTGAAATGGGTCATATTTTGGCAAACAGGCTGGGTTGGATTGATCCATAAACAATTTTCAGTCCAGTTTATGAAAAGTTATACTATTAAAATGCAATCATAATTTAAATATTTGATTTAAACATTCTTTGGACGACTTTCAGGAAACCAGTGATACACATTCCCCTTCTAGCTAAATCTGTTGATTTGGCCCATACAAATGGGTTGAAATCACCGCCTCTACTAATTACGGATACAATATATATAGACACGTCTTGTGTGGAAAGTGATTCCAACCTTCAACTATACATATGCTTATCAGGATCTAAATTAAAACATGGATGTCATAGACAAGCAAATAAAACAGCTAGACATAGATGTCAAACGGTATGATTTTAGGCAGCTGAGTCCTGTTTCATAAAAAAAAAAAAAAAAAGGCTCTATCATTGTAAAGATCCATAAATGGTTAATTACTTAATTATAAGCTACATGTAAGTTCATTGCATTAGGTGTACCTGAATAAAGCTCTTATCTTTTGCTCCAGAAACAAGGGCGAAATTGTCATAATCAGTATCAATCACATCATAAGGTTCTTTAGGAATAAAGGGCAACGTAGGAAACCGAAGATAACACTTTTCTTTAATCATCTCTTTTCTTTCTAAGTCAGTTTCGGTTTTCTCTGTATCTTCCTCCGAAAGACACTGAACCCTGCCTCGTATTCCAGTAATATATCCATCAGGCCCTCCATGAACACAAAAGGTATCCACTTGGATTACTGGTGTTGCGGCATGTAACACCCCAAACCCGACAAGGGTCTAAAGTGTAACATTATGGTGTCATTTCAGAACATAAAGCGCAAGCGGAAGACTTAGCTCAATAAATTACAAATCTTGAGACTAAAAGGACTAATGAAACAAATATAATCAAAATCAACTTCTAAAAGTAATGAAATAGTCAAACATAAATCTGAAATAAAATCCAAGAATACTAAGATAGGGTTGGTCCACTAAAAGCTCCTACTCTCATCACTCAATCCCAGCCTCCAACTTGATACCTGCCGCAGGAGAAAGAAAATGCGGCTGAGCTAACGCTCAGTGAACAGATATAAACAAATGAAAGGTAACTGAACATAAACGAATAAACAAACAATCCAATGAGGACCTGCTGAGATACAATGTCATTAATAATATGAAGGGTCATATGAACATGGAGATCAAAGGATAGTCCAGAAATGGTAAAAGGGATAGTAACGGAAGTTGCTCAAGTACCAAAACAAACAATCAATCATTTCATTTAACCATTCATTATACCGTCAATTCCTTTATTGTACATGGAGTAGCTAGCTCCAACGTACCAGAAGTGAAATGGAGTGCATGGCACACAAACCAATCACTAAGTCAATCAATATCCATTCATTCATTTAGCCTAGGATGCATCCATACGCTCCCTGCAAAACAAAATACATATGCAAGTACGAGACTATACATACATATACAGAATGGCCATATGCACCATAATCATTATAACAGAAGGGAACGCCGTGGATCAATCACACCTCCACAGAAAGTGTCACGCCATTGGTGCCTCAATGACATGGCCATGTTACCTCCATGGCTAGGGATAGTACTTTGAGCAATGGGTCAAATCAAATGGGTCGAAACAAAGGGTCATAACAAAGGATCATATCAAATGGATCATAATAAAAGGATCATATCAATGGTTCAGATCAAGGGTTCATATCAAAGGTTCATATCGAAGTAAACGAATCACAGTCAATGAATACAAATCATGAGAAACCTTTACTGATAAAAGGTAGAATATCTGTACCGATACGAAACAAACAATAACAATATTACATAAAATCAGAACCCTTACTGAGAAAGGGTAGAATATCCGTACCTTAATGCAAATGAACAGAAACAAACGAATCAATGGACGTTACGTTTTCTTCAACGAATCTACACGAATTAGGTTTAACAATATTTTAAGTAAGTTTCCACATTAGTCAACTTAGGTTTTAACGATATCATTAAAGTCATTTAGGTTACAAATCATTAATGATTAGGTCTAGGGTTTTTATTAAAGTCTCATTAATGTCGACATAAATATTACCATGCGCATGTATAGGTGTTTCATTACAGCCAATCTTTAGCTAAATATCATAATATGTTTGTGATTCCATGAGCCAATTCCCATTATATCATGCGTATATAATTATGCTTCTATTCAGCCATTCTATAGATATATCAAAGTGACTTCTTAATATGATTCTTATGAGAAAATAAGCATGCATGCAATCTTATATGTGTAGCTCGAATATGATTATAACGACACATGTTTTAGATCGAACGAAATATAGATCGAAACATACACGTCGAACCAGGACATATACATCGATTACATAGGTTTCAAAATCATCATTTTATGTGCAATCTCGTATGATTTTATGTGACTAATAATTACAATTCGACAATATAAAGATTAGTTGTGATCATATAAACAGATTGTTGGTTTATATCTGTGTGTCGAAAAAGAAAGAACATAAGTGGTGTTTTGGTGATACCTTTGTCGAATTGAATGGAAGAAAAAACAGAAACAAGAACAATATTAAACCCACGATCAACCCTAATCACGATCAAAACCCACAGCAATAATTCCCGCAGCAACCTTCCTTCTTAGTTCGATCAAAACAAAGCAGCAACAATCGGATATGGTGATGAATTTTGAGAGAGGAAACGTGTAGGTATATTGTTATTTGGTATACGTACGTTTGATTTGGGATGATTGGAGTCAAAGTGAAATGTTATAACCGCATACCTAGGGGAGGAGCGTGCCTTGTTATGGTAAGTTTTGATATCCTTTAAATTGTTTTTAATAGCAATCAAATAAATCAGTTATGAGGTAAAAGTCTTGGCCAAATTTTATGGTCCTTTAATTTCGGTAGTTACTAATCTTTTCAAACGTGTGATCATAGGACCCATTAAATTTTGTACATATTTAAGTAGTTTAGCTCTTATCTATATTATTAAAGTTTATACGAGTATTTAATTAAAGGTATAATCTAAATTTTAAGGTTCTAATAATAATATTATAAAGTTTAGGTGAAATTTCGGAAATATAAGGAATTTAGGTTTTCGAATTTTAGGGTTTTACACGGCATCAATTGTATATACTCCCTGCAAATTATAATCTTGCAGACTTATATAACCATCAAATCTTTAATCTTCGAAATTGCCCTCTGAATCTACCTGGGTGCAGTGGCAATCTTCCTGACCTTGTCCAGCAAATCCACGTTTAAGTGAAGCAACTTCATACCATCTTCCGGAGTATCTTACTGTAAAACCCGAAAATCCGTCTTTCCTAAATTTCCCATATAATTTGAACTTTCTTAGTTTTGTGAATTTAATCTAAGCATATGAATTTCGTGAATTTGAAGGCTACAAGTATTTGCACTATAACCTAAAGTTTACTAAACATTTAAACTTAAAAAAAAAAAAAAAAACTACAATCACTAAGATATATATATAACCTACTACATGTATAACATAGACACACATGTCCCTATACACCGAATATATAAAAAAGGTGTGTACACAATATTTGCCAATTGAAGGGTCTAGATATATTCTAAAAATTTGAAAGAGATGTTGGTCTTCCTTATCCCCTTTATACTCGGTACTTTTCCCCACTATATTTCCATCCGTTTCTCATAGTAAATGTGGACGTATAGTCTGGCCCGCGCCTAGGAATGGGTCAGGCCCGACAGACAGCGGCCCACTCTACGCCTAAACCCTAATCCATGTCCTATAAATATAGGGCTGGGATTCCATTCACAACAGAACATAACAGGTTACCCTAAACCTAACTCTCATACGCTATATCGCACCATGACTAACTTGACCGTCGGAGGTGGATCCCGGGGCTACGACCTCGGGTCCACTCCTAACGGGTTCTCTTTGTTGAACAGGTCTAACAGGGCTCGAGAAGACGACTAACGGCCCAAGGAGAGTCGTTGAATCGACCCGCGCCAGATTATGCATCAACAAGTTGGCGCCATCCGTGGGACATGACTACGACAAGTTTCGTGTTCTCACATCACCGGAAAGTAATCATCGAATTCAAAAGCCGGTAACTTTAAAACTTTATATTTTTTGGGTTGCACTTTAAAACCCAGCCGATGCGGTATTCACGCGTTATGTTATCTTTTCAATATTCATAAGATTTTATGTAAATCTTTTATCTATGGTAAACACGATTTTACCTATAGCCGCACTAAGTCCGCACGATCGGACCTACTTTATCTTTTAGCCGCGAACAACGCAGTCACGATAAATCTACCCGCGTTAGGCCATGCGTTCGGACATCTTCGCAGATTGGCGCCATGAGCGCACTGTCACGTACAGGCACCACGATGCTAGTCAATCGCCATGAGCGCACTGGACGAAAGCCGTGGTCCTCTGCGATCATCCACAAAACGTTAGAGTCTATGCGGTCACGATAAATCTATCTGCGTCTGTGCGTGCAACAGAAACTATTAGTCGCGGTCATGGTACATCCATCCGCGCCATTGTTTTTATTATAATAAAAAAGAAAAAAAATCAATCAATCGCCATGAGCGCATTGCGTTCGCATATTAGCTGCGCGCTACTTCTTTTATATAGTTTGTAAAACCTCACGATAGGTGTAATTTGCACTACTACTTATTATATATGCTATGTGCTATATATTGCTACGTGCTAATTTTTTACTTTATTAAGTTTTATATGTTGCGATTCGCGACATATACTTCTAATATTTTCATTAAGTGTTTTTTCAGGATTTGAATAACTAAGTTTAATGCTCCTACACGAGTAGCATCATCAAACTTGGGGGGCTACCAGGATACGCACTGTGTGAGTACGCATCACGCAGGTATATTTGGAAGCAGATCGTACGTAAGAGGTATTGCAAGCCCAGTACAAAGACGGATTTAAATATTCGCACCCTATTGCCGCAGGGGAGACGTCCTTTGTCGGTTGTAAAGACGAATGTAATGTTCGCGCACAACGCGCACAGCGCGCACCTCTGTCGCGAACAACGCGCATCCTTGTCGCGCACAGCGCGCACCTCTGCCACAGAAGCACGTCTTCTGTCGTACCATGTTGCATCGCTACTGGTACAAAAGGTACGCCCTTACCCAGGATGCAGCATAGGGATCCACCTATCCACCTTCACAATTGTGAGACAATCACAATCGCAATCCCAGTGCGCACTGTCGCATATGGGTTGCGCAGTATGGTCCCTCCCATGTGCACACAAGTTGCGCACACATGGGCCATGTCGTCATGGTTGATTGGGCATACGCGGCCATGAACAGAACTTAAGTTTAGCATAACATAACCACGCACTATGTCATACTAAACTTGGGGGGCTTGTGGACGTATAGTCTGGCCCGCGCCCAGGAATGGGCCAGGCCCGACAGACAGCGGCCCACTCTACGCCTAAACCCTAATCCATGTCCTATAAATATAGGGCTGAGATTCCATTTACAACAGAACATAACAGGTTACCCTAAACCTAACTCTCATACGCTATATCGCACCATGACTAACTTGACCGTCGGAGGTGGATCACGGGGCTACGGCCTCGGGTTCACTCCTAACGGGTTCTCTTTGTTGAACAGGTCTAACAGGGCTCGAGAAGACGACTGACGGCCCAAGGAGAGTCATTGAATCGACCCGCGCCAGATTATGCATCAACAGTAAACAACAAAAATACACATTTCACCTCTGATCAGACAAACCCTATAAACAAAGGTGACGGCAACTCTATATTTCTCTCCAAGAAATAAAGAGGTACGCACGGTGGTAATAAGGTGGTTTTGGCTGTGGTATTCAAGCTTTGGTAATCGTTGGTGTGACAGCAGTTGGCTCGTGTGGTGTTGATTCGAATAAGGACTTGGGCTTGGTACGAAAGGTGTGAGTTTTGGCTCTAGTATTCCTCGTTTCGTTCTATATATCCGACTCAAGGTATCACTTTCCTTTCTCGTTTTCTGTTTCAGTCGACACATACCTGAGTAAAACGTCACATAAGGTGACAAGATACAAATAAAATACATTCCATGAAATCTATACGTGACATAAAAATTAAAAAGATAAAGAAACGTTTAAAACATGGGCAATGGATCTTTCTGTTTCGAGTATATATTATATGTCTTTTTACATGGCTATTAAACATTCGTTTCGATCGCGAGTATATGTGGTAAAATCTGGTTATAAGCATAAAGAACGATGGTGAGGTGTGCATGTTTGTTCTCAATAAAGTTTGGGTTCAATAATTCTATTCGTGCATGTGTTTATGTGTAATTCGAAGGGTGAGTTTATAAGGGCTGAAATATGAATGCTAAATTGTGATCTAAACCTTAAGAAGTGTGTGTATGAGCAGTTATGTATAGGGTCTAGTATAGGAATTGTTTTGGTCTCATATTGCATGCATGGTGATGTTGTGTGTGTCGTGAGAATTACAAAATAGGAGTGAAACGTGTGTATTTATGTGAAATTATAAAATCTGTGTTGGGCTCTTTAAATACATAAGTGTATATATGCATGTGTGTGTACGAAGGTGTTCATGGGTGTGAGTTAGAGTAGTCATAAAAGGTGTATACAAAAAGGAGATAGACCTAGGTTTATGTGAGTCTCGTTAAGGGTGTTTTACTTTATATATTTTGCATGGGAAATACTTATATTGGTGGTTCAAGTAGTTAAAGATTGGATAGCATGATATATATTTTGTGTCATGTGTATATGTAATTGGAGGATTTGAAATGAGAGTTGGGTGTTTAAACGTGATGAGTCGTATAACATATTCGACGCTAAATAATGAAATGGTTATTTTAAATATGGAGCGTACATATGGAGAATTGAGTTTGGCTTGAACGTGATTTTCATGTGTGTTTTAACGAATAATGTATGTCGTGGGTGAGTCTAAAATAGAATGCATGCATGTCAACTTATGGTATTACATTGACACGGTCTAAAGGATGTTGAGAATATGTTTATATAATTTGTGAAACGACGGAATCCATAATCGGTCATTATTATATTAATCTATAATATAAACCCTAAGCTTACACAATTGACATATATAAACCTTAACTTTGATAAATTACACTTTTAACCCTAAACTACTATATTGGTCATTTTAAACCTTTAAATTTATTCATTTGTCATTTGTAATCTTAATTTGGAAAAAGTTACTATATTTGGAATTTTCTAAAAATGGAAAGAAACCTAAAAGGAGTAATCTGATTTAAAACGAGCGTATAAGTAATATTTGGTTATTAATTCGTGTAGATCCATCGAGGAGGGAGTAGTTTCCATTTCCGTTTGCTTTATGTGGTTGGGTATTTGCGTTGCATAAGGTACAAATATTCTATCCCTTTTCAGTAGGGACTTCTCATGACTTTCTTTCGATCCTTGACACTGTTAAGATTCCCTTCAGTTATGCCATTGCTATGTTCCCCATTCGATATGATGATATGATACGATTTGGTTTGGTGACTGGCTGTACGTGCCTTGTACCCCTTTCACGTCTGGTAGAATGGAGTCTGCAGCTCCTTGTACAACTTATGAATTGACGGATATGTGATTATGTGATTTGAGACCTATTCGAGAATCTCGTTAGGTCGGCTCGTAGCTTTCTTATGTTTCATATGTCTATTCGAGTATCTCGTTAGACGCGCCTTTGTTGATACGTGCTCTTATTCCTCTTATGATTATGCTTATATATCTATGATGCTTCATTTCCCTTTGACTTATGATATTGGTTCAGTTGATCGTTGATCTCTTATGCATTTGACAGATGACATTCACTTCAGCAGAAGCTTATTATTTCTTTCCTTATACTTATATACGTTCCGTTTATCCGTTTTGTTATATATCTGCTCACTGGGTTTTTTAAGCTCAGCCGCATTTCTTTTCCTGCGGCAGGTTTTAGGTTGGAAGCTGGGATTGAGTGAAGAGTGCATAGGAGCTCTTAGTGGACTACCCTGACGATAGATACCCTTTGCATTTGGATTAGTTGGCTTTGGCTTCATTTAGACTTAGTTTGATTTTGTATGTGGGTTTTGGTTTTCCCGTTGTATAGAATTAGTATTTCCTTATTTCCTTAGTATTTCCTTTGTAACTTTTATGTTTATAAGTCTTCCGCTTGCGTTTGTATGTTCTGATTTGGCACCATAATGTGACATTTTGACCCTTGTCGGGTTGGGGTGTTACAATTATGGTATCAGAGCCCAGGCTGCGACTTGTAGTACCTAAGTTATGGCCTGTGAAGTTTTGGACCCTTAGGTTTGCACCTTAGAGGCTTTAGGAATAACTTTGGAAGGTTTTGCCTTAAGTTTCTCCCCTTAAGAGCTTTAGTATGACCAGTGAGGATTGGGTAGATATATGATCATACGTTGGTTTTCTTGCTTCTGCTTTACTTTGATTTATGCCTTTGATTTTCGTTAAGCTCTTACTAGATCATTCGTTTCGGAGACTTAAAAGACTTATGGTACATTCGTATCTATAGTTACTTGCTATTGTTATCATACAAGGAACTCGTTTTGGAATTTGGATCACATAAGTCCCTTAATGTGTCATTTGTTGAAGAATACTAGCAACATTTAATTAATAGTCAACCATGCCTTTTCTTTTTTTGAGACTAAAGGTGGTAAAACGTGCGGGTTGGGTAATAAGTCAACATTCGTTATGGTCGGACTGTCGGACAAGTAACTTTATCAGAATGGGTCGCATTAGGTTGACCAATCAACACTGTAGTAATATTCAGACTATATAGTTTAGTAAGTTTGAACATAGTCACAGGAAATGCTAAAGCACCCGCGATCCCAAATGAATTGTACCAAATTTGGTACAGTAGCGTTCCCAAAAACGTTATGGTAGCGTTCCCATCCACTACTTAAACTATATCGCGCTCACTAGTACATAAGTCTTTAAAACCGTGTTTTGCTAGTGGAAAGTCGTTAGATATCTTAGGAAGTTTTGATTATTCACACCTTAAGAAACTTTTCCAAAAATTTAAAACCAAATCGATCCGCTATCCCGAATCGCTACCCCGTACCGGAGCGATCTGTGTTTTGGGATACTATGGTTTGTACTTGTAAGAAATTAACACAATTTAGGCAAATTTCGGCCCGTTTGACATGTTCAACCCGTATGACTCATTTCCTAAAATAGCTACTAGTAGTTTTTGTGACTATCCTACCCATTGACCTGTTATCAATAAAATGTGACCCAAAAATGTATTTTTTTCATATGAAGGGGTTATAATTGCTACATCTACTTGAAATGTTCAAGACACACATTCTCTAATAATGACTAATATCTAACTTGAAACCACTGGTTCAAGAGACTTTGTTATTACTAGTTGAGCCAAAGGTCACTGATATCCATTGGATTTAACTACTACGTGAATTTTGGTGACTCGGTCCAGTATGTTGCAGTTTTCACAATGAACTATTATTCTTCAACAATCACAGATAGTAGATATGTAAGCTAACCTAAAAGCTTCAAGTTTTCAAGGAATCAGCAACCAACCTGTTTTGATGGGGACATAAGTACCAATGAAGCAGCAAGCCCTGCAACAACATGTCTAACTGCATCCTTGGTTGATACTGATGATGCTAACTCACCAGAACATTTGACGTTTACATTTTTTGGCAGACAAAGAGATACCAGTTACTAGTCTAACAAAAACTAGCCTAAAAACTGAAGTTATTAAGTGAAATCAAGTAATCAACAGAGACAAGTCAAAGTTAACCACTTATACATGTCATTACAAACTTGTCAGCAGCATTTATCTATTTTGAAATACTTTGGTGTAGCGTCTAATACTCAATGCATAACATTCCGAATCCATTTTAACTTGCTTCATAAACGATTTGATTATCAAACTTCAAAATGTAGCTCTTTCTCTCTAAGAACATGCTAGTCTTACAGTTAATCACATTCAGTATGTGAAGAAAAAAGTAAGACTCCAGTGGTGGCAGGACATTATCTCCGATGACAAGGATCCTCCAACTGTTTGTTTGTGATTGTGACACACAAACAACCCTTCAATTTTGTACCTAACCTCCTTTGTCACTTTCATGTGAGGAGGTATTATTTGTGCTGCATTAAGAAGTACAATTGCTTCATGGCCCTGTATCTTACTTCCTTTATTTACCAAATCAGTCTCACCAATGGAATTATCCCTTTTATTATCTTTGTAATCTAGTAACAAATAGGTGGACATCTTTTGACTACAACACTCAAAATAAAGAAAAAAACAAATAACTATACTTAGGGCCAGTTTGGTTGAGCACTTTTGGATTCCATGAATCCTTGCAATCCTAGAAATAATTGTTTGGTTCAAAATTGTAAGGAATGAATGTGGCCATGGTCACAAAATATCATTCCATGTCTTTCGGCAATTCTAAACCAAAAATAGAGCCCACACCAATTTCTCTCTCACAGCAATACTTAAATGAATTAATAAAAAATTATAACATCATGATTTTTTTATATATTTTTATTAACTAACTCTTAAAATAAATAATTATATATTACTTTTTCTCTCTCTTACATCATCTCTAAATCCAAATTATAATCTTAATCCAAATCCAAATCATAAACCCCTTAGAAACCAAAGGGGCCCTTATATATCTGAAGTCCATCTTTTTTCATTTAGACACATTTTTTTTTTCTCATTAATATCCGCTTATTAAATACATGATAATAAAATCATGTGATTATTATCAATCTAATACTCCTTCCGTCCCATTTATTATTTATGTGATCATTTAGACAAATCTAGTTTAGTTACTAGTCTTTAACACTCTGTTCCCGAGTATAAAATGGAAAGAAGAGAAAGGAAGAGAGGAAAAACGAGGGAAAAGAAGAGGAGAGGCAAAAAAAAAATGATTTTCAATTTTGTGTTCCCTAGTTGGAGAGAAAAGAAAGGGTATGTAGGAAAAAATGGCTTAAAAACAACTTTCTCTCCAAATCATCCCAATTTGGGAAGAAGATTAGGAGAGAAGTTTTGGCATAATTTTCTCTCCTCTTCTCTTCTCTTCTCTCCAAAAAAAACTCTGGAATGTGACTTTTTTTCAGTTTTCTTTCCACTTCTCTTCTCTTCTCTCCAAATTAGAACTCGGGAACAGAGTGTAAGCCTTTAATATTTATTATTTATGCCATCATTTTTTTTTTGTGAGTAAATCTACAAAGCTGCCTAAACATTCTATAGACCAGATATGTGACTAATGATAAACTTATAAATAACTCATTTGTATTACGCTAGTTAAGTGTCAACAAGGAGGTCTAAATTACATAGGAGTGGAACTCTAGTTAGCATGAGACGTGTATCTATATTTCTTTTAGCCTAAGTAAATTTTGGAGATATAAAAGGGAGTCAAGTCATTTAATTTAGCCATCTTTCGACTATATTTCGTGTACTACCAGAAAGAAATAATGAACAAAATATTGGTCGTTATGCATATTGTATACATTTTCAAGCGTTGGATGTCATTGTAAGTTATGTCTTGTTGCATACAAGAATAATGTAAATAAAGATTATATGAGTTATAGGATTACTAACTATTTTATGAATTGGACACATCAGTTTAGCTACTCATTTTAAGCGTGGCACTCTATTTTTTTTAGACTAATTGTTAGAATATGACAATCAAAGTAACACATAATATGCAGAAGCAAGGATCATAACATGTAAATATAACTAAAACATAAACCGGAACGTACCTTGGTGATTCTAGCACGAACAAGAATCAAATAAGCAAATCTTGAACAATAAGAAGAACCCTAAATAGGGTTTATGAATCAATGATCAATCCCTTACCGTTTTATTGATCGATTCCTTGATAACAACTATAATGAGTTGTTACCTCGTTCTTGTACACATAAATTAAACCGTGTTAAGGTTATGCAAGTAACTACACAAGAATTAATTTTTGACAAAGCAAAAATCGAATCCCTAATAATATAGGGGTGTTCGATCGGTTTTCAAAGAGAAGAGAAAGAGAGAAAATCTTAGGGATAATTGTGTGCACAAAAGATGAGAAACAATGACCCTAAGATTTGTATTTATAGTGTTTAAGTTGCTTTGGGAACAAGCTAGGGCAATGGGTGCCCCTTTGTGTGTGTTCGGCCGACCCAACCCAAGGAGGGGGGGTTCTAGACCCTTCCTTGGTTGCCAAATTACATAAACACCCTTTTAATCTCTTTCGTCTAACGGTCGTTAGTCCCTTTTCTGTTAAGTACTAATGGTCGTTAATATTCTCGTGTCTAATAATAAATATAATAAAACATTTATTATTTTTTCTTAACACTCATTTGTTATGTGTGCAATCCCGAGGTCTCGGGTTCGATACTAGACATTTACACATTAATATATATACGTATATTTAACACTAATGAATAAGCATTATTTAGATGAAGACACCTAAACAAACTTGGCAAACTCAAAATTATACGTGTCTTATTCTACTACAGATATTTTACTTGGTGACTTAGTTGTTTGGAGGCTAAGTAAATTAACGAGTATAAAAGAGTGCTTTGCATATATATTTTTCAATTATTCACAGTGATAGGTATTAGCCAAATTATCCAACGTAATTGTTATATAAAAGAGAATAGTTTGTAATATGCAAAAGAAGGAAATCAACACTAAACCATTCATGTTTAGAGCTCATGGTGCTCTCGTAAAAATTTAAGGAAGGCTTAAATATTGGTATTGAAGCTAAGATCGTAGAGGCGCGTTCATTAGGTTCTTAGGTTGTACTTTGGTCATTTTCGTTCTCAAGTTCGTTAACTACTTTTGTTAAGGTAAGTTTTCATAACCCCGTTTTTTAATTTATTATTTTATTTCAAACCTACAGGGAGAATACATTGCACATCATTTCTATGCGAGCCCAAGTATATCAAATTTATTTACATTGCTTAAGTTACCACATTGCCATGTTAAACTCCCCTGTTTATCATGAACCGCTTAATTAACAGTAAGCGAGAGTGAATGAATAGATCTATTGAGGGTTACGCCTCCGTCTGGGTTGGTAGTGCCAACTAGTCATACAGACGCATTTCATTTTTATCATATTAGAGTGTTTGGCAAAACACTCTGTTGGGACATTCATAATCAGTCTAACTTCGGGGTCATGAGCTTATATCAATTGTATTATTTTTCAGTATATGGCGACATTGTCATATATATCTTATACTTGTGGTAGTCGTACAGATCATTTACATAAACCTATGGATCTCACCAACATTATTATTGACCGATTTAGTAATGTATTTTCAGGTAATTAAGGCGTTCACTTCATGACATGCATGTGGGCTTATCATAGAGTCGCGGTGTCGACGCGCCTCACTTGTTCAATTATGCACTTTTAAACATCGTTTGGCTTGTAACAAACTTATTTCCGCAAACTTGTATTATCTTTTGGGACCTATCTTTTGTAACTCTGAATGTTTTTAATTAATGAAACGATGTACTTTTAAAACGACACTTTAGGTCGTTCAATATAACTGTAACTATGATGCTATGGCAATCGCGCCCCATGTATTTCATTCCGTTGCAAATCATGTATTTGGGGGCGTGACACAATGACATAACTTGCAGAAAATTAAAAGTTTAGGAACAATATTTGCAGTTTTTTTTCGAGAACATCTTTCGTAATTTGCGCAAAATTTAAAAACCTTTTTTGCAGTTTACTTCAAAATTAATGCATTATCATATATAGAGGTGTATGTCATTTGCAACATTTTCATCTCGTGATGGTTTGAAATATTGTAAGCAATTATTAAAGTGTTAATTGAAAATGATGTTAGGTTTGTATCTTCTGAGTTTATTAATGCATTTAGTCACGTACACATGTCATGAAAATGGTTGCATTAATTAGTTGTTGTAATGAAGAATCAAATGAGTTACGATGTAACAACCTAACGTGAAGAACATGAAGTTCGTTATTTTAAAACTACTGTAGTAGTTTTTTGTTCTTCCCATATCAAATAAAGTTACTATTAAATATTATCATGTGTTGTTATGACATCTTTTCAATACAAACTATCAACAAAAATCTCTTTTTATTTGCATTCTTTCGATTTACATAAAGATGCAAAACAAAAATCTAATGAAAAATTGCATACATATCATTTCAAAAGCTCAAAATTGCATATATATATATATATATATATATATATATATATATATATATATATATATATATATATATATATATATATATATATATATATTCAACTTAAATTTATAATTGCATACATATCTTTTCAAAAGCTCAAAATTTGCATACATATCCAATTTAAACTATTAATTGCGTATATATCGTTTCTAAACTTTTGTAATTGCATTTACATCTTTCTAAACCTTTGAAATTACATATATATCCTTTATCAACCTTTACTATGTCATATATATCAAAATAATTATTTAATATTATTTTAAACTATAAATTATGATAATTATAATTTTATAAATAGCAAAAACAACATTTATTTCAAAAGTACGATGTCCCGAACTTCAAAATAGAATATATGACCGAAAACAATATTAAATAATATTCATATTCTAATTTAGCTAACCACAACTTTCCTTTACTATTATACAACATGTGTTTAGAACTTTTTCGAATATAGTTAAAAACAGACACCCATTTTTAGTCGGATCCATCCGCTATACTTGATGAAAAAGCCCCGAGACAAGGAGTAAAAGGAAGCACGTACGTTTTCACATCCCCTACCTTCCAAAATGCCTAGAGGACAAGCTAGATACAACAAAATGACGACCGATGGTGGGGAAGGGTTGTTTTCAAGTGATCAAGGTAAGATTTTGACTCGACTGGATATAGTTGGATTGGATGTAACTATCTTTTAAGTTGTTTTTTTAAACTAAAAAAGTTTATTTGAAAAACAACTAAATTTCAAACTTCACTGCTCCAAAGTCCAAAACCAACAATGTATGTTCTTTACATCTCAAAAATCCATTTCCAATAAAAATAATTATTTAAAGCGACATCTATACGTTAACATTTTCCCCATGCATGCAACACTAATTAAAACAAGCTCCAATTCCATTTCACTTCAAGATCTTCTTCTTCATCCCCTAAATCTTCAACTAAAAAATCCTTAAAATCAAACAACAACAACAACAATGGCAACAACCAAATCCTTAAAATCAAGAAAACCCTCAAAAACATCATCATCTTCTCTATCTTCACATTTAGCCATGATTGAACTCAAACACAGAATCATAACCTCCTTATCCAAACTCTCCGACCGCACCAAATCGCGGTCGAAGATCTCGAAAAACAATCCTGAACAAACAATCACAATGCTTCTTAACTCACTTTATGATGCCACTAATGACCAAAACAAACCCATTTTGAAAAAGGAATCAATTCGGCTTCTTTACTTACCCATTTGAAAAAGGAATCTTTAAAAGGCTTAAAGATTCTGATTCTGGTGTTAAAGATGCTTGTAGGGAGTCTATTGGGAATCTTTCCAGTTTGTATTTTAAGGGTTTTGTTGGGAATGAGGGTGTGGAGAATGTTGGGTCTGTTGTGAATTTGTTTACGAAGCCGTTGTTTGAGAGTTTGAATGATCAGAATAAGGGTGTGCAGAGTGGCGCGGCTATGTGTTTGGCGAGAATGGTGGAAATGGCGGCTGATAATCCGCCTTTCAGAAAATGTGTGGGAGGATTTGCAAGTATTTGAATAATCCTAGTTTTTTGGCTAAGGCTGCTCTTTTGCAAGTGGTTTCGAGTCTTTCGCAGGTAGATGATTTTTAAAATTTTATTTGAGGCAATTTTTGTATATATAATGACGTTTGAGGTTGCTTTTAGGTCTTGAATGTGAAACTTTATTACAAGGGTTTTTGATTTTGAATATGGATCTTGACTTGATCATCCGATACTTGTGAGCATGACATGAAGTAAAATTTAGTTTATTATAGCTTACGTTGTGATTGTTATGTTTGTGCCTGTTTGTGTATGTATACTTTAATTGATAGTTGATAGGTGAAGTTATGGTGTTTGAATTTGCCTTTTGGTCTTAAATGTGAATCTTTAGTAGAAGGGTTTTTGACTTTGAATATGGATCCGCGACATGAAGTAAAATTTAGTTTATTTATAACTTATGTTGTGATTGTTAACATTTTGTTTGTGTTTATATCCTTTAATTGTTAGTTGGTAGGTTAAATTGTAGCATTTGAGTTAAAGCGTTAAACCTTTAGATCATAAATGTGAATGTTTATTTGAAATGAAATGACTTTAAATATGGATCTGGACTCGACCCAACATGTGATTCTGTGTTTGAGTTAAAGTGAATTTTTGTATTGTGTATATGTACTTTATTAGTTAGCTGATAGGTGAAATTACAGCATTTGAATTTTGCCATTCGGGGATAAATGTGAATCTTTATTAGAAGGGTTTTTGACTTTGTATGTGGATCTTGACCTCGACCCGACACTTGCACGACGTAAAGTAGAATTTTAAGCTAAGCCAATTGAATGTTTCAGGCTTTTAAGATATTTGTAGCTAGGGTCTTAATGGGTTTTAGTCTTTTTATAGGTTTGCTAAATCTAGCAGCTTTTTATAGCACATATATATAATACTCCATTTTATTAATTTTCTTAGATTTGACCTAAATGTAAGCATATGCAGGAAATCGTACCATGTGAGCTTGCCTATAGGTCATAAATAGTTGTTTTTAAACATGCGAGTCATTAAAAAGGGAAGTATAACTCAGCCATGTCAATCTTGGGTTCCATCGGTTGGTCCTTTCAAGTTTGTGTCACTTTGCTCTTAGTTGGGCATATGAAACTCTACTTTGCCTCGATTTTGATGCTGTATGATCGCAAAGTTATGATGTGAAAGAGGAGACTCATGTTGTGGAACATGCTATACATGACAAGTGATAAACAAGAATTTCCATGCAGCAATTAGAAAAACTGGTTAATGACTTAATGATGGGGTCCATTGGATTATACTTTGAATATCTGTGCATCCTGGGGCCTTTGGATATGTGCTTTGGAATTGATTATCAGACACTTGCGTTTTGAAATCAGAAGAATCAGTTTTTAATGTCTGTATACATAGATTATGCTAATGGCATGATGTCCACATAAACTTAAAATATAATAACATACATGTTACAGGTTGCTGCGATTTCTCCGCAAGGCTTGGAGCCACTGCTACAAAGTTTGCACGACTGTCTCAACAATACTGATTGGACAACTCGAAAAGCGGCTGCTGATGCATTGAATGCCCTGGCTTTGCATTCCAGCAACTTGATCACTGGAAAAACAGGTCCAACAATAACCACTCTTGAAGCTTGCCGATTTGATAAGGTTAGTTCATGCATTGTTACTTTTAAAAGCTCAAAGAAGTTAAAGTGATCCCCCTTTTGAAGTTTTTCGTCATGCATTCAAGATTTCGTGCTACACAGGATAACGTATCATTAAGTTTATCATTTTTTTGGGTTTCCCTGACTTACTAAACCCTTTTTTTAATCAACTTCTATAGATAAAACCTGCAAGAGACAGTATAATAGAGGCTTTGCAACAATGGCAGGGTCTTGCAGGTGGTTCCATAGATCAAAAAACGGGTGACGGTGAGCATAAAAATTATTATGTTCTACATTGGTTGCTCGAACCTGTGTATCTGTACATGTGGCAATTTTGACCCATTTACTTATGTGTTGGTCTATTTGGGTCACATGAATACAAACAAAAAATCAAAGTTAAATAGGAATCTGCTCGCACGGGTTAAAATTTGCACAAACTGTATTTTATCTATTGAATACAACACTCTAAAAAATGCCTTTATTCAAAGAGTTAAATTAGTATTACCGTAACAATTTATGTGAAATCCAAAAAAGTTTTGGGCAAAAAGTGTTTCGGGTCAACTCAACCTGCCCTGCAAAGAGAGTACAGACCCATTACAAAACTCGCCCAACACACCCATTTTGCTACCTCTGTATATGTAATGTGCTCATGTTTGTCAAAAATTTCAGATGGTGAAAATTCTGAACCAGTTAAGTCAGATGAAAGAAAAACGGAAGCCCCACCAAAGAATGTTGAACCTGAGGGTAGCAATGTACCTGAGAAAGCTGCTGGTATATTGAAAACGAAAGCACCTGGTTTGAGTGATAAAGAATTGAACCCCAAGTTCTTTCAGAGACTTGAAAGAAGGGTTTCGGGTGAGGTTGAAGTGGTTGTCCCTCATAGATTTGTCAAGTCCTCAAATGAGCAAAATGGAGATGATTCGGGTCTTAATGATACAGATGGCGGGTCACAGTCAAAAGAGAGTTACCAAAAAGTTGATAGAGGAATTGGAGGTCTTTCTAGAAGACGAGAATTTGATGATATGAATGATCCAAATCAAAGGGAGGGATTTAGGGGGAATAAAGGAAACTGGTTAGCTATTCAGAGGCAATTGCTACAATTGGAGAATCAACAATCACATCTTATGAACATGTTGCAGGTATTTCAGTTCAGCTTACTTTGAAATGTGAGGGGGCAATTTGGACCCGTTTACTAATGAACGGGTCAATCTGGTTATCTTTCTACTTATAACGGGTAAAATTTTGGAGACACAATGGGTGTCAGGTGATTTGGTAATGGGGCAAAACGGTTTGAAGTTGAAACAAGTCATTCTAAGAATGTATCAAAATGGGCCGTGTTGACCCACAGCCGCTACTTTTTCCATTTCTACAGTTTTTATAATAGTGTTGCTTCTGTTGTGATTACAAAACAATATTATGTTGATATCGTAATAGTAATCGACGTTAATGAAACAACATAGGGTGGCTGACAACCCGTTCGGTCCACTTGACCCACTACCCTTTTAGCTGAACTCTTGAAATAAATCAACTTTTGTGATCATCTTTAACACCCTGGTTATTTATAGAAGTAGTAAAATTCAAATTTTTGTCAATCCGTACCAAAGTTACCTGTTTGATTGGTTACTCGACCTGTCAACCCGCCCAATTTGCCACCTCAAATTTAAATGTTTTTTTCTGTTAAAACATGACTTTGCAGGATTTCATGGGTGGATCACATGATGGTATGGTGACTCTTGAGAAGAGAGTTCGGGGTTTAGAACGAGTTGTTGAAGACATGGCACGTGACCTGTCATTGTCATCAAATAACAGAAGAGGTGGCAATTACATGATGGGGTTTGAGGAATCTGGTAGACCATTAGGGAAATATAATGGCTTTTCTGATTACCCTAATTCCAAATTAGGTAGAAACGATGACCCGATGTCTTACATGGGTGGTTCAAATATGAGGGGTAGAGGATCTTCTTGGCGGGCAGACGTGCCCGAAAATTGGGACTATCATTCATATGGCAGAAACCCACAAATGGGTTTAAGAAGATCACCAAAATCAGAAAGTGAAGCCGAAGCGGGGAGCAGAAGAGGTTGGGGAGGTGGACCTGCTAGGTTTGGTGAAGGACCGTCGGCGAGAAGTGTTTGGCAAGCTTCAAAAGATGAAGCCACACTGGAAGCAATAAGGTTCGCGGGAGAAGACAACGGGCAGGCCCCTGCCCGGGTGGCAGTTCCGGAAATGACGGCTGAGGCTATGGGAGATGAGATGGTTCAAGATCGGGACCCAGTTTGGACAGCCTGGACTAATGCAATGGATGCGGTTCATGTTGGTGATGTTGATACTGCTTTTGCTGAAGTTTTGTCTACTGGTGATGATTTATTGCTTGTGAAGCTAATGGATCGAACGGGCACTGTTATTGCATGCTGTTGCACAGTTTCTTCCTGACCAAAATGTGTTTGATATCTGCTTGGCATGGCTTCAACAGGTACACCTTATTATGTATGCATATAAAATAGTGTTAGGATATGTTTTTATTTATTGAAGTTCTAATGATACGAAAAAGGAACTGTTTGTTTTTGTGTTGTTGCAACCTTTTAATGATTTGACGAAACAAAACAAAAATGACATTATTTCTGGTTGTAAAACAAGAGTAACAAACTGATATCTGATTGGGTGTGTTATTCGATTGCAAAAAATCAATTTCTAGTGTTTGGTTATACTCTTTTAAATCCTTGAATATTGATAATCAGTTTAGGGTAGCTGCAAAAAATGATTTTGGTCATTTAGTTATTTAGGGGCTGTCAACCTTTTAAGTTTTTGCATTAACAGAATTTGATGAACATTTCGAAGACTGATTCTTACCTGATTATCACATAATCTTTTCAAAACGCAAGGCCAAACACCCCCTCAGAAGTGTAATCTGATATCTGAAAAGCCAGTTCAAAACACGAATTCGAACACCCCTATGATACCAGTTTTGCTGGTTTTCCTTTATTTTTGACTGGTGTATTTTAATTCCACATATTTTGGTCTACAGTTGCTTGATATGATTGTGGAGAACGGAGCAGATAATGTGGAAATCCCAATGGAACTTAAAAGGGAAATTTTGGTGAATCTAAATGAAGCGGCTTCCACTATCGAGCCTCCCGAAGATTGGGAAGGTATGGTGCCAGACCAACTCTTGTTGCATCAGCATGGGATATCGATCTGCAGCAGCTAGAGAAGTAAACTTTGACGATGACATATTTAGATGAATCATGCTGTCTGCACAGGGGTAGTTTAAAAACTTGATCTTGCAAATTTATATAATCTTTGATTGAAGATAGGGTATTGGGTATGGTTTGTTATCAGCTTTGACATCAGATGTAGATGAAACGAGATGATGCTGTTTGATTTGCTCTTTTTGCACTTTAATGAAAAGTTTTGTATGTGATATTTGTTTTGTTTATGTGGGCATGTTCTCAATTGTGGTCATTCTGGATCTTGTTTCCCAAATCTATGTAGCACAAACTTGTCAAAATCTGCAATTTTGCAAAATACTTTAACCATTTTATATAAAGGGATTTTTTAACTTGTGACGTGGTGATATATGTTTAGAAATGTTTATTGAACTGAAAATGATCATATTTGCATGTTAGTTGATCCTCCCTCCGTCTCGCTTTTATTGTCCCTCTTAGTATTTTAATTTGTCCCAAAACATTGTCTAGTTTCTTGAATAACAACATCTGAATTTATTAATTTTCCAGTTTTGCCCATATCATTTTATTTTTTTAGGAAACTATATGCTATATTTAATGTATTTAAAGGGTAGATTTGTCCTTCTAATCATCAAAAGACATTCATTGCATCTATACTATATAAAGGTTCTACCCCTTAATTTACGCTCTGTTCCCGAGATTATTTTTGGAGAGAAGGGTAAAGAAGTGGAAAGAAGAAGAGGGGATATTGTAAAAATTCATGTTCCAGAGATATTTTTTAAAGGAGAAGAGAAGTGATATGGAATGTAAATCATGTGTAACTCCCACTCCTAATCTTCCTCCCAAAGTTGGGATGATTTGGAGAGAAGTAAATCACAAGCCTGTTTAACTTTTTTTAATCACCAAAATACCCTTTAACCTAATATACATCCTATATATAAGTCGACTTTTTTTTATCAAAATCAATTGCAGCAGTTCACGACCCACCTACAGGCTACCCCTATCATTTTCTTTTAACAGGTAAATTCATGATAACACTCCTCGTATGTATTTCTTTGACATGCTTGTTAATCATGTGTTTTTTATGACTAGATGTATACTAGTATGTACTGTATGTTTTCTAGAAAGAAAAAATCATTGTTGTATACAATTTCCACAGTAAAGTTAATGTAAATTATGTTATAAATATGTTGTAGTATGCTACTGTAACGTTTTAACAAAAAACAAGAAACCACTGTGATGGCCATTGATGGAGCTTTTAAAATAAATATATAAGAAACCACTGAGATGGAGCCATTAACAAAAAAAACCAATGTGGTTTACTTGTCGCAACTTAGTTTTTTTTACTTTCATGGTATATATTTTCATAGACTAGTTTTTCTTTTAAACATTGACATGTAACAACCAGATCATTTATACATATAACAGATACAATGGATAACATGTTGATTGAGAGAATATTCACTATACGACGTGTAGTTAGAGCTCGACAATTAGCAGCAGTTCATTTGATTGTGCTATTGGTAGCTTTTGTTACACGTCGTAGACTTAACCACATGAACCGTGCTAATTTGCCTACCAAAGAACTTACTTTACATCGAAAAAATGTGAGGGAAGAGATGTTACACAACCTCTCAACAAGTGGTAAATGTCGTGATGTTATCCGTATGAGCATGAACGCTTTTAGAACATTGTGCGATATTTTAGTGCATCATGGTG
This sequence comes from Artemisia argyi, assembly GCA_030686995.1. Classification (NCBI taxonomy): domain Eukaryota; kingdom Viridiplantae; phylum Streptophyta; class Magnoliopsida; order Asterales; family Asteraceae; genus Artemisia; species Artemisia argyi. The sequence continues at coordinate 912,157 of CM060702.1, forward strand.
GTCTTCGACCAACTCAACGTATGTCTGTTGAGGAACACGTTGCTAGATTTTTGCACATTGTAGGAAATGACTTGAGAAACCGTTTTGCATCTTGGATTTATCGTCGTTCCGCGTCAACAACTAGTAGGTCATTGCATAGAGTTTTAAGAGCAATTATATCCTTAGAAGATCGTTATTTTCATCAACCTACTGGTCAAATTGTTCCTAAAGAAATCCAGGAAAAAAAAAGGTTTTATCCTTATTTTAAAGATTGTGTAGGAGCAATTGATGGAACACATGTCCGTGTGAGAGTACCTAATAAAGACGCTGCAAGATATCGAGGTCGTAAGGGATACCCAACAATCAATGTCTTAGCTGCTTGCACATTTGACTTAAAGTTTACATATGTTTTAACTGGTTGGGAGGGTACTGCATCGGACTCGAGAATAATGAAAAATGCCCTCACTAGAAATGACAAGCTGCTCATTCCGGAGGGAAGGTACTATTTGGTTGATGCGGGTCTACCGCATAAAAGTACACTAATAACACCTTATAGAGGTGTGAGATACCATTTAAAAGAGTACTCAACCCGTGCACCTGAGAACGCACGAGAGCTCTTTAACCTTCGCCACTCATCATTACGAAATTCTATTGAGCGAGCATTTGGTGTACTTAAAAAGCGGTTTCCTATCATTAGGAGCACAACTGAACCATTCTACTCTTGTGCAACACAATCAGACATATTTTTGGCGTGCTGCATCCTACACAATTTTTTACTTGAAGTAGATCGCGACAAAGATCTTGAAGAAGAGGTGATACAAGAAATTTTAAATGCACCACAAGATGAAGCTCGTCATGATCCGAGGGAAACAAGTGATGACAGTTCGACAGGAGAACAACTACGCAACTCAATTGCAAATGAAATGTGGACCAATTACTTGTTGTATCCAAACAATGAAATTGATATGTCAAAATAGTTTCTTTATTATTAATTGTAGTACCTGGATTTGAATTTTATTAATAAATTAATATTTGAAGTTTTTATATTATTTAGTAGGTGTTAAGTTTTTTTATTCTATTGCAGCTGCTTATCCAAACAATGAACTTTTTTTAGTTGATGTAGTCTATCATAGTTAAGTTTGTGATTCTATTGTCTTATGCAGAAGCTTATCATGGGCAAAAAGGATGAAACTAATGGAAAAAATGATGAAACTAAGGAAAAAAGGCCACAATTTAATTGGAGCGATGAAATGGAGTATGCATTTATTCAGGCTATGATCACACAACAAAATAAAGGCAACCGACCTGGTGGAAATTTCTCTTCTGAGGCATATACCAATATGGTGAATGAGTTGAGGCAAAATTTAAAAAAAGATTTTACCAAAGCTCGTTTAAAAAATCGATTGAAAACAATAAAAGAGCACTTTTCTGAATGTTATGATGTATTTCGAGGAACTAAATTGAGTGGGTTTTCTTGGAACTCGACGACCGAACTAATGGAAGCAGAAGAAGAAGTATGGGAACAATTAATTCAAGTAAGTATCGACTTTATAAATTCACTCATTATGGTATTATTATTATAGGTGACGCCTTGGCCAAACTTGTTAAAAGTTCATGGGATACAAAATGAATGAATTTATGGGATAAATATGAAACATGAATTCATAGTGATGTGTCAGGGTGTATGATCAATGTCATATTTAAGGAATAAATGCATGAAACATTATTGGAGTTTTGGTGTCCAAGTTAGTTTGCTTTGTTTGGACTAAAGTAGCAGAATAACAGTTCTAGTCTTGTGCGTACTCTAGTAGATCCTTGATTACTGAGAAGACTACATTTTAATGACAGTTAAAAGTCACAAGCAATGAAAGAAGAATATGAAGATATCCCATTAAGCATACATTATAGAGTATTTGGTCCTTTTTTATTATCTTCACTACTCTATGCTCGTGGCCCAGTATTAATTATCCTAGGGGCAATATTGATCACAGAAAACGCTGCCACTATATGTTAAACAATATAGGCCGATGCCGTTTCCCACTCACCACCTGCATGCGTAGTATGAACTGATATTATAACTTTTTTTCTAGGCAAAGCCTGAAGCTGCAATATGGAAGACCAAAAAAGTTTCAAACTACGACGACCTATTACTACTCTTTGCTAAAGATAGAGCATCAGGTTTTTCTTCTGAAACCGCGAAGGAGAAAAACGCCAGGGAGAAAAAAGCTAGAGAGAACAAGAAAGCCGGCATAAAAATAGAAACAATTGAAGACATGGATGAGTTACTAGCTAAGAATGAAGTTACGTATGAAAATCTCATCAACCTTGATGATATTCAAATGGGATCTCCCACACCTTTTTCACCTGAGCAAACTTCGAATGCATCCAATTCTAAGGGTAAAAAAAGAAAACTTGAAGTAGAAGAAGACTCCAATTCAAAGATTATGGGTACTGTTCATGAGGTGGCTGATGCAATCAGGGAAGGTAATGTTGTTTTACAAGAAACTAATGCTATATTGGATAGAGCTTTTCAACGTGACTATACAGGTGGTGAAATCCATAAAGAATTGGAGCCATTGGAATTGGAACCCGATGTCTTTTGTAGTGCTCTTATTTTTTTGGCTGACAATCCAAAAAAAGCACGGCTGTTATTTAGTTGTCCTCATGACATGCGGAAGGACGTACTAGAAAAGATGATGGGTTCAAGCGAATAATTGCGTTCAATTGCATTTACATTTTTTTAAGTTATCAAGTTCTTTATCTTGGACTATAATCTTTTTCTTAGACTATCATCATTTTCTTTGTTGCAGAATTTTTAATAAGTTTTCTTATGATTTGGAACATGTTTTTGGTTTTACTTGGACAATGTATTTGTTACGGTTTCAAGTAATTTTGTTATTTTCATTAACATATAAATCATTATGTATCTTTGTCCTTTGGTCAATAGGAAAATCGTATGGTATTGCTTTGTTAGCTGGGCTTGCAAAAAGCTAAGTCTAAAAGTTAGACTATTTGACTAGCAAAATACTATTCACTTCGATGCTCAATGTTATGTGTTTGTATTTAGTTTTTATATTTCAAGAAAGGGTATAATAGTAAAATTACTAACTTTCTTTCCCTTTCTTTTCAACTCGGGAACACAAAAAAATTATATTTCACTTTCCTTCCTTTCTAACTCGGGAACACAAAAAAAAAGCTATTATCACTTCTTTCCTCTTCTGTTTAGCCCCTCCCTCCCTTTTACACCTTCTCTTCTTTCCTAATAAAACTAAGGAACAGAGTGTTAGGTTCTACCCCTTAATTTAATGTGGAAGTGTATTGTGCAAAACAAGGTAGTACGGTACAATGTAGTTCAAGCAATATCTTAATTATATGAATTCCACAAATTTACATCCGCATCCTTTAATACATCATCGGTTATGGAACGTGAAAGGGCTGCAGTTTTGCAACCTCAAAGAATACAAAGGAACAAATCTTTAAATGTGACTTTTTAGTTGGATTTTGAGGATTATAAATACCCACACATGAACACCTTCCTCATTCACAAATCAAAACTGTTAACTCTTTAAAAAGTAGCCGCCAATCGCCACTGGCAACAGAACAATCGCAAGATTTTCAGATCTAATATTGGATTTATATAAAAAGGGAAGTTATGGTGATATGGGTTTCATTCTTTTTATGATGATATGAGATCTATGACAGGTTTCTGGCGATAATTCCGGCAAGACTATAGATTGTGTTGAGTTGGTTTTTTTGTGGTGTTAATGGTGGTGACGTGAGGTAAACCCTATGCACAATCAAAACCCACAGCAGCCTCCTAGCAATTCATTTTTTTTTTTGGTTCGATCAAAGAAACATAGCAGCAGCAACAATCGAATGTTTGGTGGTTTCTGAGAGAGGAAAAACGTGTGTGTGCTTTGTAACTTTTGTGTTTCGTATGACTGAAAACGCTTTTTTTTTTATCCGTGATTGTAGGGGGAGCGGCATGCACAAAAGGAAATTTTTAAAGACTCATAATTGTGATTGGTTGATGATTAAGAAGTCAGTTATGTTAGGGTCAAAATAATAGCTGAATTCATGGGACATTTAAGAACTACTTCAATGTTATTTGTTTGTTATAAACGTGTGATGGGTAATTTTAATTAGGAAGGTAAATATTTGATGTAGAATTTATTTATATAGACTAAGACTTAGTTGTTATCGGTTGTCTTTATTTTTAATTTCATGCCATTGTGTATGTTATTTCAACATATATTCTATATATAGGCAAGCACACCCGTGCGATGCACATAATTTATTACTACACATATTATTTATTCATCTATGTATCTAAGTTGATTTCACATGCGTAATTTAAGCATTCATGTTGATAACTAGGTATGGTAAATTGTATTATATATCAAATTCAACATATTTGTGCTAATTAAGTTGTAATAATGCATTAATTAAAAAATAATTTATGTAACTTACTCATATTAAAAGATTAGGTATGAAAAGCTTCATTTAAATATAATATTTTGCAAAAAAAAAACCTTTTAACATGTACTCTTTTAAAGTGAAGTAAATTTTACTACACACGTAAATAAATAATCAATAACAATCAACCGTCATATGTTGCGTCTGCACGAACATTACGAAAAAAAAAAAAAACATAATTATTCAACCAGCAGCCCGTGCATCGCACGGGTTGTATCCCGCCTCGTCTATCATAAATAAATAAAAAATTGTTGGTGGACTATTAAAATGAGACAGGAGGGAGTATTAATTACTCCGTATTTCCTAAATTTATGATGTTTACCAAAATTATCTTTGTTTTGTATGGAAATAGGTTTATTTAAGAATACACTTGTCTTCATTTAACACTTCTAAGCTTGTCTTCATTTAACACTTCTAAGCTTGTGCCACCATGACACAAGTTAGAAAAACCATTGCAAGTAATTAACATGTTCTAAATACAAAGTAGACTACACAATAGACATGTTTTCTTATAATGTCCAGCAAAGATGGTTAACAATTGACTACTCAGTTAATATGTAAACTTTCATTCAATAACCATCCGTACAATGCAATCTAAGCTATAATAGTTCATATACCCTTGTAAAATTCTATGAAATTTAACACCAAATATGATTGTAAACCTTATTACATTAACATGTCACTCCCGCTTTTTTAGCTTTGAGATACGCAAATAGCTTCTCGAGTTTACTGATTCTTGCTTCAAGTTCTAATCCCAATGTATCGACATCCACAGAATCTTTGGAATCTTCACTTCTTGGTTCATCTTTGCCGAAGTATTCAGTCTCGTCATAATCAATTGGAGACTGCAAATAACCCTCATCGTTTGACTTGTTCCACCACTCCAAGTACCTAGTAGTGACACATGGCTTAGAGATTGGGGATGGGAAATACGCTTTAACATCCTTAACAGGCCTGGTGTAAAACTTCCAAGCGAGTTCAGGGCTTTCATTCACTCGTGCCACGTCACCAGGAACATCTTGGTTCATTCCAAATTGCATAGCAACTCTATGAGGTAAATATTGCTCAATACATTTTCCATCTATCCCAACTAACTCTGAAACCCTCAAACATCGAACCCACGACTCCAGTTCTTCATCTAAACAATCACCAACAACAGCCCACCTTCCCAACTTATCATTTGAATCCTCAGCATATGGCTGCCAACGAAAATCTTCCAAACCACAATCAACATTTTCTACGCTTCTTTTCTTCTTTTCCCATCTAGCAAATCTTGGACCACTACTATCTCCACAATTTGGACCAAGAATTTTAAACCTTTCCCAAATCCAAACTTGAAGAAGTTGTAAAGGAGCCCAAACAATAACATCATTCTGATCGGCGTTTTTCAATAAGCGTAAATCTTTATAAATGCTAGCAAGAACAGAAGGTGCAAGAGCAAGTTTAATCCCTCTACTTAAACAAACAGCAATAGCGTATACATTTGTAGAAACGGTTGAATACGATGAAGGGAAAACAAATCTAGATAACCAATATACAAGAAACGCTTCATGCTCGATTTCACTACCACTATCTTTAAACATCTTCATCCATCCAGACTGTTGAGCTTTAGCGTAACTAGATCTTATCATCTCAACCCGTGCTTCATTTAATTTTGCTATAATTGCTTTAGATTCACTGGTTTCGGTATCAGCAAGATTAACAGCAGACTGACCCAAAACAGAATAACCACCAACAACCATCATATCCTGTAAAGTTATTGTAACTTCACCCCATTCAAACACGAATGTATTAGTTTCATCACACCATTTTTTAGCAAACCGAAGAATCAGGTCATCATTTTTGATGATTTCATAAGATGAGTTTAAAACAGCATTATAGATTCCTGCTTTTTGCCACGTGGATTTGTGAAGTAAACACATACTATTGACCCAATCTTTCCAACCTTTTTGAAGGGTTCTAAACCCATTAAATGATACTTTTAAAGAACATGTATTGGGGTCATATGAATGGTTGAAATTTTAAGGGTTTCACATTATCCACTGAAGTAGCAGAGGGTTTAAGAAATGGGGCAAGTTTGCGGGCCGGGTTAATGGGTTTGCTGTGTTTGGGTGATACCATGAGCTCTGATCTTTCTTCCATGATGGTATCTTCCATGATGGTACTAGTTTTGGGAGACGATGAATGGTTGAAAGAACAAGGTTTCCAATTGACAGCGGAGGGTTTTAGTAATGGGGCATGTGTATAGGTCGGCTGAAGGGGTTTAGTGTGTTTAGGTGATGCATTGGATCTTTTGCTTCTTGATTTTCCTTTGCCAAAATTTCTGGTCACATTATCACCAAATGGAGACCGCATACTACACTCGCCAGCTGACTTATTCCGCCACTCCAAATATCTAACAGTGACATAAGGTTCAACGACTAGTGGCGGAATATACACTTTCACATCTTTAACAGGCCTGGTGTAAAACCTCCAAGCAATTTCATGACTTCCATTTACTCGTGCCACGTCTCCAGGAACATCTTGGTTCATCCCAAATTGCATTGCAACTCTATGAGGGAGATATTGTTGGATATATTTTCCATCTATCCCAACCAACTCAGAAACTCTTAAACAGCGGACCCATGATTCCAATTCTTCATCTACACAATCAGCAACAACAGCCCACCTTCCAAACTTATCATTTGAATTTTCAGCATACGGCCGCCAACAAAAATCTTCAAAACCACTATCAACATTTTCTATGCATAATTTCTTGTTTTCCCATCTAGCAAATCTTGGACCACAACTATTACTACAATTAGGCCTACGATTTTTAAATCTTTCCCAAATCCAAATTTGAACAAGTTGGAATGGAGCCCAAACAATAACATTTGTTTCATCATAATGACTATCGGTTTCCAAACTATTTTTTAACAACCTTAAATCTCGATAAATACTAGCGAGAACAGGAGGCGCTAGGGGTGGCAATTTCTGACCCGACACGAAACCCGACCTGAAATCGACACGAAAATTAACAGGTTCGGGTTGAGCTAAATAAATTTTGGGTCAGGTTTGGGTCGACATGTCTAACCCGTTTATTAAACAGGTCAGGTTTGGGTTGAGAATAAAATAAACAGGTCAACCCACCAACCCGTTTAAGTTTTTTTTTTTTCCTTAATTAAAAATTATTTACATTTAATTATACGGGTTAAATAGGTTAAACGGGTTGACCCACTAACTCGGTTAACCCATTTAACATATTCAACCCGTGGAACCTATTTAACCTGTCAACCCAAGTATATATACGGGTTAAATGGGTCAGGTTCGGGTTACATGTAAACAGGTTAGGGTTGACATATGACCTGATGATTTAAATGGGTCAGGTTCGGGTTGGGGTTTTCTGACCCGCCAACCTGACAACCCGAACCCGCCAACCTGAACCCGACCCGAATTGCCACCCTAGGAGGCGCAAGAGCAAGCCTAACCCCTCTAGCTAAACAAACAGCAATTGCAGATACATTTGCAGAAACAGTAGTATAACTAGAAGGGAAAACAAACCTTGATAACCAGAATGCAAGAAACGCCTCATGCTCGATTTCGCTACCACTGTCTTTAAATTTCTTCATCCATCCAAACTGGTCAGTCTTATGGTAGCTAGACTTATTTAACTCCCCCCTTGCTTCATTCAACTTTCTTAAAACTTCTTTCGCTTCATCGCTTTTGATATCACCAAGACTAAAAACAGAAAAGCCACCAACAACCATCATATCCTCTAAAGTAACAGTAACTTCACCCCATTTAAACACAAATGTTTTTGCCTCATCACACCATTTTTTAGCAAAACCAAGAATCAAGTCATCATTTTTAATGATTTTATAAGATGAGTTTAAAACAGCATTATAAATTCCTGCTTTTTGCCACGTGGATTTATGAAGTAAACACATACTATTAACCCATTCTTTCCATCTTTTTTGTAATGTTCTAAACCCATTAAATGATACTTTTAAAGAACATGTTTTTGGGTCAAATGAAGGGTTTAAAGAAAAGGGTTTAACATTATTATCCATTAAAGTAGCAGAAGAGGGTTTAAGGAATGGGGCAAGTTTTCGGGTCGGGTTAATGGGTTTAGTGTGTTTAGGTGATACCATGAGCTCTGATCTTTCTTCCATAATGGTGTCTTCAAGTGGTGTTGCCATTGTTGTAGCTCAACAAATGGGAGACTCAAAGGTTGTTGTAAGAAAATAAGGGGACAAAGATAGTGTGATCAAGAAACGCCAAAAATGAAATTTTGTCGTGTACAAGGGTGCTAAAAAGGCAAAGGTTTTAAAACATGGACAAAAGTATAAAAAGGAGGTGGCTACACACTCTCAAATAGTTACTTAAGGTCCGTTTGTTTGATGGTTTTTGAAGGGCAGATATAACTTTAGCTTTGATTTTAATTGTTTTGTTAATTTTGTAAAGTGGATACATGGGGTTCAAAGCCCCTTATGGTTACTATTCCCAATCATATAAGGTGCGTTTACATTTTATGTGTGGCCCATTTAATGCATCTATTTATTTCAACCACATATATAATAATAGATTTTTGTTTTAAATCCTCATTTATAATACAAAATAATATTTTTGCTTAGAGGTGAGATCCGCTACAACCATACATTCTCTAGAGAACAAACCAGCCAATCATGGCCCTCCATTTCACTTTCATCTGATGGTTGTGATCAACTAAGGCAATCACGCATAAAGGGTAAATTTGTCCATTATAAAAGCAAAAAATACCATCGTTTTTTACAGTACTTTAAACAAATCATCGTCTTCATCCCAAAATCAAGAACAAATCTTGTTAGTTGGTCATCACCCACATTGTAACATCTCTTGTGGACACCATATCGTAACCGTTCAAATCCCGACTCGCATTCGATCTCTGTTTTTGACTTATCTTCTGGTAAATTTCCAAATTCCTATACCTTTTATTATCTTTTGTTTGTACAGTTTTGTAATTCAAGCTTGTGATGTTTATGCGGTTAAAGAAGGGGCGAATCAGATTAAAACTTTGTTTACATTATTTTATATAATGTGTTTGCCAGGTGTTTGATGAAATGTTTGTTAATGTTTTTTTGTTTGTTTTGGGTGTGTTTAGGATGAGAAAGATGATACGTGTTCATTGAATGATGATATGGAGGTTTTGGAATGGACGTTGGAGGACAAGGTTCATGATTCACCTTTCAAGAAACTGGATCCGTTGATATGTTCTGTGTCAGAGTATTTGAGTTCTTCGGGTGATGATACTGAGGTAGAACACTCAAGTTCTTCGAATGATTCTAATGCAGGCAATAAAAATGGTCAAATCTTCCTGTGATGATACTAACATAGAACATTGAGTCCATGGCGAAAAGGCGATGAAATTGCTCACATATTTGCCCATGTTTCAGTTCAGTCGCCACTTGTTGTCTCATAAGGTATGTCTGAAACGGAGGTTTATATTTTTGTTGTGATTTACTTGCTCAAGTAGTAAAGGCCAATATGCCATTTGTGTTTCACACATGTTTAAAGTTTATAACTGAGTATGCAAGTATCATAAGCCATAGCTTCCCAGCTTCTGAATTTTTATCACCATTGGTAATAAATGCTATAGTTGCCACAACTATTTTACCCTTGTAGTGATACGTGTTGTTTATTTTACGAACACCTTTCATTACTATAAGTACGCCAGATATGAATTCATAACCCGATCCTTTGCTCTTACTTCAAACCCTTTAGATTCTAAGGTACCAGTGGAAATGAGATTCTTTTTCAAATTTGGCGAATAATGATCACCTTTCAAGGTCACAATTTGTAACAATTCGCATTTTCAGGTTACTATCCAATCCCGAATTTTTACTATTCATTTTTACTATTCACTTTCACTATTCATTTCCGAAATTTTTATTTCATATTCTTGTGAGATAAATTATTTCCATGATAAAATAAAAGTTTGACGCTCATCGGATCATTTTCGCAAAAGTTATTAAGAAACTATACGTTTGGTTTAAACGTCGTTTAAACACCCTGGGCATAAGGAAAACCAACTGCGCCAATTTTCCTCTCATCAGATTAATGTTTATTACACTCATGATCAATTAGGGAATTTTTGATAATTAAGTTAAAATGTTACCAAATAGACCTTGTGCATTACAAAACAGAAATTTGCGTTTTAAGCACTTTTACTTATCCGCAACCTTAGCCTATACCTACACCGCGTTTTCTAAGACGATTAGAAACTTTTATATTTTTTGGAAAAGTCAACATATTTTTCGCTCCTCATTTGACCAAAAATCATTACTTGATTTTATAAATCATTCATCGATTTTTAGGCTTACGATTTTACGTCTAAAAGACATTAAATACCAACCGACACTAGACTGAGCCCAGTCTAGACATTATAGGTCATTTTAATTCATTATCATCATATTATAAAAGTTACATTTTACTTTTCTCAGTTTTACGCAACTTTCGTACGTTTTACGTATTACGCGTTTTAGACCCGCGTTTCCAATTTTAACAGGGTTTAAGCAACCCGATGGAACTTACCACTCATTTTATATTTTATTATGGAGTATATTGATAAGTTAAATCATATTTATAAGTTTAATATTTTTAAGATACCCGGTTTTAAGTTTCGTGACTTATAGACTTACCATTAGCGATTATCGGGACCAAAACTCACTTCGTAAATACAAGATAATATCAAGTCTTGATATTATCACTTAAAACCATCTCTTGGTCGACATATATGCTGATTCACAAGTCCTAAAAGTCTTGGTGATGACTCTTGATACATAGGATTAATACAAGTGTACCTTAGATCTTAAACTAGTTACTTATAATACTTTTCTTCCATTTTATACATAAAACTCATCCAATTCTTCCTTTCTTCTCCTTATGAACGACCACTCTTTATCATCATACATAATCCATCTTTTAATTTTAAGCTTCAAATTATATACCAAAGTTATAGCCTTTAATGATCTCTACATGAATCAAGTGCCAAATCCTTCATCCTTTGATTAAATTAGGAGCTACACAAGGTGTTAGGGGATGAGGTTAAATGGTTTTCACAAGGGTTATGTAAAGGTTAGCAAGGGTTTGCAAGAGTTGTGGTGAAGGGTTTGCAAGCATAGGTTTAGTGTCCTAGTTTCATACTTGACTTCCTTTATTTAGAAAGCCAAAAGTTGTAAGAAACCCTAATACACTTTCTTGCTCAACATCATTTTCATGCTTATTATATTTAATTCATTCTATATATGGTCTTTGTGTTATGTTCATGATGTATAAAAACTCTTAAAACAAGTTATGGAAACCATATGTTAGCTAAATAGACATAAACAAGAAAACTAGTGACATATATTGTGAAATTCGACCAAAATAGTATAACCATGATATTGGACACTTACCTACTGTTAAATAGGACTTAAAAAGGAAAACGTAGCAATTGGAATCACCTAAAACGAGTACATGAGTCAAAAGATACGACAAAATGAAGTTATTAAACCAGAAAGACCAAAACTGCCTAATAGCATTCTGTTTGAAATCCGTATTTTTTTGAGGCCCTTCTGGTCCATTTCATCAAAAAGTTAAAACACGAAAGTTGTCTGGAACGACGTTTTCATTCAGGGGTAAAGAAGCTCGAACCCTGAAAACGCATAACGAGTGATATTTTTTTCTTCAAATTCTTAACAGCCCATTTTTAATACCCAAATGACCATGTATTGGTTATGGCTAAGTAAAACCAAGAGGTCTAATGATCTTAAAGCTGAGACCACAGCCATGGCTAAGGCCAAGGATGAGTCTCAAGACCATGGTAGCCAAGACCAAAGCCACGGCTAAGACCTTTAAGCTTTCTAAACTGAAAACATGAACTAAAGTGTTAGTCGTAACATAATCAACCAATTTGGATCTACTCCATACAATGACCATGAGAATTTGCAAGTAATATCATATCCATTCTAGGCTTAATAAACTTATAAAGATAACAATCTTCATTCAAAATAAGCTTTCCTAAGTTTATTCAACTTTCGGACATGTAACTTTTAAAGATCAAAAACATATATTTTCTATCAAATACTACAACACTAGGGAGCTTCATGTGAGGGGTTTCATTTGGGTAAACGGATCGACGAGTTGCTGGATTTACGAATTAAAGTGTCCTAACTCCTCGAACGTTTACTGCATGACCTCTGAATTATGATGGCCCGAACGGTAGTACAAGATATAAACTAAACATGTTTCATAAACCATTTTTATATAACGACATACACAACCTATCAAAGTACTACATCATGAACAATATAAAGACATATATAGGTACGTTTATGTTTTCTTAAACATTACTCCAACCTAAGTTGCAACAATTATTCTAGGTTGCACGTAGAGGTTTTCCCGGCTTATCCAGTGATTTCATTATATCCTTAAACATCATCCAACTCACGGTGAGTTCATAGCCCCACTTTCCATTACTTAATTGTTTTACAAACCCTTGGGGGGAATACATGCTATTTTAACCGAACACAATGCTTTGAAATTATATGCTATCCAATTGTTTTATTATTACTAAGTACCATCCTTGCCAATCATAGGCCCCATATCATGAACCATTTAATCACTATTAGTAGTGAGCGCGAATATTGTGAATAGGCCTATTAAGATTGACGAATCCCATTTGTATTGACCAAATGCGTTCAAACAAATGCACTATATTTGAAACCTAGGTATGACGGCAGAGTACCTACCGGGGCAACAAATCCACCGATTGATATTGGTACCCGTTAACGTATTGGTTGCATGAGCTTAGTGAATATTAATAACTGTTTTGTTTTCCAACCATTAGTGTGAGTCTAATTAACTCACACTACAAACATATTGTGTTCATCCATTTAATAAACTCTATGAATTTCACTCAACCTTTGTGTTGACAGTTTTAAGCATGTATTTCAGGTCCATGATGTTAGAGGCTGGCACGAAGGAGCACGAATATTCAAGAGGGCTATAAATTTTATTATCATTCGAAAACTCATCTAATGTAATTTGTAAACATGGAACCATCTGGGACCTCATTTTGTAAACTTTGATATTTATATAATTGAATGATAAATCTTTTAAAACGACTCTATTAGAGTTCGTTTTCTATTGTTATAACTGTTGTGCCATGAAGTAACACCCAGTTTGAATTCCGCTGCATATCACGAAATTGGGGGTGTTACACAATTGTTCCATCTTCATTCTGCAATCAAACATAACCAATCCCTTGAGTAGTAAGAAGATTTCCGTCTATCAATAAACAAGTTCCTTATGTTCTTCAAAACTGCTAAACCACTCTTGATGTAGTGTTATATGATGGCTACATGAGGAATCTAACAGCCATATATCAGAAGAATTTCTGGTTGACGATGTTACAAGTGAGAGATGTGATTCTTCGTCATCACACTTGGTGACATTCGCCTCTGCTACAACTTTCCCTTTGTAAAGATTGTCCTTGGTTTTCAACATTGGACAATATCTCTTCCAATGACCTTTTTCATGACAAATGTCACATTCATCTTTGCTTAGTCTATGCATTGACTTGGATCTCTATCTCTTATCGGTGCCCTTCTTCTGTGAACGACTTCTGACTAGCAACACCTCTGCGTCTTCACTTGAACTAGTATGCTTGTCCTTCCTTCTCAGTTCTTTATTATACAAGACAACACAAACTTCACTAAGAAACACATCATCCTTCCCATCGAGTAGATTTGTTTCAAGAAACTCCTACTCCCCTAGAAGCGATCCTAACAGTATCTGTAAAACCCACAATTTCCATAACTTGTCAAATTACAAAAATGCCCCTAATATTTAAAAATTTGAATAAAACATTAAATAAACACTAAACAAATCCCAAAAACTTGGAGGTAAGCAACATATGATCCTAAATAATTTTATAACAACATTTGCAACATTTTTAAGCTAAATAAAATATATGGCCACGCCTACATGCCCAAAAGGTCCAATTCTAATTTAAAAATTGTACATAACATTATTTATTTATACATTTGGTAAATATGGGAATTAAATCAAAATTGAATTCTTACCAAGCCCATCCCATATACTCAGCCATAATCACAGGAAATCTTCCATATAATTGTTAACCATATCTCATTTTTATTTTCTCATTCACAACAAACCAAAAATGAAAACCCTAACTCCCCTAAAAATCCTATACGGCGGCTATATCATCTTGGAGCCTCTTGAATATTTTTCGTGGGTTCTATCATACTCAAGGAAGGTTAGAAAAATACTTGGTGTGGCTGGGATTTCTTGGTTCGAAGGTGGGGAATTATTGGACACGTTTAAACCTAGCCGAGAAGGAGAGAATTGGTGCTAATCATTCCACTCGATTTTGATCACTTGTGGTATTTTTATATTACTCTTTTTACTTCATATAACCAGTATAAATAATTAAAATTGAACCATGCAAGCTTGGATGATCATACAAAATTAATTAAAACCGAAACCCTAAAAACAAGGAAAATTGATAATCGGCTATACATAATTTTCTGGGCCTTTTACATATTTTTTCGATGCTTATACATGTTTATATTACTCCCATAAAATAGATTCATAATTATTTGAAACTTGTAAATCGTTGGGGGAATTATTTTATTTTTACCGATTTGAAAAAGAATTAAAAAGGGTTCGATTGGAATACAAAACTAGGGTTTATTATTTTTACTGGTTCATTTATGATATTATTGATTGAAAATTAATGTTTTTAGGTTTTTTAAAAATTAGGGTTAAAGGCTTGTAATTTAATTTAATACCGATTGCATTTTTTTAATATATAAGGGTGTGTTTTGTAATTTATTAAACCTAAGGGTTATTTTTGTTAATCATATAAGTACATGGGGAATCGGTATAAAATCAGTATAGGGGTGTGTTGTGTGATTTTGATAATTAAAGGGTGTAATTCGTAAATTAAAAATGAAAAGGAGCGAATTGAAATTAATTAAATGCAAGGGTTTGTTTTGGAAAATTATATAAATATAAAGGGTGATTCGTATAAATTATAAAAATGGTGAAAAGTGTAAGTTTTGTAATTAAAAGGATTTTATTGTAATTTATATAATTAAAAAGGTATAATTTGTATTTGATTTAAATAGAGGGACTATTATTGTAGTTAAGTAAATTTCAACTTGAATTAATATAAGAGGTACTAGAATTGACATTTTATGATACTTGATGGATTTATATGGTTATATGATTAATTATGTGATATATATGTTAATTTGATAATTAAAAGGTTTAAATTATAAATAAGATAACTAGAGGGACTAAAAATGTAAATATGGGTAATTATGCTTTTCTCGACCTAAAATAACTTGAGGGGCTGGAATTGTCATTTTTGTATAGTTGTGGTGCTTATGGGATAATTATATTAATTAAAGGTTTAATTATAGTAAATTGAATAAATAAAGGATTAAATTGTAACTTTTGGAACTATAAGGGTTTAAAGTGTAAATATGGAATATTGGACTTATATGAATCGTATATATGTATGTATATGTATATAGTTTCACTTTTGACCCTTGACTTGTTTATTTGACGCATTTAACCCTTGATTTCTAATATTTAACTTAAGAAACCCTAATTGCACAAATACCTTATATTATGAAATCCATAACTTATATAACTTTGAGAACTTGTCAATTTGATAATATTAGTCATAATTAAAGTTACTATAATGGGAAAATTGCTAAAATGGGAATCTTGCTAATTATGGAAACCTGCTATGTTTGGAAGATACTAATTATGGAAACCTTCTAAATAAGGAAACTTACTAAGAATGGAAAGTCTTCTAAAACACTTAAACTACTTAAAGTGGGAACTTACCAAATATAGAAAGTTACCTAAAATAGAAAGTTTGCTAAATATGGAAAGCTACTAAAAAATGGAAAGATAACTAAAAGAGGTAACTTGGATAATTTGAACCCGTCATAATTCGTATATACTTGCTTCTAGGTGCCGTGAAGCGGGAGTGATTCACTTACATTGTTGAGTTCTAGCTTGGTGATTGTTTCGGCAAGGTACAGATATTCCGTACTCTTTCAGCAAGAGTACAACCTACTTCTCTCATGACCTTTCTCTCTCTTTTATATTACTTATTATTGAACCCTTGATATTGAACCCTTGATATTGACCCTTGATATTGACCTTGACATTGACCTTGACATTGACCTTGACATTGACCTTGACATTGACCTTGATATTGAACCCTTGATATTGAACCCCTGTTATTGAACCTTGACTTGAACCCTTGATCATGACTTGACCACTTGTACTTGATATTGAACCTTGTCCCTTGACCCATCAGTATTTTACCCAGGAGCTACTTGTTGTGGAGTAGCCACAACCATAGCATTGATGCACCAATGTTATGTACTCTAGTGAGGCTAGAGAGATGTCCCCCACCGTCCCTGATTCTTGTGATCTACTGCTGCTATGATTATTATGATTATTGTTATTGGCCAGCAGGGGCGTATGGATGCATCCTAGATTTGTCTTGACTTGTCTTGGGCTACGGCCATCTTGATTATGATGTGGACTACATGATATATATTACTTGGTGACTGGGCGTGTGTGCATTGCAGCCCCTCACATCTTGGGAGTTGATTACTCCATCTTGGGATACTTGACTTCATATACTTGACTTGTGTGCCTGGGGGTTAAATATTGATAGTCTTGACACTTGATACTTGACACCTGATAGCCTTGACACTTGATACTTGACACCTGATAGTCTTGACACTTGATACTTGACACTTGACACTTGATACCTAATACATGATACTTGACACTTGATACTTGACCTTGCAAACTATTGATACTTGACCTTACTTAATTCTTGGAAACCTTGAAACTTGACAACCTTTGATACTATACTTAACCCTTGACATTATACTTGACGATCCTTGAAACTAGTTAATCCTTACTATTACACTTGACGATTCGTGATACTTAGCCTTGATGACTTTTCATATTTAACCTTGAAATTTCCTTGATATACCTGGTGACACCATATGTAATTTCTATTCATACTCTCTTATCTTATTATTTGATGTGCTTGTTATCTTCATATCTGTTCACTGAGCTTTTT
Source organism: Artemisia argyi (assembly GCA_030686995.1). Classification (NCBI taxonomy): domain Eukaryota; kingdom Viridiplantae; phylum Streptophyta; class Magnoliopsida; order Asterales; family Asteraceae; genus Artemisia; species Artemisia argyi. The sequence continues at coordinate 929,756 of CM060702.1, forward strand.
ATGCTCAGCCGCGTTTTCTTTTCCATGCGGCAGATACTTAAGCTAGGATGCGGGGTTTAGCTTTGGGAATGAGAGAGTGTGGACCAACCTTAGAGATCCTTTAAATAATGGACCTTGTTTGTTATCGTATCTTCTTTATTTTGGGATTTTGTTTGTAACCTTTGTACTCATCGTATTGTTAAAGTATTAAGCTTGTGTTTTGCTCTGTTGGACACTATTTATTGTGATATCTTTACCCTTGACGGGTTGGGGTGTTACAATTTATGGTATCAGAGCCCAGGCTGACGACTTATAATACATAACCTGGACCTGTGAGTTTTGGACCATTAGGTTTCTACTGTAGGAACATTGATGAACACCTTGAAAACTTGATTTAGGATTTTTCCCTATGCGAACTTAAGTTTAAACCTGTGAGGATTGGGTAGATATTAGGCCTCCTTCGGCGTACTTTTCCATTTCGTGTTTATTCTTGACTTTCCTACCCTGATCAATTGGTAACCGTTCAGATTGTTAAATCTCGTCGCTCTAGACCACCTGACGAAGACCGGAAGAAAATGGTGACTCATGCCATAAAGGATGTTTTGAGACAGACCCAGCGCGTAAGTACGATCTAGAGTCTCCGACGACCAGCCGCTATAATCCAAGTTGAATGAAGGGAATTTGTAATCATGAACTAGTTTCTTTTACTCTTTTGTTTAACTTCAAATTTCATTTCCATTTCCAAGTTACTCTCATAATATTAAAAATTTCGAATTAAGTTTCCCTCTTGTGCGTTTTGTTATGCCAACCTTGTTTGTGTTCATCAATTAATTGTTATGGGAATCTTGATGATTTTGGAAGTATTGGTACGAGGGTTTTGCACCCTAAATTAATTGACCTGATAAATTCTGTTTCTTTCGGATAATTCTCATCTTTTTGACTCTATTGACGGTGTTGGCAACTAGCATTCCACGCGTATCATTTTGACAACAATACAATGTTCGTATTCGCAATGAGGCACACTTGGGCTATGAAGCTAAACAAAATCCCAACCTTTTTGAATAGTTAACTTGTTTGCCTAAAGACTCTTGATAAACCTTACACTTGATCTAAATTCTTGAACTATCCGTCCGGTTTGGAGAATGTAGTTACAATTCCGTTTACCTTGATATGAATTTGGACCTACCTTTGAAAATCCGTTTCCGATGGCTTCATTTGAAAGACTGAAGAAACAAATAAAAGAACTTCTAAGAAATGGGTTACTAACCAAGAGTAAGCCGTGAATTATATCAGTTTTATTGGTGAAGAAGAGGAGAGACGACATAGAGTGAACGTGAAGGTTTCTCAAGATGATTGTGAGGCTGTAATTGTATTTCGTGATAATAAGTTAACGATTCCAATTGTATTGGCTATCATGTCAACTATTTCCGTGTACATGATGAGGTTATATTTTCGTGAATATTTGGAGAAATTGTATAGTACGACATTGTGGTATGTTTTGAAATGGAGTTATGAGTGGAGGTTATTTGGAAATCGCTTTCCGTATTCGTGACGACTACTATGACGGTTAGTGACGCTAATGGTATTAGCTAAAGCTCTGACCATCTTGTGAATCTGAGAAATACAGTTTTCTCGTGAGTACTTGGACAAACAGTCATGGTATGACGTAATAGTACATTCGAAGACGAGAAAGGACATGGAAACTATTTTGTACCTTGTTAGAAATTTGGCGACCACTTGTGCATTTTGGGGAGATTGATAATTGTTGGACAACGGTGTTCTTAGATTAGAATATCTCTTTAAATTCCGCAAGATCTGAAATTTGCACCAAGTGATCAAGACTGACAATAAATTTGAAACGCTAGTCTTTTAAATCTTACAGAAGGATCTTGGAAGACGCTTACCATTGTGCGTCAACTAGAAACTTATGAGAAGATTAACTTCACTGCCTGACCTGGAATGGACAACGACAATGGCTACCATGAAGAATGAAAACACTCCTTACAAGGCAGAAGTGCTGGCAATGCAGGGGACAAGAAGCTAGTCAAGGTGGCGAACCTGGAGCCGATGAAGACATGCAGTCTCACTTCCCTATTCATCTTGGTTGTACTAAGATGAATTAAGAGCGGAAACAGACTGGATGATGAAGAAATTTAAAGATCGTGTCAGAATTTTCATTACTCCATCGCATTCCAAGAAGAACTGCAGAAGGCTTGATGAATCAGACTCAAGATCACAGTTTTGTTTCATTTCCAGATTGATAGACAAAAGAAGATAGATTGCTTGGACTTGAAGACATTTGATGTTTAGTATTGGTGATCTTTGGAACAAACCATTTTGTTGTTTGAAAGAGTTGATTTTGTGGAAGATGAAGTTTATGATAACTAATGCTCACTTTTGTTAAATTCTTGAGTTTCATTACTTGGTAATGTGATCCTTGGATGATCTGGGTTCTCCAATATCATCTCTGTTTCATGTTCATTCTGCGTATGCTTGATATTGGTCTTGTTTTGGAAATTTTGGCGAATTTTGGGAAGATAGATGCTTTTGAGACGATGTACCTTAATTGTTGATATGTTAGAATTCCGTTACTCTTGCGAGTAGTCTTGTTTTCCTCTAGTTATTCATTGAGACTTCCGTTGTCTTGTTATTGGATGTTCCTCTTGGTTATGACGCTTGATTTCGGCTGACCTCTTGGGTGATAGAAGTAATAGGTGAACTAAGATTGACTTGTTTGTTTACGACTCGTGATAAAGTATGACCATCATGTGAGCATATTTATATGATGCTAGTATTATGACGCCTGGCCAACGTGATAATACTCACATCATATAACGTGCACTTATTGTGGCCATAGGATATCTCAGGGAGCATCTATAGAAGCTTAAAATTTGAACTCCATTGAAATTTCTGCGACTTGTGAGACTTTAGGTTCATTCTACCTATGCGTTGACTCTGCACCTGTTCGTTGGATAATTGGATTAAATTTGAACTCTCGATTTTGTATTATGTTGACCTCGATACAACTGTCACCAAACTCAAGCTCTTGAAGTGATCTCTACTGCTCGATACAGTTAACTTGACTTGAAATTTTGTTCGTATTCCTATATGAACTTTTCAGAAGAGACAATTATCATCCTCTACATATGGTGTCATACCCTTGCAATCAGATTCAACCAGATATGTCACTTGCAATTCTTGATAGATAGGAGAGACTCATGAGAAATAAAGTTATTCATTTTGTTCTTTGGAAGAACCATCCGCCACGTGAGGCGGCCTGAGAGACCGGGAGTCTATGCGAGCCAGCTACCCCCATTTTTCCTGTATAATCTGGTAGACTCTCGTTTGTTTCGTTACCTATTCCTTCTTTCATTTTCGCGAACGAAAATTCTTTTTGAGGGGGGAATAGTTGTAAAACCCACAATTTCCAAAACTTGTCAAATTACAAAAATGCCCCTAATATTTAAAAATTTGAATAAAACAATAAATAAACACTAAACAAATCCCAAAAACTTGGAGGTAAGCAACATATGATCCCAAATAATTTTATAACAACATTTGCAACATTTTTAAGCTAAATAAAATATATGGCCACGCCTACATGCCCAAAAGGTCCAATTCTAATTGAAAAATTGTACATAACATTATTTATTTATACATTTGTTAAATATGGGAATTAAATCAAAATTGAATTCTTCCCAAGCCCATCCCATATACTCGGCCATAATCACAGGAAATATTCCATATAATTGTTAACCATATCTCATTTTTATTTTCTCATTCACAACAAACCAAAAACAAAAACCCTAACTCCCCTAAAAATCCTATATGGCGGCTATATCATCTTGGCGCCTCTTGAATATTTTTCGTGGGTTCTCTCATACTCAAGGACGGTTAGAAAAATACTTGGTGTGGCTGGGATTGCTTGGTTCGAAGGTGGGGAATTATTTGGCACGTTTAAACTTAGCCGAGAAGGAGAGAATTGGTGCTACTCATTCCACTCGATTTTGATCACTTGTGGTATTTTTATATTACTCTTTTTACTTCATATAACCAGTATAAATAATTAAAATTGAACCATGAAAGCTTGGATGATCATACAAAATTAATTAAAACTGAAACCCTAAAAACAAGGAAAATTAATAATCGGCTATACATAATTTTCTGGGCCTTGTTCATATTTTTTCAATGCTTATACATGTTTATATTACTCCCATAAAATAGATTCATAATTATTTGAAGCTTGGAAATCGTTGGGGGAATTATTTTATTTTTACCGATTTGAAAAAGAATTAAAAAGGGTTCGATTGGCATATAAATCTAGGGTTTATTATTTTTACTGGTTCATTTATGATATTATTGATTGAAAATTAATGTTTTGAGGTTTTGTAAAAATTAGGGTTAAAGGCTTGTAATTTAATTTAATAACGATTGCATTTTTTTAATATATAAGGGTGTGTTTTGTAATTTATTAAACCTAAGGGTTATTTTTTTTAATCATAGAAGCACATGGGGAATCGGTATAAAATCAGAATAGGGGTGTGTTGTGTGATTTTGATAATTAAAGGGTGTAATTCGTAAATTAAAAATGAAAAGGAGCGAATTAAAATTAATTAAATGCAAGGGTTTGTTTTGGAAACTTATATAAATATAAAAGGTGATTCGTATAAATTATAAAAATGGTGAAAAGTGTAAGTTTTGTAATTAAAAGGATTTTATTGTAATTTATATAATTAAAAAGGTATAATTTGTATTTGATTTAAATGGAGGGACTATTATTGTAATTAAGTGAATTTCGACTTGAATTAATATAAGAGGGACTAAAATTGACATTTTATGATACTTGATGGATTTATATGGTTATATGATTAATTATGTGATATATATGTTAATTTGATAATTAAAAGGTTTAAATTATAAATAAGATAACTAGAGGGACTAAAAATGTAAATATGGGTAATTATACTTTTCTCGACCTAAAATAACTTGAGGGGCTGGAATTGTCATTTTTGTATAGTTGTGGTGCTTATGGGATAATAATATTAATTAAAGGTTTAATTATGGTAAATTGAATAAATAAAGGATTAAATTGTAACTTTTGGAACTATAAGGGTTTAAAGTGTAAATCTGGAATATTGGACTTATATGAATCGTATATATGTATGTATATGTATATAGTTTCACTTTTGACCCTTGACTTGTTTATTTGACGCATTTAACCCTTGATTTCTAATATTTAACTTAAGAAACCCTAATTTCACAAATACCTTATATTATGAAATTCATAACTTATACAACTTTGAGAACTTGTCAATTTGATAATATTAGTCATAATTAAAGTTACTATAATGGGAAAATTGCTAAAATGGGAATCTTGCTAATTATGGAAACCTGCTATGTTTGGAAGATACTAATTATGGAAACCTTCTAAATAAGGAAACTTACTAAGAATGGAAAGTCTTCTAAAACACTTAAACTACTTAAAGTGGGAACTTACCAAATATAGAAAGTTTGCTAAATATGGAAAGCTACTAAAAAATGGAAAGATAACTAAAAGAGGTAACTTGGATAATTTGAACCCGTCATAATTCGTATATACTTGCTTCTAGGTGCCGTGAAGCGGGAGTGATTCACTTACATTGTTGAGTTCTAGCTTGGTGATTGTTTCGGCAAGGTACAGATATTCCGTACTCTTTCAGCAAGAGTACAACCTACTTCTCTCATGACCTTTCTCTCTCTTTTATATTACTTATTATTGAACCCTTAGATATTGAACCCTTGATATTGACCCTTGATATTGACCTTGACATTGACCTTGATATTGAACCCTTGATATTGAACCCCTGTTATTGAACCTTGACTTGAACCCTTGATCATGACTTGACCACTTGTACTTGATATTGAACCTTGACCCTTGACCCATCAGTATTTTACCCAGGAGCTACTTGTTGTAGAGTAGCCACAACCATAATATTGATGCACCAATGTTATGTACTCTAGTGGGGCTAGAGAGATGTCCCACAGCGTCCCTGATTCTTGTGATCTATTGCTGCTATGATTATTATGATTATTGTTATTGGCCAGCAGGGGCGTATGGATGCATCCTAGATTTGTCTTGACTTGTCTTGGGCTACGGCCATCATGATTATGATGTGGACTACATGATATATATTACTTGGTGACTGGGCGTGTGTGCATTGTAGCCCCTCACATCTTGGGAGTTGATCACTCCATCTTGGGATACTTGACTTGTGTGCCTGGGGGTTAAATACTGATAGTCTTGACACTTGATACTTGACACCTGATAGCCTTGACACTTGATACTTGACACCTGATAGTCTTGACACTTGATACTTGACACCTGATAGCCTTGACACTTGATACTTGACACCTGATAGTCTTGACACTTGATACTTGACACTTGATAGCCTTGACACTTGATACTTGACACCTGATAGTATTGACACTTGATACTTGACACCTGATAGCCTTGACACTTGACACTTGATACCTAATACTTGATACTTGACCTTGCAAACTATTGATACTTGACCTTACTTAATTCTTGGAAACCTTGAAACTTGACAACCTTTGATACTATACTTAACCCTTGACATTATACTTGACGATCCTTGAAACGAGTTAATCCTTACTATTACACTTGACGATTCGTGATACTTAGCCTTGATGATTTTTCATATTTAACCTTGAAATTTCCTTGATATACCTGGTGACACCATATGTAATTTCTATTCATACTCTCTTATCTTATTATTTGATGTGCTTGTTATCTTCATATCTGTTCACTGAGCTTTTTATGCTTAGTCGCGTTTTCTTTTCCATGCGGCAGGTACTTCAGCTAGGATGCGGGGTTTAGCTTTGGGAATGAGAGAGTGTGGACCAACCTTAGAGATCCTTTAAATAATGGACCTTGTTTGTTATCGTATCTTCTTTATTTTGGGATTTTGTTTGTAACCTTTGTACTCATCGTATTGTTAAAGTATTAAGCTTGTGTTTTGCTCTGTTGGACACTATTTATTGTGATATCTTTACCCTTGATGAGTTGGGGTCTTACAGTATCAATGCTAGATTAGTTCAAGATTTGTTCAATATATTTTTCATCAACTGTTATATAACGCAAACAAAAATATTTGAGGTCAAAGTTGAAAAATAAAGACTTAAAAAAGTCAAACTAGATAGTTATTATAAGACGGAGGGAGTAATATTTAACCTCTTAAATTGTTCACCCTATGTCCCTATTAAGGGTGTAAATGAGCCTAGTCGGCGTGAGTACTGCTAAGCTTGAGATCGAGCTCGACTACTTTGAGCTCAAAACTCGACCTGAGCTCAGCCAAGCTTTAGATTTCAAGCTCAAGCTATAACTCGTCATATAAAATTCGAGGTCAAAACTCTACTCGAGCTCGACTATTTTCACATTTCAAGATCGAACACGATAAAGAATTGATATATCAAGCTTGACTTGAATTGATTTTTATGAAAACAAAGTATACGAAAGGGTAAATTTGTAATTTAATTGATGCTCAATAAGGCTCGCGAACTTCACAAGTCGAGTATTCTGGAGCTTGAACTTGACTTAAAGTCTACTTGAGTAGCTCGAGCTCAATCTCAGCTCATTTAAATCAAGTTGATTTTTTTGGGTAAAGGGGAAATCTCCGGTAAAATATATTACTCTAAAAAACATTTAAGCACAACGGATGAGAGTGACATCTCGATCCATTACATAGGCAAAACCAATCACCTAAAGTGCTACAAACCTACATACCACATAAGAAAGACATGCCAATCTTATGAAAAATCAAAGAAAGTACATCTACTTCCTAACACGATTCTTAATCAGGATATCAAATTGATCACAAAACGCATCCAGTTGCCCAAGTAAGTCATAGACCTGAGGGTCGTATCCATAAAAAAAATCAAATAATTCAAGCTGCTGACCTCCTCCAGACGATGACATATACATAGATATATCATCACTAAGCTCAAATACTTCATCCTCATCAGACTCACCCAACTCACCAAACTCAAAATCCCCAAGAGACAAATCAGGTTTGCTAGACCAAATACCATTCTTCCTGGGTAACTTCTTAGAAGGAGCCCGTTGCCCAGATTTGCTAGTAGACACCACATTGGCCTCCATAGCATTAGGTTCATTAGGAACATCAACATCATCCTCCTTTTCCAACTGAATCAAAATATTAAACGTATTAGACAAAGGAGTAGTATTCATATTAGATTAATCAAGTCAATTTTGAGTAGTTTACGAGTCGATCTTGAATAATTCGCGAGTTGTCTGGTCTTGTTTACACCCCTACTCACAAGCTTCACGAGCTAAGTATTCTGGAGCTCGAACACGACTCGAAAGTCTACTTGAGTAGCTCGAGCTCGAGCTCAACTCGTTTAAATCAAGTCGATTTTGAGTAGTTTACGAGTCGATCTTGAATAATTCGTGAATTGTCACGTCTCGTTTACATCCGTAGTCCTATTAATATGGGCGTTGAGCGCATCTGTTACGGGCTTGTATCGGGCCTTGAAGTGTTTGTACATCTCTCTGGGACCCATAACCTGTGGAAGACGGTATTGGGAGTTACTTTACTTTACTTTCTTTAGCCTTTTGGTACAAAAATATACCAAGGTTTGTGGTTAAATAAATATACCGCACTACATTTTCTAAAGGATTTTAGTATTTTGATCACGTAAATTTTCCACATTGACACTTGAATCATTTAATGAAGAAAAATCCCTTACTCTAACTTGACTTGAACTTTTTACAACACTAGTTGACAGCAAATGACCAAAACAATGTTTATTCAGTACCTTACTCGTAACCAAACAGAACCCTAATAACCATGAAATGAAATCTCATCCGTGGCATCTTCAACAACTTTCTTCAATTTTTCAAGCAACTCAATTATGCTCTTAATCTTCCACCTCTTCATAGTCATCAACGGTGACTCCATGAGCAACGGCGTGTACTTATTTTTATCTTCACTCTTTAGTTCATTTAACAAGTCAGTCTGCATCTTATTTTCAACCATCTCATGAAGCATTGTGTGGAGATGCGATTCCACAAAATCAATGAACATTTTGAGCACCATCTCTAACAAGGCTACCATCTTCGCCTTTATATCAATTGCTTCCTCTATAGTTTTCTTTGAATATGCATTCAAATGTACAACAGACACACTTACATCAAAAAATTTCACTAGTGCACAATAATCATATTGTTTCATGGCATGAAAGACATCATGGCTCTCCTTCTGCTTATTCCATGAAGAGATAACTCTAGGATCACGAGTATAACCTTCCATTTTGTTCATCTCAAGGTACTCAAACACTTTGCCCTTAAAGCATTCCTTTGTGCTTGTAGTAACATTCTTGGCTGCTTTCTGAACAGATCGAATGAGTTGTGGGCATGCAAAATCAATACCCTAATAATCACTGATTCAATATAATCCCAGACTCTTGATACAAACGAGTCTGTCATCACATAGATGTTATCAATCTTTCTTTTCAGAAGAAGTACTTAAAAACTTGTTCTGGGCATAGACTCTTACTTTCTTCAAGTAGTTGAATCTCATCAGCAAGAAATTTGTCATATTCATACAAGTGGTTTTTTTTAAGCTTTTTCAAAAATTCATCCAACATTTTAGCTAGCTGAGTGTAACAATGCATTTGAGTGTCATCTTCATAATCGTCATACTCACGTGACAGAACTATTTTGTAAAGAGACTTCTGAGACACTTTGATGATCTCCATGAATGCCGGCATTGCTCCTGATATAGTTGTGAAATGCTGCTGTGATTTTTTTTGCTCGACAATGCACATTTTGAGTTCTTTGTTGATCTTACTAGCAAACTCATGTAAGCATTTTGAAATACTGGTCAACTGTATCAGCACAAGTTTCTGAGCAAGAACAAGGATACCACTATTGTGTTGTCTAAGTTTGAAAGCAAATGGTGAGTTTGAAAGAGACTGGCTTCCTTGGCTCGAGCTTCATTATGAGTCTCGTTATCGATCTGGTTTCTCACACACACATAGTCAGGGCCTGTGTTTGTTACAATCGCCACCATATCTTCCAATGCTTTATCAGATTTCGTAAAGACATGAAGCGTCCTCACATTTGTTTTGTCGTATTTACTTAACAATCTGATCGATTCACAAGTTAGAAAATCATCTGTTGCTGACATAACATTAACAATTAGGCTTGTTTCTTCCTGCTTTATGCGCTTCTCAATTATACCTACAAGATCACAAAGTTTTTGTTATTTGCATGAGCCCTAGAAATCTATATCAACTTATTGACATCTTTCAAATTTCAAATATATATAATATACCATAATACATCTATATAAAGGTGGCTCGCGTGGGTTTCGATCAATTCCTTTGTACAAAAGGAAAAGAAAAAAATCTATATATAATGTATATCTGTTTGGCAAAAATAAATGTAACTGTCATTTGGAAGATACGGACCACATTTTCTTCAATTTTGTCATATTAAAAACATGTTCAAAGTGTTGGGTGTTATACGTCCACAAGAAGTGTCAATGAACACGATCGGGTTGTCTGCTAATTCTTCTATTCATCTTCTATTACTTAGGCAGTCATGCATGTAAGAATCTGGGCAATATGGTGTTCAAGACATAGGAAAATGTGTAAGTAAGTAATTACTATATTTTTACCCGAGATTGTCGTGTAAATGTAGTCAGATTGATCATGAACTGGAAGGCCAGGTAAATCAACAATGGTGAGATCAGGAATATTATTCTTCTTCATTACCAAAGTCAGTGACCCATCTGATACAGCCTTGCCAATGCCCGCGATTCGATGTTGCAAGATTAATCTCTTCTAATATCCAATCTTCGTTAATTGGAAAAGACTTCCCTTTATACTCCAAATGGAGTTGCGAAATATATATAGGATCTGTTGGAATTATAAAATCATGACATGTATAGTGATCTTCTTCATTTAGTTTCAGTTAGGGATGAGCATGGTTCTGGAACCGGAACCGGTGGATCCGAGAACCGATTTTTCTGAAAAGTGGGAACCGAGAACCGAACCGAATATAGTTTTTAGTTCCGGTTCCGGTTCTTTTGGATTTATCCGTATATGAACCGCTTTTCTATTAAGGTAATAAAAAAATACAAAAAATTAAACTTTTTAAGAACTTACAACCATTTACATTTAAGCAAATAACAATTAACAACTAAACCATAAACTCAAATTATCAATCATTTTATAGTTACTTTCACTTGTTCATATTTTTAACAAAACAATAATGCATAGCAATCCGGAAAACAAAATAATAACTTAAAACTTTGTCCATCAAAATAACTAAGACCGTTTAGAGTTCCACAGTTTGTTTCTCTTTGCCTCTTCTGGTTAGTTTCTCTAATTGTTCTTTCATATCAAAATAACTAAGACCGTTTAGAGTTCCACAGTTTGTTTCTCTTTGCCTCTTTGCATCAAAATAACTAAGTATACTTAAGTCACGCACTTAAAAGACTTAGTCAAATAATAAAACTTCGCAAACAATGAAAGTATACTTAAGTCACGCACTTAAAAGACTTAGTCAAATAATAAAACTTCGCAAACAATGCAAGTATATTTAAGTCACGCACTTAAAAGACTTAGTCAAATAATAAAACTTCGCAAACAATGCAAGTATATTTAAGTCACGCACTTAAAAGACTTGGTAAATAAACAAACTTCGCAAACAATGCAAGCATATTTGAGTCACGAACTTAAAATAAAAATGTATCTTATTCCATATTTATAAAATTACAAGGAAAGTTACATACACAACCTATATACTATGGCGATGCTCATGACTCTCTTCTGGAGCGGCAGAACTCCCCGCTTCCTTAAGCTTACTCAAGATTATGGCATCCTGCATAGATACGGTGGGGACACTTACAGCCACGCCGTCTGATCTAGGAAGATGTGCAGCACCGATGCCGCACATCACAGCCTTGCCTTTGATGCCCTTCTTCACGGCAACCCTCTGCTCGTGACGCTCCAGCACCTCTTTCAAAGGAATTTCCTTCTCAAGAGCAAAAGGCTTCAGGATATCACGAGGCCGCGCGAACACAGGGACTTGAAGCTGCGATACATCAGGTTTTAGATAATAATCTAATTCCTCTTCCGCATTCTCCTCAAGATGGCGCTGCAAAGTTAGACCTGCCATCAGCACAGCTATGGGATCATCTTGATCGCGCTCCAACTTCCCTATATGCGGCAACTCAAGAACCTTCAGCCCCGCCATCGCCTGCACCAGCTCATCGTATGCCGTTGAGCTATACCCAGGGATCTCCGCCAACTCCTTCTCCAGCAACTTGGCCTCACGGAGCTCCTCCATGGCCTGCGAACGGCCACGCGCTATTGCGCAGTGTACAACCTTCCCAAAAGCTTCCACCACCTCCGCAGACTCTAAAGTACTCAGAGCTGCCAGGCGAAGCCCATGGCTGATCAACCACCTGCATTGAAAAAGAAATAAATGGGTAAGATATACAATAGGGCAAAAAAGCAACCTTAAAAGACAAGGATGTAAGAATACCTGCGCTCGGCTATCGTAGACATAAGATGAGGGTACAGCTCCTCGTCATACTCGATGCTGAGGGCGCGCAGCTTCTCCTCATACATCACGAGCGTCTTCTCCATGCGCTCCTTGAACTCTTGCAGGCTAGCATAATGCTCTGCCTTTTTTTCTTCAAGATACGACACCGACCACGACATCTTTGCCTTTACCTGCTCAAGCTTCCCCCTCGCATACAGCAGGTCAGCCAAAATGCTCATCTTATCTTGAGCGATTTTTTCCGCATACGCCCTCGACTCCCCAAGCTCCACTTGCGCATCCGCCAACTGTGCGCGAAGTGTCACCAACTCCTCCTCCTTCTGGGCTAGAGCACGACTCCCCCCAGCATACTTCCCCTTCAGCTGAGCAACAAGCTTAGCTTGGCGGGCAGTGGTTGCAGCCAGCTCATCCATCAGCTGCTGCGCCTCACCACCATCAACAGCCTTGGCATTCCCCTCCTTGTTTTCGTTCTGCGGAGAGGAAACCTCATCATCCTTCGCGCCGTCGTCCCTACGCAACAAAAGACATTCAGCAAAAAATTACAACAAGTAATTGAAAGAAAAATAAATATATAGAAGGAATGCACACTTACAGAAACGGCGACGCACCAGCCTTTAACCGTGCGCCGGAGGTCGAAGTTTCTTCCGCGTTCGACCCTGCATCCCTGATAACGTGTCGACGCCTCTTGCTGGTGCCACTGGTTCCAGCCTCTCCCTTGCGCTTTAAGTTCTGCGCGACCTCTTCCCTCAGCACCTCCTCAGGTTTCAGGATCCGAATGCTGTCAGATGACTCTGAGCGCGCCTCCTCGGGCGCCACCTCCAAATCAGGCACCGCCTCCTCAGTGGGAGCCACCACTACCTCCGGTGGCACACTCTGGACAGGCGTCACCACAAGTGGTGGCGTTTCCTCAGGGACCATCGCAGGCAAAGCAGTCAAATGCCCCGCGGTCTCATCAAGCAAGGGCTGCTCTCCCTCCTTCAGAGGACGCACTCCAATGGTTACCTGCTTCGGCCTGTCTAGCTTGACCACCGCGAACAAATCCATCTCTGCGAACATTAAAGGAAACAAGAAGAAATAAAAGGGATTAGTTATTAAGTGCGCACAGATAAAAGGACTTACAAGGAAGTATAAGGAATGAACACCCACCCCGGCCATCTTCACTCACGAAAGTGGGAACCTCATCTGCAGCGCCAAAATAAGCGCGACTCAACCCCACATGTACCAAAAACTCCTCCGGGTAGGGGTTTATGGCCAGTCGATTGGCATCTAAAGTTTGCGCGTCAGCACGACTATATGAACCGGGTGCGGGGCGCCCATCCCTTGGTAAGGACGCCTGAGTATAAAACTCAAAATTGGAAGGAAAGACCACGTCGTCTACCCAAAAGAAATATTCCCTCCAATTCTTAAGGGCATCAACCTTTTCCGTATAACATTGAAACGCCCCCGGGCGCTTCGCAAAGGACACCCAACCGTTTGACCACGTTGAGTGGTAAAAGGAGCGGAAAGTCCACGGTTGGTTCTATCGCTAGTAAACGGCAGTTTACTTCAAAATTCGACACCTTCGCCGCACCTATACAGTGCAGCTGAGAGATGTGGAGGTGATAGTGATTGAGCAAATCGCTCAGAAATATAGATATAGGTACGCGGTAGTTAGCGTACTCAAAAAATTTCGTGTATATACCTATCTTCCCTTCGGGGAAGTCGGCTACACACGCATCGACATCTGGCGCCTCTGGACGCACATCCAAAGGCACAAAATAGTCGGAAGAAAAGTGCATCACGTCCTCAACAGACATCGCAGAGCGAAACTCCTCTAATTGAGCGACCATTTTCATCTTAAAACTAAGTAGACGCACACAAAGATTACCTACGAAAGTTAAAAGGTTTTCTTGCAAAAAACGCTCTCAAAATGAAGAAGAAGATGAATAGTGGTTGTGTGTGTGTTTTTACTGTGTGAATGTAAAAATGGGGGGCGGTGACTATTATATAGGGTGGTAAAAACCCTAGATCATCTCCACGTGTATCCCACTAACAAAAACGTGTGGCTGGAATTGAACCGGTACATCACTTTTTCCCGGTTTACGAGGGCCACGTGGATACTACCCCCGATTTACGTGGTATGCGTTTGAAATACCTATGACTGAGTGCATTGCACTTTAAATGGGCGGCAATATTTTTATTTTTTCCCGCTACGCTTACCGCTGTTCATTTTAGTCTAGTATCCGCGGCTACGAGCCGCGCACACTAGACTGGGGGGACATGATGACGTATAGTCTATAAATGGGCCACAAGCCCAAATGATAGACATTACTTACACCTAAGCCCACTACGAATGGGCTACCATGACAAATGATATGGGCCGCAGTGTTAACGCTTTGGGCTCATGAAGCCCAACGGCCCAATCTAACCCACCGGGTATGCGATAAGGATTATCTATTCAAGGAATAGATATCCTTACCTCAGATAAGCACCACGCGTGCGAAGAGTAAGGAGCAAGAAACACGGTTTCTTAGCCCCTATATATAGAATCATACGATTCTCATTCAAGGTACGATATACAACCCTAACTCTTTAAGAGAACCTCAAATCGATTACTTACTCTCACGCCGGAGTCTAATCGGGGGAGACAATCCCTCGATAAGCCTAACGGTGTTGTTTATTTTCTTAGTGCGCAGGTAACAAAGTACTAAGAAACGAATTGATATAAGAGCAAAAGCCCAATAACCAGGTATGCCCAACTTTTGTATCAACAATCCTTGACAATCTCATCGTCTTTAATAAGATCTTCAACATCATCCCAATTAATTTGCGTTCTCGACTTTCTCACCCAATCTTGGGTACAAATCAAAGCTTCAACAATCAGTGTTGACAAGCGAGTTCTATAAGGATCTAGTAAATTAAAGATGATGATGAATGATCTTGGAATGTTATTAGGTTTAGATTAATTATTGATTTGTGGATGTTTTAGTAAATTAAAGATTAGGGTTTAGAGTGTTTGGCTTGATGGCTAGTAGTTTTTTTTTTTTTTTTTTTTTTTTTTTTTTTTTTTTTTTTTAAATGATACGTAGGATTTGATTAATATTTTACTAAGAAGTAAAAAAAATTACATATTTTTAAAATTATTGGATATTTGGTTCCAGAATCGAGAACCGGTGGAACCGATCCGAACCGACCCAAGAACCGAAAAATCTCAAAATCAAGAACCGGAACTGAAACCATTGGTTCTGGTTCCGGTTCGGTTCTTCATGATTCCGGTCCGATTCTCGGTCCGGTTCCGGTTCTTTCGTTCTTTTGCTCATCCCTAGTTTCAGTTATGTAGTAATACATATCCGATCCGGCCATGTCTTTTTTTCTTCCACCTTATCAGATCCAAGCTTCTAATGTGGTTCCTTATGTATTTCCAAGGTGGTTCCTTACAAAAATGCTACATCGCTTGTAATAGAAGAAAATTTCTAAGGTGGTTCCCGGGCACCACCTACTTCGTACATAGGTCAGCCTCTGACTAGGGGCAAGGTTGTCTAGATCCCGATCCTGATCTTAAGATCGTACAATTCTACTTTCCGGCCTTCCCACAAGATCATAGTATGATCTTAGTTCGAGCAGAACCAGTCTAGGATCGCACAGAAGATTGTAAATGATCTGATCCTAATACAACCCCATGTTCTTATTGTTTTTTTTTAACCTAACTCAAGCTCATTTTGGCCCAGTCATATTAATCCAATAACTGAAAATTGAAGTTAATGAATGTTGCATTATTATTATTAGTATGTGTTTAAATACTAATCATGCAGAGAATAACAGAAGTATAACAATTTCCACAGAATAGACACATACCCTATGTTAGAACAAACTAATATGTAATTGACAACTGCATAAATATATAATAGTATATCATTTGAAGTTGTCTTACTTCAAACTTCGTACGTACAACCATATTTTAAATAAATACCGATCGAACAAGTAGTTCGGATTTATAAATCAAACTCAAATCTAACTTAAAGGCATGATTATATATTTACGAGATGAGTGAATATAAGGTATATGTTAACTTTTTGATTCGAACATACGACAACCCTTTCATATTTCAAAACTTTTAAATTCTACATATTTCTTTACCTTATGATTTTCATAATATAATTTCCTGTATGTGACAATACTGTTAGTTTTATAGATGATAAAATAATAGTTATGTGTTAGGATCGAACTCGAGATCGTGGGATTGCACACTTTACGTATAAGAGTAAAAGAATAATTATTTATAAATGTTATATATAATTATTAATAAACACAAAACGAGTAACGACAGTTAGTATTTAACGGAGAATGATTAACGACCGTTAGACGAAGATTAGGAAAGTAATACTTGTGATTAATTGGAAGGACAAGAAGGTTCCGGAATCCCTTGGGGATGTTCCAACCGATCGGCCAAGTGGGGATTCCACCTCCTTTGTGCCTTGAACTCTAAGTAAATTCAAGTATATAAACACCTCATCTCATAACTTGTACACACAATTTTTGGTGTTTTCTTTCTTCTCTTGTCCCTAAAATCGATCAAACCTCAAACCCTTTAAGGGTTTTCGATTTTCTTAAAGCTAAACAAGTTTTGTGTTTTATTTACTTGCATAAACTTTTACTTGAATTAGTACGTATGTACAAGAACACGATTCAAACACACTATTGTTTGATTCTTGGATTGAATTACAAAAGAGGTAAAGGGTAATTCTTATAATCCACATAAACCCTAATTAGGGTTCTTAAATTGAAGATTTGCATCAATTGATTCTTGTTCGGGCAACGGTACGTTTACTATTTATATTTGATTAATTAATTACATATTATATGATCTTGTTATAATTGTTTCCGTTATGCTTACTTGATGTTATTGGTTTATTTATATGCATGTCATGATATTATAATTCCAACAGTGGCATCTAGAGCTGTTATAATGTGTAATTAATTATCGAAACGCATAAAAATTGAATCTTGATTCGTTTAATTACATGTTTTTAGGGTTTTCATATTCCTAACCCTATTTTTTTATATGGGTTGATTGACCTTATTAGTTATTTAGGGTTTTGGTTTTGATTTTTGATATAATTAGAAACCCTAGGATGTCATGTAATTGTTTATGCGTTTCAGTAAATGATCTTGGTGCAATATGTTAATTGTTAAGCATAATCCATGAAAAAAAGGCATGTTTGCATGGATTTTATTGTGTGATAATTTAAATGGTTTAAATTGGTTATATGAATTAAATGTTAAGTTATATTGAAACATGTAAATTTATTAATAGATGTCGAATTGGGGAAGACTCCAATATTAAGTAATCAATTATGTGGAAAACTAGAAAGGGGGGGGGGGGGGGTGTTGAATAGTTTTACGTCTTTTTGGTTTATTATGAAAAAACTTTGTTTGTGTGTTGTCTTTTCTTTCAAAAATTTAGATTCGATATTATGTGAAGTCGAGTCTTGCACAATATTAACAACAACATATATGTATGCTAAAGCAATAATAATGTAAGTAAAGAAGTAAATGAGAGATGGAAAGATCGAACCGTGAGACAAGAGATTTATAGTGGTTCGGCTACAAGGACACCTTCCTTGCCCTACCCCACTCCCCGAGCACCTAACTCGAGAGTTTTCTTCACAATGTCAACAAGCTCCCTTATGGCGGAGAAAACCTTACACACCAATTTACACACCACAACTTCGTCACAACTTAATCACAACTTCTACACAACTTCTTTACACCAATCTATCTTCACACCTATCTACTTCACAACTATCTTCTTCACAACTATCTACTACACACCAATCTTCTTCACTACAATCTACTTCCTAACTTTCTCCTTCACAACAATCTACTAACCAATCACACTATCTATACACCTAGCTAAACTATCTTCTATCAAATATTCAAAACAAATTACACAAAGAGATAGTTACAATGGATGATGTTCTAACAACTTGGATGTGGAGGTCACAACAAGTTGTAATACTTCTTGTCTTGTAGGATAGAAGTATTTTTCTCTTGCACTAGAGAGGTTGATGTTTGGATCACTTTGAAACAAAGATTTATGTATGTATGATCAAAGGAATTATAGAATAGAAATGGAGATCTAGATCAGAAGGTTTTGGAGTGCAAAAGGTGAGAAAAATCTGTGAAATGAACCAGTATTTATAGGCAAACAAATTACTATTTTGGAGCGTGGCCGGTCCCCTTAATTAGGGGGCGGTCCCCTTAATCATTAAGGGGGCCGCCTAGTATAATTAAGGGGGCCGCCCCTCCAGAACGTTGGATTTGTTTGTCCTTTTGTGGGGAAGGTTTTTCTGGATAATATTTGCCATTTTTTGTTGGAAATTTGAAATCAAATATTTATAATGATTTAAACATATTCTTTTAATTCCAAAAATGTTTTATAAAAGATATAAAATGTTTTGTGACATTTTATAAAAAATCTAGTGATTAGAGAAAAATTTCATTTGATCATAGAATGCAATAAACACTTTATTTATTCATACCTTAAGTGATTTGGATGCAAAATGAAATATTTATCTCTAAATACTTGTTTACGACATAATTTTTAGTTTAATGAATTTACGTTTTGTGATTATCAAAACATAGAGATGTCGATGAATGTTAACAATGTTTTTAGGCATTATTTATGTCAACAATCTCCTCTTTTTTGATGATTACAAAACTTTAAACTCTTTAAATCTAAAAATTAATTTTTAGACAAGTATTTAGAGTTTTATATTCACTTCTCTCCCTTTTTGTAAAATCAAAAAGGTTATGCCGATTAAGCTTCATGAAATAAGTTAAACGGGTAGAAAGCTCCCCCTTGATGTGTGCTCCCCCTCATTTGAGAGCACCAAGGAAACGAGCTATGGAATGCTTGGCTACAAAAAATATGCGAAGAGTACAAGACACATATATGCAAAGCAACAATATTGCAAAAAAAAAAAAAAAAAAAAAAAAAAATAAAATAAAAAAGATTCATTCAAGCATATAAGATGATCATAGAAATGATTATCATTACAACATTCAATATGCTTGAAGCATATTGATTACAATAAAACAAAAGAAACAACATAGTTCTAAATTGTCAAAAAGAGCACTTGGACTTGCTTGCAACCCATGGTTGAGTGTTTTATTTGCTTGAGAGGAACATAAGCATAAAGCTTAATTGTTTGATGGAGAAGGATATGGAGTAGGATATGGAGCAGAAGAGGTGGACCTCACGATGTTGTATCGTGTTAAGGGTGGTATTGGATGAGGGCGAGTGAGGAGATACTCAATCCAAGAGATATCTTCACTCAAGTAAAGGATTTGTTTTTGGAGGAAGATGCAACAAGGGCAAAAATGAGTGTGGTTTGTAACTTGGTCCAAGTTGAGAGAGTGGGGTAAGCAATTTGCATAGGGTGATGATGGAGGTTTCCCTTTGTTGCGTTGTGCACGATGCATAGCAAGGAGATCACTAAGATCATGTATTTGGTTTATTTATTCATGGAAACTTTGCTTTTTCGTGGCAATTTGAAGAGAATCATTATGATGATATGGATGAATTGGGGTTGTGTAGTTGGAATTAAAATTGTTGGAAGTGTAGTTTGATGGATGATCAAATTTGTAGGGATCATTATAAGTGTTTGGAGGTTGAGATGTGTAGTTTGGCATGAAGGTGGATGTTTGGCCAAAATTGTATGGTTTGCAAAGAGGGTCAAAAGAATGTCCTTGTGGGTTTGGTGTAAAGTTTGGGAAGTAAGAAGTTGGAGGTGTTGATTGATTTCCAACTTCATTGGTTATGATGGATTTGTTTCGAGGGCTTTTTCTTCGCCAAACGGGTTTTTCCGTCATCCTTGCTAGCCTTGAGGCTTTTGGTTTTGGTTTGTTTGGAGAGGTCATGATGAGATGAATGAAGAGTTTGAAGAAAGGGGTATTTATAGTGTGGGATTTGTGTGTTTATAGATTGATAATGTTTGTTTGGGAGATTAGGACAAAATGTGTTTGTGAATTTTGGGAAGTGTAGGATAAAGTGGGCTAAAAAAGCAGAAAAGATTCTGTAAACCTGACCATCAGATGGCCGGTCCCCTTAATTAGGGGTCGGCCCTTAATCATTAAGGGGGCCGCCTTACATAATTAAGGGGGCCGCCCATCCGGTGGTTTTCAGATTGCCAGAATTGGGTTTTTGGCAGAAAATTTGCAGAAAGGTTGTGTTTTTGGGTTTGGATTCAAGCAAGTTCAACTCTTTGAGGCAATATAGCATCTAATCCAATCATAATATAGCATGCATGCAAAAACACTAAAGTAATAGAGCAAACAAGCAATCAATAATAATCTAGAGGAGACAAGCAAAGGCAAGGGCACACAATTCTACCTAGAGCAACTATCTAAGATCAAAGGCAAAGGCAACTAGTGAATGAGAAACTAGTGATGGAACAAAATGACAACATTGTTTGAGACTTTGTCCTAGTGTGTGCCTATATGCAACAAATGTGGAGTTGTGATTGTTTCGACTCCTAAATGCAAATAAGAAAATTTCCTAAGAAACAATCCAAAATCTCCTTGATTCGATTTTTGCTCAATTCATGAATATCAATGGTATATATTAGATTACATATTTTGATAATTCATGTGAGATTTTATGCATGATTCAAGAAAATGTTTTTAGCATTATTCAACAATACAAGAAAAATGGTTTTCATGTGTTTCCTAGATGTGAGAATAGATTTAAAGAGAATTTGATTTGGTTTTATAAGAATGTATATGCAATTAAAATGAGGTTTCCCAATCTTTAATCTTGTGCGAAATAGATTCCTAGACTCAGATATTGAAGAGGTGGAAGAAAAATAAATTTTATGCAAGTAATAAGTAGTGTAAATGCAATAAAATTTAGTCAACTTGTTCCATCATTCATAATCCTAAACGCAAGTGGTTGAATAATTCACGCTTAAGGGGTTTAGTGAATATATCAGCAATGTTATCTTCCGATGCAACCTTTTCTATAGCTATGTTCCTTTTTGTACATTATCCCTAAGGAAATGGTGGCGTATTTCTATATGTTTAGTCATAGGAACATTTTCTAACCTAATGCCATAGTCTATGAGAGCTTGTTTCATCCATAGTGCTTGTCGACATGCCTTTCTAGCGCTTACATATTCGGCTTCGGTGGTAGAAATAGCAAGAGCGGTTTGCTTCTTCGAAAACCAAGATGTTAGACAACATCCCATAAACGTGCAAATACCGCTAGTGCTATTTCTATCTACGTAGTTTCCCGCATGATCCGAATCCGCATAGACGTTGGTTTCTATGCCGGATCCCTTAGGATACCATAATCCTAAGTGTATAGTGCCTTTAATGTATCGGAAGATACGCTTAACCGCTTCTAGGTGAGAGGTTTTGGGATCCTCTTGAAAGCGGGCACAAAGGCAAACACTAAACATGATATCGGGTCTACTTGCCGTTAAGTATAGTAAACTACCTATCATTCCTCTATACTTAGTATTATCCACGGACTCACCTTCATCATCTTTTATGAGCTCCACTTCCGTAGACATAGGGTTTTCATGGGTTTTGAGTCTTCTAGGCCAAATTTCTTAAGCATTTCCTTAATGTACTTAGATTGGTTAAAGAATATTCCATCTTCTAATTGTTTTATTTGTAATCCTAGAAAAAAGTTTAATTCACCCATCATACTCATTTCGAACTCATCATGTATGATTTTGGCAAATTCATCACACATTTCTTGATAAGTCGATCCAAATATAATGTCGTCAACATATATTTGGACAATGATGAGATTTGGGTCTTTCTTTTAGGTGAAAAGAGTGTTATCTACCATTCCCATGGAATAATCATGTTTAATAAGATAAGCTTTGAATCGATCATACTAAGCCTTAGGAGCTTGTTTAAGTCCATATAAAGCTTTCTTTAGCTTATAAACATAATCAGGTTTTGCGAAGTCAATGAATCCTGGAGGTTGTGCCACATAAACCTCCTCATTGATAAAACCGTTGAGGAATGCACTTTTCACGTCCATTTGGAATAACTTAAAGTCTAGGGCGCATGCATAGGCAAGTAATATTCTAATAGATTCTAATCTAGCTACAGGGGCGTAAGTTTCGTCATAATCAATTCCTTCTTGTTGATTATAACCTTGGGCAACTAACCTAGCTTTGTTCCTAGTTACTATTCCATTTTCATCTAACTTATTCCTATATACCCACTTAGTTCCTATGATGGTCATGTTCATTGGATTTGGGACTAATTCCCAAACATTATTAGCCTTAAATTGATTTAATTCTTCTTGCATAGCCATAACCCAACTTTCATCTTTTAATGCTTCATTAATATTCTTAGGTTCTATTGCTGAGAGGAAACAAAAGAAATTATTTTTATCTTGAGCTTGTGACCTAAGGGTTCTTTGATTAAGGCTTCCTATTATGTTATCTAATGGATGTGATTTAGATTCCTTAATATTTACTACTTCGTTGTCTTCTAAGTCTATGATTTCATTATCATTTCCTAGGGGTTTTGTTTTACTAACCTCAATAGCTTCATCTTCGACTAAGTCATCATCTTCTAAAGGTAATGTTTTAGGAGGTGGTGTTGTTTCATCAAATGTTATGTTTAAAGATTCTTCTACTTTCATAGTGTGTTTGTTAAGTATTATATATGCTTTACTATTTTGTGAGTAACCTAAGAATATTCCTTCGTGTGATTTTGGGTCGAACTTAGTAAGGTAATCCTTAGTGTTTAAAATATAACATTTACTTCCGAATACCCTAAAATAGCTTAAGTTGGGTTTTCTACCTCTTAGCAACTCATAAGGAGTTTTTCCTAAAATTCTCCTAATTGATACTCTATTAATTATATATGTTGATGTATCTACAGCGTGACACCAAAATTTTTGTGGGATGGATTGTTCATTTAACATTGTTCTACTCATTTCTTGTAGTGACATGTTCTTTCTTTCTACTACGCCATTTGATTGAGGAGTACGAGGAGCGGAGAAATTGTGAGATATTCCATTTAAATCACAATATTTTCCGAATTGTACTTCGTTATCAAATTCCCTACCATGGTCCGTCCTAATAGATACTATTGTGCATCCTAATTTATTTTGAATCATTTTACTAAATATTTCAAATTTTTTAAAGGCTTGGTTTTTGTCACTTAAAAACCTAGTCCACGTGTATCGTGAATAGTCGTCTACTATTACTAAGGTATAACGTTTCCTCCATAGCTCCGTACAGCGGATGGACCAAATAGATCCATATGTAACAATTCTAGGCACCTAGTAGTGGATACTATATTCTTAGCTTTGTGACTTGCATGAGCTTGCTTTCCAATTTTACAAGCATCACAAAAGTGTTTGTCATATCTTAGGTTAGGTAAGTTTCTAACTAATTCTTTAGAGGCTAAAGATTGTATTTGTTGCATATTTGCATGTCCTAATCTCCTATGCCACAAAGTGGAGTTTTCGTCTAGGGTTGTTAGGCATATCTTATCTTCCGGTTTGTTACCTAGTTTCATAACATATATGCCTCCTTTCCTAATTCCTCTACCTATAACCTTTCCATTCTTAACTATTTCGCTATCCCTATCGGTAAAGGTAACTATACACTTATTATCGCATATTTGGCCTATACTAAGTAAGTTATAAGTTAAATTATCTACATGCTCAACATTTTCAATAGTAAGTGAGTCTTGAGAGATCGTACCTTTGCCAATGATTTTTCCACGCAAGTCACTACCGAAAATAACATTACCTCCATTGTATGCTTTATATGTAGAAAATAGCTTGCGGTTCCCCGTCATGTGCCTCGAACATCCGCTATCTTTGATCCATTCATCGGGCTCCAAGTCTATTCCTAAGCATATTTCATCGGTCGCTTTGGCTACAAAACATTTTTCGTCTCTTGGTTTTTCTACTTCTTCTTTGTCAATATCACTCCATGTTCCACTAACGAAGGTGCCTTGATTTTCGTAACCCGGTGGATTTAGACATTCACCAATGAGATGATTTGGACTTCCACATCTAAAGCACTTTATTTTCCCGTAGTTATCACTTCTATTTCTTTGGAACAACTTTCTTTCATCTCGTGGTAATCTAGTGAATCTTCCTTGTCTTTTGAAGAATTTCTTGAATTCTCTTACGGCCATTGCATATTCTTCGTCTTCACTCTCGTCACTTGAATCATCATCTTCACTAAGTTCCTTTTTGGCTTTTAGAGCAATGGATTTAGTTTGTTCCTTCTTGACTTTGACCGTTTCCGAATCTCTTCTTATAATTTCTTCATGGACCTTTAAATTGCCAATAAGTTCGTCAAGTGACAACGTCATCAAATTCTTCGATTCTTCAATTGCCGTGACTTTAGCTCGCCATTTTGGATGCAATGCCCTAAGAAATTTCCTAACACAATTCTTACTAGAAAATGTCTCATCAAGTGCTTTTAAACTTGTGATAATAGTGTTAAATTTAGCAAATGCATTATCTATTGATTCCTCTTCCGGAATCGTAAATTGTTCATATTGTTGTACAAGAAGATCTATTTTATTATCTTTGACTTGACTATTACCTTGGTGAGTAATAAGTAGTGACTCCCAAATTTCTTTGGCGGTTTTACACATAAAAATTCTTTCGTATTCTTTGCGCGGTAACGCATTATAAATTACCATTTTAGCTTCATTATTTTTTGCTAGTTTCTTTTTCAAATCATCATTTTGTTTTTCAAAAGGTACAATTTCATCCATTTTAGTTTTTGGATTTTGTTGAGTAGGAGGAAAATCACCAAAGGTAATAACATGCCAAATATCAAGATCTTTAGATTTCACATAAGTTTCGAATCTATTTTTCCAATATAAAAATCCATCACTTTCAAATAGTGGTGGTCTTTGCATAGATTGCCCTTCTAAATATTTTTCAGATTCCATAGATCGTTACAAGTTTTAAAATACAATATATTTTAAAAATCATGCTGGACGTGGCTCTTGATACCAATTGTGTAAAACTAGAAGGGGGGTTTAATAGTTTTACGTCTTTTTGGTTTATTATGAAAAACTTTTTTTGTGTGTTGTCTTTTCTTTCAAAAATTTAGATTCGAGATTATGTAAAGTCAAGTCTTGCACAACATTAACAACAATATATATGTATGCTAAAGCAATAATAATGTAAGTAAAGAAGTAAATGAGAGATGGAAAGATCGAACCGCGAGACAAGAGATTTATAGTGGTTCGGCTACAAGGACACCTTCCTTACCCTACTCCACTCCCCGAGCACCTAACTCGAGAGTTTTCTTCACTATGTCAACAAGCTCCCTTATGGCGGAGAAAACCTTACACACCAATTTACACACCACAACTTCGTCAAAACTTCTACACAACTTCTTCACACCAATCTATCTTCACACCTATCTACTTCACAACTATCTTCTTCACAACTATCTACTTCACACCAATCTACTTCCTAACTTTCTCCTTCACAACAATCTACTAACCAATCACAGTATCTATACACCTAGCTAAACTATCTTCTATCAAATATTCACAACAAATTACACAAAGAGATAATTACAATGGATGATGTTCTAACAACTTGGATGTGGAGGTCACAACAAGTTGTAATACTTCTTGTCTTGGAGGATAGAAGTATTCTTCTCTTGCACTAGAGAGGTTGATGTTTGGATCACTTTGAAACAAAGATTTATGTATGTATTATCAAAGGAATTAGAGAATAGAAATGGAGATCTAGATCAGAAGGTTTTGGAGTGCAAAAGGTGAGAAAAATGTGTGAATGCAATAAACACTTTGTTTATTCATACCTTAAGTGATTTGGATGCAAAATGAAATATTTATCTCTAAATACTTGTTTACGACATAATTTTTAGTTTAATGAATTTACGTTTTGTGATTATCAAAACATAGAGATGTCGATGAATGTTAACAATGTTTTTAGGCATTATTTATGTCAACAAATTATGTGCTATGTGGTGTTTGTTTAGTTTTTGCTTACGCAATCGATTTATCGATGTACGTGGCTCTTTTTCCATTGAAGAAGAAAGCCTTAATTGAATAAATGCATAATACACCTAGACTTGATTATTAATTGGACTATTGAATTAAAATTTGCATGTGACTACATGTTTTATACATATTTAATTGTTATGTTATGAATATGTTTATTTTGTTGTGTTATTTTTTATTATACATTACTTGTTTTTTGTTTATTATGGATGTGAGACATGTTTATAAATGAAATAGGGTAATTTTTGAATAGAAAAATAATATGGACTAAATAAATGGCGAAATTGTTTTGGTTTTAAGAGTTTAAATTTCAAAGGTTTGGTTGATTGATGTTTTTGTACATAGTGTGCGAAAGGCGGACCGAAAGTCGCCATACAATGTGCTTGTAGAGAGGGGTTTTTAAAGACCATGCACCTACCGGTTCTCTACAACCACTTGTGTGCCGATCTAGACTTACCTATATCACTATATTACGTACAATGTCATCTTAAGGGTGAATTAACCACAATTCCACAATGATTATCCGAAACACTAAGCCTTAGGGCTTATGCAAAAGTACGATATAAGTGGACGATAGTTGTTGGTAATTCTTTAATTGGTGAACCCGATACCTCAATCATAACTTTGCTATTTTACTCTTAGTGAATTGGTAATTAAAATTGTTTTGTAAAACCAATGTTATGAAGTTGTATGCATGCTTCTTCATACATTATTTTGATCACACATCAAAATTAATACCCTTATAAAATTAAGTCAAATGCCATCTAATTAAGAACACTCGAAGTTGTAGTTTACGTCATGTGAGAACTTGGCGAGATTTCAATGGAGAGGTAAATTTCATAATTTCATTGCTAGCAGATCAACTGATGTAATGGATTTATGAGTTTGCAGTTTTTAAGTTAGACGACTTAAATTAGGTATGAAGTGAGAACTTGGACTTAAGGCATTAAGATGGGGATTAAACATGCTTACAATACAAAAGTTTTGTGATTATAAATCGCATAAATCTAGGAATTGGAAAAATGTTATGCCAATAAGTGTACGACAAGTTACCTCATATTATACTTTCATTACTAGCAGATCAACTGATGTGATGAAACTATGTTTATGGAGGATCCTAGTTTTCAAGATAATTCTTTGGATATGATTTCCTTGGGTATTTTATTTTCTTGAAAAATTGTATTATCAAAAATACTAATGTTTTGAACTTTCTTTATCTGTAGAAATGGCTCAAACTGATAACACCAACTTACGTTCTGCGTTCAAGGCTTACTTTGAACGAGAAAAATTGACTGGAACAGAGAATTTCAATGATTGGTATCGTTCACTCAAGATTGTCTTGCGAGTGACTGATCAACTTGAAATCTTGAAGATGCCTTGTCCTGTTGAACCAACTGGTCCTGAAGCTACTGATGAAGTAAAGGCCGCTGATAAGGCGAAAAGTGTACCGCTTTCAGGGGGTCATTTAAGCCCAAAGTCGAGATTATTTGATCAAATATTGCCCTAAATCGTTCCTTTTGTCATTTAGGTACTTTTGAGGAGAAATCTGGAAAAGGAAGCATTTTAGACGTTTTTGGAGCGAAAAAGTGAAGAAAACGACAGAGTCTCCAAAATCATGCTGAAGATTGTACCTGACGGCGTCAAAGATTGCTAGTGACGGCGTCAAGGCTTGCCAAAAGAGGTGGATATGACAAATACACGTGACGCGCCAGAACATTTTCCAAAGAAGGCGTGACGGCGTCACCCTTTAGGGTCGCCAAGGCCGTCACGTACTATCACAAAGAGAGACGGCCTAAAGTAAACAAAGAGTGACGACGTCAGAAGTGGATCTAGGCAATACGATTGTTATTTTGGCGGCGAGTTGACGGCGTCAGAACTTACTCTTGACGTCGTCAGAGTGCAAAATCTATAATTACTTTTCTAATTTTCATTCATTAGGATGGAACTTTGTGTGTAACTTTGGGAGGAAAACCCTAGACGATTTTTACAGTATTTTTTAGGGTTTCAAACCCTTGTTCCGTCCATGCTTAATTGAAGATAAGTTTTCCAATAATCATTCAATATGTCTGATGACGTATAGTCTATATTCGGGTAATGAACCCGACTAATAACAATACGCACCCGCAAGCCCACCACGAGTGGGCTATCGCGATCACAATTTGGACTACCAAACGGTTTGGGCTCACGAAAGCCCAAGCCCGATGCTATATACGGATAATATCTCAAGAAGATATGCACCGTATATTTGATAGAGATATACAAGGATTGGGAGACACGTTATCTACAGGATATCGTGTGTATAAATACAGGTATTGATCTACACGGTCAGGTACGATTCACAAACCCTAAAGCTTTTACATAAAGCTATCAAAACCAATTACTTACTCTCACGCCGGAGTCTAATCGTGGGAGACAATCCCACGATAAGCCTAACGGTGTTTACTTTTCTCTTAGTGTGCAGGTCCTACACAAGCATTAAGATCGTGTTTGGTACAAGAACAAGGAACGCCCAACTTTTGTATCAACAAGTAGCGCCATCCGTGGGACCCTACACTGAGAATCAGAATGACGAAACACAAGAGTTCAAGCCAGCGCACTCCGCAGTCAGAAAAAACTCCTGGCGATCCTCATAGGAAAAAACGCCTAGATATCGCATCTAAGCAAACCGCTGGGACAACCAGCGCGGCTAACCACCAGGAGCTATTACCACCCCTAACCCTTCCATCAACGGAGTTACCTATAGGGGGTGTCGCAGCCACTACGGTGGCTCCAAATGCTGAAGATCTTCAGCGTACCCTCTTCACCACTCCTAACCCAACGATATTCACTGTGGACAACACAGAACCGCCGCGCGCACCCAATCGAGACAATCGAACGGACGCAGAGACAGATATCCGGGCAGTGGAAGAAGACGCTCCTGCACTCACGTTAAGTGATTTCGTTTCAAAAAATTACGAAACACTAAACGACCTCATGCAAGAAGAGGCGCGAAAGAGGGCCAATCAAAGCCTGCACGCCAGGCTCAACTTTGACCCAGAATATGAAGCTCACTCGCCACGTCCCCAAAGGGAAAGTCGCGAAAAAGATGGCCGCAGACAGCCAGTCTTTACTAGAATT
The DNA here is from genome assembly GCA_030686995.1 of Artemisia argyi. NCBI lineage: Eukaryota > Viridiplantae > Streptophyta > Magnoliopsida > Asterales > Asteraceae > Artemisia > Artemisia argyi. Next base: position 959,466 of record CM060702.1, read on the forward strand.
GGACGAAAGTCCACAGAAGGAGAGGGATCCTACTCTCAATACTCAGACGAGTATGAGAATGACATAAGGCGCACCAACGTCCATGCTAGACTTGGGGGCCGCAGGATGGAAGACAGGCTTGAACGACAACACTCTCCAAGTGAGAGCTCTTCAAGGTCGGGCAGCAGAAGAATCCAGGAAAGGCTTGGAGAATGAGTACCTCCAAGTGAAAGCCCACCAAACTCGGATTCCGAGGATAAAAGTCGCAAGCGCCGTAGAAGGGATAACTCCTCAACTGACTCCTCGGACAACGAGGACAGAGAAACCGGACACTGGAAGTCCAAAGGAAAACGCCGCGGTGAAGATGAGGAAGACATGTCTCTTTCATGGCGCCACCATAAAATTGATGCGTTCACGCGACGCATCAGTGACTACGCGGACAATAAGAGAAGGCGCATGCCCGCGAATATTAAGACATATGATGGAACAGGTGATCCTGATGATCATCTCAAAATTTTCGAGTCAGCCGCCATGATCGAAAATTGGCCACAGCCTGTGTGGTGCCATATGTTCAATTCCACACTGGTGGGCAATGCGCGAACATGGTTCAGCAAACTTCCACAACGGAGCATAAACGGGTTCGAAGAATTGCGGAGAAAATTCCATCAGAACTTCACCCAAAGGAAGAAGTGCGCCAAAAACCCTGTCGAACTCCCTAGGGTGAAGCAGCGCCAAGGAGAGTCCACTAGCGCTTATGTGGAACGCTTCAAAGATGAATGCATATACGTCAAGTCATGCCCCGAAGTGCTGAAAATCTCAGGATTCATGAATGGGATCAACAACCCTGAACTCATCAGGAGATTGAACGACAAGATCCCACAATCCTTTGATGAATTGATGAAGCGCACCAGGTCTTTCATCCAAGGAGAAGCAGTGGCTGCAGACAGCAAAAAGGGTTACTCAAACCATAGGTCACAGGAACAACCTCGGAGACAATCCACAGACCAGAGTAACAGCCGCGGCAGGGGTTACCGCAACCAAGGAGGCGGAAGGGACCATGAAAAATATACGCCCCTGACGAAGACCCCACGGGAGATATTCGTAACCGAGGGTGCAAACTTCCCAAAACCACCTGCCATACGCACTCCTGAAGACAAGCGCACAGGAAGTGGATACTGCGAGTACCATGGACAAAAGGGCCATACAACAAACGAATGTGTCCAATTGCGTCAACTAATAGATAAGTTGGTAAAAGAAGGAAGAATGGACCATCTCGTCAAGAACATACGAGATGGCAAAGATAAGCAGAGGCCGGGAGCCAAGAAAGAGGCACCCAAGGAGAAGGCAGACATCATTTACATGATACAATCATGGCAGCGCACACGCAGGAAAAAAGTCAGCCAGAAATTCTCCAAGGGAAACGAAATTTCTTTCCCTCCACTGACTACGGACAACGCAGTACTGGACCCACTCACCATCGAAATACATACGGGGGGTCACGATATCCGCCGCATGTACATAGATGGAGGTGCGTCCGCCGATATCATGTATGAGCACTGTTTCAAAAAACTCAAACCCGAGATACAAAGTCAGCTGATTCCGGCAACGACATCGCTGACCGGCTTCACAGGTGAAAAGATATGGCCCATAGGGCAATTGCGTCTACATGTAGAAGTTGGTGACAAACCACACTCTACGGTCACCTAGATGAACTTCATGGTAATCAGATCCCCCTCGCCGTACAACGGCATCATCGGGAGACCTGGAATATCATCTATCCGTGCTGTTCCATCCACAGCGCATGGGATGCTCAAGTTCCCAGTGGAAGGTGGTGTTGTCACTCTCTACAATACCACTATACCCTCTCAAGAATGCAACGCGGTGACAACTAAGGTAGACGATATCCCAGAGCAGCGCGCAACCAAATTTCCAAACGTAAAGGTTGCCATTCACGCAGACTACCCGGACCAACATGTCTCTATTGGAGGGTCGCTGTCTGACAAAGGCAAGGCAGCCGTGTGCGCACTCTTACAAACCAACCTAGATGTCTTCGCTTGGGAACCAAAGCACATGACTGGAGTACCACGCTCCATCACAGAACACAAGCTGCAAATTCGACAAGGATACCCTCCAGTGCGACAAAAGAAGCGCGGACAAGCCCCAGACCGCGCAAAAGCTATCCTGGAGGACGTGCGCAAGCTTGTAGACGCGGGCATCTTGCGTGAAGTCTACTACCATGACTGGCTCTCCAACCCAGTAATGGTAAAGAAAAGTGATGGAAGCTGGAGAATGTGCGTAGACTTTACAGACCTCAACAAGGCGTGTCCACATGACTGTTATCCGCTACCAGAGATTGACTGAAAGATCGAATCTCTATGTGGGTATCCCTTCAAATGCTTCCTGGATGCATACAAGGGATACCACCAAATTCAAATGGCAGTGGAAGATGAAGAGAAAACGGCCTTCCATACAAGTCAAGGGGTCTACAGCTACACAAAAATGCCTTTCGGCCTCAAGAACGCAGGCGCAACATACCAACGATTGGTAGATACTGCGTTCGAAAGACAAGTAGGCCGCAACTTGGAAGTTTATGTCGATGATCTCGTCATCAAAAGTCATACGGAAGAAGAGCTAGTGCGCGATATGGAAGAAACGTTCAAAACACTCAGGCGAATCAACATGAAATTGAATCCCAAGAAGTGTACGTTTGGCGCTACAGAAGGCATGTTCCTCGGGTACTTGATCGAACCCGATGGGATAAAGCCTTCCCCAGAGAAGACCCAAGCGGTTATTGATCTCCCCTCACCGCGCACACTGAAGGAGGTTCAGTCGCTCAACGGCAAGCTAGCCGGACTGAACCGATTCCTATCCAAATCTGCAGACAAATCACTCCCCCTTTTCAAGACACTCACGAAGTGCACAAAAAAGGGAGACTTTAGGTGGACCGCAGAGGCAGAAGACGCTTTCCAACAGCTTAAACAGCACATAGCTGCACTCCCAAAGCTTGTCGCACCCCGACCAGGGGAAGAACTGATCATGTATCTGTCTGCGACCTAGGGAGCAATCAGCGCGGTACTATTAACGGACAGGAACTCCGTCCAAACACCCATCTACTTTGTGAGCAAGGCGCTGAAGAAGACAGAAGTTAACTACACCGCCATGGAAAAACTGGTGTTGGCCTTAGTATTCGTAGCAAAAAGGCTGCGCAGGTACTTCCAAGCGCATCCGATATCTGTTATTACGGACCAACCCATCAAGCAAGTTATCTCAAAACCCGACGCATCGGGACGCCTGCAAAAGTGGAGTGTGTTATTGGGCGAACATAACATATCCTACAGACCGCGCACTGCAATTAAAGGACAGATACTGGCGGACTTCATCATTGAAAAGCCAGACGCTGACACCACACCTGCGACAAGCAAGGTGGAACCTCCAGAACCATGGGTCCTATTCACTGACGGATCCTCATGCGTAGATGGATCAGGGGCGGGTCTCATCCTTACTAACCCAGAAGGGGTCGAATTCACTTACGCACTGCGTTTTGAATTCACGGCCACAAACAACGAGGCAGAATATGAAGCCCTACTGGCCGGCTTACGTATTGCAACTCAAATGGGCGTACGCAACCTAGAGGCAAACGTAGACTCCAGATTAGTCGCCAACCACGTGTTAGGCGAATACGTGGCCAAGGAGGAGCACATGATTCAGTACCTTGAGAAAACCAAGTCCTTGATCCAGAACTTCGCCAAGTTTACCATCAAACAGGTTCCAAGAGGCGAAAACAGGAAGGCAGATGCGCTGAGCAAAATCGCATCCACCAGTTTCGCGCACTTATCAAAACAGGTATTGGTGGAAACTTTAAAAGACAAGTCAATCGTAGAGATGGAGGTATCCACAGTGATAGAAGAAGAAAATCCTACATGGATGACACCCATCATCGACTACATCAGCAAGGGTATACTACCCCAAGAACAGAAGGACGCTCGAAGGATACGGTGCACAGCGCAGAGGTTCGAACTTCGAAATAATATCCTCTACAGACGTTCCTTTCTACAGCCATGGCTGAGATGCGTGGGCCCTCTCCAAGCAGATTATGTACTCAGAGAGATCCACTCCGGCTCATGCAGCATGCACTCAGGACCACGGTCCGTCGTTGCCAGAGCCTTGAGGTCAGGATATTATTGGCCCACCATGCACATGGATGCGCGTGACATGATAAAGAAGTGCAACAATTGCCAGGTTCACAGACCCATCCCGCGCAGACCACAACAGGAACTAACACCCATCACGTCGCCATGGCCATTCTATAAGTGGGGCATCGACATTGCCGGACCTTTCCCCGTTGCAGCGGGAGGACTAAAGTTCCTTATAGTGGCCATCGATTACTTCACCAAGTGGATCGAGGCGAAGGCAGTAGTAAACATCACAGGCAACCAAGTCAAACATTTTGTTTGGGACAATATTGTGTGCCGCTTTGGATTACCTGGGGAAATCATCTCGGACAACGGGAAACAATTCTGTGATAATCCATTCAGAGATTGGTGCGCACAGCTGAACATCGAACAACACTTTGCATCGGTGAAGCATCCACAAACTAATGGTTTGGTTGAACGCGCGAACCGCAGCCTGGGAGAAGGGATCAAAGCGCGCTTGGATAGACATAAAGGCAAATGGGTGGAAGAACTGTCACACGTTCTATGGGCGCATCGCACATCCATCAAGGTAAGCACTGGCGACTCGCCATTTTCTCTTGTCTACGGGACAGAAGCTGTCATTCCAGCCGAGATTGGAATGCCAACTCTCCGCACAGCGGAAGTAAATGCTACTACAAATGATGATGAGCGGCGCGTAGACTTGGATCTACTCGAAGAGAGGCGCGAACGCGCATTCATACGCGAAGCACAGGCAAAAGAAAAAATGAAGAAGTATTATGACGCAAGAGTCAGGAGCACCTCATTCAGGCCTGGGGACTTCGTCTACCGTGCAAATGATGCAAGCCACGCAGAAGACACTGGCAAACTCGGACCCAAATGGGAAGGACCTTACGAGGTCACCGAAGCATTAGGCAACGGCGCCTACAAGCTGCGTACTACAGATGGCCACGAGCTACCACGCACTTGGAATATTAGCAATCTCAAGAGATGCTATCTTTAGTATAGGCTACGGCCCACGCACAGACAACTATGCACTCTAGTACGTGCCCAATAATTGTCGTGTATCTGTAACTTTTCTTTTCATAGAAAATTGTCTTTTATTTTGAAAAACTTGCAAGTATCAATAAAACGTTATGGTCTCTAGCTAATTCCATAACACATTTTAACTTTATTGTTTGCATTCTTTATTATTATGTTTCAATATTGTTATTTCATATCTTGCCTACATGGCGTGCATGCACACACTAAGACCCACGATGGTAGAAAGGATGAGTAAACCTAATAAACAACTCGTTGAGTAAGAGGGTTGCAAACCCATCAACATTGGACCACGTGTCCTCGTTAAACACCTTATTCACAAGACGTTGGAATAAGCCAAATGTGCGCATCCCACGACGGCTGCGCAACAATGCACACAGTGTTTGTTTAACGATTAGGATTCAAGACAATTGATTCCTTAAAAACGGCAGCACGCTGCGAAAGCCATTTATGTTCTTATGAATTACTACTAGTAAAATTAAGTCATATAACGCATCCCACGACGGTTGCGCAACAAATACACAGTGTTTGTTTTAAAAATCAAGACACTTGATATAAATTCTTGCAGTACGCTGCATAGTTGTCTAACTATTTGTGAATTTTAATTCATTTAGTAAACAACTTCCTACACATCCAAGTATATCTCCAATCCCTTACAGCATGCTACAACAATTCATACACGTATGAATAGTATTCACTTATACAAATGCAACAAGCAATCAGTATACAAGAAAAATGAAGTATTATTAAAACCATGAGTTTTTACAGAAATACACCATCTACATACTACGCCTACGACTATGCTTAGGACTACTAGGAGTGGGCACTACATCTCCGACCCCATAAAGTTTGCGCAGCAGATCCTTGTCCACCGGAACAACCGTGGGCATGCTAGTCGCCACCCCATCGGATCTCGGCAGATGCGCCGCCCCAACTCCACAGAGCACAGCCTTGCCCTTGATCCCATGCTTATACTTAGCTCTGTCCATGTGCGCCTCCAGAACCTCTCTCAGTGGAATTTCCTTCTCAATCGCGAAGGGGTTCTTTGGGTCACGTGGGCGAGGGAACACTGGCACACTAAGCTGCGCCTCGTCGGGCTTCAAAAAGAAGTTTGGCTGAGCCTCTGCGTCTTCCGCCACGTGCTCAGCCAATGTCAAGCCAGCCATGATAACCGTGATAGGCTGGTCTTGGTCACGCTCCACCCTAGCAATATCAGGCAAGTCGAGAACCTTCATCTTGGCCATCGCTTCCACAAGCTCGTCATAAGACTTGGCATCATAACCTGGAACCTCTGCCAATGGCACAGTCAGCAAATTAGCCTTATGTAGCTCATCTATAGCCTGTGTATTGCCATACGCGATAGCGGAAGTGAGGACCTTTCCGAAGCTCTCCTGTACTTCCTCGGATTCCAGGATGCGCATCACAGCCAACCTCAAGCCATGGCTGATTAACCACCTGCGTACCACAAGTACATTAGATGCGGATACAACAAGTACAACAAGTACATTAGAACAAGAAGATACCATACCTGCGCTCAGTAATACAACTCATGAGATGCGGATACAGCTCCTCATCGTATTCGATGCTCAGCTGGCGCAGCTTACTCTCGTGGACAGCAATCTTCGCCTTCAGATCATCTGCAAACTTGTCAAGACAGGCGAGGTGTTCTCCCCTCTTCTGCTCCAACAACTTCATCGACTCTCGAGCATTAGCCCTAAGGCGCAGAACCTCCTCATGCTCGGCCTTCAACGCACCGAGCACTTTTATTTTTTCCTCTGCATGCGACTTCGCAGCCTCATTGGAAAATTGGACTTCCCTGCGTGCCTTAGCTAGCTGCGCCCTAAGACCTATGATCTCCGCATCTCTCTGAGCGATGGCGCTGCCCTCACCTGCATACCGCGCCTTCAGCTGCGCCGATAATTCCGCTTGACGTTCCGCGGCAGCATTGAGCACATCTATAATCTGCTCAACGGTAGGCTCTCTGCGCTCTTCCACCGCTGGTGGTGTCACTTTCTCAGCCGACGCTGCACCACCCCCTGCAGCTATCTCACTGCGCACAAAAAGAAGACGTTCAAGTATAGTGTTAGTTAAAAAAAAAAAATGGAGAAGAAGCAAAAAACAGTGCAATGTGGAAAGTGAATAACACTTACATATGAGGACCCCCCTCATCCTTGCTATGCGCAGCGCCAGAGGTGCCCACATCCTCCACAAGCTCCTCCACATCGACCAGATGGCGGGTGCGCTTTGAAGTACTCTCACCTAGACCTTCCTCCACCTTGCGCTTTCTCAGCAAGTGCTCTTCCTCAGCTTTGGATGACACATCAATAGGCTCAAGGGAAGGTGGAGTGGCAGCAAGCAAGACATTCTCCGATGACCCTTCCTGCGCAGCCACGTTCTGCACAGGGGTCGTGTTCAGAGGAGTTGGCTCCTCATCAGAATGCTCCTCCTCTGGCGCAACATCAGCAAGACGGCCCGCCGTGGCCTCCAAAATGGATGTCTCCCCTTCCCTCAATGGGCGTACCCCAATTGCCACCTGCGTTGGCTTGGTTAGCTTAACAACCTTGAACAAATCCATTTCTGCGCAGACACAGACGAACAAAGCAACAAAGTTAGCTTATATACACAAATATGACAGGAAGACTTACATAGGTAAACGAGAAAGGTATGAGCACCCACCCAGCCCATCTTCACCATGGAAAGTTGGCACTTCAATCTCACTGAGGAAGAAGTTGCGACTCAGTCCCATGTGGACCAAAAACTCCTCCGGATAGGAGTTAATGGGGATGCGGTTGGAGTTAATCGTCTCCGCATCTTCCACGCTGTAAGAATCAGGACTGGGGCGCTCATCCTTTGGAAGCGTATTCTGCGCATAAAAATCCATATCATTGGGAAACACCGCCTCGTCTACCCAAAAGAACCTATCCCTCCAATTCCTCAGGGAATCTACTTTTTCCGTATAACATTGGTACCCCCTAGCCCACTTAGAAAAGGTGATCCACCCATTTGACCACGTTGAGTGGTAAAAAGCGCGGAAAAGGTTAATGGTGGGGTTAATCGCAAGCAAACGGCAGTTTACTTCAAAATTAATTATCTTCGCCGCACCTATACAGTGCAGTTGCGATAAGTGGATATGATAATAATTGAGCACATCGCTCAGGAATAAGGATATAGGCACGCGCTGATTTGCCCATTCAAAAAAGCGCGTGTATACCCCTATCTTTCCCGGAGGGAAATCATATATGGTCGCGTCTACATCCGGTACTTCCGGATGCACCGCCATGGGGATATGATAATCCGAACAGAACCGCCGTAGTTCCTCATCGGTTATACTCGAACGGAAATCTCCTAATTGTCCAACCATTTTAGCGCACGCGCTTATACCTTACTAGTCGCTCAGTTTTTTCTTCAATAAAACTTAGAAGGAAAGGAAGCGATTTAGGTTTTACTGTGTTTTTTACACACAGTGGAAATGACGTACTCTTATATAGTGTTCCTCCCTGCCCTCGATGACTGACACGTGGACCCTACTATCCCTATCGGGCGGCTGGGAGACGAAACGATTGGAGCACTTTTCCAACTTCCAAGGAAAACGTGTGCACTTTTTAAGGCAATACTAATGTCAACCACTACTTTAGGCGGCAAACCCAAGGCGTTTCCCGCCAAACGCTTACCGCTCCCATTAATAAGTCTAGTATCCACGGTCACGCACTGCGCACACTAGACTGGGGGGACATCATGACGTATAGTCTATATTCGGGTAATGAACCCGACTAATAACAATACGCACCCGCAAGCCCACCACGAGTGGGCTATCGCGATCACAATTTGGACTACCAAACGGTTTGGGCTCACGAAAGCCCAAGCCCGATGCTATATACAGATAATATCTCAAGAAGATATGCACCGTATATTTGATAGAGATATACAAGGATTGGGAGACACGTTATCTACAGGATAATGTGTGTATAAATACAGGTATTGATCTACACGGTCAGGTACGATTCACAAACCCTAAAGCTTTTACATAAAGCTATCAAAACCGATTACTTACTCTCACGCCGAAGTCTAATCGTGGGAGACAATCCCACGATAAGCCTAATGGTGTTTACTTTTCTCTTAGTGTGCAGGTCCTACACAAGCATTAAGATCGTGTTTGGTACAAGAACAAGGAACGCCCAACTTTTGTATCAACAATGTCTATGTGTTGTTTGATTCTATCTTATGCTTGTCTTCTCTTTAACATGCTAGGCTAGGTTTTCTTTGTGATTGCTTAGATGTAATGAAACCTAGATGTTGATTATTGGTTGGTTGTTTGTTTATAATTGTTGTGGATGAATGATTTCGATGTTAGGCTTAAGAAAACTGTTAGACTACTAATTGGTAACTTGCTTGAACGTCTTAAGAAACATGATTAGATGTGTACTACGATAAATTGGTTATATTTAATGCATAGGTAACTACTAATGAGGCCATGTTAGGAGCTAGTAGTCGGCTCGACATAGGAAGAGGTAGAAGCTTATAGAGTTAGGGAAGATCATACACGGCCCTACGAATGGTATTAAGGAATATAACCCGTCATCCATGCAATTGTAGCAAACTAATCAACCGGTAAAAGATATCTAGGGAGTAGTGAAATATAAGTAAACACATTTTCTCTTATTATTGTTTTCACCACATTTACTTTAGTTTCATTTTATTTTATTTTATTTGTATTCGTAGTAATTTTGGGTTAGTTGGCTAGCAACTAATTCCACCCATCCTTCCAAAACCCGAGATATTTACTTGCTTTCCATAAAATATAAAAATACAAAAAGAATCTTCTCTCACCTCTAGACCTAGTTTAATTGAGTTTAAACCCTAGCGAACACTATTCTTTGAGTTGAACGATCAATCCCCCGATACTTGTCACTATACTATACTACAACGATCAGGTACACTGCCTGGTGGGAGTTGCAAGCTTCTCGAGATCCCTTGAGAGGTAAAACCTTTTGCGAGGGTGCAATCCCACACATCAAGTTTTTGGCACCGCAGCTCGGGGAATAGTTATTGTCTAGGTTGAAATTTCTTTTTTATTAGGTCTACTTGCTAGATTCCTTTCTAGTAAGATTTTTATTTTTATAGGTCTTCTTTAGTCTATCTTTTTCTTTGTTTCTTTTGTTCGTAACTATTACCATCCGCCATCATGGAAGGTGGTAATCTCTTTGACCCCATCAACCCACCACAACAAAACCATCCACAAAACCCACCACAACCAAACCAACCTCCTAGACCCTGAACTTTAGGAGAGTACTCCCGTCCTAGCCATCAAGGCTATCGAAACACCATTGAGCTCACTCAAGGAGCCAATGTGTCTCCCTTGAGATCCGACACCATCCGGTTGGTGCAAAGCGGATGTGCATTCCATGGACTTCGTTCCGAATCACCTCTATCTCAAACGTAAACCCAACACCGTTGTCCGAATCACCTCTTAGAGAGAATGCCGAAACCTTTGAAAAATATGCTCGGCCCTATCCACCTCCTCAAGACCTCAGTCCGGAATTCGAAACTCGAATGAGAGAATATATGTCAACCCATTCTGAGCGATTAGCAAAATTCAAGGAGGCAGTCTATATACAAAAGTAGGAGATGCAAGAGAAAATGGCGGAGATGATGAGCTTATTGGAGGAATATTCGAACATAAAAACCCCGGAAAAGGTGTTGTTAAGGAAGGAAAGCGTCATCCCCACTACCAAGTTTGTTAACTCTATATCCGTTGTCCACGAGGGCAATGAAGAGAAGGAAACTCCTATTGCAAAAACCATTGAGGAACCACCAAAATCCCAATCATTAGGGTATTACCTAAAACATGATATAAATGAGAAAACCATAACCAATTAGGTAAAGGGTGACAAACGTAACCAATCCTCCAAATGGGTCTCTGAAGGAGAAGAAGAAGGGGATGATGAGTATGATACATTACCTGGGGGGCCGGTATACGAGAAGCTACTTAAGCAAAAAGTAACTACGAAGCAGATGGCTTATGGGAACTTTGAAATACCAGCTAGCATTGGGAAATTGCAATATTTGGATGTTTTTTTTATACATTATCTAATACGCGTTAGGCTTGGATCATATAAACATTATTTTTAGAATTTTCCAAAATATAACAACTGTATCCTAGATTTGCTCTAATTTTTCCGGATTATCTGTAGATACTAAGGTGGCGTTTAGTTGGAAAACATTTTCTTTCATTTCCTATTTCTTGTTTTGTAAGAAAAGGGAGAGGAGTTTGATTTCCATAAAACAATGGAAAATTTAGAAAACGCGTTTAGTCTGAGAAACATGTGTTTGTGTTTTCCATTTTGCAAAACTAGAAAACATGTTTAAGTGTTGTTATTTTATATCTCAATTTAATATTCACCTTAATAATATTATAAAAACATCTTCAAAACACAAAAACAAATATTATAAACTAACCAACTAAATTATAAAATAACTAAAAAAATCTAACACAAGAAAATAAAGAATTAAAAAAGTAAAATATAACATCAAATAACATTTTCGTGTGTTTTTTTATGTTTGCTTCCGATTTTTAACGTTTTTGTCCGTTTTTGTCGGTTTTTATACGTTTTCGTCTGTTTTTATACGTTTTCGTCTGATTTTTTACGTTTTCGTCAGATTTTTTTACGTTTTCATCCGTGTTTTTACATTTTCGTCCGTTTTTTAAGTTTTCGTCTGATTTTTTACGTTTTAGTCTGTTTTTTTACGTTTTCGTTCGTTTTTTTATGTTTTCGTTAGATTTTTTACATTTTCGTAAGTTTTTTTACGTTTTCGTCAGTCTTTTTACGTTTTCGTCCGTTTTTTTACGTTGTCGTTCGTTTCTTCACGTTTTCATCAGTTTTTTTGCGTTTTCGTCAGGTTTTTTATGGTTTTATTCGTCTTTTAATATTTTCGTCCGTTTTTTTACGGTTTCTTCAGATTTTTTAGGTTTTCGTTTGTTTTTTTAGGTTTTCGTCTGATTTTTTATTTTTGCAAATTACATACCTAATTACTGTTTTATTTTTGCAAATTTCATTACTGTTCATTTTTTCTTACAAATTATGTCCTCAATGACATGCGAAATGACTAATATACCCTCATCTTCTCCCCCTTTAATTTACTATTGAATTTAAATTTATTTTTATTCCAAAATGAAGAACATGATGAACAAAACCCATAACTTTAAAAAAAAACCAAAAAAAAACGGTGGAGGTGGAAACACAAGTCCATTTTCACTCAACTCACCAACCTCCCACAAACACAGCACTCAAACTTCCCGATTCGCCTCATTCGGCGTTGGCGTTCGCACCTTCATCGATAAACCCCGTAAACCATCCCTTCGTACCAGGCGCAGATCCCTTCGGCCAATTCGACCAACAACAAGACCCCGTACTAGACTTCTCCTTCGAAACGCTCAACCGCCCGCCCCCTTTAGATACCAACCTTGTCGTTAATAACATTGAACTAGCGGTTAAGGATGATACTAGCTAGGTTTGATTATAATGTTGCTAGGAAGCAACTGATAGTTGTCACGCCTACTTATAACCGCGTGCTTCAAGCGTTTTATTTGAATAGGCTTGGCCACGTGCTGAGGCTTGTCCCTCCGCCGGTTTTATGGATTGTTGTGGAGATGAATGCGGCGTCTACGGAGACGGCGGATGTTTTGAGAGGGATGGGGATTATGTATCGCCATTTGGTTTGTGGGAAGAATTTGACGGATGTCAAGGATAGGGGTGTGCATCAGAGGAATACGGCGCTTGAGCATATTGAGCGTCATAGGCTTGAGCTTTTTGAGGCGTTGAGAGATATCAGGTACATACTGCTTTGTTTGCTGATTTTACTATCTGATAATGCCGTCTTCCTATGATGCATATGAAATACGTTGTATGCTTGCTGCAAGTACGGATTACTTTTGCTATTACTAGATCCTTCAATTATATCGCTATCTTAGTAGTAGGTAGCTTAAGAGCTATAGACTAGGAGCAAGTGCACGAGCAGTGTAGACGCGTTCAATATATTTATCTTTATGTTACATCAAATTAATATCGTCTTATTCTCAAGATTGAAATTGCATTGCGGATAATGTTTCAAATATGAAGTTGTGAATTCCTTTTTTGAAAAGTCTGAAGCTTGCACGTTTGTTTGTCTATTTGAGTAAAAAATATGTAAATTTTAGTAATGCAAACAATCCTTTTTTTTTTTTTTTTTTTTTTTTTTTTTTTTTTTTTTTTTTTTTTTTAGTATAAATTCCACTCACTTTTGTCTACACAAGAAAGACTGATATTGCTTATCTTCTACTTGTGATATTCTGATTGACCTATTGGTAAATCCATGCATCCAGGCTCCTAATGGCTCACAGACCTCAAAGTGGCAGTCTTGTTTTCTGTTTATGCCTGATAATTTTTATCTTTTCACTTTTATTTTGTCACCGAATATAGCGTGCAACGTGTTACATGTTGGATTTTCTATGACTTGCCGCCATTTTTTAAAGGAATTTATCCATATTGCTTAGCAAAATGGTGTTACATAAGCTCCAATTCAGGATGAAAACTTTGTCCATGTTTTCATCCATCGCTGCGTGCTTGTCTAGACACTAAGATGTTGTTCTATGTTTGACTGCAGTCGGTTTGGCACTTGGCCAGTTGCAATGGTTGCACAAAGCAAAAACAAGGCCACTTTGGAAGGTCCGGTTTGCAATGGAAGTCAAGTGATTGGGTGGCACACAAATGAGAAGAGTAAAAGGCTCAGAAGATTTCATGTTGACATATCAGGATTTGCTTTCAATAGCACCATCTTGTGGGATCCAAAGAGATGGGAAAAACGCAGCTCAGCTTTAATTCGTCAAATGGACACTGTCAAAGAGGGATTCCAGGTATGCATTATATTGTTTGTATAAATTCAGGGAATTGTCATTTATTTAAAGTTTGGGATTTAATTTTTACTGTTTGTTTACTCGTACTGTTACATTTCAGGAGACTACCTTTATAGAACAGTTGGTGGAAGATGAAAGTCAAATGGAAGCGAATCCTTCCGGATGTTCTAAAATCATGAACTGGCATCTTCATTTGGAAGCGCATGGACTTTCTTATCCAAGAGGCTGGTTACTTCAGAAGAACCTTGATGCTGTTCTTCCTATCGAGTAAAAAGCAATGCTTGTGACCTTCAAAACATGAGCCAGAAAGAGGTATGGTTCTAGTTGCATTTTATTGTTGGCAAAATAGATCAAAATCACATTGAGCATTAAGATTTTTCATTACATATGCAAAGAAAAAGATTTATCAATGGCATACTTATATATATTCATGATTTCTGAAACAAATGAATGCTTGTATGAGAACTTGTGAAACTGATAGCTTGAAAAAAGTAATTAACTAAATTCAAGAACAAATTATAAATTGTACGTATTTTTGTTAGAGTTTGACAATCAAAGTACACATATTGCGGAAGCTAGGATCAAGTAATAACACGTATAAAGATTAACTAAAACATAAATAGAAAACATACCCGATGCACTTCAAATAAACCTTGATTCTTGTACAATTAGATCAATGATAAACCCCTTACCGTTTTGTTTATCGATCTCTTGATAATTACTAAAGTAAGTAATTACCTCGTTCTTGTACACACAAACTACCAACGAATAAAGGTTTGATGCAAGTAAACAAAACACTTAATTTGCTTATGAAAATTTCGATCCTAAAACCCTTATGGGAGTGAGGATCGATCGACCAAGAGAAGAAACAAGGAGAAGAAAACTTTTAGGGTTTTGTGTGTGTGCACAAGAGATGTGAAACCCTAATCCTTGGCCTTGTATATATACTAGGTGATTCCTTGGAGCACAAGCAAGGGTGGATCGACCCATGGTGTGGGCTTCGACCGGCCTAGGCACCCTTGGGGTGTTTCTAGATCCTTCTTGACTCCCAAGTTACACTCTAGTCCTCGTTCTCTTATCCCTTAATAATAATTAATACTTACGTTTAATATTAATGATTATTTAGTCCCTTAAGTGTTTATAAATATATATACACGATACATTTAACATATATATATTTATTTACATTATTCTTGTTTGTAAAGTGTGCAATCCCGAGGTCTCGGGTTCGATACTAGACATTTACTAATTAATATTTATACGTAACTTTTAACAGCTCCCACTCGTATATCTATTAATAGTAAAATGACAATGGTTAGCGTCTTGCAACACTCCAATGCCCCTAGTTCGACCTGAGCTAGGTTTCCTGGAAAACCTTTAATGATTCATCATTATTATTATCCTTTCGCCTCTAATACTACATTAATAAAGATGTGAGGTTCTTTATTAAATTCTGTTTCTCGTCTCTTTATGATTGAACAAAATTACCAAAACATCTGAACGTATTCCAGATAGACTTTGGGCGTGGCCACGCAAACATTTTGTCAACCCTACGAGGGGCCCAGCAGTATTAAACTTCTGAACAAATCAGAAGGAGCGAATTCTCTCTTGACTACAAGAATAACCCATGAACTTTGCAACATTCTGAAAACAACCCTTATGACTTCCAATTACGGTAAGCGGTAGATTGCTCCACAAAATGCACTACATCCATGACACTTATCTGGTATCTCAAGTCTGAGGATAACTATTAAATATGATTCTCACAATAAATTTAAATCATATTGTTGGGATAAGTCCAATACTCAATTCATTGAATATCATGTGAAATTGGTATGACTACGCATCAATATACTTTCAAGTATATCCTAAACCAATACTCAAAATTGTCTTAGTTTAATGATATTCCCATATCATTAATCGACAACGGACTATTTAGAATAATAAATTATTCACGGATCTTAAACATGCAAATATAGGATATATTATTAATAAGACAATGAATAAATAAACATAACCAATATTTTATTTCAGTAAATATTAATAATTGTACATTACATCCTTTATCCAAATACTAATCACAAATGGGCATGAAACTATCAGCTAATTTAAGTCCTATTCCTTCAGCATGCTTGTAAAGCTTGGTGCCAGGTAAAGGCTTTGTAAATTGATCAGCTAAGTTTTCATCTGTGTGAACTTTGAGCATTTCGATTTCACCTATCTCAACTTGTTCTCTGACATAGTGGTGCTTAATCGGGAAATGTCTGGTGCCTCTCATGATTCCAGGTTCATTGGCAAATGTAATTGCGGCTGAGTTGTCACAATACATTTTTATAGGTCGCTGAATCGAAGGCATAACCCCAAGCCCTGAAACAAACTTCCTAATCCAAACAGCTTCCATTGCAGCTTCTGAAGCAGCTATATACTCACTTTCTGTAGCAGACATCGCCAGTACACTCTGCTTTTTGCTCCTCCAATCAACAGCTCCTCCATTAATGACAAAGACATAACCCGTCTGAGACTTCGTATCATCTTTATCACCTTTCCAAGAAGCATCGCAGTAACCTGTTACATCAAGCTCTGCAGATGGAGTACCCCCATATACTAAGAACATCTCTTTAGTAGCCCTAAGGTACTTAAGAATATTCTTAACAGCAGTCCAGTGTTTTTCACCTGGGTTCTGCTGATATCGACTGGTTAAATTCTGAGCAAACGCAACATCAGGCCTTGTGCTTTTTACCGCATACATTATAGATCCCACAGCCGAAGCATAAGGGACTCTCTTCATGCGTTGCACCTCTTCGGGTGTTGAAGCACAAACTTTGTTGCTCAAGCCATGTTGCTCTTGCATCGGCAAATATCCTTTCTTGGAATTTTGCATACTGAATCTCTTCAATATTTTATCAATGTAAGCACTTTGGCTTAATCCAATTAATCGCTGAGATCTATCTCTATATATCTTGATTCCCAGAATAAATGCAGCTTCCCCTAGATCTTTCATAGAAAAACAACTTCCAAGATATTCCTTAACCTTTTGTAAACTTGGAATGTCATTCCCCATGATCAATATGTCATCGACATATAATATAAGGAAAATTACATTACTCCCACTAGCTTTGTGATATACACATGGCTCATCAAGATTTTGAGTGAATCCATACTTCTTAATTTCACTATCAAATCTTTTATTCCATTGTCGTGATGCTTGCTTTAATCCATAAATGGATCTCTTAAGCTTGCATACACGATCTGGGAATTCTGGATTTACAAACCCCTCAGGCTGCGCCATATAGATGTCTTCATCTAGGCGACCATTTAAGAAGGCGGTTTTGACATCCATTTGCCAAATCTCATAGTCATAGTAAGCGGCTATGGCTATAAGAATCCTAATTGCCCTTATGTCAGCTACAGGAGAAAAGGTCTCCTCATAGTCAACACCTAAAGTTTGAGTATAGCCTTTAGCTACCAAACGGGCCTTATAGGTGTGTACAATGCCATCCATATCAGTCTTCTTCTTGTAGAGCCATTTACTCCCAACTAGCTTGGCACCCGGAGGTAGGTCTACTTCTTCCCAGACTTCATTATCTTTCATGGATTGCATTTCCCCATTCATAGCTCCCTGCCATTTTTCCTTTTCTGGACTATTCATGGCAGCTTTATAACTTGTAGGTTCATCAAGATCCCCTATCAAGTTGTCATCACACTCCATGTTTAAACATAGACGTGTAGGAGCCTTCACAGATCTTGAAGATCTGCGAACGGGAATCACTTCAACTTCTGGTGGAGGACCTAAACTTTCAGGTTCTTCAGGAAGTTGGCTAGTGTTTTCAGAAGGTGTCACATCTTCATGATCGTCTTCCAGATCATATACTCTCCCACTGAATTCTTGAGATATGAGCTCCTTTTCTAAGAAGTCTCCATACCTTGCAACAAAAACCTTGTTTTCAGCTGGGTAATAAAAGTAGTAACCCATAGTTTCCTTAGGGTAACCTACGAAGATGCACTTTACAGATCTTTGTTGGAGTTTGTCTGCTGAGTCACGTTTAACATACGCCTCACAACCCCAGACCTTTAGATAAGACAAGTTAGGAACTTTCCCAGTCCATACTTCATATGGAGTCTTATCAACCTTCTTTGTTGGAACCATATTTAAAATGCGAACTGCAGATTCCAAGGCATAATCCCAAAACGAGTAAGGAAGAGTTGTTAGATTAAACATAGATCGTATCATATCTTGCAATGTACGATTCCTTCTTTCAGATACACCATTTTGTTGTGGAGTATATGGAGAAGTAAGGTGCTGGACAATTCCCTCCTTTGCTAAGTAATCTATAAACTCTTGACTCAGGTATTCACCACCTCTATCGGATCGAAGAGCTTTAATCTTCTTTCCTAGTTGCAACTCTACTTCTGCTTTAAACACTTTGAATGTCTCAAACACCTCATGTTTATGTTTAAGTAAATAAACATAACCATAACGGCTGTAGTCATCCGTAAATGTTAAGAAGTAGCTAGCACCTCTCCTTGACACATGTCTAAGTGGTCCACACACATCTGTGTGAATAAGACCAAGTAGATCATTCGCCCTTTCAATCCTATTTTTAAAGGGTTTCTTAGTCATTTTCCCAGCAATGCAAGATTCGCATTTATCAAATGATTCATCATTGATCTTTTCTAAAAGCCCATCATGTTGCAGCTTTTTCATGCGATCTTTGCCAATGTGAGCAAGTCGACAATGCCAAAGATAAGATGAATCCAGACCTTTCTTGATTCTCTTATTGTTGATGCTATACATTGAATTATTTTTAACAAAAGCTTTATCATTATCATTCATATCAATTTCAAAGACACCATTCACAGCAATAGCATTAAAATAAAAAACACCATTTAAAGAAACCGAAATTCCATTGCTAGAAATAGTATGCTCAAAACCAAGGTTCAACAAACATGAAAATGAAATTACACCTCTAACAATTGACGGTGCATAATGACAATTATTTAAAGATAGTACTAAGCCCGAAGGCAACACTAAATCATAAACTCCTATAGCTTCAACTCCTGCATGCGCTCCGTTACCAACGTGCAAGAATTGTTGTCCATAGGCCAGCTTTCTCTCAACTCTAAACCCCTGCAAGGTATTGCAAATATGAATGCCACATCCCGTATCATATACCCATGAATTCAATTTAGGAGTAAGAGTGAATAATTCAATCATAAAGAACGCACCTGATGAACTGGGGTTACCAGCTTCATTCCCCTGCTTCTTGAGTCGCAAGTCATGAATATAGAGAGGACAATTGCGCTTCCAATGGCCCTTTTCATGACAATGGTGACATGCCTGATCCTTCTTGTTTGGTGGATTCACCTTTTTCTGCTTAGGCTGATGTTGCTTCATCTTGGGTTCAGGTTGATAGGCCATGACCTGCTTGCCTTTGTTAACCTTCCCTTTGCCTTTGTTCACATGCGATTTCTTCTGGATTCTCCCACCATGAATTGCCAACACTTGCGGGTAGGATTCTTGACCTTGGCTGGTAGACTTTTCTCATACTCAATAAGCAATGCGAGTAATTCAGATACTGTCTTCCCCGAGCAGTGCATATTGAAGTTCTGCACAAAACCAGCAAAGTCCTTGTTAAGGGACCTGTTGATCAAGTGCACTTGCACATTGTCAGGGTAACCAAATCCAATTCTGTGAAGCTGATCAAAAGATTCCTTCATCTCAGTCACATAATCTTCAACTGGTTTACCATCACCATGCTTGCAGTTATGTAGCTTGTCCAATTCATCATACAATTCAACTGCTGGTGGTTTCTCATAAGATTGCCTAAGAACATCAAGCATATCTTTTGGGAAAAAGTACTCAAACTTCTTTTACAATTGAGCACTCATGCTAGTGAGCATTAAACAAGCAACCTCATTAAACTTAGCATGTTCCACCCTCCATGCCGCCTTGACTGCTTCTGGTTCAGAAGCAGCAGGCTCAGCTGGGCATTCTTCGGTCAAATAGTCCATTTTACCGGTCGACCTCAAGACAATTCTAAGTGAGCGGTACCAATCATTGAAATTCTTTCCAGTCAGTTTCTCTCTCTCAAGATGACTCTTGAAAGCAGAAATCACAGATGGGGTATCGGGTTGAGCCATATCTACAGATAAAAGTTCAAACATTAGTATTTTCGATAATAAATATCTTCAAGAAAATAAAATACCCATTAGTTATATTCATATAACCACCAAAATTTTCTTGAAAACCTAGGATCTAACTTTACATAGTTCCACCACATCAGTTGATCTGCTAGTGGTGAAAGTACAAAAGATAGTAATCTGTCGAACAATAATTGGCAAACAAGATTTCCAATTCCTAGATCATTATGGGAATTACATCAAATTGATTCATCAATTTGCCTTGTAAGCATGTTTCATCCCATCTCATGCCTTAAGTTCTAGGTCTCACGCACAACTTAATTAAGTCGTCTACCTTAGAAACTGTAAAATTACAATTATGGTCTCACGCGTTAAAAGAATTTTACCTTGTTATAGTAATTTAGCCTAGGTCTCACGTTTACTAAATTAAAATTCCAAGTGTTTCTTATAGGTAGATGGCATGTAACTTAAATTATAAAGGGTATTTATTTTTGATATGTCAATCAAAATATGTACAAAGATGCATGCACTCATCTTTATAACATAAGTTTTCATAAAAACTTTTTATATCCAATTCGTGAAATTAATACACAAAGTTTTACTTGAGGTTTATGCCAAAACCCTAAGATGACTTTCTACAACATATGATTTTAAAAGTAATTCGTTTAAGACATATTCAAGATTGTGATAACCAAGGCAGACTCTAAGGCTCTTTTCTAAGCCTTCAAATCACGGTTATGAATATCATCTTAAAAGACTTAATTTTAAAAACATATTTGCACAAAACATCATTCAAGCAAAAGTTTATGGATTCAATCTCAAAATAGTAATAAAGTTTGAATTTTGCTAGTCTCGACTGGGAGCTGATTACCGTGCGAATCGGACCACGATTGTCAATAAGACCTTGCAAGATTCTTACTTTATCACTTTAGGGTTTCAAAATTATTAGTCCATATTATTTTCTTTTATGAAAATCACCCTTTTTATTGCTTACATCAAGTCAAACAATTAAGAAAACAATAAAACAAGTAATTTAAAGAAAATAAACAACTAATAATAAAACCTGAAACAATTAGCCACATGCAAACCATATTAAAAGATCCTAATAAAATCAATTCTAGGTATAATTATGCATGTAATCACCTAAGGCCTTCCCTTCTTAATGGAAGTGGAGCCACATGCATTGACGAATCAATTGCGTAGGCCAAAGATAATATACACACCACATAGCATATAAATTGATTTTAATATATATGGAGTCTTCCCCAATTTTAGATCTATTTAAAACATGTGACATAAATAAACAAACAAGATCCATGACTAACATGCATGTTTCGTCACGGATTAACCTAACAATTAGCACATAGGTCACAAGTATGTTCACAAAAACCGGTTTAGACCTAGGGTTTCTATATGATTATTATATAATCAAGAAAACCACAAACCCTAATTAGGGTTTTATAGTGGAAATCGACCCCCCCCCTTAAAATTAGGGTTAGGGTTACAAAAATTTTTAAAAAAAAATTTAAAGAAAACCCTAGAAAAACATGTATCTAAAACAATTAAAGATCCGATTTTTATTACGTTTTAGTAATCAATTACATGTTATCCATGGCTCGTGATGCCACTGTTAGAGTTTGACAATCAAAGTACACATATTGCGGAAGCTAGGATCAAGTAATAACACGTATAAAGATTAACTAAAACATAAATAGAAAACATACCCGATGCACTTCAAATAAACCTTGATTCTTGTACAATTAGATCAATGATAAACCCCTTACCGTTTTGTTTATCGATCTCTTGATAATTACTAAAGTAAGTAATTACCTCGTTCTTGTACACACAAACTACCAACGAATAAAGGTTTGATGCAAGTAAACAAAACACTTAATTTGCTTATGAAAATTTCGATCCTAAAACCCTTATGGGAGTGAGGATCGATCGACCAAGAGAAGAAACAAGGAGAAGAAAACTTTTAGGGTTTTGTGTGTGTGCACAAGAGATGTGAAACCCTAATCCTTGGCCTTGTATATATACTAGGTGATTCCTTGGAGCACAAGCAAGGGTGGATCGACCCATGGTGTGGGCTTCGACCGGCCTAGGCACCCTTGGGGTGTTTCTAGATCCTTCTTGACTCCCAAGTTACACTCTAGTCCTCGTTCTCTTATCCCTTAATAATAATTAATACTTACGTTTAATATTAATGATTATTTAGTCCCTTAAGTGTTTATAAATATATATACACGATACATTTAACATATATATATTTATTTACATTATTCTTGTTTGTAAAGTGTGCAATCCCGAGGTCTCGGGTTCGATACTAGACATTTACTAATTAATATTTATACGTAACTTTTAACAATTTTGACAATGAAAAAGCCTAAAAGATAACATCTGAATGAAGAATATTTTTAAATCTGTTTTCATTTCATAGAAATAAATAGAAAACAATGATTGCTAGACACTAAGGGTGTGAATAGTTTTGATAAGATGAGGCTCGTTTCTGGGAAATTTTTCAATGGAAATTGAAAATTTTAAAATGTGTTCAAAGTGACCTCTTTGGCTCTTTCAGCAATTGTCTTCTTGGAAATAGAAAACTCAGTAATCCAACTGATTACCAAGATTTACAAAACTATAATTTCTAGTTTTCTGCACTTTTCTCTTGCACTTCCCACTTTTTTAAAATAGAAAATGCAACACTATCTAAATATGCTTTCCAAATTTTAAACACATTTCTAAAACTAAATTGTCCTCCATTTTGTAGAGATTTAGAGAAAATTTCTCACACCTAAATGCCGTGTTGCTTTTTGTGTAGTGATAAGATGTCAATATTCAGGCGGCACATTGGTTTTTTGACACTCCATCAGTTTTCCACAAAAGCTATTAGGCCAAAAGCAGCTCTGCGTTTTTTTAGAAGCAGTGGGAAAGGAGGTGAAAGAAGGAGTGATTTTCTTTCTCTCAAGTCAAAAGATGATATTGCCATTTAGTTGTGTTATGTGTATTATTATGCTTATATTCTTTTACTACACAGTTGGTTCGGCCAGAGGTGCCATTGCCTTCTGATATTTTGGTAAAATTCTTTTTTAAACATGTGAATGTCATAGAGTTGCCTTGTTTTTGTACACCAGAAGGGTAGACTTCAAAGTCTTGTTAATTGAAAGAATAGATTGTGCCTTTTTCCAATTTTTGCATTCATTTTTGGGCTCAATTTTATTTGTCGATGCATTGGCAGCAATAGACATTTATGCAGTAGTTTGAGTTCTTGACATTTTTTTCATAACTGTCTAAAGATCATTCATGCTCATGTAATTTAGTTCGCAAAACGTGGCATAGGTTGTTATAAGCGTACAAGAAGCAACAACTGTCTAAAGATCATTCATGCTCATTCATACATAAGTTAGAACAGGAAGTAAAACTATAAGAAGCAACAAGATCCTATGACAACAACAGTAATTTAAGGAAAGAAGATGAGAAAGGGAGATTTTACTTATGAAACACAGCTAACGCATTATAGCAACGTACATAATGCTAAACCTCGTTTGAGATGCCTCTTTTGCTGTGCTTTAAGTTGCTCAAAATATTAACATGCTGTGAACTTTGTTCATTTTGATTTTCTGCATTTAATGGTGGCCAAACAGATATATTTCTCCGCTATAATCTGATGTTGAGCTTTACAGAAAGTGCAGTCAGTCACTATGTCATGAAAGGAATGTTTAAGACGTCTCTAGTTTTGATGTTTGATCCTTGTGTTTTGACCACAGCATATGGCACTCAGGACTAAAACCCAAGTACAATGGTTCAAAAATGTCAATCACACGTTAATAATATTATTTAGTATGCATAAAAAGGCGGCAATCTTAATCAAATTATATAGAAAAGGAGTCGATTGGGGATGGTTTTACTGATACTGTGATACAGGTCAAAACGGATATTGTTTAGCTATAAATGAAACGGGTTAAAAGTTTGCCTGGCATGCTTTTAAAAGCTTACAACTTCCCGAATGGTTTTATTAAATGTATTAACTTACTATCTTCATGATATACGGTAATATTTGAAATTATATCTAATAAAATATTTGTGCACAAAACTCCCTTTAAACACATACAGAAAAGTAAATTTCATCGTTAACAATTGACAGGTGAATGTATTCAGTGTTTTAATAGTAATGATCATACTATCCCTTGCTGTCACAACATCAATAGATTGGTGGTTGCAACTCATGAACATTGATTGATAACATATCAGAGGGCATATACATCTAATGTGTAAAATTGCTGCTGATACAATGCAGAGCACAAGAAACCCATCTCATGAACACGAGTCATATATCCCTTGGTGTAAGCATAAAATTATGTTCGATAGAATCAAGTTAAAAATTAAACGTAAGTGTATTAGTGTAATAATCTAATAATCAGCTACAAGAACATCAACAACAACAATACCAATCTCCCATCAATTGAAAACCCCATAACACAGTGCACTTCAATAAACTTTACAACAATGGCTACAACCACAACTAACTCACTTCGGATCTCTAATAGACTCACTCAAAACCAAACACTTTAAACAGCCATAAATCCCTTCTCTAAATACCCTTTTACTAGCTTTACTCACAAAAGAAAGAGTAAATTGCAAAAATCGTCCTTGTGGTTTGGCCAAATTGCACGTTTCGTTCTTACTGTTCATTGATTGCAAAAATGGTACGTTGACTGCACTGTTACGTGCACTTTTGGTCCTGTTAGGAATACAAATATTCCTAGGAAAGTCTCGGTCACCTAATATTTTGTAATAGCATTTAAGTTAGCTCGTAGTTAGTTTATTTATTATTTAGTTAGTTTTAGATTAGGCAACACCGTGGAAGAAGGACAGGTCTTTACCCACTGTATACCTGATCCACAGCCCGTGTGTGGGTGTTCTAGTAGGTTCCTTGTATTAGTATAAATAGCCCTCTCCACATGTGGAGAGGGTTGGACCTTTCTACTCTTCAATCTAATATTTCTTTCTTTTCTTTAACAAAGGTTCCACTTTCTATCTCTTCCTCCTCTCTTTCTTTAATCTCTACGCCAACCACACCCATGATCATCATGTTTGTTACTTGAATATTGTTCCACAATTGGTATCAAGAGCCAAGGTTTCATCTTAGGGCCTTGGTGTAGCTTACTTGGTGTAGCTTATTTGGTGTGGTTTTGTGTAGAATGGTGAGACCATCGGATATCGCCCTATCTGATGTTGGTTTTCTTACCAAGCGATCACAAGAGTTGTTAGAATATGCCATAGGAACATGTCCCAAAAATTCCAACATGTGTGATAGAAATAGCACATCTACATCTAGGAATTTAAAGAAGCATGTCACATTTGAAATACCTTTGGCTAGTTCTGCGCATAGCACATCATCATCTAGGAACCAAGCAACTATGCAACAATCTAATGTTCCCATCGTAAATTCTACAGGAGTAATCAATGTCACTAAAGCTAGCGGGTCAACGCCTAAAGGCAATACAAAGAACGATAGGACTTCGCCTGCTAAGAGTGATCAAGTGAAGAAAGTAGAAGACCACCATAGGAACAATAAGATTAAGTTGTTTGAAAAGAATCGTGTTGATTCTAGTATTTGCTTTAAGCGTACTGTAATTAATTCGAATTCTAATGTTGCCTGTAAGACTCGTAATGGTTGTTTAATTTCGGATAATCATGATGAATGTGATGTGTTGTTATTGAAATCTTGTGACAAATCCTCTGTTAAGTTAGCTAAGACCCACAAAAGGAAAAACCATACTTGGAAAGCAACAGGAAAGGTATTTACCAATGTAGGATATCAGTGGAAACCTACTGGAAGAAAGCTCACTTTAGGAAACCAGTGCCCTTTGACTTGTGTGCCCTATCATAAGCCTTTAGCGGTTAAGATATGGAAGGCTACTGGAAGAAAACTCCCTTTAGTGACTCAGTGCCCTGCTAGTAGGCTAGAAGCACCCACTAGTAACGTTTCCCCTGAGAAAGCCAATGTGAATTCTTTTCCTGC
Organism: Artemisia argyi; assembly: GCA_030686995.1. Classification (NCBI taxonomy): domain Eukaryota; kingdom Viridiplantae; phylum Streptophyta; class Magnoliopsida; order Asterales; family Asteraceae; genus Artemisia; species Artemisia argyi. The sequence continues at coordinate 985,693 of CM060702.1, forward strand.
CTCTCTTAAGTATGCATGTGCTAACCTATTGGATCCCAATCACACTTGGGGATCCACAATTTTCAGTTCTCCATATCTGTCTGATTTCAAATGCAGGTCGTACAAATCGTCCTGTGGTATTTGGACTCAGGCTGCTCAAAACATATGACTGGAGATCGCTCTCGGCTCAGAAATTTCGTGAAAAAGTTTATCGGGACAGTTAGATTCGGAAACGACCACTTTGGAGCCATTATGGGATATGGGGATTATGTGTTTGGGGACAGTGTGATCTCTAGAGTTTATTATGTGGAAGGACTTGGGCACAACTTATTCTCTGTGGGACAATTTTGTGATGCCGATCTCAAAGTGGCCTTCAGAAAGCATACATGTTTCGTTAGAGAACTGGATGGATGTGATATTCTTAAGGGTAGTCGTGGTACTAACTTGTATACTATCTCTATCGAAGACATGATGAGGTCCTCTCCTATCTGTTTACTCTCTAGAGCGTCAAAGAGCAAATCATGGTTACGGCATCGACGTTTAAACCATTTGAACTTCGGTACCATTAATGAACTCTCTCGTAAAGATCTTGTTCGAGGCATGCCCAGACTAAAATATGAAAAAGACCACCTTTGCTCTGCATGTCAACTGGGTAAGAGCAAGAAACACTCTCACAAACCGAAACCCATCAATTCCAACACCGAAGTGCTCCATACCCTTCACATGGATCTGTGCGGACCCATGAGAGTGCAAAGCTTTAATGGGAAAAGGTATATTCTTGTTATTGTGGACGATTACTCAAGATTTACATGGGTGAAATTTTTAAGAACTAAGGATGAACCCCCTGAAATCATCATCAAAATTATCAAGCAGTTGCAAGTAAGGCTCAACAAAACAGTTAGAATCATCCGCACTGACAACGGAACTGAGTTCGTTAACCAACAACTCTCTCAATTCTACGAAAGTATCGGCATAAGTCATCAAAAAAGCATTCCCCGAACTCCTCAACAAAATGGAGTTGTTGAAAGACGGAATCGCACGTTGGTTGAAGCTGCTCGCACTATGCTAATATTTTCCAAGATGCCAATGTTTCTGTGGGCCGAAGCTATAGCAACTGCATGTTATACTCAGAATCGGTCATTAGTACATCCTCTCCACAACAAGACACCGTATGAGCTAATACACCACAAAAAGCCCGATCTCTCCTTCCTTCGTGTATTTGGTGCCCTGTGTTATCCAACTAACGACAGTGAAGACTTAGGGAAGCTTAAAGCTAAAGCTGATATTGGGGTATTTGTTGGTTATGCACCAGATCGAAAAGGGTACCGAATCTACAACAAAAGAACCCGACAAATCATGGAAACAATCCATGTCACGTTTGATGAGCTGACAGAGCATACGGCTTCAAGACACACCAGTTCTGGACCCTCACCAAATCCTTTGCAACCTGGACTAATTAGTTCGGGACTTGTACAGCACTCCACACCTGACACTCCTTATGTTCCTCCTACTTGTGAAGATTTAAAGAAACTATTTGATCCCATGTTTGATGAGTACTTTGAGCCTCAGTTACCACAATCGTCAGAACAACACGCTGCTGAATCTAATGATATGGCGGCAGATATTCCTCATGTCACTAATGATCCATCCATCTCTGTATCACTCGATCAGGATGCTCCGGAAACCAGTATCTCACAACGTGTATCAAATGCTTCCCCGGAACATCAAGAAGTGACAGCTAATAATTCGTGTGAAGTCAATTCCTTTGCACCTCCCGATGATGAACCATTTGTTAATGTGTTCGCACCCGAACCCTCCAACGAAGCATCATCATCAGGAGAATCAAGTTCTACTATACCATTTCACTATCCTCAGCCTCATGAATATCTCAGAAAATGGACCAATGATCACCCAATCGACAATATCATAGGTAATCCCTCACGACCAGTGTCAACTAGAAAGCAACTTGCTACCGATGCCTTGTGGTGCTTCTTCAATTCCGTCTTATCCAAGGCTGAACCTAAATATTTCAAGGATGCACTGACTAAAGTATCCTGGTACACTGCTATGCAAGAAGAAATTCATGAGTTCGATCGCCTCGACGTTTGGGAATTAGTACCACCACCTGAATGTGCAATGATTATCGCTCTCAAATGGATTTTCAAAGTTAAGCTTGATGAGCATGGTGATGTGTTGAAAAATAAGGCTCGGTTAGTTGCAAAAGGATACAGTCAACAAGAGGGTATTGACTTTGAAGAATCATTTGCACCTGTCGCTCGTATTAAGGCCATTAGAATCTTTCTTGCCAATGCTGCCAGCAGTAACATGATCGTTTACCAAATGGATGTTAAGACTGCGTTCTTGAATGGGGACTTAAAAGAAGTAGTTTATGTAACTCAACCAGATGGTTTCGTGGACCCAGAAAAACCCAATCATGTGTATCGGCTAAAGAAGGCACTCTACGGTCTCAAACAGGCTCCTAGAGCTTGGTACGACACACTATCCAAGTTTCTTCTTGCAAATCGATTTACCAAGGGTGTAGTTGATCCTACCTTGTTCACTCGGAAGACTGGAAACAACCTACTTCATGTTCAAATCTATGTTGATGATATAATCTTCGCATCATCTGAGTCCAAAGAATGTGATCGGTTTGCTAAGGAAATGAGTTCCAAGTTTCAAATGTCTATGATGGGACAAATGTCTTTCTTCTTGGGGCTACAGATTTCTCAAAATCCAAGAGGGATATTTATTAATCAGGCTAAGTACGCCCATGAAATCCTCAAGAAGTTTGGTTTTGACTCAAGTGACACGGTTGATACACCCATGATTGAGAGATCCAAACTTGATGACGACACGGCTGGAATTACTGTTGATCAGACGAAATACAGAAGCATGATCGGGTCTCTCATGTACCTCACAGCAAGTAGGCCAGATTTGCTGTTTGCCGTAAGCATGTGTGCCAGATATTAATCCAAGCCCACCAAAAAGCATTTGGAAGCAGTCAAAAGAATCTTTAGATATCTTCAAGGGACTACTCACATGGGTCTTTGGTATCCTAAAGACAATGCTATGGCTCTTACGGCTTACTCAGATGCTGATCATGCGGGATGTCAAGATACTCGCAGAAGCACGTACGGAGGTGCTCAATTCTTGGGTGAGAAACTCGTCAGCTGGTCATCTAAAAAGCAGATGTGCACTTCGATATCATCCACTGAAGCAGAATACATAGCAATGTCATCATGCTGTGCTCAAATTTTGTGGATGAGATCACAGCTATCAGATTATGGGTTTGACTTCAACAAAATCCCAATGTATTGTGATAACAAAAGTGCCATTGCCCTATGCTGTAACAATGTCCAGTACTCCAGAGCCAAGCACATTGACATTCACCATCATTTCATCCGAGAACAAGTGGAGAAAGGGATAGTGGAACTCTACTTTGTGAGGATAGAGTTTCAACTTGCTGATATATTCACAAAGGCTCTTCCTCGAGAAAGATTTCAGTTCATTCTTCCTCGACTTGGGATGAAGAGCCTCACTCCAGAAACTCTTAAGTCTCTCCAGGAAGAGAACGATGATTGAAGGAATTGCGTCACATATCCTTTGTATATATATATATATATTTAAAAAAAAAAAAAAAAAAAAAAAAAAAAAAAAAAAAAAAAACTTATTAAAATTATTATTATTATTATTATTTATCACTATTAATTAACATATACATACATATATATATATATATATATATATATATATATATATATATATATATATATATATATATATATATATATATAGTTTATAACAATATTTATAATAAATAACATATAGATATATATATATATATATATATCTATATATATCTTCCTATACAAAAACCCATAAAAAAAAAAAAAAAAAAAAATCCAAAAATATTCTTCCCACGACATGTCTCTTGTGTAATCAATATTATGTACGTTTCTAGAAATGTCATTCAACAATGACACGGAATCATACATATGCTTGAGCAGGAGTTCTTTTTAAATAAATGTTTTCTCTAAAACATGTTGTCTCTCAAAAATTTTCTTCAAAATTATGGCTTGCTATTTCTTCAGATAGCAACCCGGTCTTCAAACTGAGGAAAACTCGTCGCCAAAAAGACGGTTGTTCCTAACAAAGGGTGCCGTTCATCCGAGCGTGAATTACTTTATATTCATGCACCCTCGATCTAATGTACGCTTCAGTGCATTATTTCTTGATAAGGAAGAGAAGTCTTCCTTTTATCGCAAATACTTTCCCTTCCATGATTTTTCCGGGAAGTATTTGTGAAAAACTTGGTGGTACCATGAGATTTTGATTGAAAATCAAATTGAACTCAAAAGTTTGATAAAATTTTTCACTCAATCAATGACTTCAATATTTTATGAGAATCTTTCAGCTTTAACATCCATCATTGATTGAGGGGGAGAGTGATTTCTCAAAATTTTATGCATCATCAAAACTCTCCACACTTTGTAAAAAAATCCTGCAACAAAAGATTTTGTGATTGTTGTGTGTCAATATGAGAATTTTTCAAAGAGTTTTCGTTAAAACTTCAAACTTTTGTAAACTCATCAATCTTGACACACAACAATCTCCCTCACAAATTGAGGGGGAGCAAGCAAAATATTCCTTGTATCAGAAAACATTAAAATTTACCGCATTTCTCTCCCAAACGTTTTCTAAATTATTTAAATCAATTGGGATCACAAATCTCAAAAGGTTTGAAATTTCTGATCGGGGGAGAGAATGTGATTTAAATATGAAATCTGAAAATCAAATGTGATCTTTCAAAGACTCAACAATAGGTATGTGCTAAACTCTTTCGTATATCGATGCACATATTGAGGGGGAGCAAAACGCGTTTGTGGAAGTAATACCAAAAAGACCGACCATTTATCTTTATGCATGGAGTTATAAGGATGGTTAAGGTTAGGTATGAGTTCCCATGATCCACCAGAACCGGAAGGATCTTCCCAGGGACAATCCTCTAGATAGAATAGAAGTCCTTAGGAATGATTGAAAAAAGGAGTAAAGTGAGAAAGGGAAGAGTGCCGACTGAGATAGAGCTAGGACTTGAACAAACCCAACAAGGTTCTAGTAATGAAGACTCTGTAACAATTCGCATTTTCAGGATAATTACCATTCCCGGAAAAATTTTACTATTCACTTTTTACTATTCACTTTTCACTATTCATCTCAGAAATTTTTATTTCATATTCTCGTAAGTTAAACTATTTTAACGATAATCCGAGAGTTTGACGCTCGTCGGATCATTTCTGCAAAAATCACAAAGCCGTGTCCGAGATTTACTTTTAGGTTTAAACGTCCTTCCAGCATCCCGATATATCCATAAAACATTATAAACAATAGAAATATGATTTTCTATCATTTTATGACATTTCCAAAAGTTTTGGAATTTTACGTTTTTCAGTTCAGCATTTTACGCGAATTGCGCGTTTTAGACCCGTGTTTCCAGTTTTTAGCAGGGTTTTAGCACCCGATAGATCCTACCACTCATTTTATATTTTATTATGGACTATATTGACATGTTTAACAATACTTTCAAGTTTCATATTTTTACGATACCCGGTTTTACGTTTTGAGGCTTAATCATTTACGGTTAGCTTTTTACGGAGTCAAAATGCACAAACTAAGCAAGATAACACCAAGACTCATCATCTAGTCATCTTATCCTCCTTGAACCGCCATTTAGGGGGGGGGGAGTCACCATTTTGTGGCTTGATCTTGACCATTGATCTCTAGGATGTTTACAAGTGTCTAAACTAACCATGGTTAAATTCTAACCCAATATATGGTTAACTATTTTTCCTACCCTATAAATACCAAGCTAAAACACATATAAATCTTGCACCACACCTTCTTATAACCTTCAAGTCCTAAAACCTAAGGCACTTTTCTTATATTTTGTAAGAAAGTTAACTAGTTTTTGAAAGAAAACTAGTGTTTGATCTTCAATCTTGGAAATTTTCTAAGAAAACTTGTTATAACTTTAAAGTCTCCAAAAAGACGTCGTTATAATCTTCAAATAGCTTTGGACTTCAAGAAGGCGTCGTTATAATCTTCAAATAACCTTGGTTTATCAAAGATTGCAAAGGGTTGAAGCAAGTCTATCAAAGTCCATTTCCTTACTTGTTACTTCCTTTCTTTATTAGAAAGCCAAAAGTTGTAAGCCTAAACCTAACATGCTTCTTGTTAATTTATCATGTTCATATCATTTACATGTTATTCTTGCTATATTATGTGTTGTATTTATGTCCATGATGTATAAAAAAATGAGTAAAAGATGTTGTTATAATGAATTATTGCAACAAGTTACTAAAACAAGCAAACTAGTGAATTTCTTGGTAAGACCTGATCAAAATGGTAAAAATATGATATTGGATTATTACATATTGTAGTAGAGGACCTAACAAGGAAACCATAGCAATTTGAACCACCTAAAAAGAGTATACGAGTCAAAAGTTACGCCCATTTGAAGTTACCAAAGATTTCCGGCAAAACTGCCCAAACCTTCCTGTCTTGCATTCTGAGTTTTTGAAAGTCACCCTTCTGCTCCGATTCATCAAAAAGTTAAAACACGAAAGTTGTCCGGAATGCCGTTTTCGTTCAGGAACAAAGAAGCTCGAGACCTAAAAATGCTTTCCGAGTGATAAAATTCTTCAAATTCTAAACAGCCCATTTTTAGGCGAAAGTCACTAGATTATGGTTATACTTTAAAAGGAACAAGAGGTCTTATGACCTATAATCAAGACCACCACCATGGCTAGAGCCAAGGTTGTGTCTCATGACCTTGGAACAAGGACCAAAGGTCATGGCTAGGCCATGACGAAATGACCAAGTAAACTTGCATAGGCGTAAACATGAAACAAGGAATTGGCGATATATTGAACAAGCAATTTGGATCTACTTCACTTCAAAAGGAACCATGAGATATTACCAAGAGAAAATGGTCATACAAGACTTATGAAACTACCCCTAATAACAATCTTCATGTACTAATAAACTTTCCTAAGTTTATTCAAATATCGGACATGTAACTTTTCGGATCAAAACTTATATGTATATATTTTATCAACTACTACAATAGTAGGGAGCCTCATGTGAGGAGTTCATTATGTAAGCCGTCGAGTTGAGTTGTGGATTTACGAATTAAAGTGTCCTGGCTCCTCGAACGCTTACTAACATGACTTCTGAAATATGTCAGCCCGAACGGTAGTAAACGATATACAAAACATACATGTTCATGAATCTTTTCTTTCAAAGACATACAATATACATCATACCACATCATGGACTAAATGCAAGATATATATATAGGCACTCCGTTATATTCTTTACTCCGATCCTAAGACGCAACATTCTATTATAGGTTGCTCGTAGAAACCTTCACGATTCAACCGTTACATTCATTACTTGCTATCTTACTTAAGGTGAGTTCATAGCCCCATTTTCCATTACTTAATTGTTTTACAAATCCTTGGGGGGAATACATGCTATTTTAACCGAGCACAATGTTTTTAAATTGTATGCTTGCCTGATTGTTTTATTATCACTAAGTACCATCCTTGCCAAACCGAGATCATTTATTATGAACCATTTAATCACTAGAAATAGTTATTGTGAATAGGCCTATTGGGATTGACGAATCCCATTTGTATTGACTAAGTTCAAACAAATGCATTAATATTTGAGACATTAGGTATGACGGCAAAGTATCTACCGGGATAAATCTGCCGATCGATATTGGTACACGTTAACGTTTTGGTGTCATAAGCTTAGTGTATAATACATTTTATGGGCGTATAATAACGTAGCCTGCCTGTTTTGTTTTCCAAACATTGGTGTGAGTCTATAACTCACACTACCAACATATTGTGTTCAGACGATTTAACAAACTCTATGAATATCACTCAACCTTTGTGTTGACCTCTCAAGCATGTATTTCAGGTTCATGACGATCAAGGATGGCACGGAAGGACACGGATACTCAAGAGGGCTATAAATTTTCTTATCATTCAAAAACTCACTTAATGTGATTTGTAAACATGGAACCATTTGGGACCTCATTTTGTAACCTCTGATATTTATATAATTTGAATGATAAATCTTTTTAATACGACTCGGTTAGAGATCGTTTTCTATTATTGTGACTATTGTGCCGTCAAGTAACACCCAGTTCGAATTCCGCTGCATCCATGAATTGGGGGTGTTACAGATTGGTATCAGAGCCATGGTTATAGAGAAACGGGTCTAAGTGAGACCTAAACTATAACTACAATCACAAACAGAAACATTTTATAGCCTTCCGCTCTCCGTGTCTTCCATCCTCCAGACGATTATGGACTTAGTAAGCATGTTATGCTAGACAAACATATTAGTATATCCATATATACCCCTTTTGAGCATTTCCCCGTAGACATTTTATGCTACACAAACATAATTGCATATTAATATATGTACCCTAAACATAATTGAGCATTTCCCCGTAAGCATTTTATGCTACATGAACACATATAAGTATATTGATATATACACACTAAGCATTTTATGCTACATGAACATATTAGTATATTGATATATACACACTAGGCATTTTATGCTACATGAACACATATAAGTATATTGATATATACACACTAGGCATTTTATGCTACATGAACATATTAGTATATTGATATATACACACTAGGCATTTTATGCTACATGAACATATTCGTTTATTGATATATAAACTCGGTTTATTTTCAATCATTTATCTAAACAATGGACTAAACATACCTGCGTATGCCTATTCTAGGGCATTACGACACAACTACATTCTCCCAATCATGTTCCTACTCCAACATTTTATGTCCAAGACATTGTAACTGATTGCAATGGTCTTTCCTATTTTCCAAGACATTGTATTATACAATGGTCTTAACCATTTCTCAAATGTTTTGAGTCACACAATGGTCTAACCTACTTCCCAGACATTGTGAATTGCACAATGGTCTAACCTACTTCCGAGACATTGTGTTTTGTGCAATGGTCTCTAGAATTATTCCACCACCTCATCAATATCATTTCTTATGATATCAAAAACCCGTCACAATCTATCGATTTCAAAACAAGAAATATGAGATTTCTAAAGGACAAACAAATCGATCACCTACAAAAGCTGAAGTTCAGCTTTACATTTATCAAAGTTTTCTTCTGAAACCTTCATTATAAAAAGTTCGTGATCCTGGCCAAGTATGTTCTATTTTAGAACTACTTAAAACTTCCTTTCCATACGTACCTACCCTTACTATCTTCTATGCAATGGAATATGAAAACATACGTTACAAGTTTTGTATGGACGGGACTTGCAACTTAAGGGTTGACATCGCCTTTGTTTAGTGAACAGTTTCCCAAAACCAACGGACATATCACAAGTATACCTAATTTAGGTATTTGAAAATTTTATCGAACCTTGGCTAAATATAGACTAGTCACCTATATTTAACCTAAGGACAGTGGAATATAGTCTGACTAACTATATTCGACTTAAAATTTTCAAATACTGAGAATAGTTGTACTAGGGTTATGTTTAGATTGATTTCCTACATGAACACGATAAACCACCAGAATACATTAAAACAATCTAGAGACACGATAGTGTCTTACCACTCAGCGAAATCTTAACACCTTATTTGTATGATCTAAATTCATTCTTGAAATTTTCATTTATGAGATAATCCGAACTACTATCTTGGGATAGTTATCAATTATTCTTTTCATCCTGTAGAAGTACTATCCTGTTTAGGTCCTAAGGATACCATTCCATCATAAACTTTTAAAATCTCTTAAGATTTTTAAAGCAAACTCAACATCTATACCTAAGAGTATTAACATTAAGCATACACTAAACACTTTTGTTCATCAACATATCACAACATTACCTTCACAACCATGGCTCATCCAATGGAAAGCATATATGATAAGAGAAGAAGAAACTTATCAGAATCTCAACAACACTGCAGAACAATGAAGTTTAGAACTTAGCAGTCATATTTATTTATGCACTATGTTGTACTACGTGTATGTCATCCCTAGTAATGAGAGTTTTATGACTTAAGAATATTTGATGTTCAATGAACAACTCTTTGTGAAAATTCTCATCTATTGTACTTTCTATCTCTAAACCAATTTGATTGTTTAGTAGACTATTACCATTCTATAAGATTTACTCAGTTATCTTATAAACCATTCAACAAATTTTACTTCAAGCTATTTTGTTATCACTTTATTGTTTCACATCATGTTACTCCAAGATATTTTACCACCATCTTAGAAAAATCACTTCGTTGATACCACCCTATAAATCAATATCATGCCTTCATTTCCAACTTTCATCACAAACCACTAAATCTCAACATACCAAAATGAAGAACACAAACCTTCTTAACCTTCTCACCATCATCATCTTCACAACCCTTAATCCCTCAAGCTCACTTTCTGATCTTGATGCACTTTTAAAGCTCAAATCATCCTTAGTTACACCACAAACACCCTCACCAGCTTTACAAGATTGAATATTCATCTTGTACTTTTGGAACACCAGTATCATCTCGTAATACACTACCTTGTAACTCACCGACTAATTGTGAATGTTGTGTTGGGAATTCTTAAGTAGGATGATTTGTAATTATTTGAATGGATTGGGATGCCTTTTCATTTAAATAAAGAAATTGTAAATCACCGAACCATAAGTTTATATTTCCGTATTTACATTGTTTGGGATGCCTCTCTATGTAAATAAAGAATTATAAATAAGTGGACTTATTTGTATCCGAAATAACATAAGTATGAAGTCAATAAACACTAAGTACAACAACCGATTACCTACTAGGCTATGATTGCAATTACTATCTCAATTCCTATTAATATTCGATTGCTATATCAATTTCCTTTGATATTCGACTATTACCATACCTTTCCTACATAAAAGTAAGACTCATCCTACACCATACACTGAAATGACAAATCAAATTACATCACCGGTAATCCCAGACTTTAGTCCTTATAAGTAACCACACCTTTTCATCGATACCACTCCAACATATGACACACAGAGAACTTCGGGACGAAGTTCCCCGTAAGGGGTAGAGACTGTAACAATTCGCATTTTTAGGATAATTACCATTCCCGGAAAAATTTTACTATTCACTTTTCACTATTCATCTCAGAAATTTTTATTTCATATTCTCGTAAGTTAAACTATTTTAACGATAATCCGAGAGTTTGACGCTCGTCGGATCATTTCTGCAAAAATCACAAAGCCGTGTCCGAGATTTACTTTTAGGTTTAAACGTCCTTCCAGCATCCCGATATATCCATAAAACATTATAAACAATAGAAATATGATTTTCTATCATTTTATGACATTTCCAAAAGTTTTGGAATTTTACGTTTTTCAGTTCAGCATTTTACGCGAATTGCGCGTTTTAGACCCGTGTTTCCAGTTTTTAGCAGGGTTTTAGCACCCGATAGATCCTACCACTCATTTTATATTTTATTATGGACTATATTGACATGTTTAACAATACTTTCAAGTTTCATATTTTTACGATACCCGGTTTTACGTTTTGAGGCTTAATCATTTACGGTTAGCTTTTTACGGAGTCAAAATGCACAAACTAAGCAAGATAACACCAAGACTCATCATCTAGTCATCTTATCCTCCTTGAACCGCCATTTAGGGGGGGGGAGTCACCATTTTGTGGCTTGATCTTGACCATTGATCTCTAGGATGTTTACAAGTGTCTAAACTAACCATGGTTAAATTCTAACCCAATATATGGTTAACTATTTTTCCTACCCTATAAATACCAAGCTAAAACACATATAAATCTTGCACCACACCTTCTTATAACCTTCAAGTCCTAAAACCTAAGGCACTTTTCTTATATTTTGTAAGAAAGTTAACTAGTTTTTGAAAGAAAACTAGTGTTTGATCTTCAATCTTGGAAATTTTCTAAGAAAACTTGTTATAACTTTAAAGTCTCCAAAAAGACGTCGTTATAATCTTCAAATAGCTTTGGACTTCAAGAAGGCGTCGTTATAATCTTCAAATAACCTTGGTTTATCAAAGATTGCAAAGGGTTGAAGCAAGTCTATCAAAGTCCATTTCCTTACTTGTTACTTCCTTTCTTTATTAGAAAGCCAAAAGTTGTAAGCCTAAACCTAACATGCTTCTTGTTAATTTATCATGTTCATATCATTTACATGTTATTCTTGCTATATTATGTGTTGTATTTATGTCCATGATGTATAAAAAAATGAGTAAAAGATGTTATAATGAATTATTGCAACAAGTTACTAAAACAAGCAAACTAGTGAATTTCTTGGTAAGACCTGATCAAAATGGTAAAAATATGATATTGGATTATTACATATTGTAGTAGAGGACCTAACAAGGAAACCATAGCAATTTGAACCACCTAAAAAGAGTATACGAGTCAAAAGTTATGCCCATTTGAAGTTACCAAAGATTTCCGGCAAAACTGCCCAAACCTTCCTGTCTTGCATTCTGAGTTTTTGAAAGTCACCCTTCTGGTCCGATTCATCAAAAAGTTAAAACACGAAAGTTATCCGGAATGCCGTTTTCGTTCAGGAAGAAAGAAGCTCGAGACCTAAAAATGCTTTCCGAGTGATAAAATTCTTCAAATTCTAAACAGCCCATTTTTAGGCGAAAGTCACTAGATTATGGTTATACTTTAAAAGGAACAAGAGGTCTTATGACCTATAATCAAGACCACCACCATGGCTAGAGCCAAGGTTGTGTCTCATGACCTTGGAACAAGGACCAAAGGTCATGGCTAGGCCATGACGAAATGACCAAGTAAACTTGCATAGGCGTAAACATGAAACAAGGAATTGGCGATATATTGAACAAGCAATTTGGATCTACTTCACTTAAAAAGGAACCATGAGATATTACCAAGAGAAAATGGTCATACAAGACTTATGAAACTACCCCTAATAACAATCTTCATGTACTAATAAACTTTCCTGAGTTTATTCAAATATCGGACATGTAACTTTTCGGATCAAAACTTATATGTATATATTTTATCAACTACTACAATAGTAGGGAGCCTCATGTGAGGAGTTCATTATGTAAGCCGTCGAGTTGAGTTGTGGATTTACGAATTAAAGTGTCCTGGCTCCTCGAACGCTTACTAACATGACTTCTGAAATATGTCAGCCCGAACGGTAGTAAACGATATACAAAACATACATGTTCATGAATCTTTTCTTTCAAAGACATACAATATACATCATACCACATCATGGACTAAATGCAAGATATATATATAGGCACTCCGTTATATTCTTTACTCCGATCCTAAGACGCAACATTCTATTATAGGTTGCTCGTAGAAACCTTCACGATTCAACCGTTACATTCATTACTTGCTATCTTACTTAAGGTGAGTTCATAGCCCCATTTTCCATTACTTAATTGTTTTACAAACCCTTGGGGGGAATACATGCTATTTTAACCGAGCACAATGTTTTTAAATTGTATGCTTGCCTGATTGTTTTATTATCACTAAGTACCATCCTTGCCAAACCGAGATCATTTATTATGAACCATTTAATCACTAGAAATAGTTATTGTGAATAGGCCTATTGGGATTGACGAATCCCATTTGTATTGACTAAGTTCAAACAAATGCATTAATATTTGAGACATTAGGTATGACGGCAAAGTATCTACCGGGATAAATCTGCCGATCGATATTGGTACACGTTAACGTTTTGGTGTCATAAGCTTAGTGTATAATACATTTTATGGGCGTATAATAACGTAGCCTGCCTGTTTTGTTTTCCAAACATTGGTGTGAGTCTATAACTCACACTACCAACATATTGTGTTCAGATGATTTAACAAACTCTATGAATATCACTCAACCTTTGTGTTGACCTCTCAAGCATGTATTTCAGGTTCATGACGATCAAGGATGGCACGGAAGGACACGGATACTCAAGAGGGCTATAAATTTTCTTATCATTCAAAAACTCACTTAATGTGATTTGTAAACATGGAACCATTTGGGACCTCATTTTGTAACCTCTGATATTTATATAATTTGAATGATAAATCTTTTTAATACGACTCGGTTAGAGATCGTTTTCTATTATTGTGACTATTGTGCCGTCAAGTAATACCCAGTTCGAATTCCGCTGCATCCATGAATTGGGGGTGTTACAGACTCGGTAAGCACTGAAGGGGTTGAAGAATGAAAAAGAAATAAAATGAGAAAGGGTGAAAAGAAATAGCCCTCCTTATATTCAACCTTAGGGCAGAAACCGGGTTCACTTTCATATGCTACTGGTGTTACTAAGGTAACTCCGGTATTGAAGACAAGACGTCATGGACCCAGTGACACACTGCACTAAACTTCCCAACCACTCAAGTTCTCTTAAAAGAACTTGTTTCAATCTCACGGGGAACCCTGTGCAATGTATCGACCGCTCATTGCGAGCTATGTTGATACCTAAAACAGGAGACGCCTCCCCAGTCTCCAGGAGCGGATCAAAACGCACTATCGAGTCTAGAGCCATGAGATCATCTATAAATCTCATTAGGACACTTTCCAAATATGCTTATTGTTTCACACAATGTGGAAAATAAGATAAAATATTTAGAGTCCTACTCATTATCCTTGTGGTATTGCCAGAACATCCGAGTGATATGAAAATAATCACAATGAAGATGGAAATCCTTCTAGAGCGAACATCACTCAAGCTCTTGGTAGGTGACATGTGAGATCCATCAAGGATCAAGCTTGTGACAACTGGAAAGCAACGATGGTGCGATTCAAAATTGAGTCAAACTTGTTCCAGGAAATGGATTGACGAATACTTTTGCAAAAACCGTTCAATGTGCTCACAAACTAATTTTCGAGCACATTGATTGTGTATAATCTTCAAAACAAAAGTATTTTTTATGGAAATTTGATTCAATACTTAAAACTCTCGTCGTGTCTCAAAAATGTTTCTCATTTGACACGCGAGTGATTTCTATAAATCAATTTCACATCAATCGGAGATTCACCGATTCACTCTATCGTGTTGTCTGCTTTGAGACGTTCCGGTATGAGAACATGCTTAGTATAATGATTCCAAAGTGGATTTTTTGGTTGAGTTATTACTACAAGCTGGAAATTCCTGTCAAGGAGAGTCCTCTTTAAAGAGTCTCTACCTGATCACAGGTCGGTTTTCACAAAACCGGAGGGTAGTCTGTCCTCGCAGAACGAATGACAAAGCCATATTCGTTCTTTATCTTTATTGCTAACTGTTTCATTTCATGGACTCATATAAAGATGGCGTTGGCGGTTCCTATTTCCAGCTGAATCGGGTCAATCCATACCTCATGCTCACACATCCTCATCACCATCAATGTTGAAGAGAGACTTACTACAACAAATATTGAGAGACTTCCAACGACGTTTCCGCAACTCTGATGAAAAGTCTCCTGATCTGCAATTCATATGTACAGTCTCCTGATTCAGAAAAGGTGTGAGCATGACGGTCCAAAAGTCACAACATCACATGGTGGCGATACTACTTTGGATGAGCTTGGAGATTTACTGTGGCTGATGATCTCAAAGAAGCTCAAAGATCACACTTCACAAAGGAATGCAAATCACAAATTCATTGCTTGAAGTACAAAGTACGTGGAAAAAGTGAAGAATCAGAACCTACGAGCTACAAAGACTAAAGAATGCTAGAAGACCAAAGAGCTTAATTTCTTCTTAAAAGGTGACCTCACTTTGGGGGAGATTGTTAGGAATACAAATATTCCTAGGAAAGTCTCGGTCACCTAATATTTTGTAATAGCATTTAAGTTAGCTCGTAGTTAGTTTATTTATTATTTAGTTAGTTTTAGATTAGGCAACACCGTGGAAGAAGGACGGGTCTTTACCCACTGTATACCTGATCCACAGCCCGTGTGTGGGTGTTCTAGTAGGTTCCTTGTATTAGTATAAATAGCCCTCTCCACATGTGGAGAGGGTTGGACCTTTCTACTCTTCAATCTAATATTTCTTTCTTTTCTTTAACAAAGGTTCCACTTTCTATCTCTTCCTTCTCTCTTTCTTTAATCTCTACGCTAACCACACCCATGATCATCATGTTTGTTACTTGAATATTGTTCCACAGGTCCTTTGACTTAACTGGCGTTAAATGGACTCCATTAGCAGTTACACTTTAGCCTCTTTTGGTTAACCACCATTGCAGCACCCATCCTTTAACCTATAATTTAATTTTTTTTCCTAATTTTTTGGAAAAAAAAATTCCTCTGTTTTTTTAATATTTTTTTCGCCAAGTAATTTTTTTTTGAAAATGTATTTTATATAAAAATGTTTCGTCAAGTAATTTTTTCTTACGTTTTGTCCGTTTTTACGTTTTTGTCCGTTTTCCTAACGTTATGTCCGTTTTTCTTGCATTTTAGTCCGTTATTATCCATTTTTATATGTATTTATCCGTTTTTGTCCATTTTATCCTTTTTTTCTTATGTTTTAGTCAGTTTTTATCCGTTTTTTACATATTGAAAATTTTGAATTTTTTTTTCAAAACACAAAAAAAATTTGAAAATTCTTTGTAAGAAATTTTTTCCAAAAACAATTTTTTCAATAAAAAAAAATGATTTTTTATTTAAATTTTTCAATGTGCCGCAAATACGTTTTTGAAAAATTTGAAAAGTCTTTTTGTAAAAAAAAATTTTCAAAAAAAAAAAAAAAAGAAAGTGAATTTTTTTTTTTCAAAATTTTCAATATGTTGCAAAAATTTATATAAAAAGGTTTTGTATAAAACTTTTTTATATAAAAGTTTTTATATAAAACATTTTTGTGGCATATTTAAAATTTTGAAAAAAATGTAAGAAAAACGGATAAAAACGGACAAAAATTGATCAATATATATAAAAATGGATAAAGACTGACAAAAATGAATAAAAATAGATAAAAACGTAAAAAAAAGGAAAAAAGGCTTAAAGTGTAACTGAGGGAAAAAATATTAAAAAGAATTGGAACAAAAAACGGAGCATTTTTTTTTTTTTTTTTTTTTACAAAAAATTCGAAAAAAAAATTGAATTATAGGTTAAATGATGGGTGCTGCAATGGTGGTTAACCAAAAGGGGCTAAAGTGTAACTGCTAACGGAGTCTATTTAACGCCAATTAAATCAAATGACCAAAAGTGCACGTAACAGTGCAGTCAACGTACCATTTTTGTAATTAATGAACAGTAAGGACGAAACGTGCAATTTGGCCAAACCACAAGGAAGATTTTTGCAATTTACTCCAAAAGGAAAAATAAAAATAATAATAATAATAATAATAATAAATGGGACCATTTGACGGGAATGCAAGCCATGGTGTTCATTTGACGCTGTCAGGTAGCGTTTTTCGAGACCATTTCAGCTGGCTACGACGGCTCATGACTTGAAAACGCGCGTCAAGGCGCGTTTTGCCGGAAAACGTCAACCTTGGCGCTGGGTACCGAGAGCTCTTAGTATTGCTACGACATATATAATTATATAACAAGTGGCACACAGAGTTAAACTAAGTAAAACGTTCTTTTTTTTGGGCCGACAATCACTTTGTAATATATATATTCTCAAACAAATTGTACACACTTTTATTTAATTTGCGCATATAATAATTTAAAAGAAGATAAGTAGTAAATGACAATTATAAACCATAATAATGTAGCATTAGTGACACGTGGCCTCCTCTTTCATTTCAAACCAAACCATCGGATGGAATCAGATCTCCTCAACAATTACATCATTCCTCCAATTGCTGCGCCGACAACAATAGAAATCAATTACAAACTTGCATTGCTGACATTTTAAAATCGGCCAGTATTTCACTGCTCTTCCACACTGGGTGCATGGACCATCGCTCTGAATCCCTTGAACAAACGAGAGAGGATGCGGGTGACGACGACTTTCAAACTTGTGTATACCCCCAAACTTTATATTCACAAACAGATAAGGTCCTGCAAGATTGTAATCTGATACAGATGTTTCAGATTGAAGTATGTGTGGTGCACAAACAGTATGGATTGACCAGTCACACTGATTACAGTGGTAGAAACACTTCTCTGGATTTAATTCCCAGCTCTCACAAATTTCAGAAAAGTATTCACTTTTATGATTTTCAGCCGGGTGGTAACTTAATCTCATAGGGTGCTTGTCAATCTTATGCCTAATTTCACGAGGCAATAACAAAGCACACCCGACTGTTATAATTTAATTACCATGACAATCATATAAATCAAAGTGCACACGTATACGGAAGCGTAGGATCAAGTATAACACATAAATATTAACTAAAACATAAATAAGAACGTACCGTGGTGATTCTAGCCCGAACAAGAATCAAAAGCAATTGTCTTTAACAATATGAAGAACCCTAATTAGGGTTTATATGGATCAATGATTAACCCCTTACCGTTTTGTTAATCGATCCCTTGATAATTACTAAAGTAAGTAATTACCTCGTTCTTGTACACACAAACTACCAACGAATAAAGGTTTGTTGCAAGTAAACGAAACACTTAATATTATTACTTGGAAAATCGATCCAAACCCTTAGGGGAGGTGTTGATTCGATCGGCCAAGAAACAAAGAAAGAAAACAAGGATTTTAGGGTTAGAGTGTGTGCACAAAAGATTGTGAAAGTCTAACCCTTGGCCTTGTATATATACTAGGTGATTTCTTGGTGACCAAGCAAACATGGGTTGGGCTTGACCCACCCTTGTTCGACCGGCCTATCATCCCACAAGGGGATTCTAGATCCTTCTTGACACCCAAGTTTCACTCTAGTCCTTATCTTTCTTATTTAACGATAGTTAGTCCATACGGTTAATAACTAACGACCGTTTAGTCCATTAAGTGTTATAAATATATATATTCGATACATTTAACATATATATATTTATTATTCATTATTCTTGTTTGTAAAGTGTGCAATCCCGAGGTCTCGGGATCGATACTAGACATTTACATATTAATATTTATCCATATATTTAACAGCTCCCACTTGGATATCTATTAATAGTAAAATGACATTGGTTAGCGTCTTGCAACACTCCAATGCCCCTAGTTCAATCCGAGCTAGGTTTTCTGGAAAAAACCTTTAATGATTCATCATTATAATTATCCTTTTGTTTCTAATACCACATTAATAAAGATGTGAGGTTCTTTATTAAATTTCTGTTTCTCGTCTCTTAATAATTTAACAAAATTACCAAAACATCTGAACGTATTCCAGATAGACTTTGGGCGTGGCCACGCAAACATTTTGTCAACCCTACGAGGGGCCCAGCAGTATTAAACTTCTGAACAAATCAGAAGGAACAAATTCTCTCTTGACTACAAGAATAACCCATGAACTTTGCAACACTTCTGAAAACAACCCTTATGACTCCCTGTTACGGTGAGCGGTAGATTGCTTCACAAAAATGCACTACATCCATGACACTTATCTGGTATCTCAAGTCTGAGGATAACTTTAAATATGATTCTCACATTTAAATATTAAATCATATTATTGGGATAAGTCCAATATTCAATTCATCGAATATCATGTGAAATTGGTATGTCAACGCATCAATATACTTTCAAGTATATTCTTAACCAATACTCAGATTTGTCTTAGTTTAATGATATTCCCATATCATTAATCGACAATGGACAATTTAGAACAACATAAGTTATTCACGGATTTAAACATGCAAATATAGGACACAATTTATTATTAATGAAAACAAACGTACTAAGTACTTTAACTCATTATAAATAATAATTGCTTAATGTCCTTTATCCAAACACTTAAATAGATCAATGCATGATAATTCTAGTTAATGAATCTTGTCTCAAGTAACAACTTGAAGACAACTATGCCTCAAGCAATGACAATCATTCTTGTTGACAAGGCATTATTTCAACTAACTTTGATCTATCCGAATTTTGAGAATACTTAATTCAAGAATTCAATAAGTAAAATTCTTGTATGTGTACATCCAACTATCTTGATATATAGCCACATAATTCTTTATAAATAGTGTGACATCCTCAATCACTAATTTATGATAATCAAACTTTCAAACCTTTTAAAGTTTAAAGTATTCTAATTCTTTAATGTATAATGCAACTATGCTCTTAGTAAGCACAACTAGTTCTCATGGCCATTAACAAGGATAAAATCCTACCATGACTAGTTATTGAGTGTCATCTCAATTAAACCAGCATCATTGTATATTAAACACAATATGCTCTTAAAATTTCCGTAAACTTAATATCCAATGTGTAATGTTTAGGAGCTATTCCAGTTTGAGGATCATTATTCTAATTTCAAACATTTTCCATTAGAATATCTATTACACAAGTTATATAATAACTTTTAATTGGATATCAAATATTGTCAAATCATTTAAGCACTTAAGCATGATACAACAATAATATAATGCTCATGAAAATCCTTCGGTCAAACTTAGATTTATATTCATGTTCTGATCTTTACAAATATGTATATCCATTTAGTCATCCTAAATAATATACCATATTTTATTTAGAATTTATTTACCGCACTTGTTTATTTAATAATAAACTTTTGTTTCAAGGTTGTATGTTATATTTCCCAAATCTTTCAAGTAACGTTTCATTCCAAATTAAGTCTAACCTTTTACTTATATGGAATGTTACTCTTATATGTTATACAACATATATGATTTAGTAAATCATAACATAATACTCCCACTAGCTTTCTGGAATACTTAGAAATTACCTTATTTTAATTATAAACCTAAACATAGATTTAATAATTTATCATAAGAATAATCTTCTAGATGCATGCATTTATCCATTCATGGATTATTGCATTTTGTACACTTCCAAAGATTTGCATGAATTCATAAACTCCTTTTTGATTACTTATCGTCCTCGCTCAAGTAATTATTCAAGAAAGAGTTTTTGATATTCCATTGTCAAATTTCACATTCATGTAAATATGACAATTACCATCTTTATATCTTTAATGTACTTAAGAAAGAGTATTCAATCATAGTTAATTGCTTAAGTATGATTAATAATCTTGTCATAAGATATTCATTAAGATATGTGTACAATTTTTGTCCATATGATTATTTCACAAAGATTTAAACCACTAGGGTTACATTATCTTTGAATAAACTCATCATAATTCTCTAACTATTAAGAATTTAAGATAAACCAAATTTTCTAAATTTGAATATCTTTATGAACAGCATCTATAACATTCATAATATGAGTAATTCACCCAATTCATTATTTTGGTAATACAACATCATATAATCATCAGCATATTAATTAAATATCTGAGATATCCAAGTGGATCTATGAATGATAATTCCATCATCTTGAGGTTTATCATTTACATGTTAAGCCTCATCATGATTTTAACTAGTGTGGTTTTAGAAGATTATGTATCTTGTAATTCTATCTTTTCTAGATAAAATTCTCCCACTTGCCTTTAGCAATATAGAGATTATCTATAACTACTTAGCAATTAGAGCAACAATCCAATTTTCTCTTTTAGGACATTACAAATACACATTGATAGTTCCTGATATTCTTTTGTTAGCAACCTTCTTATAAGTAACTTAACAAATTCAAAACTTCAATTTAAGACTTAATGTGATTCATCACAACAACGTCTTATTAATCTTCTAGGAGTCTAATTGAGTATATTCAAGCCATACTCAATTTCTAACCTTGATAACTTTCAGAAGAAAAGAAGTCATAGTTATCTTTAATCAAACAATACCAATAGAGTTTGATTCTTTCTAATTGAACATACTATCCATATGTGATACTTCAATTAGAATTAATATTGTAAGAAGATCTAACAATATATATAAGATAACCATATTCCTGTTGGCATACTTATTTACCAACTAAGTCAACTTAATGGTATAATAGTATTTCCAAGCCAACTGCATGCTTTATAACACAAGTACTTTTTAATCAAGTCACTTCATGTTTATGTCTTATAAAAACATAAACTTGTTATAATCCCACTATTCGTTATTAATCATTGATCAACTCAATGACTTCTTGTATATGTCTTAAAAGACCATAACAAGCTAACGTCTTACTTAATTATAAGTCTTGTAATACTTAGAAGACTTTATGTTTATAAATATACAATGATGTATAAACATGTATAATTAAAGTAATCATGAACACCATCATTTGGTTTCATTAATATTTTCAAGTTAACATACTACTTCATTTATTTATGTCATAATTATTGAAGTAGTCTTATATTACTTCATGCATTTATGTCATTCTAATAATACATAAATGTTAAAGTTGAAGTAGTATCGTTATTGACACATGTTCTAATAGATGTCTAATTTAGAAACTGTAAATTATCCATGTTGGTCTCACGCATACATGGAAATTCACCTTGTTGTTAATATTTAGCCTGCGTCTCACGTTTACTAAATTTCAACACCAAGTGTTTCTAAGATTAGATGTATTAATCTAATTAGAATTGTAATCTCTTACTTGCAGTTAAGAGAATCCTTTGAATCATATTCTTATGTGTTGTACCTTGCACACAATGTAGATTTCTCCCACTTGTGCATGGTACAACACCATGTATCATATAAACAACACGCACGCGTTTGTTAATGTGAACAATATGATTTGTGTCATTAGCATAACTAGTAGATATAGAGTTACTCAATCAATCAAGGAAACGTACATGACTATCCTTGAAAATATTAGTGTCTATATTTGGAAAGTAATTACCTTGAGATATTCAAAAGATAATCTAAGTTATAATCAAGACAATAAGTCTTGTAACTCCCACTGAATTAGAGAACATAATTATAATCCCTTATTCATTCATAAGAACACAATACTCCCACTAAATTTGACAACATTGTAAATGTTTCATTAATTAGTGAAAGAAATAGTGTACTATTTACTTTCCTACATCTTTTAAGAAAACCCATTCAAACAATTATATAGGTTATAAAAGGATGTAATCTACTTCATAAATGTGATTCATCACATTCCAAATTATTAACTTGAAAAAGCTGGGCATGCAATTTCTTCCTGTATAGATCTACCATACCAACAATTGTATGTAGTATCTTTAAATGGTCAAATCAAAACAACTAGATAAAATAATCTAATTTGTCTTTTACCATTATGCAGTAATTAGTCTAGCTTCTAATTTAATAACTCATAAGGTGCATATACTCTTACTATTAAAGTTTGCTATGAGTTATGTATTTAGAATTTAGACAATTCTAATCATCCTATTATACCTTTCTCATTCATGAAAAGGAATAGGATTTAAGTCTCACACTTCTCGTAATGGAAAGAAGACTATATTTGTTCTTTTAGTAACATTGACTCTAACCAAAAACCCAAACGGGTGTAGATCAATTAAAAGAATAACTTACGTTTACGGTTTGAGTTGCATTAATACATTTAAAGAATTTACAAAATTCAATTTTAGTATTTTCGATAATTTATATTTCCAAGAAAATATAATACCCAAGGCTATATTCATATAACCAACTAATTTTCTTGAAAATCTAGGATCTAACTTTACATAGTTTCACCACATCAGTTGATCTGCTAGTGGTGAAAGTACAAAAGATAGTAATCTGTCGAACAATAATTGGCAAACAAGATTTCCAATTCCTAGATCATTATGGGATTTACATCAAATTGATTCATCAATTTGCCTTGTAAGCATGTTTCATCCCATCTCATGCCTTAAGTTCTAGGTCTCACGCACAACTTAATTAAGTCGTCTACCTTAGAAACTGTAAAATTACAATTATGGTCTCACGCGTTAAAAGAATTTTACCTTGTTATAGTAATTTAGCCTAGGTCTCACGTTTACTAAATTAAAATTCCAAGTGTTTCTTATAGGTAGATGGCACGTAACTTAAATTTTTAAGGGTATTAATTTTTGATATGTCAATCAAAATTATGTACAAAGATGCATGCACTCATCTTTATAACATAAGTTTTCATAAAAACTTTTTATGTCCGATTCCTGAAATTAATACACAAAGTTTTACTTGAGGTTTATGCCAAAACCCTAAGATGACTTTCTACAACATATGATTTTAAAAGTAATTCGTTTAAGACATATTCAAGATTGTGATAACCAAGGCAGACTCTAAGGCTCTTTTCTAAGCCTTCAAATCACGGTTATGAATATCATCTTAAAAGACTTAATTTTAAAAGCATATTTGCACAAAACATCATTCAAGCAAAAGTTTATGGATTCAATCTCAAAATAGTAATAAAGTTTGAATTTTGCTAGTCTCGACTGGGAGCTGATTACCGTGCGAATCGGACCACGATTGTCATAAGACCTTTGCAAGATTCTTACTTTATCACTTTAGGGTTTCACAATTATTAGTCCGTATTAATTTTCTTTATGAAAACAACCCTTTTATTGCTTACATCAAGTCCAACTAAAAACAATAAAACAAGTATCAAAGAAAATCAAACAAACAATAATAAATAAGTGAAACAATTAGCCACATGCAATCCGTATTAGAAAAGATCCTAATAAAATCAATTCTAGGTATAATAATGCATGTAATCAACTAAGGCCTTCCCCTCTTAATGGAGGTGAGTCACATACATTGACGAATCAATTGCGTAGGCCAAAGCTAAAAACACACCACATAGCATATAAAATTGATTTTAATATATATATTGGAGTCTTCCCCAATTTAAGATCTATCTTACATGTGATAAATTAAAAAAAAACAAGATCCATGACGAACATGCATGTAAGTCACGGATTAAAACCTAACAATAAGCACGTTGGTCACAAGATACGATCAATTAACCGGTTAATGACCTAGGGTTTCTAGTGATTACACATAATCCAATAAAACCACAAAACCCTAATTAGGGTTTCATGGAAAAATCGACTCCCCCCCCCAAATTAGGGTTAGGGTTTCGAATTTAAAAAAAATAGGAAAAAACCCTAGATAAAAAAAACATGTATCTAAAACAATTAAAGATCCGGTTTTTATTACGTTTTAGTAATCAATTACATGTTATACATGGCTCGTGATGCCATTGTTATAATTTAATTACCATGACAATCATATAAATCAAAGTGCACACGTATACGGAAGCGTAGGATCAAGTATAACACATAAATATTAACTAAAACATAAATAAGAACGTACCGTGGTGATTCTAGCCCGAACAAGAATCAAAAGCAATTGTCTTTAACAATATGAAGAACCCTAATTAGGGTTTATATGGATCAATGATTAACCCCTTACCGTTTTGTTAATCGATCCCTTGATAATTACTAAAGTAAGTAATTACCTCGTTCTTGTACACACAAACTACCAACGAATAAAGGTTTGTTGCAAGTAAACGAAACACTTAATATTATTACTTGGAAAATCGATCCAAACCCTTAGGGGAGGTGTTGATTCGATCGGCCAAGAAACAAAGAAAGAAAACAAGGATTTTAGGGTTAGAGTGTGTGCACAAAAGATTGTGAAAGTCTAACCCTTGGCCTTGTATATATACTAGGTGATTTCTTGGTGACCAAGCAAACATGGGTTGGGCTTGACCCACCCTTGTTCGACCGGCCTATCATCCCACAAGGGGATTCTAGATCCTTCTTGACACCCAAGTTTCACTCTAGTCCTTATCTTTCTTATTTAACGATAGTTAGTCCATACGGTTAATAACTAACGACCGTTTAGTCCATTAAGTGTTATAAATATATATATTCGATACATTTAACATATATATATTTATTATTCATTATTCTTGTTTGTAAAGTGTGCAATCCCGAGGTCTCGGGATCGATACTAGACATTTACATATTAATATTTATCCATATATTTAACACCGACATGTACACCAACATCTTCACAAGTGTCACAACCGAATGAAAATTGAAAACGAGAAACGAAACCTTTACATATAAGACACGATCTGATGAATTTTTTTCTGAAAGAAAGAAGGTGACCTGAATGAGCTTCGTGTGTGATGTTTTGAGGCATGAAACTACAAGTAACATCAATATGATAATCACATTCAACACAACTGTAGACGAACCCATTACACTCTAACCCACAAACATCGCATTTAAACACGGATAAAAACTTATTAGGGGCATTTGAATGGAGAATGAGTGTATGTTCGGGGTGACCTGGGTATTTTTCTACTTGAGTAGGAAGCTGGGTGCACCACTGATGCAGAACAAATTTACAGTCGTCATTGACACACTTGTAAAATGGAACACTTGTGACTGGTCTCACACACGCATTGCATAATAGTTGTACCCTCTTCATTGGGTTATGACATGATAAAACATTTGTTTTTGAGGAACTTGGCATGTTTGTAGTATCACTGCATTCAGTACGGACCAGAATTAAGGGGTGTGGATGAAAGTTGTGTTTTACGTCGTTCCCCTCATCTGCTCCAAATGTTCCATGTTCAACTAGTTTAGCAAACATGTGTTTTGGTATGCTGTAACTTTCATCAGGGAATGGGAGACGGAGGAGATCCGGATATTCAGAATCTTCATAATTTTTGATGATGACCACTCTGTTTTCGGTATCTAGTAAACAAAAATTGTGGTTAAAATGAGAAGCTAAATTGTCGGACTATCAAAAAGTATAAACACTCATAGTATCTGACTTACCTCTTGATGTCGCACAAGGAATATGTGCATAGTATCTGCATTTTTCACATTTATAAATCCAGGTGTTTGCACTCCTACCAAAACCACCTTTACATACCCTGCACTTAGGATAGTATTGATCGTACTGATCTTTTATTGGGAAGGAATAAGAAAGGATGAGCGGGTGAGGATGAGAGAAAATATGATTTGTAGCATTTTGTATCATGAGATTTTCTGGTAGGAAAGCACAGTCACTGTGGATGAAGAGGCCAAAACACGTTGTACATATATAAAAAGTACCTTCGTGTTTCTTGTCACAAGCGTTACATTCAGACAATTGTGGTTTGAGGGTAGCCGCTAATGGGTGCCGATGGCTAGGGTGATAAATCAGCCGGTCTTCTACGGAGGCTATAGCGCAATTACCATGAATTAGAAAGTCACACTCTGAACAGCAGTAACAGAGCCCAACATCATCATTTCTTCCACATAAAACACAAAAAAGCTTATCGTAATAAAATGGTGTGTCAGGTACGTGATATAAAGTAAGAGTATGAGCAGGGTGAGATGTGTGTTTTAACGTAATGGGAAGCTCGCCACAGAATTTATGGAGTGAGAAATCACATGAATGGGCACACTCATAGTAATATCTGTGAAACCAACTGATTTCTTTACAACACCGAGCACATTGACGACATCGAAAGTTTTGACGTGTAACTAGCTCAACACCACCATTGTCATCGTCGTCGTCATCGTCGTCATATACTTCTTCATGTAGTGGATAGTTTGGTTGCAAATCAATGAGATTGAGTGGATGCTCGTGCTCAAGGATCTTCTTCATTCTATCCATTATACTTGTATGTTTGTTTATTGTTCGTTTAGATGGAATGTTGCAATATAGACAAGGATTATCCGTGTTTTATGGAGAGACCAAAGAGTATATGTTCTTTACTTATTTGCAAAGATTTGAATATTTGGTGATTTTACATTCTTTATTAAAGACCTATAATGTTCCCCGATAATTTTTTTTTACCAAGTTAGCAAGCAAACTCTTTTTCTTTAGAATAAAGTAAAGTAAAAATCACAAAGCAAAATTTAATATGCTAAACCTTGCCTATGAGAAAAGAATATACACTTTAAAGCATGATAGATAAAAAAAAAGAAAAAAAAGAAAAATCCAGATGGAAGAAAAATGGATAAAGTAGAAGAAGATGAAGATGAGAGAATAAGGTAATTATTTGGTTGGTATCGTGTCCGTAACTCAAATAATACACATGACACGTTATATCCACTCAGCTACCTCATCCCTTCCCATTTTTTAATCAAATAATAGTTCTTCGCAGTTCGCACAAAGTATCAAAAACATAATCTGGGTAAATTCAACTACTTTACTGCAAGCCCAAATTGGGTTGATTGGGCTTACTTTTATGTTTGAAAACTGTGAATAAAAATATTGACTACTTAAAAGATTTTATAGTATAACATGCTAACATGTTTTTATTGTACAGTCTGTGAAACTATGTTTAACGGGATGCAGTTGCTGCGGATGAAAAATTTTCTAAATTTTAGCTAGAAAATAAAGTTTTATGTAAGTAATGAGCACGTTGAGGTGATGTATTATTTGATAAATCTTTTATGACATATTAATTAAAATCATTTAATTACTTTACAATCTTTGCATAAAAAATATTGTGTATGGCTATATAATTTGATATTTATGCATTTTCCTATAACCAAATTATGTAATACAGTTCGTATTCTTTATCTATTACTCTAACGTAATTAAAAACCATAAAAGTTGGCGTTTTTAGATGTAACGTTTGCATAAAAAATCATGTATATTCTTTTCTTATTTGCAAAGTTTTGCATATTTGGTGATTTTACATTCTTTATTAAAGACCTATAATGTTCCCGACAAATTCTTTTACCAAGCTAGCAAATAAACTCTTTTTCTTTAGAATAAAGTAAAGTAAAAATCACAAAGCAAAATTTAATATGCTAAACCTTGCTAATGAGAAAAGAATATACACTCTAAAGCATGATAGATAAAAAAAAATGTGGAAGAAAAATGAAAAAAGTAGATGAAGATGAAGATGAGAGAACAAAGAGAGAAATACTATTTTTAAATTATCTCTGTATTTGTGTTTTGTCTTTTGGCATGTGATATAACTGTTTCTTTATTTCTGTTTTCTTTTTTGTCAGATAAAAATTCAAGTTTAGTTTTTTTTATTAATTGAGCTTATAATTTTAGAAAATCATTCTCCAATTCGTAAATTGTATTTTAAAAAAGAGAAAACAAGTTGATACGAGATTTTATATATACTACGATTTTTTGGAGTAAATAATTTGATTATGATATAGTAATTATGTTTTCGAACTAGTTAATATAGTGATGCCACTCCGAAGGATGTTTGCATGTCTGTTCGGGTTTAAAAATTGCCTTACAAGTGTACAACTATTAAATTATTGCTTAAAGTTTAAAGTATGTTATAAAAGTGTATCCAAAGAGAAAACTAAGTTCTAAATTAGCGGGTCAACAAGTCAAACGGTCAATAGGTAAATTCAATTTTGCTTATGGTATAGTGATTTAGTTTTACTCCTGGATGCGCCACTACTCTAAAGTGGTTTCTTTACTAAGTTGATGCGATAAATTAGCGGGTCAACAAGTCAAACGGTTAATAGGTCACGTTAAGTTGTGTCATATGATGTTTTTTCAACGATTAAAATTGAGATTTGTTTTTTTCTATAACTAATTGACAATGCAATGTGCATGTACTTGTTTCTAAAAGATGTTTTTTTTTTTTTTTTTTTTTTTTTTTTTTTTTTTTTTTTTTTAATCATAGTGATAAAACTAAGAAAACTTTAACAAATCTTTAATTGTAATAGTGTTTATAATTACTGAGAACATAATATATATATATATATATATATATATATATATATATATATATATATATATATATATATATATATATATATATGTGTGTGTGTGTGTGTGTGTGCGCTTTATCAACTTTTGAAAACAAGTAACATTTACCTAGACACAAATACAAAATTGCAAACACAACAAATAGAACACACCGATGCACCATATGATGGTTGAGCCACACAAAAAATATTACAAATTGCTATATCTAGGATACTTTTCAATTTTATCCAAACTAGGTAGCCTTTTTTTTTTTTTTTTTTTTTTTTTTTTTTTTCAATACTAGTTATAATACCCGTGCACGCACATGATTTTTACTAAAAGTTATGGTTAAGTATGTTAAACATTAAATCAATGTTTTCGTTAGTATTCCTTGTTTAGCGGTGGTAACAATTATAGGCTCTATTTGTGTTAAAAGGTGGCCATGAATATAGTAGCTTTATCATAATGCAATCGTAATCACCTACTCGTGTTGCATTTGTGTAACAATTCCTGATAAACCACCAATCAACGGGCCTTTGTTACACCCAAATATACCCATCAAAACAAAGGATTTGATAACCTGACCTTGTTGGGGATATCATGGACAAAAGAGAAAGAGGGTTAAAGAGGGCAATCCGAACACATAATTGGTTTGTTCTTAGGCCATCTAGCAAAGCTCTCTGCGACACCTCTTCTCAAGAACAACAATACTATTATGATTGCATTAATCTGATCAAAATAGTGCAACAAATAATAACTACTCCGTATAAGAGTAATAATGAATTATATAGGTATTCCTTATACAAACTCGGATTCCTCAGACTTGCAGCTACGTTCAACGGTTCCATCTCTCAACATACCCTTGTGAATAGCCGAAAACACACTCTTGCCTAACAAATTTCTAGACGCAAAGTATTGCGTTGCTGACTCTTATCTCTTACAAATTAAACCTAAAACTTCTCATTATTTCTTAAAAGACCCCGCCAAATCGTCGATCCTCGGCTACCCGGTCCCACCCATTAGGGCACTCGAGGTTGATTATAGGTGACCCATTTTTTCTACATGCTTCCTTTGACTTCAGCTGGTCAATTGGTCCATTAGAATGGTCAAACTTATTGCTGCGTTTTTCTGCTCTGTTTAAAAAATGTGAAACTGCTAAGAAACCAATGACTGATAATCCCATGATTGCTACTAACACTCCAACAATAATAGAACCTTGAATTTACCTTGTGTCGGGTAAGTGGTCGTTGTTTCTGAGCAATAAGAGAAGCCTACAACCATTCAACCAATGACAGATTGTCTGCTGAGATAACATTTGTGGCCTCACCTTTCAAAGTCGTCTGTTAAAACGAAGAACCAACCATCAGTACGTTACAGGAGGTGTTTGTTTAAGTTTATTTAGCTTATGGCTTATGGAGTTTTTGAAAGACTAATAAGGTCACAATTTTGGGCTTATGAGCTTATCCCGATTATAGCTTATCAAAGTTCATAAGTATTCACTATGTATATTCGGAAAAATTTCTCAAATGCGCTCTAAACTAACAAAGGGTCTTAAAGTTTCAATATAACTAATGGGCAGTACACCAATTTACTCGAAACCCAATATACTATAATAAAACAAATCATACATTAGGTATTAGCCTATAAAAGAGTGTTATTTTACAAAATGTTTGATCACGCCCATACAGAGGTGACACCGGACCTACATTTTCTTGACCTTGCAAGACCTTAGAGGATCTTATTGATTCCTCAAAGTCTACATATCCACCCCATGTTGCAAAAAGAGAGCAAAAATCACTAATCTATAAAGTAAAATGATATTTTTTTTGGGAAAAACATCAAACACAGGGTACTAATATTATGTCCAGTTTCTTTTGAGGCATCAAATGTTTTTTTTTTTTTTTTTTTTTTTTCATTAATTAAGACTATCCAACTTAACTAAAAGAACTTAAGTAGGTTTACAGATTACAAAAATGTGACCTGTCCAGTTAACTGCTACGGTAAACGAAGTAAAAAAAATCTATATCTTGATAAAAAAAAACGTAAGCTAGATAGCCTTAATTCCTGGATTAACTAAAAAAGTTTGATAACTCAAATGGAAATTGGAGATAAGTTTAATACCTTTTTATGCAATATTCTCTAATATTTACAGATTTAACTTGATGGTCGCTAAAGATGAGTTCAGGAAAGAATCCTACCAGCTACAGGAAGGGAGGAAGGAGTTGCATGCAGCCCTGCACACAGTTTCTTGAACCGTGGGGAAGACTGAATTTTTAACAACGGGAAGGACCCGCCGGATAGATCGATATCCCATGAAGATATTCGTTCCTGATGATCAACTCCTATATCTTCATCGCACCTCACCTGTTCTCGAGACATCAATGTATATAAATATACAGAACAACTTTACGAAATGGTTTCTTTGAATGAAGTTAAAATGTCACGTGATGTACCATTAGGCATCTCCATTTTGAGTTAGACCACTTGAAAGGATCCATATCACCAACACCGGGCACAACTTCAGGGTCTCACTAACATAGCCCTGTTGACCACAGAGAAAATGGATAAGTTTTAAATTTATTAGGTGTTGTAAAAGTGGCCAAATGGCTATTTGCACTTGTACTTTAACAAAGAAAAACTAAGAAAAGCAACACAGCAAGACCAAATTAAACTAAGATAACAATAATAAGTGACCCAATGTATTTGTGAGAGTATTGGCTTATATAGGAGAACTTGAAGAAATGCAAATTGAGTAGATTATATATCGAGGTAAATACCAGTTCAATACCAGTTTCGATATTACTTTAGCCCTGCCCATTTACTTTAAAATAAAGCTTTTGTTCAACTGAGCTGGATATATATAAGCTAATTTGCCTACAGTTTATAGTAGTACATAAATGACAGCAGGGTACTAACATCACTGTATATTAAGCACCATAAGATTCCAAGTAAAATGTAAGTCTCATTGCAAGGCCAGTTTGCCAAGTGAGTTAGCAGTGATAAGATTGATAATACTGACAGGACAAATGGAGTTTAGCAAAAATATTAAATATTAGGAAAAATTCAGAGGTGGTGAGAGCGACTGATCATACAGGTTGGATGATGGGTTAAATCGGGTCAACTTTTAGTATGGGTCAAAACAGCCCTGGTTGAGTTGGGTTGACCCACACAAGCTACTTAGTCCAACTTTGTAACACCCCCAATTCATGATGCAGCGGAATTCAACTTGGGTGTTACTCGTCGGCACAACAGTCATAATAATAGAAAACGATCTCTAACCGAGTCGTAATAAAAAGAGTTGTCATTCATATTATTCAAATATATCAAAGTTTACATAGTAAGGTCCCAAAATGATCCATTGTTTCAAAACACATCAATATAAAGTCTATGATGTTTTTATTGAATGACATAATAGTTTATAGCCTTCTTCCTTCGGTACTTGCCCTTCCGCTCCATTCTTGATTATCATGGACCTGAAATACATGCATAAGAGGTCAACACAAAGGTTGAGTGATATTCATAGAGTTTGTTTAACGGTTGAACACAATATGTTGGTAGTAAGAGTTAATTAGACTCATACTCATGTTAGAAAACAAAACAGTTATTATTATATACTAAGCTCATGCAACCAATACGTTAACGGGTACCAATATCAATCGGCGGTTATGTTGCCCCGGTAAGTACTTTGCCGTCATACTTAATGTTTTCAAATATAGTGCATTCGTTTGAACTAACTGCTCAAACAAATGGGATTCGTCAATCCCAATAGGCCTATTCACAATACTCGCGCTCACTAATACTAGTGATTAAATGGTTCATGATGGGGCCTAGGATTGGCAAGGTAGGTACTTAGTAATAATAAAACAATCAGGCAGCATACAGTTTCAAAGCATTGTGTTCGGTTTAAAAGTAGCATGTATTCCCCCCAAGGGTTTGTAAAACATTGAAGTAATGTAAAGCGGGACTATGAACTCACCTTAAGTACGATAGCAAGTAATGAAGGTGATGGTTGGATCGTGTAGGTTTCTACGAGCAACCTATAATAGAATGTTACGACTTAGGATTTGTGTAAAGAATATAACGGAGTGCCTATATATATATATATATCTTGCATTTAGTCCATGATGTGGTATGATGTATATTGTATGTCTTTGAAAGAAAAGATTCATGAACATGTATGTTTTGTATATCGTTTACTACCGTTCGGGCTGACATATTTCAGAAGTCATGTTAGTAAGCGTTCGAGGAGCCAGGACACTTTAACTCGTAAATCCACAACTCATCTCGACGGCTTACATAACGAACTCCTCACATGAGGCTCCCTACTATTGTAGTAGTTGATAAAGTATATAGATATAAGTTTTGATCCGAAAAAGTTACATGTCCGATATTTGGACAAACTTAGGAAAGTTTATAGTACATGAAGATTGTTATTAGGGTATGATTCATAAGTTTTGTATGACCATTTTTCTTGGTAAAATCTCATGGTTCCCTTTTAAGTGAAGTAGATCCAAATTGCTTGTTCATGTTATCGCCTAATTCATTGTTTCATGTTTACGCCTATGTAAGTTGGTATGGTCATTTCGTCATGGCCTAGCCATGACCTTTGGTCTTTGTTCCAAGGTCATGAGACACAACCTTGGCTCTAGCCATGGTGGTGGTCTTGTTTATAGGTCATGATAACTCTTGTTCCTTTGAAAGTATAACAATAGTATAGTGACTTAAAATATGTAAATAGCTGTTAAGAAACTGAGAAATATCTCACCCAGAAGGCGTTTTCAAGGCTCGAGCCTCTTTAATCCTGAATGAAAACGTGATTCCGGACAACTTTCGTGTTTTAACTTTTTCATGAATCGGATCAGAAAGGCCTCTTTTTTCGTGTTTTAGGTTCTGTCACAGAAGCTTTTTAGGCAGTTTTGCCGGAAATCTTTGGTAACTTCAAATCGCCATAACTTTTGACTCGTATACTCTTTTTAGGTGGTTCAAATTGCTATGGTTTCCTTGTTAGGTCCTCTACTACAATATGTAATAATCAAATATCATATTTTTACCATTTTGATCAGGTCTTACCAAGAAATTCATTAGTTTGCTTGTTTTAGTAACTTGTTTCAACAATTCATTATAACAACATCTTTTACTCATCTATATACATCATGGACATAAATACAACACATAATATAGCAAGAATAACATGTAAATGATATGAACATGATAAATAAACAAGAAGCATGTTAGGTTTAGGCTTACAACTTTTGGCTTTCAAAGATGAAAGGAAAGTAGCAAGTAAGGAAAAGAACTTTGATAGACTTGCTTCAACCCTTTTTCACTTCATGCAACCTTTCTACCCTTGGTATTCTTGAAAGATGGATGATGAAGATTGAGGTGAATTGAGTGGATTTAAACTCAAGAGAAATCACCAAGTATGTTAGGGTTTGGAAGAGTTTTGGTGAATAATAAGCTAACTAGGGTTTCTCTCTTGAACTAACTCTTGAACCTTGCAATAATTTAGAAGAAATAAAGCTATGGAGAGAGTGAATTGGGGTGTGGTATGGACGGAAAAACAACAAGGGGGGAGGGGGTATTTATACTCTCATGAGGAGGTTACATTTTATGACTAGTCAAAGCTTTCTAAGCACACTTGAACACATGGAACTCATCCAAGACATCATGACCTAGGATCAAGCCACACCAAGGGTGACTCCCCCCCCCCTAAGTCGGTTCACAAGGGATAAGGGGGGTGAGGTGGCTTCGCTTGATAATATCTAGATATTAAGATGAGTTTTGACTCCGGGAAATGCCAACCGTAAATGATTAGGCCTCAAAACGTAAAACCGGGTGTCGTAAAATTATGAAACTTTAAAGTATTGTTAGACATGTCCATATGTCCCATAATAAAATATAAAATGAGTGATAAGTTCCATTTGGGTGGTAAACCCTGCTAAAAACTGGAAACATGGGTCTAAAACGCGTAATACGTAAAATGTACGAATATTGCGTAAAATTGAGAAAAGTAAAATGTTACTTTTCTAATATGATAAAAATGATTTAAAATGATTTATAATGTCTAGACTGGGCTCAGTCTAGTGTCGGTTGGTATTAAATGTCTTTTAGACATCAAACCGTAAGCCTAAAAATCAAGGAATGATTTATAAAATCAATGAATGATTTTTAGTCAATGGAGGAGGGAAAAATATGTTGACTTATTTTAATAAGTTGAAAGCTCAAATCATCTTAGAAACGCGGTGCAGGTATAGGCTAAGGTTACGGCTGAGTAAAAACACTTAAAACTGAAAATTCAAGTTTTTCACGGCCGAAGTTTATTTTGGCCATGATTTTTCTCAGTCATGATTTATTCTCAAATAAATCATGAGTGTGTTAAACATTTTTCTGATGTGGGGTCACCTGACGGGGTCAAATTTCGTTGTGCGTAGAATTTCTGATTGTCGTTTTACCCTAAAACGTGTAATTCTGTGTAATTCCTTAATAACTTTCACGAAAATGATCTGACGAATGTCAAACATTTAAATTTCCATGGAAATGATTTATCACTCGAGAATATGAAATAAAAATCAACTTTCGGGAAAATTTCAGAAAGAAATGAATAGTAAAAATGAATAGTAACATGAATAGTAAAATTTTCCGGAAATAGAAATTAACCTGAAATTGCGAATTGTTACAGTCTCCACCCCATATGAGAGCTCCGTCCCGGAGATCAATTTACGTTGGAAGTAGAAGCTTCGTTGGTAAAAAGATGTGGGTATTTCTTACGTATCTGGTCCTCTCGTTCCCATGTGTATTCAGGACCACGTCGTGAGTTCCAACGAACTTTGATAATTGGTATACGGCTTTGTTTGAGTTGTTTGACCTCTCGGTCCATGATTTCTACGGGTTCCTCAACAAATTGAAGATCGTCATTGAGTTGAATTTCATCGAGTGGAATCACAAGTGATTCATCCGATAAGCATTTCTTTAGGTTAGATACATGGAAAGTGGGGTGTACACTACTGAGTTCTGATGGAAGCTCAAGTCTGTACGCCACAGGGCCAACCCTGGCTAGGATTTTGAATGGTCCAATGTATCTTGGGTTTAGTTTTCCTCGTTTACCGAATCGTATCAAGCCCTTCCAAGGCGATACCTTTAGCATAACCCTATCTCCGACTTGGAATTCTAGGGGTCTGCGTCGTGTGTCGGCATAACTTTTCTGTCGATCTCTTGCGGTTTGTAGCCGACTTCTAATTTGTACAATCTTTTCCGTTGTTTCTCGTATGAGTTCTGGTCCAGTGAGTTGAACTTCTCCCACTTCAGCCCAACAAGCAGGTGAACGACACTTTCGACCGTAAAGTGCTTCAAATGGAGCTGCTTTAATACTTGTATGATAGCTGTTGTTGTAGGAAAATTCGACTAATGGTAGATGAGTATCCCATCCTTTTCCAAAATCTATTATACAAGCTCGAAGCATGTCTTCAAGTGTTTGAATGGTTCGTTCACTCTGACCATCGGTCTGAGGATGGTACGCTGTACTCATGTCTAGATTTGTTCCAAAGGCGTCTTGGAGTGACTGCCAGAAATTGGAAGTAAATCTACCATCCCTGTCGGATATGATGGATATCGGTGCACCATGTCTTGAGACTATTTCTTTGACGTACAGTCAGGTTAGTTGTTCCATTTTGTAAGTCTCTTTGATTGGTATAAAGTGTGCGGATTTTGTGAGACGATCAACTATGACCCAGATGGAGTCATAACCACTTGATGTCTTTGGGAGCTTGGTAATGAAGTCCATAGTAATTCTTTCCCATTTCCACATAGGAATCTCTGGTTGTTGCAATGGACCGGATGGTTTTTGATGTTCGGCTTTTACTTTGGAGCAGGTAAGACACTTGCTAACATAAGTTGCAATGTCGGCTTTCATGTTCGGCCACCAATAGAGTATTTTAAGATCATGATACATTTTATCAGATCCTGGATGTATGGAGTATTTAGACTTGTGTGATTCATGCATGATCAAGTCTCGTAGGCCACCATAAAGTGGTAACCAACTTCGACCTTGGAAGCATAGAGTTCCATCTGAACGGGTTTCGAATTTCTTCTGTATCATGCCATCCAACTTTTCCTTTTGGATGTCTTCTTGTTTCACCGCCTCAGCTTGAGCGTGAAGGATTTGAGTAGGAAAGTTTGAATTTATGGTTAAAACTAAGGCTCGGACTCGTAGTGGTTTAACCCGTTCCTTTCGGCTCAGGGCGTCGGCTACTACGTTTGCTTTTCCTGGGTGGTAACGAATGTCGCAGTCATAATCACTAAGTAATTCCAACCAACGACGTTGTCGCATGTTTAGTTCTTTTTGGTTCAAAATGTGTTGTAGGCTTTTATGATCGGTGTACACAGTACATCTAGTACCGTATAGATAGTGCCTCCAGATTTTTAGTGCAAAGACTACGGCTCCTAACTCTAATTCATGAGTGGTGTAATTTTCTTCATGAACTTTGAGTTGTCTTGATGCATAAGCCATGACCTTATCGCGTTGCATCAACACAGCACCTAAACCTTGGTACGATGCATCACAATAGACTACAAAATCTTCGATCCCATCTGGCAATGCTAGGATAGGAGCACTACAAAGTTTTTGTTTAAGGGTTTGGAAAGCATTTTCTTCGTCTTCATCCCACACGTATTTCTTGTTTTTCTGAGTTAGCTTGGTCAAAGATTTTGCTATTGAAGAAAATCCTTCAATAAACCTTCAATAATACCCGGCTAGACCCAGAAATTGACGAATTTCTGTAGGTGTAGTTGGTGTTGGCCAATTTTTGATAGCTTCAATTTTAGCGGGATCGACATGTAAACCGGTCTTGTCAATCACATGCCCAAGGAATTGTACGGATTGAATCCAAAATTCACATTTGGAAAACTTTGCATACAATTTCTCTTCCTTGAGTAGTCCTAAAATTGTTCTCAGGTGTTCTTTATGTTCCTCTTCGTTTTTGGAATATATGAGAATGTCGTCTATGAATACGATCACGAATTTGTCCAAATATGGTTTACACACACGATTCATGAGATCCATGAATACTGCTGGTGCATTAGTTAACCCAAAGGGCATCACTTGGAATTCATGGTGACCATATCGTGTCCTAAAGGCTGTTTTTGGAATATCTTCATCACGAACTCTAACTTGGTGGTAACCTGACCGTAGGTCAATTTTTGAGTAATAGGTTGAACCTTGTAATTGATCGAATAAATCATCAATTCTTGGTAGTGGGTAACGGTTCTTTATGGTTAATTTGTTTAGCTCACGATAGTCAATACACATTCGTAATGACCCATCTTTCTTTTTCACGAACAAAACTGGAGCTCCCCAAGGTGAGGAACTGGGTCGAATAAATCCCTTGTCCGCAAGTTCTTGTAATTGATTTGATAGCTCTTGCATCTCTGAAGGTGCTAGCCGGTATGGTGCGCGGGCAACTGGCGCCGCTCCTGGTATTAAATCAATTCTGAACTCTATTTGACGATTTGGTGGTAGTCCGGGTAAGTCTTCTGGAAAGACTTCAGGAAACTCACGGGCAATAGGAACATCTTCGAGACGTTTTTCATCGGTTTTCTTTTCTGTTACGTGGGCTAAGAAAGCATAACATCCTTTCTCAATGTACTTCATGGTTTTGATACATGAGATGATGTTTATTCGAGTTCCACTTTGATCACCACGAATGATCAAAGTTTCATTGTCACATGGAATGTGCACAATTCTTTCACCACAAATAATGTTAGCTTGATGTTTAGACAACCAATCCATGCCAATAACTACATCAAAACTTCCGAGTTCAATTGGCATAAGATTGATGTCAAAGGGGTGGTCTAAGAGATTAAGGGTACAGTTTGGGATTACGGTATTGGTATTTACTAAGTCACCGGTAGCTAGCTCAATATTATAACTAGTGGTTAAAGTGATTGATGGAATATCAAGTAACGGCGCAATTCTAGTAGATATAAAGCTCATATCAGCACCAGAATCGAATAATACTTTAACAGGAATATTATTGAGTAAGAACGTACCGGTAACCACGTTCGGGTCCTGGTGTGGTTCTTCTTTTCCCATGACATAGGCTCTACCACGAGCACCTCCGCCTTGGGGTCCTTGGTTTTGAGGACAGTTGTTCTTATAGTGTCCCCTTTCACCACACCCAAAACATG
The DNA here is from genome assembly GCA_030686995.1 of Artemisia argyi. Classification (NCBI taxonomy): domain Eukaryota; kingdom Viridiplantae; phylum Streptophyta; class Magnoliopsida; order Asterales; family Asteraceae; genus Artemisia; species Artemisia argyi. The sequence goes on from CM060702.1 coordinate 1,025,519, forward strand.
TAACTATGGGCTGTGTGTTAGCCCCAGTAGCTATACCCTTGCCTCTACAATCTTTGGCAAGATGTCCGGGCTTTTGGCACTTGTGGCATTTGGCCGGGCAAGGACCTTCGTGATGGTAATTGCACTTGGTACATTGTGGTTGATTACCAACGTACTTACCACCAGCTGGTGCAGCAACATAAGCCGTCGCGGCTTCCTGTCTCTTGTTCTGTTGATTGTGATGGTTGTTGTTTCGGGTTTGGTTGTTGTTGTTATTATTCCCACGGTTACCATCATATGGTCGTTTGTTGTTGTTGTTCTTGTTGTTGTTGTTGTTACGGTAGTTGGAGTTGTTGGTGTTGTTGGCATTGCTGTTGTTGGTGTTGTTGGTGTTGTTGTTGGTGTTGAGGTTGTTTTGCTTGCAGGTTTCCGACATACGTACCACTTGATCCATGAGGCTACGGGACATCCGCATAGCCTCATCAAGTTCTTTGGGATTTGCCGAAGTCACATTCCCCTGTATGCTTGAGGGAAGTCCCCAAATATACCTTTCCAACAATTTTTCCTTTGTGGAAACCATTGTTGGACAAAGTATCCTCAGTTCCTGGAATCTACGGTTGTAGGTCATGATATCATTTCCCTTAACCGTATGATCCCAGAACTCAACTTCCAACTTTTGCATCTCACTGCGTGGACAGTATTCCTTGATCATCATTTGTTTCAAATTAGCCCAAGTAATTTTGTAGGCATTCTCAATGCCCATGGGTTGAGCAATTGAGTTCCACCAGGACAACGCCTCATTCAACAAAGTACTCGTGGCATACTGAACTTTATCCCCCTCGATACATTTACTAACCAAGAACACCGACTCCGCCTTTTCGAACCAACGGGTCAAACCTACAGCCCCTTCAGTACCCTTGAATTTGATGGGTTCACATTTCAGGTAGGAAATGAACGAGCAACCCTTTGGTACTGTAGTAACATTGGTCAACGGAGGGGTAGGTCCTCCAAGGTTAAGACTGGCAATTCTTGCAGCTTCTGCAGCTATTGCAGCTTCCGCAGCAGTGGCGGCTTCTGCGGCTGCTGCAGCATCAGCAGCTGCTGCAGCATCAGCGGCGGCTGCAGCATCAGCAGCACCAGCAGCTGTGGCGGTTTCTGCAGCTGCTGCAGCTACGGCTGCTCGTTCCGCGATAAGTGCTGCATTGACACTATCCTTTACCAGTTTGCGGATGGCAGCTTGCGTCATCGTTGGTGGGGTCTTTTTCTTTGGCGCCATGATTCTATTGTTCAAAAGATACGGTGTAATTAGAGAGTTGTGAAATGAGCACAATTTGATAAGGATGATAGGATAATAATGTTGAAACTTAAAAGCAACACATGATAGTATATAAAACAAGAGTTTTATTTATATAACGTTGTTTTACAAAATCAAACTTATTACAAGTTCATTCAAAACTTACTAACTGATACTTTCAGTTAGTAATTACAACGTTGTACAAAAGCTAACTAGTACTATAACACTAGTCTAACGTCGGTTGGGAGGTTGTTGTTGTCCGGTCGGATTATTATTTCCGCGTGTTGCTAACACATCTACACTTTCATTTGGACGGTATTCTTTGACATCCTTTCGGTATAGCCTTTGTTGTATGGAACTCATTTGAGTTTGCATCCCACACAAATCGTTCTTAAGCTGATACCTGTCAAAGTTTGCAACATCTAACCGGATTTCGGCGGTATTTAGGCGGTTAAGTAGTTTATGAATTTGAACCGCATCCTGTTCTTTGGCCCTCTCAACCAAAGTGAGTCTATCCTTGACATTATCCAAGCCCGTCAAAGGATTTAAGACTACTTCCCCAACATGAGTCGAGTCACTCTTCACGTAGCTCATGTCAAGCTTAAACCAATATAGGTCGTCTCGAGCATTCATGGCATCTATTCTGGCAGAATTTACCTTGGATATGTAGTCGTTCATTTGACTTGCCATATTTTGAACTTTGAGTTGGGTTAGGTTGAGAGCTTGTTTCAAAGAGTAGATTTCGTATTGAGCTGAGTTTGCGAACATATGTGTAGATGTAGATGTTCCGCCGGTTTGGTAAGTAGATTTCGGAACTTGAGCTGGAGTGGTACGGTCAGATTCGGATGAAATTGGTGAAACCGGAGGTGGAGATGTTAATGGTGATAGATGTGGCACCACTAATAGTTCCTCCGCTTCCTCATCGATGCCTTCGATGTCAACATCCATTTCAGGATCCTCTTCGTACTCATCGATGTTTATTTCCATATCCATTTCAGGATCTTCGTCCGAATCTACATCTAAATCCTCGTAAGGTTCTTCCTCGTCGTCGTAGTCAATTGGTTCAAAGTAAGGATCATCGGGTCCGGGAAGAATTGGTAAATACTCGGGCATAGCAGGAAGATGATCGGGAGATGGAGGTGCGGACATGATGTCTACAATTAGTATTATGATGTCAAAAATAATCAAATGTTTATGGAAAATGCTCAAACTAAGGAAATGTGCATATAACAATATACAAATATGTTCATATAGCATAGCATGTGTAATAAGTCCATAATCTTCTGGAGGATGGAAGGCACGAAGAGCGGAAGGCTATAAAAAAGTTTTTGCTTGTTATTGTAGTTATAGTTTAGGTCTCACTTAGACCCGTTTCTCTATAACCATGGCTCTGGTACCAATCTGTAACACCCCCAATTCATGATGCAGCGGAATTCAACTTGGGTGTTACTCGACGGCCCAACAGTCATAATAATAGAAAACGATCTCTAACCGAGTCGTAATAAAAAGAGTTGTCATTCATCTTATTCAAATATATCAAAGTTTACATAGTAAGGTCCCAAAATGATCCATTGTTTCAAAACACATCAATATAAAGTCTATGATGTTTTTATTGAATGACATAATAGTTTATAGCCTTCTTCCTTCGGTACGTGCCCTTCCGCTCCATTCTAGATTATCATGGACCTGAAATACATGCATAAGAGGTCAACACAAAGGTTGAGTGATATTCATAGAGTTTGTTTAACGGTTGAACACAATATGTTGGTAGTAAGAGTTAATTAGACTCATACTCATGTTAGAAAACAAAACAGTTATTATTATATACTAAGCTCATGCAACCAATACGTTAACGGGTACCAATATCAATCGGCGTGATGCGTGGGAATCGCACATTGCTTTACCTCTCGAGGGATCTCGCGAGGTTTACAACCCCCACCAGGCAGTGTACCTGATCGTTGTAGTATAGTATAGTGACAAGTACCGGGGGATTGATCGTTCAGCTTAGGAATAGTGTCGCTAGGATTAGAAAACCTAATTAATAGTTCTAGAGATGAAAGATGATTATTTTTGTGTTTTTATATTTTTATGAAAGCAAGTAAAATCTCGGGTTTTGAAGGAGTGGGCGGAATTAGTTGCTATTCAACTAACCCAAAACTAAGATGCAATCAAAATAAAATACTAAAAATGAAATTAAACTAATATTAAACTAAGGTTGTGAGCAGTATGTGGAGAAATTGTGTTTACTTAGACTTCATTACTCCCTAGATATCTTTTACATGTTAATTACTTGTTATACTTGTATGGATGACGGATTGTATTCCTTAATACCATTCGTGGGGTGGCATACATAACTCCCCAACTCTATGAGCTCTTATCTCCTCCTACACCATGACCCAGCACAACTATAGGGATTGTAAACAGTGGCTCATGCATTAAATACAACCAATAAAGACCTAGTACGCCTCGGTTCATGTTTCTTAAGACGTTCAAGCATGTTACCATTGGAGATCTGCCAGTTTTCTTAAGCCTAACATATAATATCATTCATCCAAGAACAAGAATAGACAAGTAATCAACACATAATCAACATCTAGGTTTCATTAGATCTAAGCAAACACAAAGAGAATCTAGCCTAGCATAGTAGAATTAAGATAAGAACAAAAGATAAACAACCAACACATAGACATATTGATTGAATTAAGAGTATACTTATCTCAATTACAATGCAAGGTCTCAAGGGTTTGGAACCCTTGAAAAACCTGTAAAAGAGGCACCAAAATCGTCTTTAGGGTTTCACCAAAACTTCTCTCTTTTAATGAAAAAACTAGAAAACTATATATAGGAAAATCGTTCTGACGGTGTCAAGAGTTAAATCTGACGCCGTCAACTTGCCGCCTTAAACTTCCTCGGACGCCCTAGATCCACTTGTGACGGCCTATGTGACGCCGTCACCACCTACGGTAAATTAATCTTGGCCACTTTGACGCCGTCATCTACTCATCTGACGCCGTCACCAGCTACGGTAAAATATTCATCTTGTCTGACGCCGTCAAGACCCAAGTCGTGACGCCGTCACCTTGTATTTCCAGATTGGATTTTTGGTACTTTGTAGTTTTCTTCACTTTATGCTCCAAAAACGTCCAAAATAGCCTCTTTTCCAGAATTCACTCTCCAAACACCTAAAATCACAAAAGGAACGATTTAGGGCAATATTTGATCAAATAAAGTCGGATTCGGGCTTAAATGACCCCCTAAAAACGGATCATTTTTCGCCTCATCATATACCCTTACACTTGAGATTTGCTTGTCCTCAAGCAAATGAGCTTTTATTCTACTCAAAAGACAAGTTAGGGGTCATTTAACACTAATATAAAAGTAATTACAACAAATAATCGTTCCACAAAAGACCAATAGACAAGCACGGAGGTCATACACAAGCACCTCACAAATAGTGTTTAGATACTCACATCTCTCGGGTATAATAAAGTAATATAACATTATGGAAATGGAAGATATCTCTCACTACCTGTCATAGCAAAATAGATTACCATAGGCTTGGGAAAGGATCAAACCTCCACCACATGGCGTAAGCACCTAGGATAAACTATCAAAGAGGTCTTTTAAAGGGTTATAACGTTAGGTGTAGGGATATGAATTACGCGGTTTTGTTGGATAAAGGGAATTTTACTGGTGGCGAGTTAACAATCTTAGTAAATTACATGTACAAAATGGCGTTGCTAAGCCAAGACTAGACTCGACTTAAGCTAATAAATGAAAAATAACAAAAACATAAAATGAACATAGAATAAAAACGGGATGGTAGTCCGTATGTTTTTTTTTCTCTTTTCTTTTCTATTTTTTTTCTTTCTTTTTCTTGATTTTTTCGATTTTTTTTTTTTTTTTTTTTTTAATTTTTTTCTTTTTCTTGATTTTTTGATTTTTTTTTTTTTTTTTTTTTTTTTTTTTGCATACACTCTTACCCTACCATCCAAAATAATACATCATAGGGGTTTGAGCAATCCCCTTACACTTGAATCTTTACATACTTTACATTAAACTAATCTAATGACTCGAATTAAGAAAATCAAAACACTTGGAGCACTTTTAAGATTAACGTACATATGGGGGTAATAATATGATGTTCTTCCCCATTACTCCATAAAATAAGTACTTACCCATGAGTCCCAATCGTCCCAAAACAATATGTACAAGGATATGACTCGACTTAGCAACCATGTAATCAATTAGAAAGTTAACCTAGGGTTTAACAAATAACAATAATGCACTAAAAATGAGCGCATACACGGAAGGCTAAGGCGATTTGGTTGTACATTTAAGTGGGGTGTAACAAATTCTTCCTTTAAGTAAAATGCTTAAAGTTAGAAACGAAAAGATAGGCTCAGAGGGGTGTACTAGGGGTATCGTGTACTAAAAATGAGTACAACGCTAAGGGTGTGGGAAAAATTAGTTGACTTAACTAGCCAAGTAATATGACTTAAATGGTCAAGTAATTATGATACGGGTTTAACACAAGGGTGATCCTAATGCCTCTTATCATGTAGTAAATCCTACCACACGAATGTAGTCTCACTAGCGGTCTCGGGATGCATCACTAACGCAAGTTCTGGAATCTAAATGCTACCGGTACACTCATAAGCACTAATAATAAATGCTTTTCCTATCAAATCTAAAGGCGAACCTCACATTTTTGGGTGGAAAATTTTTCTGAATATACGGTTATGTGCTAGTCATACAACCTCCTATCCATGAGACGCTTGCTATGGCTAAAGTTTCACTCCTAAATGTTGTAAAAAATTTTAAATTTGGCGCTAAAATTAGACTAACAAGTATTTCTCATAGTTTTATTACTCATCTACTATCAAACGAAACAAACTCAAGCGAAAGTGCATATGTAAGGTATCATCTTTTTACCCCCCCCCCCCTTACACTTAGGATGAACATTGTCCCCAATGTTCAAATAAAGAATGTAAAAGTTAAGAAGTAAAGAGAATGAAATCAAATACTCCCCTGATTCGCTCGGTATGGATTTTAGGTTAGCCAAGTTAAATCTTCCTCCAAGAAAATGAACAATCAAAGCTTCCCATCTAGAATATAAATCATCTTCTTGTCTTAAATAACCTGTAGATCCTGACAAAAGTAGACAAGGCAACCTCGCGTAAAATCAGCGGCATCCTATATAAGTTTCTAAATCCTAGAAAACAAAGTAAGATATAATGCTTGTGGAATGAAGTTTGCAGATTTCCTGGAGATTATAAAACTTAATAAATCACAAAAAACATAAGACTCCGTTAGAAAAACAAAACTGGTAAAATTTCCAGATTTTTGACTCCTGACGCCGTCAAGAGCAATTCCTTGACGCCGTCAGAATGGACCTGCAGAAATCTTTATGTTAAGTTTCCGGAAAATTTCTGGAAAAATCTTGTCCTACTTCCTGGAAAAATCCTGCAAAACTTCATTATGACTCAATACAAGCATTTGACTCTAACAATTACGAATATACATGTTCATTAAATATTGTGGAGAATCATGATCGGTTTGTTTCTTAAAAACATATTTGGGGTTTCCCCTTACACTTATCTTTTGCAAAAATACCTTTAGGTTGAAGTTAAGACTAGGCCAAACAACATAATAAAGTATTTCCACATTCTAATTGAGAAACATGATCAACCAACAATAAAAATAAAACATTCATACGGAAGCAAATAACAATCAAACAAATAAAATCACACAAAACATGGGTTGCCTCCCAAGAAGCGCTTTTCTTTATTTACGAGTCTTGTAGCTAGACTCAAAGTTGTGGGTTACTACGTGATTTCATCATTAGTTCTACTATCTAGGTCATCCTCTAAACTAATGTCGCTCATAGTGTAAGTACTTTGGATCTTCAAATTCAAAAACATCCCGTCGATACTTAGAGCCAAGCTTACTAACATCCTCAAAGAACCCACAAGATAAATCAGAAACATTTCTACAACCTCTTCTAACATCGTCATCGCACAAGACAAGTTGAGAACTCATCATATCGAGCCCGTCGCAATCTATCTCCCTAAGGTCCCTTCTTTTGTATGGCGTTTGGTATGAAATCCTCCTGATCCCATCAGTGAAAGTCATGATTCCGTTCAAGTCATCCATTATCAACTTAGTGATTTCACAAAAGGGTGCTCCAAATACGACTTGCGATAGCCTAGGGTCAACAAAGTCCTCTATGTTGTCCACAATCGTGAACTCCATAGGGAATGCCATATTTCCTATGAAGACTTGGATTTCATGATCCTTACCAACCACTTTCTCTCCCTTGTAAATCATCCCCCATCTGCAGATATTGTTATAATGAAATAATGACATGAAATTCTTTGGCAGGAACACATTAATGTATACGTTCTCGAAGTACTTGTGACCGATCATGCAAGGGATTTTTAGGTTATTCGGATCACGTCGTTTGATCTTTTTCAACTCTCCATCCTTTGATCCGTATGGACTCCCCTCAAGGGAGGGACGATACTCATAAACTTCCTCACCATCCCTACGAAAAATTACCGTTCTAACACCATTGGTGAGTAATACACTACCATCTTTCTCGTCAAGGATTGCCCCCGATTCATTGATAAATGGCATCCCAAAAACAAGGTTGGTCAATGTTTGATTAGCTAGAGGGTCCACGTCATCAATCACGGTGAGGTCAGTATTGTAATCAAGTTCTCCAATCCTAATTGATACATTCTCTATTACTTTCTTGCACACAACGTGCTCTGGGAAGGTTTTGTGGTATAGAGAAAGTGGGATTACGCTGACTGGGAAGCTAGGATCTACATGGCTATTAATTAAGACCTTTCCCTCAATGGTACAGGGGATTTTGAAAAGCTTAGAGTCGTTCCCCTCGGTTTGATTTCTATCTATACTTGTAACATTCTCTAGTTCGGATTCTTTTATAACAGATTTGCTCAAAATGGTTGGGTCTTTCTCCTGTTCCTCCGATGTCTCGTTCCAATCATCCGGTCTGTCGGATTTCTGCATGGTGCACTGCTTGGGTGAGTTGGTAGGTTTCCTCGCCGGAGCGTGGTCACCCTTTGGTGCCTCATCCTTTGCTGTCTGACTGAGGTTGTCAGTTTGTTGTTGGGTTGGATTGGGTGCTGCAGCTGATACTGTGGTGATGGTGTTTACAAAGTGGATTGGTCCAGAGGGGTTGATAGGTCCTTTCTCGTTAGGGGATAGATGTTTGAATAGCTTGCTAGGACTTTTTATTTTTACAGGGGAGGCTGGTGGACTCATGATGGTAGCAGACTTAACCTCATCAACGTGAATGGGCTTATTATCAATATGCTCTTTGATAGCAGTCAACAGATTACGAATCTTGTTGTTCACGTCGGCCTGCTGTTGTTTGAATTTTGCCTCGAGTGTAGTAAGTTGCAGTTCTTGAGAAAGAATGAATTTTTTTAGATCATCTTCACAGCTTTGCCTAGGGGTATTTTGTGACGGAAAATGTTCGGACCAAGTGAGCGGTGAGGAGTCATTAAATGATACACTTCGTGTTTGGTACCCTCTAAAATTAGGTTTATCCTTCCATGCCTCATATGCCTCGGCAGAAGTTCGAGGGCCCTGCCCTACGTGTGATGATGTGAATTCGTTATAAGCACGTTTTGGAAGTTCCATGCAGTTGTAGGTCTCATGAGGGCCATTGCACAGTTTGCATGTAGAAGCGATTCTGCTTACTTGGCTTGAAGGCTTATGAGTTTCGTAAGATTTCATGAGAGACTTGACTCGACCTTCAAGTTCCATGATCCTACGGTCGGGAGTGCTTGAATTGTTCGAAGGCAAAGATATTGCCTTGATCGATTTGTTCAAATCACGGGGATCATCCCAACTTTCGTTGTCATAGAGAGCAAGATCTTCTATGAGTTCCCATGATTGTTCCGCACTAAGATCACGTAGCTTACCACCGGCCGATTGGTCAATGGTTCGCCTCGTGGGGTTGTCGATATGGTCATAAAAGATTTGGACTTGGAGCCAAAGATCTATGCCATGATGAGGGACTTTTTGGAGTAAGTCCTTGAAACAAGTCCATGCTTCATAAAGAGATTCATTTTGACGTTGTTGGAACATCAAGATGTCATTCCTAAGTTTAGTAGTTCTCCCCGGTGGGAAAAATTGAGCAAGGAAACGAGTGGTGAGATCATCCCATGTGGTGATGGATCCCGCGGGTAAATGCTCAAGCCATTGACTAGCTTGATCCCGTAGAGAGAATTGGAATAGGCGTAAACGGGTAGTCTCTCTAGTTTCAACACCTAGGTCTATGGAATCTACGATTTTGAGGAAGTCCTTAAGGTGTTGGTTTGGATCTTCGGAACGAAGTCCATGGAATGCACATCCGCTTTGCACCAACCAGATGGTGTCGGATCGCAAGGGGGTCACATTGGCTCCGGTGAGCTCAATGGTGTTTCGGTAGCCTTGGTGGCTAGGTCGGGAATACTCTCCTAAGGTTCGGGGCCTAAGGGGTTCTAGTGGTGGGTTTTGTTGTGGTGGGATGATGGGTTCAAAGATGTTACCACCTTCCATGATGTCGGATGGTAAAGAGTTACGAACAAAGGCACGAAGAAATAAGATAGACTAAAGAAAACCTAAAAATAAAAATAAAATCTTACTAGAAAGGAATCTAGCAAGTAGACCTAATAAAAAGAAATCCTAACCTAGACAATAACTATTCCCCAGGCTGCGGCGCCAAAAACTTGATGCGTGGGAATCGCACCTTGCTTTACCTCTCGAGGGATCTCGCGAGGTTTACAACCCCCACCAGGCAGTGTACCTGATCGTTGTAGTATAGTATAGTGACAAGTACCGGGGGATTGATCGTTCAGCTTAGGAATAGTGTCGCTAGGATTAGAAAACCTAATTAATAGTTCTAGAGATGAAAGATGATTATTTTTGTGTTTTTATATTTTTATGAAAGCAAGTAAAATCTCGGGTTTTGAAGGAGTGGGCGGAATTAGTTGCTATTCAACTAACCCAAAACTAAGATGCAATCAAAATAAAATACTAAAAATGAAATTAAACTAATATTAAACTAAGGTTGTGAGCAGTATGTGGAGAAATTGTGTTTACTTAGACTTCATTACTCCCTAGATATCTTTTACATGTTAATTACTTGTTATACTTGTATGGATGACGGATTGTATTCCTTAATACCATTCGTGGGGTGGCATACATAACTCCCCAACTCTATGAGCTCTTATCTCCTCCTACACCATGACCCAGCACAACTATAGGGATTGTAAACAGTGGCTCATGCATTAAATACAACCAATAAAGACCTAGTACGCCTCGGTTCATGTTTCTTAAGACGTTCAAGCATGTTACCATTGGAGATCTGCCAGTTTTCTTAAGCCTAACATATAATATCATTCATCCAAGAACAAGAATAGACAAGTAATCAACACATAATCAACATCTAGGTTTCATTAGATCTAAGCAAACACAAAGAGAATCTAGCCTAGCATAGTAGAATTAAGATAAGAACAAAAGATAAACAACCAACACATAGACATATTGATTGAATTAAGAGTATACTTATCTCAATTACAATGCAAGGTCTCAAGGGTTTGGAACCCTTGAAAAACCTGTAAAAGAGGCACCAAAATCGTCTTTAGGGTTTCACCAAAACTTCTCTCTTTTAATGAAAAAACTAGAAAACTATATATAGGAAAATCGTTCTGACGGCGTCAAGAGTTAAATCTGACGCCGTCAACTCGCCGCCTTAAACTTCCTCGGACACCCTAGATCCACTTGTGACGGCCTATGTGACGCCGTCACCACCTACGGTAAATTAATCTTGGCCACTTTGACGCCGTCATCTACTCATCTGACGCCGTCACCAGCTACGGTAAAATATTCATCTTGTCTGACGCCGTCAAGACCCAAGTCGTGACGCCGTCACCTTGTATTTCCAGCTTGGATTTTTGGTACTTTGTAGTTTTCTTCACTTTATGCTCCAAAAACGTCCAAAATAGCCTCTTTTCCAGAATTCACTCTCCAAACACCTAAAATCACAAAAGGAACGATTTAGGGCAATATTTGATCAAATAAAGTCGGATTCTGGCTTAAATGACCCCCTAAAAACGGATCATTTTTCGCCTCATCACGGCGGTTATGTTGCCCCGGTAAGTACTTTGCCGTCATACTTAATGTTTTCAAATATAGTGCATTCGTTTGAACTAACTGCTCAAACAAATGGGATTCGTCAATCCCAATAGGCCTATTCACAATACTCGCGCTCACTAATACTAGTGATTAAATGGTTCATGATGAGGCCTAGGATTGGCAAGGTAGGTACTTAGTAATAATAAAACAATCAGGCAGCATACAGTTTCAAAGCATTGTGTTCGGTTTAAAAGTAGCATGTATTCCCCCCAAGGGTTTGTAAAACATTGAAGTAATGTAAAGCGGGGCTATGAACTCACCTTAAGTACGATAGCAAGTAATGAAGGTGATGGTTGGATCGTGTAGGTTTCTACGAGCAACCTATAATAGAATGTTGCGACTTAGGATTTGTGTAAAGAATATAACGGAGTGCCTATATATATATCTTGCATAGTCCATGATGTGGTATGATGTATATTGTATGTCTTTGAAAGAAAAGATTCATGAACATGTATGTTTTGTATATCGTTTACTACCGTTCGGGCTGACATATTTCAGAAGTCATGTTAGTAAGCGTTCGAGGAGCCAGGACACTTTAACTCGTAAATCCACAACTCATCTCGACGGCTTACATAATGAACTCCTCACATGAGGCTCCCTACTATTGTAGTAGTTGATAAAGTATATAGATATAAGTTTTGATCCGAAAAAGTTACATGTCCGATATTTGGATAAACTTAGGAAAGTTTATAGTACATGAAGATTGTTATTAGGGTATGATTCATAAGTTTTGTATGACCATTTGTCTTGGTAAAATCTCATGGTTCCCTTTTAAGTGAAGTAGATCCAAATTGCTTGTTCATGTTATCGCCTAATTCATTGTTTCATGTTTACGCCTATGTAAGTTGGTATGGTCATTTCGTCATGGCCTAGCCATGACCTTTGGTCTTTGTTCCAAGGTCATGAGACACAACCTTGGCTCTAGCCATGGTGGTGGTCTTGTTTATAGGTCATAATAACTCTTGTTCCTTTGAAAGTATAACAATAGTATAGTGACTTAAAATATGTAAATAGCTGTTAAGAAACTGAGAAATATCTCACCCAGAAGGCGTTTTCAAGGCTCGAGCCTCTTTGTTCCTGAATGAAAACGTGATTCCGGACAACTTTCGTGTTTTAACTTTTTCATGAATCGGAGCAGAAAGGCCTCTTTTTGCGTGTTTTAGGTTCTGTCACAGAAGCTTTTTAGGCAGTTTTGAAATCTTTGGTAACTTCAAATCGCCATAACTTTTGACTCGTATACTCTTTTTAGGTGGTTCAAATTGCTATGGTTTCCTTGTTAGGTCCTCTAATACAATATGTAATAATCAAATATCATATTTTTACCATTTTGATCAGGTCTTACCAAGAAATTCATTAGTTTGCTTGTTTTAGTAACTTGTTTCAACAATTCATTATAACAACATCTTTTACTCATCTATATACATCATGGACATAAATACAACACATAATATAGCAAGAATAACATGTAAATGATATGAACATGATAAATAAACAAGAAGCATGTTAGGTTTAGGCTTACAACTTTTGGCTTTCAAAGATGAAAGGAAAGTAGCAAGTAAGGAAAAGAACTTTGATAGACTTGCTTCAACCCTTTTTCACTTCATGCAACCTTTCTACCCTTGGTATTCTTGAAAGATGGATGATGAAGATTGAGGTGAATTGAGTGGATTTAAACTCAAGAGAAATCACCAAGTATGTTAGGGTTTGGAAGAGTTTTGGTGAATAATAAGCTAACTAGGGTTTCTATCTTGAACTAACTCTTGAACCTTGCAATAATTTGGAAGAAATAAAGCTATGGAGAGAGTGAATTGGGGTGTGGTATGGACGGCAAAACAACAAGGGGGGAGGGGGTATTTATACTCTCATGAGGAGGTTACATTTTATGACTAGTCAAAGCTTTCTAAGCACACTTGAACACATGGAACTCATCCAAGACATCATGGCCTAGGATCAAGCCACACCAAGGGTGACTCCCCCCCCCCTAAGTCGGTTCACAAGGGATAAGGGGGGTGAGGTGGCTTGGCTTGATAATATCTAGATATTAAGATGAGTTTTGACTTCGGGAAATGCCAACCGTAAATGATTAGGCCTCAAAACGTAAAACCGGGTGTCGTAAAATTATGAAACTTTAAAGTATTGTTAGACATGTCCATATGTCCCATAATAAAATATAAAATGAGTGATAAGTTCCATTTGGGTGGTAAACCCTGCTAAAAACTGGAAACACGGGTCTAAAACGCGTAATACGTAAAATGTACGAATATTGCGTAAAATTGAGAAAAGTAAAATGTTACTTTTCTAATATGATAAAAATAATTTAAAATGATTTATAATGTCTAGACTGGGCTCAGTCTAGTGTCGGTTGGTATTAAATGTCTTTTAGACATCAAACCGTAAGCCTAAAAATCAAGGAATGATTTATAAAATCAATGAATGATTTTTAGTCAATGGAGGAGGGAAAAATATGTTGACTTATTTTAATAAGTTGAAAGCTCAAATCATCTTAGAAACGCGGTGCAGGTATAGGCTAAGGTTACGGCTGAGTAAAAACGCTTAAAACTGAAAATTCCAGTTTTTCACGGCCGAAGTTTATTTTGGCCATGATTTTTCTCAGTCATGATTTATTCTCAAATAAATCATGAGTGTGTTAAACATTTTTCTGATGTGGGGTCACCTGACGGGGTCAAATTTCGTTGTGCGTAGAATTTCTGATTGTCGTTTTACCCTAAAACGTGTAATTCTGTGTAATTCCTTAATAACTTTCACGAAAATGATCTGACGAATGTCAAACATTTAATTTGCCATGGAAATGATTTATCACTCGAGAATATGAAATAAAAATCAACTTTCGGGAAAATTTCAGAAAGAAATGAATAGTAAAAATGAATAGTAACATGAATAGTAAAATTTTCCGGAAATAGAAATTAACCTGAAATTGCGAATTGTTACAAACTTTCTAATACCTGTATGGAAGATTAGTTCATGACATATATTTACAAAACGAATATCATTACAGTTATAAATTTATAATCTAAAATAGAAAAATAAAATCGCTTAAGGAAATTGTTTGCATTGATATTAGACTTGGGGCAACTTTCAATCCGTTTGACCCATTTGACCCATTCCCACTGTTACCTGCTCGATCTGTTTGGAATTCATTTATATTACCCATTCGACCCATTAAATATCAAATATAACCCAAACTGACCATTCATAAGTAAAGGGATCGAAATTTCCAACTCTAATTTTCTGTATTACAATATCTTAATCAAAATTAGTACATAACTTGTTCTTTCTAGCAATTCAGTGTCTTATTTGACTTCATTGTCTAACAATAGGTTTGTGCTGAGCTCTTCACCACGTTAATATAATAATATCAGTGGCTTGCATATCATTGAGTTGTTTTATAACAATATCATTGTAGACATTGATCCTTCATTATGGGCGCAATATTTTATGCATCAACTTTTTATCGCTGATGACTTTGAGAAACATGGAATAGAGCAAAACTTCATCAAATATTTGTGAAAATAAAATACTCAATATAAGGAGAAGAAAAGTAACAAATATATAGTGAAATTGGAAGCAATGCATATAAATACACTACAAAAACAACCACTAAATGGCATAGTAGTAAGGTCCTTGGTTTCCTCACAGGGTTCAAACATCGCTATGTGTACATTTGGGGGTGGCTAGGGAAGGGTCAGAAACGGTCATCGATTAACCCGGTGAGGCCACGTATATATAAGTCAAAAAGGCCCCCCTTCCCGTGTAACATGAGAGGGAAAACCTTATCCATTTTCCCGTTATATGGATAAATGCAAGTCATTGACAATGAATTTATGGAAATACACGTCAGGTACTTGGACACTCATAATATGGTAAAACACACCAATGGAATCATTATAATGCTTAATCTGAGACTCAAAGCCACCATAAAATTGTCTATACCAAGGCAACTACTTTCTATAGTAATGGCAAATGATAACCTACATTCAGTTAATGTGGTTAAAATAAACTCATCATACGGTTTTACATATATATCTAGTCATCAGTTAAAACCTAATAATGCGTGGTAACAAAAATCAATTAGTGGACAAGAAAGGATAATCTCAGATAAACAAACCCACAAACCTTAATAAAAATCAATAATCTCCTACATGATATACGGACTTTAATCAATTGATCAAGTCACCAAAACTGAAGCATAGGTTCGAGTTTCAAGAACCCTAGTTTCGGGTCTCTTCAATAATCGAAACAGGATAATGATTCAATCAATCAATTTGACCTAAGAATAATGAATCAAAATTTTTGGTACATTGGTTTGGGGTTATGTGAAGTAGAAGTAGAAAATCGATTGAGCTAATTCCAAAAACACCCCACAAGTACAACTTCACTCACCCTATATACCCCAAAATTTTCAGTTTTCTTCAAATACCCCAGGGGCGATTTTCTCCCAAAAATTCTTGGGCGACTCTCACATATTTGGAACAAGTGTCCCTATCCTTGGGCCCACTATGTACTTTCATAGTACTAGTTATCCAAGTTATTTTTTGGGCGACTGGGCCCACATTTTTTTGGCGACTTGGCTTTTTTGACTTTTAATTAACTACATTTTTTGTCTTTGTAATTTGGTTGGTATTTCATTTTTGATCCTTGTGATTTTCATCTTTTCGTCCAAGATTTAACACGCACCACCACCACCGGATCTTTTAACCCACATACAAATTTCCAATCTTTTATTCATTACATCAAAAACCCACCAATAGCATATGATTGATTCATTCATTCATTTATTGCTTACTACTGTAGTAAAACTATCTTACTAATAAAAACACTTTTGCTATTATAATGCACTAGCAGATTTACATACCAATTCTAATATCACACAAGATACAACATCCAAATCACAAGTTACAACTTCAAATTAAATACCAAACTCAAATACCCAATCAAATCTTTCATCTATTCAAAAATATTACACATCGATACCTTATTCAACAAAATCAAACACATATATTTTTTAGTTTACAACCATTAAAATAAAGAGTTTCTTACATGATATTAACAAGACAATTAAAACTAACATTTATCATCTTCATCGTTTTTTAACCTCTAACCACTACATCCGGCAACACACCACCACCACAGGCACAGATATGGTGGCCACCATCGTCCCACCGCCTCCACAACCACGATACAAACACACACTCATACAAACACCAGATCCGGATCCTTCATTTAGGAGCAGTAGGGTGGAAATTTGAAAATGGATAGTTTTCGGTGTGGTGGGTTTTATGTAGAGGTGGCAATTTGTGCCCAAAAAAAAAAAAAAAAAAAAAAAAAAAAAAAAAGAAAAAAAAAAAAGGCTAAATGGGCAAATTTTTAAAAGATTTGGGTACATTTGGTCTCCCTCCTTTTTTTTTTCTTTTTTTTTTTGAAATGAGCATATATTGCTAATTTAGAAATTAAATGGGCAAAATGGGCACATGTTTTTCTCTCGCATTAAATTGTTTTTAATGAAAAACTTATGGATATAATATATTTAGTTACTTAAATATAAATGAGGTGTTACGTTTGAGGAATTTTTTTTGTTGTTTTAGGATTTTTTTAAGACGATTCGTATAACATGCGCCCGTTTGGCCCGCGCCCGTTTAGCCCGTGCCCGTTTAGCCCATAGTCCGTTTAGCCCGTAGCCCGTTTAGCCCATAGCCCGTGCCCGCTCGGTCCGCCCGTTTTGCCACCTCTAGTTTTATGTGTTGTGTGTTTGGATTTATTTTTGTGTGAGACTTGCGTATATAGACCTTAAGACTGAGTATTGTATAGGATCTTTGGATTAGATCCATGTGTTCTCGATCTCTATGTTTGGATTTTGATTGTGTGTTTGTTTTTTATGTTTGATTGGGTTTGGATTTTTGGGTTTATCATCTTTGGATGATTTTTTGAGAGTGACAGATTTATGAGTGATTCGTGGGTGAGGATAGAGAAGTGAAAAAAAACACAGGGTTTAGTAACAATCGACGAAGATGGTGGTTGGTAGTCGGAGGTGGTGGCCGGAATCTAGGTGTGAATATGTAGAAGATGAAGATAATGAATATGGGGTATTTTATATTTTGTATAAAAAATAAAGTGTATATTGTACCCCTTTAGATGATTCTTTGGATGATTTTTTTGAGTGTGACAATAAATTAAAAAATAATAAATCATAAGGATCAAAAATGATATACCAAGCAAATTACAAAGACTAAAAATGTAGTTAATTAAAAGTCAAAAAAGTTAAGTCGCCCAAAAAATGTGGGCCCAGTCGCCCTAACAATAACCTGGATAACTAGTACTATGAAAGTACATAGTAGGCCCAAGGATAGGGACACTTGTCCCAAATATGTAAGAGTCACCCAAGAATTTTTGGGAGAGGATCGCCCCTGAGGTATTTGAAGAAAACCAAAAATTTTGGGGTACATAGGATGGTGGAGTTGTACTTGTGGGGTGTTTTTGGAATTAGCTCAAATCGATTTTAAGATTTAAGTTAATTATGTTTTTCTTTGTTAATTTTACCATATTAAATGTCCAAAGTCTTTCTATATCAATTTTGACTTTAAATATATTTGTTTGTGTTATATAGTATTTGGTAAAAATTATACGCAATGAAAATACATTTAATACTTAATCCATTCATATATTTTGTATCAAGTATTATATTATACAAACACAAATATTTAAGGTCAAAGTTGAGAAGAAAAGACTTTGAAATGTCAAACATGACATTTAATATGGGACGGAGGGAGTATTACATAATAAAAACCCTTCAGTATTTTTAGTTACCTCGCCTTCACAAAGTTATTAACCGTCTTGAGTATATGTTCTTTTCTTATTTGCAAAGTTTTGCATATTTGGTGATTTTACATTCTTTATTAAAGGCCTATAATGTTCCCTCACAAATTATTTTACCAAGTTAGCAAATAAACTCTTTTTCTTTAGAATAAAGTAAAGTAAAAATCACAAAGCAAAATTTAATATGCTAAACCTTGCCAGTGAGAAAAGAATATACACTCTAAAGCATATAGATAAAAAAATAAAAAAATAAAAAAAAAAATAAAAAAAAAAATGTGTGGAAGAAAAATGGAAAAGTAGATGAAGATGAAGATGAGAGAACAAAGAGAGAATTGAAATATTATTTTTAAATTATCTCTAAATTTGTGTTTTGTCTTTTGGCATGTGATATAACTGTATCTTTATTTCTTTTTTCTTTTTTTGTCTGATAAAATCTCAATAAGTTTAGTTTTTTTTAATTAGTTGAGCTTATAATTTTAGAAAGTAATTCTCCAATTCGGTACATTGTATTTTAGAAAGAGAAAACAAGTTGATACGAGATTTTATATATGCTATGATTTTTTTGGCGTAAATAATTTTGATTATGATAGTAGTAATTATGTTTTCGAACTAGTTAATATAGTGATGCCAATCCGATAGATGTTTGCATGTCTGTTCGGGTTTAAAATAGCCTTACAACCTTACTGTGTACAACTATAAAATTATTGCTTAAAGTTTAAAGTATGTTATAAAAGTCTACCAAAAAGAAATTAAACTATGTTACATATTAATAATACACAGGCCCGGATTTAAGCATGTGCGGGGTGTGCGACGGCACAGGGCCTCCATTTTCTTAGGGCCCTAATTTCTAGATCTGTGGTGTTAGTATAAACTCATTTTTTGAAGTTTTTATACAGTAATATGGTGTTTATGAAGGTGTAAATACGTTTTACAATGTTAAAGTTTAAGGATTTGAATCAGAGATTGGAGAAACATAACTTAAATAACGTCTTTAATGGAGTAGAGATATATAGGATAGTGAAGGGGATGACACAAAACCCAAGTTTATTTTTTTTTTTACTTTTTGTAAATTACAAGTTTAATCCTAATAGATTATAGTTTGTCAGTTATGGTATTTTGTTTAACACTTTAGCGAATGGAATATATTAAAACTGTATTCTTATCTTTAAATATTATCTCTATACGCTACCATTTGTAACAACTGTTTTGCTATAAGCATTAAAGATAATTTTTGCATGTCTTGGAAAATTGAATGGATTATATGACAAAAAATACCTAAGATATATTATAAGATGAAAAAAAAAGTAAAGAAATTACTATCAAATTGATTAAGAATTTACAATGCATAATTAGTAAAGTTTACTAATTTTGTTGCACATAGTGTTCGAGGGCCTCCGGCATAATAAGGCACAGGGCCTCCAAAATCCACAGGACGGCCCTGATAATACACTTTTGTCAACCGTACCCGACCGACTTACCGACCCGATCATTTGAACCCTTAGCTTTCTCTTCGCAACTAACCATGTAAAGGAACCACCTTATTTTTACTCATGAGTCCGCCAATGCTCTAAAGTGGTTTCTTTACTAAGTTGATGCGATAAATTAGCGGGTCAACAAGTCAGTCAATAGGTCGGGTTAAGTTGTGTCACATGATTTTTTTTTCTATAACTAATTGACAATGCAATGTGCATGTGCGTGTTTCTAAAAGATGATTTTTTTAAATCATAGAGATAAAACTGAGAAAACTTAAACAAATCTTTAATTGTAATATTGTTTATAGTTCATGAGAACTTAAACTCTTTTTCTTTAGAATAAAGTAAAGTAAAAATCACCAAACAAAATCTAATATGCTAAACCTTGCCAATGAGAAAAGAATATATACTCTTTTGGTCATGTTCTTCAAATCTCTACTACATTTAACGTAAAAGTATAATAATTTGTAGAGAATAGACACATACCATATGTTAGAACAAATTAATATGTAATAAGGCATGATTATATATATGTATATATTTACGAGATGGGTGAATATAAGGTACATGATATATATATGTTAACTTTTTGTTTCGAACATACGATCCTTTCATATTTCAAAACTTTTAAATTCTGCATATTTCTTTACCTTATTATTTTCATAATATAATTTCTTTTATGTGACAATACAATTCTATAATGTTTGCATTTGAATAGGGCCGAGCAAAACACATCGAAAACCAAATCGAACAAAAACCGAACCGACCATATTTGGTTCGATTTTTTATTCTATATTTTTATTATTTTTGGTTTCGGTTTGAATCGGTTCAGTTCGAACCAAAACCGAAAAAAACATACATAAACCATAAAAACCCAACCGAACCGAAATGATTGACAGATAACCGTACCAAACCGAGTCACTTCAGTTTGGTTCTTGGTTCATGCCTTTCACAAAATCAGTTTTCGGTTTGCTTTAGTTTTGGTCGTTGTTCGGTTCTTTTCTCATTCCCAAAAGATTGTACATTTGACTCTGAAAGCATGTTACATTTAATTTTTCTAAAATTATGAACCACAATGGGTATTAGTGTTGTTATAAGGTAGAATCGTAATGAATGTATCAATCTCCATATTATTATTGTTTGGATTGTATAGTAGGGTATGGATATCAACTTTTTGACCAAGTGTGATTTTATCTTCATTTTCTAAATAGTTGAAAAAGATATAAAGAAAACAAACAGAAAAGAAAGAGATTTCATCAAATAACCAGATTCCATCATATAACGATTCTAAATAGCTAGACTAAAACCATAACATTGATTACATTCTTTATTAAAGATCTATAATATTCCCCGACAAATTTTTTTACCAAGTTAGCAAACAAACTCTTTTTCTTTAGAATAAAGAAAGGTAAAAATCACCAAGCAAAATCTAATATGCGCAAAACCTTGCGAATGAGAAAAGAATATACAATCTTTTGGTCTCTACAACTCTACTAGGGGCAAGGTTGTCTAGATCCCGATCCTGATCTTAGGTTTATACAATTATATGTTCCCACATATAAAAACGAGTAGGATAATAGTACGATCTTAGTTCGAGTAGAATTAATCTAGGATCTCACGCATAATCGTAAATGATACGATCCTAATACAATCCCATGTTCTTACTGTTTTTCTTACCTAACTCAAGCCCATTTTGGTAGGGGTGAGCGTGGTTCCAGAACCGCACGGAACCGAACCGGAACCGCGAGAACCGAGAACCGAAAAATAGATGGCCGAGGAACCGAGAACCGGACCGAGTAACATGTCTCGGTTCCGATTCGGTTCTCGGTCCGATTCGGTTCCTTGCGGGTCTAACTGATTAGAACAGAAATTTTTAAGAAAAATGCATCTCTTTTCTCCTTGGATCATCGTGACTTTCTATCTCTCCCACCAGAGCTCAGGTTATATATTATGGGGTGCATGACAAAATATATCTGTAATAAACAAACACATGTATATGTGTGTGTAAAATTTGATTAAAACAAGTCTTGTTTTACTAGAGTTTCTTAGATCTAGTTTTGGATGTATCAAGGTAAGAAATATTTTTATTTTCAAAAGTTCTAAAAAAGATGAAAAATAGATAAAAAAATCAGTTGATATATAATTGTGATTTTCGTACTGCCATAGTGAGTTATAGCATACAAATGGCTACATCGGAGGCAATTCACATATTTTTGGATGAAAAGTTGCTATCTATCTAGGTGAGACAATATTTAATATTGTAGAAACAACATATATTGCATCTTCGTAAAGCCAAATGAAATTGCTAATTTAGGTGATACTATAAAAGTAGGCGGTTCTTCGGTTCCGGAACCGATACCCGCGGTTCTGAACCGAACCAAACCGAGAACCACAATTTCCAATAAAGAAGAACCGAGAACCGGACCACGGTTCTAAAATTCGGTTCGGTTCCGATTCGGTTCTCGGTCCATTTGCTCACCCCTATTTTGGCCTACTTTAGGCCTAGTCACATTAATCCAACGACGGAAACTTGAACTTAATAAATGTATTTCATTATTTCTATTAGTATGTGTTTAAATACAATCATGCATGATCATGTTTTTCAAATCTCTACTACAGACCTAACAATTTGTAGAGAATAGACATATACCATATGTTAGAACAAATTAATATGTAATTGACAACTGCATAAATATATAATTATATATCGTTTGAAGTCGTCTTACCTCAAACTACGTACGTTCGAACAAGTTGTTTTAAAGCAATGATTATATATATTTACGAGATGAGTGAATATAAAGTATATATGTTAATTTCCTGTGACCGAACTATTCTTTCGAACATACGGCCCCTTTCCTATTTCAAAACTTTCAAATCTACGTATTTCTTTACCTTATTATTTTCATAATATAATTTGTTTTATGTGACAATACAATTCTATAATGTGTGCATTTGAATAGGGCCGAGTAGAACAAATCGAAAACGGAATCGAACCAAAAAACCGAGCCAAACCGGTTTGACTGAAACCGAACCGACCATACTCGGTTCGGTTTTTGATTCTATATTTTTAGGATTTTTGATTTCGGTTCGGATAATTCCGGTTTGGTTCGAACCAAAACCCATAAAAACACACCTAAAAGAAGCAATGTAATGTGGAAAGTTGCTCAAAATATTAACATGCTCTGAACTTTGTTCTTTTTGATTTTATGCATTTATAATGTAATGTGGCCAAACAGTTATGGCAAATATTGAAGTAGAATTATTAATTATTTATGCAAGACTATGTTGCCGAAAAAAAGTTAGCCTATAATATAATTTCATTGTGCCCAATTAATCTGCATTCTGCAAGCCATTTTAGATTTTACCTTTTCTGCATTTCTGTTTCTATAATTTGTGCAAGTGTACATCTTCTCAACTCACAAATATGTTTCTCCGCTATAATCTGATGTTAAGCTTTAGCATACGGCAATCAGCACTAAAACCCAAGTACAATGGTTCAAAAAGTCAATCACACGTTAATAATATTATTTAGTATACATAAAAAGGCGGCAATCTTAATCAAATCATATGAAAAAGGAGTAGATTGGGGATGGTTTTACTGTTACAGGTAGGGGTGAAAACGAGCCGAGCCGAGCCCGAGCCTGCCAGAGCTCGAGCTCGGCTCGTTTATATATATAAAGCTCGAGCTCGAGCTCGTTTCGAGCCTAATATTTTGAGCTAGAGCTCGGCTTGTGAAAATTTTTACATGCTCGAGCTCGAGCTCGGGCTCGACTAATTTATATGATGTTTTAAAGAAAACAAAATTAAAATGGAGCTCGGCTCGTTAATTATATGAGGCTCGAGCTCGTTTATACGTATAGACAATATATATACGTATATATTTTTCAGGCTCGTTTAGGCTTGCGAGCCTACACGAGCTTTTTGTATAGAGCTCGATTATTAAATGAGCCCAAACTTAGGCTCGAGCTCGGGCTCGTTTAGGCTCGGCTCGTTCGAGCTTTTTACCGATCCGATCCCGAGCTTTTCACGAGCAGCTCGGCTAGTTTCCTTACAGGTCAAAACGGATATTTTTTAGCTATAAATGAAACGGGTTAAAAGTTTGCCTGTCATGTTTTTAAAAGCTTACAACTTCCCGAATGGTTTTATTAAATGTATTAACTTACTATTTTCATGATATACGATAATATTTTAAATTATATCTAATAAAATATTTGTGCACAAAACTCCCTTTAAACACATACAGAAAAGTAAATCTCAGGGTTAACAATTGACAGGTGAATGTATTCAGTGTTTTAATAGGTTGGTGCTTGCAATTGGACATAACCTCATGAACATTGATTGATAACATATCAGAGGGTATATACATCTAATGTGTAGAATTGCTGTACTGATGCAATGCAGAGCACAAAAAATGCCAGTGAATCTTTAATCAGAGAATAGCATAGCACTATGAATCCGATGATTCCTGATGTTCAAATCTTTTAAGGAGGTACATGGTTAGGCAATGCGGAGCACAATAAACCCATCTCATCAACACGAGTCATATATCCCTTGGTTTGAGCATAAAATTATGATCGAGAGAACTAGGTTAAAAACTAAACGTAAGTGTAATAATCTAATAATCAGCTACAATAACATCAACAACAATACCAAATCCCGCGAGGTAAAATTTAGACAGATCATACCTGCATATACAATTTAAAATGCTAAAAAACTAATAACAACCCTGTAAGCTAATACAACAAAGGGTGTAATTATACACACTGATTGGGGTAGATTTCCACGGTTTTTGGTGTGTTAAAAATAAAAGTACACACATAGGATAGCATGTCAATAGTTGGCGTCACAAAATGCATGACACCTTAATGCGTGGAGAAAGCTTGGAAAAGACCACGCTTTATAGGGTGTAAAATTTGAACAATAAGTACACTTAATGGGGTGGAGAAATTCATTAAAAAGTACACGCTTTGTAGGGTGCAAATATTTAAAACTACACGCTTTAACTTGTGTTCTTTAATCATCAACCCCAATGCAAACTTTTACACGCTTTTTATTGTCACTATTTTGATCATTTTACATTTAAAAAAAAACAAAAAAAAAAAAAAAACAAAAAACGAAAATCTGTATCAATTTCATAGCAACATCATAATTCATGAACCTCAAATGATCAAATCTGTAGCAATTTATAGCAACATCAAATCTGTAGCAATTTTATAACCTCACCTCAGATACTCAAATAACAATTTCATAGCAATTTCTAAGTATGTTTACAATAAATCATTGAAAGCTAGCTTCTTCGATCTTTCGTCTTCAAGTATTCAAAAATTACTGAAATCCATTGCAAGCTTTGATATTTCGTCTTCAACAAGCTCCTAAATAATGAGAAGAAAAAAAACCAAAATTTACAGGATTAATGATTTAGGAATTGGTAACATAAACAGATTAGAATCAAAATGGGTTAATTCATACAACGGGTCAGACGAGTTGGTTGTCTACGGGGTTGGTTGAGCCGAGCGGCTTTTATACCGGTGCATAGTGATTTAATAACATCACATCGAATGAGTGTCGTTTAGAACACTTTCCTTCACATTTAACACATGGTAGTCAAAATATTGGTTAACTGCGCTATGCAACCAAACACTCGAAATCAACTAGTAAAACATATAGTCATGTGATTGGTCCATAAATGACTAGTAGTACACGACAATATGCATTGCAAATAATAAGCAAAATAAGCTACATTGTATTTGGTTGAAATAAGAAGAATCTCTTGTTCATTAAACTTGCCAACACGAACCGACTTCCGACAGATCAAAATGCTGCCATGTCAACAAATATAGTAATAAGTTATGACGAATTCAAATTCGCATGATCATGAAAACATTATAGCATGTCAATATCAAAAATATAGTAATCTGCGATACATTGACATCTTGTTCAACTTACAGTTTAAGGACTTGGTGAGTTATATGACTTATATCTATATGCTTCATGCTGGTAATGCGCACATCTCTATATGGTAACACATTTTTAACAATATTTATTGTTTTCAACAGGCGAAAACCCAAACGGCTGTTACAGTGAATCATATATGTTACAGTGAATCATATATGAGGTTAACTTGACTCGACCCATTCATCTAGAAACTACACTGTATAACTATAGATGTCATGTGGTACATAAGTATAAATACTATATATAACCAACTTACTACTAAAAAATCACATTCATCTAGAAACGAATTCAATGACTGAATATGACATAAGTTGTCACATTCATCTACTAAAAATGTCTAGACCTATAAAACATGATATTTTTTTCAAAAAAATTGTTCAAACACTCTATACTAGCTAATACAATACTATTCAAAACTTAAAATAAGAATTAGCATTCATCCAAAAACAGTCATAGTAAGTCGTTATAGACTTATAGCTATACCCTTCTTTGCTATCACTAACTTATGAACACTATCTAGTCAGTCAACCATGTTTTACCTTTGACTTTGAAAGTCAAACCCATCGCTCCACAATCCAAACATCTAATAGCAGAACATAAATTAAATAATAAAACATACTGGTGACCGGAACTTATAGCAGAACATCTAATAGAGAATTTACTTACAGTTCCGATTGTGTGCATGTGAGGTTCAGCCTATTTTTCAGCTTGTGCCTTTTTCTCCAATGTCTGCCACAATAAAATGATAACTTGCATGTGTTCTCATCTTAGACTAAAAACAGAACACTTATACTAAATAGAGAATAAATGGCGCGTGCAACAATGCCTAAAAACAAGGATATACAAGTATTACAGTTTGTTTAAGTGACAGAAAAGCATGAATACTTTAAAGAAGAGCTACCTGATAACCAACTAACCGAGTTGCAAGCCAAGGTTGTAGCAAAGCACCATGAACCTTGATACATTTAACATAATAAGGTTACTCAAATTCAGCAAATGAGGTCTACTTCTATTAGTTTAAAATCATTCAAGTAATCTTACATCATGAAGATTTGGGGTTAGATCATTTTTTGTCTTGGTTTCCAAGGCCTCCCTTAAGTTGTTCTTCAACTGCATCTTCATTTGGAGCTTCTCCACCTGCAATGTAAGACAAGTAATCTTGACATGTCGAGGTATTTTTTATATCTCATACAAACCCGTTTCTCCAATTCATGAGCATTTTTAACCTATTCATTAGCATCTAAGAACCTTTTAGCTTACCTCATCAAAGCTAAAAATCATTTAGCTTACTTCATTTCTACACACTATAGCTTATTCAAAACTTTGGTTATAACTGATGTAATTGGCTCAACTTAGTTAAAAGACACGCCTTGAGTTTCTAATCTCCTCACCTAAAAATCATATACATTCACGCAATGCACAAAATTAAGCTAATTCATCTATTCAATAGCTAGAATAAAGTTAACCATAACATATAAACCACCACTATTAAGCAGATTTAACAAACCCTAATTTTAGCCCCAATTAAAACAAGCAACAATAGAATGACCAAATCAATCAAATCGATTATCAATAACTCAAGCATATTTCGTCAAACAATCAATTTCACACAAATTAATTATTATACTTAAACAAACGCATATTAATAGTTTTATACCTTAGACGCTTGCTATTGGACCGATGACCGATTTAACCGATTCGAAACTGAAACCCTAGCTGCCGCAATTGGACCGATTTAAAATGAAAAACTGCATCAATTTGTACAAATTAACAAAAGTGAGAAAGTGAAAATGATAAAGCGATTTAGTATAAAAAGTGAACGACTTTAAAATTCGAGCAGATATCCAATTGAAAGTGATAGAAAGGAATTGTTGTAATTTTATTGAAACTGATTTGGGAAACACTATCGAGGGTGCCTTTGGTATGCTGCCAATGATTTTAATTAATAGTAGCAGTGGACCCACACTTTTAATTACATTCATAATTATATTCTCATTCCCATGATACCAAACGCACCCTAGAAGATGAGATATAATTCATTCCTGAAAGTAGTAGTAAACTAGAAACGAATGACACGTAGTAGAAAAAAAAAAAGAAAAAGAAAAGAGGTACACGCTTTTATTGTGAATTTTGTCATTTTTCATTTTTTATATAAGGTGCTGTTAGGGAATTTCAAAGAATTTGTTAAGATTTAGATTTAAAATTGCTTGAAATTCTCTGTTTGGTTTAAAATAAGATAAATTTCTATGTGGGGACAGGAAATTAAAATGATATGAATGGAGTAAATTATATTTCTTCCCTTGAGTGAGTAATTTATAATTCCGTGTGACCCACTTGTTTTATTTGCTAATAAAGGACAAAAATAGCCGCACTTTATTATCTCTATTTCTCATCTTCTTCACATATTCCTTTGACTTTTTCTTCACTTAGATCTGCTTCCAACATCTGTCCAATTATTTAATCCAATTTCTATGTGGGGACAGGATGTTGGAGCTAATATCATTTTTAAGTTCTTGCCAACCAAACACAAATGCCAGATTTTAAAATTTCTTGAGAATTACAAATTTCAAAAATTTCAAATCCCATAATTTTTAATTCTTGAACCAAACGCCCCTTTAAAAGTTTTTTGTCCATGCTTTTTATTGTCAATTTTGTTCTCTTTTTAGGTTTTTATATAAAAGTTTTTGGTCATGCTTTCTTTGGTGACTCATAGTATTTTATATCCACATTTAATATAGTGCAACTTTTCTACACAGTTTTAAGCGTAAACTAATTTTACGTACACACATATAATTGTGGTATTTTTATGCACACTTATTTGTGTGTAAAAATACAAATTAATACATTCGACCTTTTTGTGGTAGTGATAATCTATATGCTTCAAGTAAATCTAGTTTTCCATTTCCGGTGTTTTAGCTTTAATACATAGGGCTTGTTTGGTAGGAGCTTTTTGGAGGAGCTGTTAGCTTTTTGTTACAAAAATAATCTCTTCTAAAATAATAGCTCCGTTTGGATACATTAACTTCGAGCTTTTATTTCAAACAAATAGCTCCTAAATGAAAAGCTGACCCATGAAGCTTTTTAAACATCTTAGAGCTGTTAAAACTTTAAATTACTAATATACCCTCCAAACATTTTTTTTATAATTATAGATATGTCCTTTTATGTTATTTTACATCTTATAATTATATTTAACAAATACCTTACCAAACACTTTTATTAAAAGAATGATACAGCTTGTAACTCATGTTAACAGCTTTGCAATTTATAGCTTACAGCTTACATTTTACAACTTACAGCATACAGCTTATAGCTAATTTTGCCAAACATACATATAGACATGTTTTACCACAAACGTAAATAATGTGCCTTCCCAAACCATCTATTTTCTCACACAAAAGTGGAATCATTCAACTTGAATACCTCAATGGATTCTCCAAACCATCTATAAAAGGGTAAATTGCAAATTACGTACCTAATTACTGTTTTATTTTTTGCAAACTTCATTACTGTTCATTTTTTCTTACAAATTATGTCTCTCAATAACATGTGAAATAACTAATATACCCTCATCTTCTCCCCTTTTAATTTTCTATTGAATTTAAATTTATTTTTATTCCAAAATGAACAGAACAAAACACATAACTTAAAGAGTTAATTGCATTTTTGGTCCCTGTGGTTTGGCCAAATTGCAGATTTGGTCCACAACTTTTTGAAAGTGCATCAGGCGTCCCCATTTTCAAGTTTTCGTTGCATTTTTGGTCCCTGACCAACATCAAATGACTAAAATACTCCCATCACTATTTTCTTTTCAGTTTCTTTACATAAATGGCCCCTGTGTTGCACCAGACTTTACAAAAATCGTCCCGTTTTTTTTTTTTTTTTTTTTTTTTTAACCCAATAATATCTTTTAAATGGTTGTCAATTGTCACACTCAGCATTTTTGGACATGCCAAAAATGGAAAGTACATGATTTTAGCAAACACACAAACAACTGTAAGCAGTTCCATTCAGTTACAAGATAAATAGCGGATGATGAAATGATACGAATATGAGAAAAAGTACTCATTCAACACTGAGGATATATCATCAATCACAAATAGTAAACAAAAGGTGAAAACATGCATACCCTTGAGTGTGGCATCCATTTGAAACAAGGGGAGACGGTGGAAACCTCCCTGGTGAGGGTATCCGAAGTGACTTGCGAGAAAACATCTGTAAATCGGAGGTTAGGCCATTCATCCTCTTGATGTCAGCCACCTTGAAGATTAAAAAATATAAAACATCATTTCCTAATCCAAATGCAACAATAAGAAAACATGAACTCATCCACCCATTTATAATTTTCCTAGAAACAACTAAATAAGCTCATAAATCATTTACTTTCTAAATTAAGGTGGTGTTTGTTTCGGCTTATATAGCTAGCTTCTTATTTGTTTTTGGGCTTATGATTCATAAGCTCACTTTTTGTGCCTTATTTTGAAACTTTTCGGCTTATATAAGTTGATTATGTCATAATGAACTTATATAAGCGGAAAAGTTTTAAAACAAAGAATGAGCTTATGAAACATAAGCCCAAAACCAGATAAGCCATAATAAGCCATAAGCTGGCTAATTAACAGATAAGCAAGGTGGTGTACCTCAACACCATATTTAATAGCAACACCAGCAAGCGTATCAAATCTCGTAACAAAATGCTCAATACCACCACCATTCGAACCACCGACACTTGAATAACCATTGCCGACACTTGAATAACCATTGCCGACACTCGAACCACCCCCACCGTCATAAGATGAAGAAGAATGTTGCATTAATAACGAACCTGAATACAGCTTCGAATCTTCCATTAACAACAACATAAATCTGATCAATTAATTAACACTCTTAAACCTTCAAAATGACAGCTGTCCGTAACTTATTTCGAACTAATCAAAACTTCTGATATTAAACAACATAAAATGAGCTGAATAAATAAGATCTGATTGATTGATAAATTGAGAAGTCCCCCAAGTGTTAGTGATGAAGCGCCCCCGTTATTGATGCTGAAGAAGGTCTATTAATTGTATGGAGATGCTCAAAATGTACAACTCTTGGAGCAGGATGCTCAAAATGCCATTTGGTTTGTGGGAGGAATTTGACGGATGTGAAGGATAGGGGTGTGTATCAGAGGAATACGGCGCTTGAGCATATTGAGCGTCATAGGCTTGACGGGATTGTTTATTTTGCGGATGATGATAATGTCTATACGCTTGAATTGTTTGAGGCGTTGAGAGATATCAGGTACGTACTGCTTTGTTTGCTGATTTTACCATCTAATAATGTCGACGTTCTGTTTCTTATGTTGGATACTTATTATTAGTAGGTAGCTTAAGAGTTGTAAATTAGGAGCAACTGCACAAGCAGTGTAGACGCGTGCAATACATTTATCTTTATGTTGCATCAAATAAATATCTACTTATTCGCAAGATTGAAATTGCATTGCGGGTAATGTGTCAAATATGAAGTTGTGAATTCCTTTTTTGAAAAGGCTGAAGCTTGCACGCTTGTTTGTCGATTTGAGCGACCAAGGGACAGATCTGTATTCTCTTGTTGACTTGTTGTCTATCTGATTAAAAGAAATAGAAACTTATATTGGTCGAGGTTTCACAATGGGGAGGGGAAAGTATAAATTCCAGACCATCCGATTAGTGTTAGAGAATTATATTATGGCCCATTCGTGTATTGGTTTATCACGAATGGGCCATAATATAATTCTCTAACAATTAGTAGCACTTTGCCTATCACGTTAGCAATAGTAGTAGTCTTGAAAAAAAACAGATAAGAAGATTCGGAAACGCAATCCACATATTAACGAATCTGAAGAGATAATCTTTGATGTATGTTGCATCTTTCAACCAGAGCTTAATGGTTTCTTCTGGAAATGTTGGAATAGAGATCTCGAAGTAAAAAAAATATTTAAATTTTAGTAATGCAAACAATCCTTTTTTTCAGTATAAATTACGCTCACTTTTGCCTATACAAGAAAGATTGAGATTGCCTATTGGTAATGTTGCATCTTCTACTCGTGATATTCTGATTGGCCTATTGGTAAATCCGTGCATCCAAGCTCCTAATGGCTCACAGACCTCAAAGGGGCAGTCTTGTTTTCTGTTTATGCCTGAATTTTTTTTTATCTTGTCACTTTTATTTTGTCACCGAATATAGCGTGTAACGTGTTACATGTTGGATTTTCTATGACTTACCATTTTGTAAAGGAATTTATCCATATTGCTTAGCAAAATGGCGTTACATAAGCTCCAATTCAGGAAGAAATTTGTCCATGTTTTCATCCATCGCTGCGTGTTTGTCTAGACACTAAGATGTTGTTCTATGTTTGACTGCAGTCGGTTTGGCACTTGGCCTGTTGCAATGGTTGCACAAAGCAAAAACAAGGCCACTTTGGAAGGTCCGGTTTGCAATGGAAGTCAAGTGATTGGGTGGCACACAAATGAGAAGAGTAAAAGGCTCAGAAGATTTCATGTTGACATGTCAGGATTCGCATTCAATAGCACCATCTTGTGGGATCCAAAGAGATGGGGAAAACGCAGCTCAGCTTTGATTCGTCAAATGGACACCGTCAAAGAGGGATTCCAGGTATGCATCATGTTGTTTAAATTAATTCAGGGAATTGTCATTTACTTAAACTTTGGGATTAAATTTTTACTGTTTGTTTACTCGTACTGTTACATTTCAGGAGACGACCTTTATAGAACAGTTGGTGGAAGATGAAAGTCAAATGGAAGCGACTCCTTCCGGATGTTCTAAAATCATGAACTGGCATCTTCATTTGGAAGCGCATGGACTTGCTTATCCAAGAGGCTGGTTACTTCAGAAGAACCTCGATGCTGTTCTTCCTATCGAGTAAAGGCAATGCATGTGACCTTCAAAACATGAGCCAGAAAGAGGTATGGTTCTACTTGCATCTTACATATGCAAAATAGATCAAAATCACATTCAGCATTCTGATTTTTCATTACATATGCAAAGAAAAAGATTTATCAATGGCATACTTATATATATTCACGATTTCTGAAACAGATGAATGCTTGTATGAGAACTTGTGAAACTGATAGCTTGAAAAAAGTAATTAACTAAATTCAAGAACAAATTATAAATTATGCGAATTTGGACAATGAAAAAGCCTAAAATTTTCTGAATGAAGAAAATTTTTAAATCTATTTTCATTTCATAGAAATAAATAGAAAACAATGAATGCTAGACATTAAGGGTGTGAATAGTAGTGATTACATGAGGCTCTTTTCTGGGAAACTTTTCTATGGAAACTGAAAAATCAAAACATGTTCAAGTTGACCTCTTTGGCTCTTTCAGCAATTGTGTTATTGGAAATAGAAAACTCAGTAATCCAACTGATTACCAAGATTTACAAAACTATAATTTCTAGTATTCTGCACTTTTCTCTTGCACTTCCCACTTTTTTAAAATAGAAAATGCAACACTATCTAAATATGCTTTCCAAATTTTAAAAACATTTCTAAAACTAAATTGTCCTCCATTTTCTAGAGATTTAGAGAAAATTTCTCACACCTAAATGCACCAAGCCTTTTTTTATTTCCAAGTTTTTAATTGCTGGGATTGTCTTATTATTTCGTGTAAGTTATACTTGTTAGAATTTAATAACCATGACAATCATATATATATTCTAATATCAAGTAGTCACATATGCGGAAGCTAGGATCAAGAATAACACATACAAAGATTAACTAAAACATAAATAGGAACGTACCGTGGTGATTCTAGCCCGAACAAGAATCAAAAGCAATTGTCTTTAACAATATGAAGAACCCTAATTAGGGTTTATATGGATCAATGATTAACCCCTTACCGTTTTGTTAATCGATCCCTTGATAACAACAAAAGTATGTCGTTACCTCGTTCTTGTACACACAAACTACTAACGAATTAAAGGTGATGCTAGTGACAAAAACACAAGTAATTTTATTATGTAAAATTTCATGTCATATATTAATGATCATGCGTACATAATATATACATGTATAAAATATACATAATATATCATGACACCATGCAAACCATGCAACCAATCACATATTATAAAACAGTGATGTTTCAATATTGTTTCTATGTGTGTCGATCGGTTTTGCAAGAGAAGGGAAAAGAAAACTTTTAGGGATAATTTGTGTGCACAAAAGGTGTGAAACAAATAACCCTTGAGTTTGTATATATAGCCTTGTAAACTTGTTGTCCAAGTTTGAATGGGATTGGGTTTCCCCAACCCATTGTCGACCGGCCTTAGCCCAAGGAGGGTCTTCCGGATCCTTCTTGCTATATATTTCATCTCTAGTCCTTTACGTTTGCATTTAACGATAGTTAGTCCATACGTTTAATAACCAACGATCATTAATCCTTTTACTTGTGTTTATTAATAAATATACATAACATTTAATATTTATTAAACTTTAATTCTCGTTTGTAATGTGTGCAATCCCGAGGTCTCGGGTTCAATACTAGACATTTAACTAATTAATATTTATCCAATATTCCAACAGCTCCCACTTGGATATCTATTAATAGTAAAATGACATTGGTTAGCGTCTAGCAACACTCCAATGCCCCTAGTTCAACTCGAGGTAGGTTTCCTGGAAAACCTTTAACGATTCATCGTTATTATTATCATCCTTTTGTTTCTAATACCACGTTAATAAAGATATGGATCTTAGTCATTCTTTAATTAACAATTCTGTTTCTCGTTGTTTATGATTGAGCAAGATTACCAAAACATCTGTACGTATTCCAGATAGACTTTGGGCGTGCGCACGCAAACATCTTGACAACCCTACGAGGGGCCCAGCAGTATTAAACTTCTGAACAAATCAGAAGGAACAAATTCTTTCTTGACTACAAGAATAACCCATGAACTTTGCAACACTTCTGAAAACAACCCTTATAACTCCCTGTTACGGTGAGCGGTAGATTGCTTCACAAAAATGCACTACATCCATGACTCTTATCTGGTATCTCAAGTCTGAGGATAATAATTCATGATTTACTTACTGACAAGATCCATAAAGTAAAATCATGTAGTTGGGATAAGTCCTATATCCAATTCATTGAATATCATGTGAAATTGGTATGTCAACGCATCAATATACTTTCAAGTATATTCTTAACCAATACTCAGATTTGTCTTCGTTTAATAATATTCCCATATCATCAATTGACAACGGACAATTTAGAATAACATAAGTTATTCACGGATTTAAACATGCAAATATAGGACACAATTTATTATTAATGAAAACAAACGTACTAAGTACTTTAATTCATTATAAATAATAATTGCTTAATGTCCTTTTATCCAAATACCAAAATAGATCAATGCATGATAATTCTAGTTAATGAATCTTGTCTCAAGTAATGACTTGAAGACAACTATGCCTCAAGTAATGATAATCATACTTGTTGACAAGGCATTATTTCAACTAACTATAATCTATCCGAATTTTGAGAATACTTCTTTCAAGAATCCAATAATTAAAATTCTTGTATGTGTAAATCCAACTATCTTGATATAGCCACATAATTTTTCATAAATAGTGTGATATCCTCAATCACCAACTTATGACAATCAAACTTTCAAACCTTTTAAAGTTTAAAGTATTCTAATTCTTTAATGTTTAATGCAACTATGCTCTTAGTTGAGCACAACTAGTTCTCATGAAATCCTTCATGACTAGTTATTGAGTGTCATCTCAATTAAACCAGCATCATTGTATATTAAACACAATATGCTCTTTAAAATTTCCGTAAACTTAATATCCATTGTGTAATGCTTAGGAGCTATTCCAGGTTGAGGATCATTATTCTAATTTCAAACATTTTCCATTAGAATATCTATTACACAAGTTATATAATAACTTTTAATTGGATATTAAATATTGTCAAATCATTACGCACTTAAGAATGATACAACAATAATATAATGCACATGAACATCCTTCAGTCAAACTTAGATTTTATTCATGTTTGATCTTTACAAATATGTATATCCATTTTGTCATCCAAAATAATATATCATATTCTATTTAGAATTTATTTACCGCACTTGTTCATTTAATAATAAACTTTTGTTTCAAGGTTGTATGTTATATTTCCTAAATCTTTCAAGTAAAGTTTCATTCCAAATTAAGTCTAACCTTTTACTTATATGGAATGTTACTCTACAATATATATGATTTAGTGAATCAAACATAATACTCCCACTAGCTTTCAGGAATACTTATAAATTATCGTATTTCAATTATAAATCAATTCATGGATATAATAATTAAACATAAGATTAATCTTCTAGATGCATGCATTTATCCATTCATGGATTATTGCACTTTGTACACTTCCAAAGATTTACTTGAATTCATAAACTCCTTTTTGATTACTTATCGTCCTCGCTCAAGTAATTATTCAAGAAAGAGTTTTTGGTATTCCATTGTCAAATTTCATATTCATATAAATATGACAAATACCATCTTTGTATCTTTAATGTGCTTAGGAAAGATTATTCAATCATAGTTAATTGCTTAAGTATAATTAATAATCTTGTCATAAGACATACATTAAGATATGTATACAATTTTTGTCCATATAATTATTACACAAAGATTTAAACCACTAGGGTTACATAATCTTTGAATAAACTCATCTCCATTCTCTAACCATTAAGAATTAAGATAAACCAAATTTTAAATTTGAATATCTTTATGAACAGCATCTATAACATTCATATTATGAGTAATTTACCCAATTCATTATTTTTGGTAATACTACATCATATAATCATCAGCATATTAATTAAATATCTGAGATATCCAAGTGGATCTATGAATGATGATTCCATCATCTTGAGGTTTATCATTTACATGTTAAGCCTCATCATGATTTTAACCAGTGTGGTTTTAGAAGATTATGTATCTTGTAATTCTATCTTTTCAAGATAAAATACTCCCACTTGCCTTTAGCATTATATAGAATATAAGTACTTAGCAATTAGAGCAACAATCCAATTTTCTCTTTTAGGACTTTACAAATACGCATTGATAGCTCTTTGTTAATAACCTTCACATAAGTAACTTAACAAATTCAGAACTTCAATTTTAAGACTTAATGTGATTCATCACATTTCATAATTCAATAATGTCTTATTAATCTTCTAGGAGTCTAATTGAGTATATTCAAGTCATACTCAATTTCTATCCTTGATAACTTTTAGAAGAATAGAAATCATAGTTATCTTCAATCAAACAATCTAACAAGAGTTTGATTTCCTAACTGAACATACCACCTTTATGTGGTATTTCAATTAGAATTAATATTGTAAGAAGATCTAACAATATATATAAGATAACCATATTCCTGTTGGCATACCTATTTACCAACTAAATCAACTTAATGGTATAATATTATTTTCAAGCCAATTGCATGCATTATAACAAGTACTTATTAATCAAGTCACTTCATGTTTATGTCTTATAAAACATAAACTTGTTATAATCCCACTATTCGTTATTAATCATTGATCAACTCAATGACTTCTTGTATATGTCTTAATTAATAGACCATAACAAGCTAACGTCTTACTTAATTATAAGTCTTGTAATACTTAGAAGACTTCATATTTATAACTATACAATAAAGTATAAACATGTATAATTAAAGTAATCTTTGAACACCATCATTTGGTTTCAATAATATTTTCAAGTTAACACACTACCTTATTTATTTATGTCATTCTAAGAATACATAATTATTGAAGTAGTATTATATTACTTCATGCATTTATGTCATTCGAATAATACATAAATATTAAAGCTGAAGTAGTATTTTTATTTGACACATATGTTCTAATAGATGTCTAATTTAGAAACAGTAAATTATCCATGTTGGTCTCACGCATACATGGAAATTCACCTTGTTATTAATATTTAGCCTGCGTCTCACGTTTACTAAATTTCAACACCAAGTGTTTCTAAGATTAGATGTATTAATCTAATTAGAATTATAATCTCTTACTTGCAGTTAAGAGAATCCTTTAAATCATATTCTTATGTGTTGTACTTTGCACATAATGAAGATTTCTCCCACTTGTGCATGGTACAACACCATGTACCACATAAACAACACGCACGCGTTTGTTAATGTGAATAATATGAGTTGTGTCATTAACATAACTTAGTAGATATAGAGTTTACTCAATCAATCAAGGAAACGTACATGACTATCCTTGAAAATATTAGTGTCTATATTTGGAAAGTAATTACCTTGAGATATTCAAAAGATAATCTAAGTTACAATCAAGACAGTAAGTCTTGTAACTCCCACTGAATTAGAGAACATAATAATAATCCCTTATTCATTCATAAGAACACAATACTCCCACTGAATTTGACAACATTGTAAATGTTTCATTAATCAGTGAAAGAAATAATGCACTATTTACTTTCCTACATCTTTTAAGAAAACCCATTCAAACAATTATATAGGTTATAAAAGAATGTAATCTACTATATAAATGTGATTCATCACATTCCAAATTATTAACTTGAAAAGGCTTGGGCATGCAATTTCTTCCTGTATAGATCTACCATTCCAACAATTGTATGTAGTATCTTTAAATGGTCAAATCAAAACAACTAGATAAAATAATCTAATTTGTCTTTTACCATTATGCAGTAATCAGTCTAGCTTCTACTTTAATAACTCATAAGGTGCATATACTCTTACTATTAAAGTTTGCTATGAGTTATGTATTTAGAATTTAGACAATTCTATTCATCCTATTATACCTTTCTCATTCATGAAAAGGAATAGGATTTAAGTCTCACACTTCTCGTAATGGAAAGAAGACTATATTTATTCTTTTTGTAAATATTGACTCTAACCAAAAACCCAACCGGGTGTAGATCAATTAAAAGAATAACTTATGTTTACGGTTTTGAGTTGCATTAATACATTTAAAGAATTTTACAAAATTCCTTTTTAGTATTTTCGATAATTTATATTTCCAAGAAAATATAATACCCAAGGTTATATTCATATAACCAACTAATTTCTTGAAAATCTAGGATCCAACTTTACATAGATTCCACCACATCAGTTGATCTGCTAGTGGTGAAAGTATAAAAGATGGTAATCTGTCGAACAATAATTGGCAAACACTTTTCCAATTCCTAGATCATTATGGGATTTACATCAAATTGATTCATCAATTTGTCATGTAAGCATGTTTCATCCCATCTCATGCCTTAAGCTCTAGGTCTCACGCATCAACTTAATTAAGTCGTCTAACTTAGAAACTGCAAATTCTCCATGTGTGGTCTCACGCACACTCGGAAATTTACCTTGTCATTAAAATTTAGCCTGCGTCTCACGTTTACTAAATAAAAACTTCAAGTGTTTCTTATAGTTAGATGGCATGTAACTTAAATTTTAGGGTATAAATTTTTGATGTGAAAATCAAAACATGTATAAAGATGCATGCACTCATCTTTATAACATAAGTTTTCAAAAAAACTTTTTATATCCGATTCGTGAAATTAATACACAAAGTTTTACTTGAGGTTTATGCCAAAACCCTAAGATGACTTTCTACAACATATGATTTTAAAAGTAATTCGTTTAAGACATATTCAAGATTGTGATAACCAAGGCAGACTCTAAGGCTCTTTTCAAAGCCTTCAAATCACGGTTATGAATATCATCTTAAAAGACTTAATTTTAAAAGTATATTTGCACAAAACATCATTCAAGCAAAAGTTTATGGATTCAATCTCAAAATAGTGACAAAGTTTGAATTTTGCTAGTCTCGCCTGGGAGCTGATTACCGTGCGAATCGGACCACGATTGGCAATAAGACCTTGCAAGATTCTTACTTTATCACTTTAGGGTTTCACAATTATTAGTCCGTATTAATTTTCTTTATGAAAACAACCCTTTTATTGCTTACAACAAGTCCAACCGAAAAACAATAAAACAAGTATCAAAGAAAATCAAAACAACCAATAATAAATAAGTGAAACAATTAGCCACATGCAATCCGTATTAGAAAAGATCCTAATAAAACCAATTCTAGGTATAATTATGCATGCAATCAACTAAGGCCTTCTCCTCTTAATGGAAGAGAGCCACATACATTGACGAATCAATTGCGTAGGCCAAAGCTAATAAACACACCACATAGCATATATAAATCGATTTTAATATGTATTGGAGTCTTCCCCAATTTTAGATCTATCTAAAACATGTGATAAATAAAAAAAAAAAACAACAAGATCCATGACTAACATGCATGTTTCGTCACGGATAAAACCTAACAATTAGCACATAGGTCACAAGATACGTTCACTTAACCGGTTAATGACCTAGGGTTTCTAGTGATTACACATAATCCAAGAAAACCACAAAACCCTAATTAGGGTTTCATGGAAAATCGACCCCCCCCCCCCCCAAAATTAGGGTTAGGGTTTCGAATTTTTCAAAAAAAATTTAAAAAGAAAAACCCTAGATCAAAACATGTATCTAAAACACTTAAAGATCCGATTTTAATTAAGTTTTAGTAATCAATTACATGTTATCCATGGCTCGTGATGCCACTGTTAGAATTTAATAACCATGACAATCATATATATATTCTAATATCAAGTAGTCACATATGCGGAAGCTAGGATCAAGAATAACACATACAAAGATTAACTAA
Source organism: Artemisia argyi (assembly GCA_030686995.1). Classification (NCBI taxonomy): domain Eukaryota; kingdom Viridiplantae; phylum Streptophyta; class Magnoliopsida; order Asterales; family Asteraceae; genus Artemisia; species Artemisia argyi. Next base: position 1,066,035 of record CM060702.1, read on the forward strand.
AACATAAATAGGAACGTACCGTGGTGATTCTAGCCCGAACAAGAATCAAAAGCAATTGTCTTTAACAATATGAAGAACCCTAATTAGGGTTTATATGGATCAATGATTAACCCCTTACCGTTTTGTTAATCGATCCCTTGATAACAACAAAAGTATGTCATTACCTCGTTCTTGTACACACAAACTACTAACGAATTAAAGGTGATGCTAGTGACAAAAACACAAGTAATTTTATTATGTAAAATTTCATGTCATATATTAATGATCATGCGTACATAATATATACATGTATAAAATATACATAATATATCATGACACCATGCAAACCATGCAACCAATCACATATTATAAAACAGTGATGTTTCAATATTGTTTCTATGTGTGTCGATCGGTTTTGCAAGAGAAGGGAAAAGAAAACTTTTAGGGATAATTTGTGTGCACAAAAGGTGTGAAACAAATAACCCTTGAGTTTGTATATATAGCCTTGTAAACTTGTTGTCCAAGTTTGAATGGGATTGGGTTTCCCCAACCCATTGTCGACCGGCCTTAGCCCAAGGAGGGTCTTCCGGATCCTTCTTGCTATATATTTCATCTCTAGTCCTTTACGTTTGCATTTAACGATAGTTAGTCCATACGTTTAATAACCAACGATCATTAATCCTTTTACTTGTGTTTATTAATAAATATACATAACATTTAATATTTATTAAACTTTAATTCTCGTTTGTAATGTGTGCAATCCCGAGGTCTCGGGTTCAATACTAGACATTTAACTAATTAATATTTATCCAATATTCCAACAATACTCTCTTATGTAGTAGTATAAATTTACCCGACTACCCGCTCAGATTCTAGACTTTTATGGTGCATGTGAACTTCTAAAGTTGTTAACACATTTACAAAGTAATTGATATTTTAGAGTGAGGGGAATTGCCTAGAAATGCAACTGAAAATCTTAAATATGCCCAAGTGGAAGCTCAATATATCAGTTTGATATCTAGTTATTCATTGCAAACATATTGTTTTATATATGATTGACTTCTTTGTGAAGAAGTGGCCTAGTGGTAAGGCACTTGACTTACTCAAAAGAAGCCTAGGGTTCAAACATCACTAGTTACACATTTAGGGGTGGCCAAGGAAGGGTCGGAAACAGTCACGGGATACCTGGTTAGGCTGCGTACATCCGAGTAAAGAAAAGTCACCCTCCCTGGGTTTACAACAGGAAAACCTCATTCGTTTTCTTTTTGAAGAAATGTGAACATTAAAGACATAACATGCTCATAAGTTTTGTTGCTTTTTGTGCAGTGATAAGATGTCAATATTCAGGCGGCACATTGGTTTTTTGACACTCCATCAGTTTTCCACAAAAGCTATTATGACCAAAACCAGCTCTGCGTTTTTTTAGAAGCAGTGGGAAAGGAGGTGAAAGAAGGAGTGATTTTCTTTCTCTCAAGTCAAAAGATGATATTGCCTTTTAGTTGTGTTATGTGTATTATTATTATTATGCTTATATTCTTTTACTACACGGTTGGTTCGGCCAAGGTGCCATTGCCTTATGATATTTTGGTAAAATTCTTTTTTAAACATGTGAATGTGATAGAGTTGCCTTGTTTTTGTACACCAGAAGGGTAGACTTCAAAGTCTTGTTAATTGAAAGAATAGATTGTGCCTTTTTCCAATTTTTGCATACATTTTTGGGCTCAATTTTATTTGCCGATGCATTGGTAGCAATAGTTCCCTTCTCTGTAGAGTTCAAGATTTCAGTTTGGCACCTGGATGTGGGGTTATAGACATTTTTGCAGTAGTTTGAGTTCTTGACATTTTTTTCATCAATAGCTGTCTAAAGATCGTTCATGCTCATGTAATTTATTTCACAAAACATGGCATAGGTTGTTATAAGCACATACAAACGCTGGTGCATTGTCTCCTCTTCTTCGGCTTTGCTTCAAGTATCGACTTATGTGAGAACAGAGGTACATAATGCATTATAGCAACACAGCTAACGCATTATAGCAGCGTACATAATGCTAAACCTCGTTTGAGATGTCTCCTTTTCTGTGCTTTAAGTTGCTCAAAGTATTAACATCCTCTGAACTTTGTTCATTTTATTTTATGCATTTAATGTAATGTGGCGAAACAGTTGTGGCGAATATTGAAGTAATTATGTTGCAACTCATGAACATCTAATGTGTAGAATTGCTGTACTGATGCAATGCAGAGCATAAAAAATGTGTAGCGTTGTTGTACTGATGCAATGAAGTTCAAATTTTTTTTAGGTAAGAGCACATCCCTTGGTACAAGCATAAAATTATGTTGGATAAAAATTAAACGCAAGTGTATTAATGTAATAATCTAATAATCAGCTGCAAGAACATCAACAAGAAGAATACCAAATGCAGACAGATCATACACCCTTTTACTAGCTTTACTCACAAAAGAAAGAAAATAATAATAATAATAAACAGGACCATTTGACAGGAAAACGCGAGCCGCATGTGGCGCCGTCCGGAAGCGTTTTTCTGGACCATTTCGGTTGGTCACGACTGTTCATGACTCGAAAACACGAGCCACAGTGTGTAGCTCGTGCCATCCGGTCGTTTTTTGTCGGAAAACGTGGGTAGATTGACATGTTGATTTTAGAGTTTGTATAAAGAAAAAACAAACATAGAAATAGAAATAGAAATAGAAATAATAGTAAATAATTGAGGAAAGGGCCGACAATGACTTTGTATATATAGTCTCAAACAAATTGTACACACTTTTGTTTAATTTAAAAGATGATAAGTAGTACATGATAGTAATTATATAAACCATGATAATGTAGCATTGCTGACACGTGGCCTCCTCTTTCATTTCAAACCAAACCATCGGATGGAATCAGATCTCCTCAACAATTTCATCATTCCTCCAATTGCAGTCCAGACAACAATCAAAATGAATTACAAACTTGCATTGCTGACATTTTAAAATCGGTTTGTATTTCACTGCTCTTCCACACTGGGTGCATAGACCATCGCTCTCAATCCCTTGAACAAACGAGAGAGGATGCGGGTGACGATCTTCAAACTTGTGAATACTCCCAAACTTTATATTCACAAACTCATAAGGTCCTTCAAGAAACTTGTTTTCATAATCTGATATAGATGTTTCAGATTGAAGTATGTGTGGTGCACAAAAAGTATGGATTGACCAGGCACACTCATGACAGTGGTAGAAACACTTCTCTGGATTTAATGGGTTCTCGCAAATTTCACAAAAGTATTCACTTTTATGATTTTCAATCGGGAGGTAACTTAATCTCATAGGGTGCTTCTTGTCATACTTATGCCTAATTTCACGAGGCAATAACAAAGCACACCCGACATGTACACCAACATCTTCACAAGTGTCACAAGCGAATGAACATTTGTAAGAATAAATGTAACCTTTACATATAAGACACGATCTGTAGTGATCTCTTTTGAAAGATCTGGAAAGGATGTGACCTGAATGAGCTTCGTGTGTGATGTTTTGAGGCATGAAACTACAAGTAACATCCACATGATAATCACATTCAACACAACTGTAGACAAACCCATTACACTCTAACCGACAAACATTGCAAAAAAACACGGATAAAAACCATTTAGGGGCATTTGAATGGAGAATGAGCGTATGTTCGAGGTGACCTGGGTAATTTTCTACTTGAGTAGGAAGCAGGGTGCACCACTCATGCAGAACAAAGTTACAGTCGTCATTGACACACTTGTAAAATGGAACACTTGTGACTGGTCTCACACATGCATTGCATAATAGTTGAACCTTCTTCATTGGGTTATGACAAGATAAAACATTTTTTTTTGAGGAACTTGGTGTGTTTGTAGTATCACTACATTCAGTACGGACCAGAATTAGGGGGTGTGGATGAAAGTTGTGTTTTATGTTCCCCTCATCTGCTCCAAATGTTCCATGTTCAACACGTTTAGCAAACATGTGTTTTGGTATGCTATAACTTTCATCAGGGAATGGGAGATGGAGGAGATCCGGGTATTCAGAATCTTCATAATTTTTTATGACCAATCTGTTTTCCGTACCTAGTAAACAAAAATTGTGGTTAAAATGAGAAGCTAAATTGTCGGACTATCAAAAAGTATAAACGCTCATAGTATCTGACTTACCTCTTGATGTCGCACAAGGAATATGTGCATAGTATCTGCATTTTTCACATTTATAAATCCAGGTGTTTGCACTGCTTTCAAAATAACCTTTACATACCCTGCACTTAGGAAAATATTGATCTCTCTGATCTTGTATTGGGAAGGAATAAGAAAGGATGAGCGGGTGAGGATGAGAGAAAACATCATTTGTAGCATTTTGTATCATGAGATTTTCTGGTAGGAAAGCACAGTCACTGTGGATAAAGCGGCCAGAACATGTTGTACATATATAAAAAGTACCTTCGTGTTTCTTTCCACAAGCGTCACATTCAGACAAAAGTGGTTTGGGGGTAGCCGCTAATGGGTGCCGATGGCTAGGGTGATAAATCAGCCGGTCTTCTATGGAGGCTATAGCTCAATTACCATGAATTATAAAATTACACCCTGAACAGTAGTAACAGAGCCCAACAACATCATTTCTTCCACATAAAACACAAAAAAGACCTATTGTCCAAACAAACTGATATAAAATAAGAGTATGAGAAGGGTGGGATGTGTGTTTTAACGTAATGGGAAGTTCGCCACAGAATTTATGGAGGGAGTAGTCACATGAATGGGCACACTCATAGTAATATCTGTGAAACCAATTGATTTCTTCACGACACCGATCACATCGACGACATCGAAAGTTTTCACGTGTAACTAGCTCACCACCGCCATTGTCATCGTCGTCATCATCGTCATCATATACTTCTTCATGTAGTGGATAGTTTGGTTGCAAATCAATGAGATTGAGTGGATGCTCGTGTTCAAGGATCAGCGTCGCCCCCAACATAATTGTATGTTTGTTTATTACTCTTTTAGATGTAAATGTTGCATTATAGACGAGGATTGTCCTTGTTTTATGGAGAGACCCAAAAGAGTATATATTCTTTTCTTACTTGCAAAGTTTTGCATATAATGTTCCCGACAAATTCTTTTACTAAGTTAGCAAGCAAACTCTTTTTCTTTAGAATAAAGTAAAGTAAAAATCACAAAGCAAAATGTATTATGCTAAACCTTGCCAATGAGAAAAGAATATTCACTCTAAAGCATGATAGATAAAAACAAAACAGGTGGAAGAAAAATGGATAAAGTAGATGAAGATGAAGATGAAGATGAGAGAATAAGGTAATTATTTGGTTGGTATCGTACGTGTCTGTAACTCAAATAATACACATGACACGTTATATCCACTCAGCTACCTCATCCCTTCCCATTTTTTAATCAAATAATAGTTCTTGGCACAAAGTATCAAATATTGTAATTATGGGCTTATGTGGTGATGTCTATTCATAATATCTTATTAGGGTTTGTATCTTATAAATACACCTTTAATGTAACCTCTTGGATTACCATTTTAATAATAATTCTCTCTTCCTCCTCTCTTGTTCTTTTCTTGTTCATTATTTTATAACACGTTATCAGCACGATCTTTGCTCCAAGCAAAAAAGAGGTAAATAATAATTATAATAATAATAATTTTTCATTCGGTGTTTGGTGATCATGTTTCATATTGCGTTTACTTGTTCCATATATACGGAGTATAATACATGCATACTTACTGTTTGTATAAATTGACATATCATAAAAGTATATAATATATGAAACACTTTGTATAAAACACTTTATCCCTAATGTTATTTACCGTGAACTATTTGTTTACTGTTTGTTCATTATTAATTTATATACTTTTAAGATCATTGTTTAATAGTCACATATCCCTGTTAACATATTGCAATATGTTACAGATTGGTATTTTTCCTTTATGAAACACTATGGAATATATTGTAATCGGTACTATATATTCTGTCTTGTTTCGCATAAAAATAATGAATAATATGTTATAGTTTGTTATTGATCTCTATCGTAATTTACAAGAACAATTCATGTTCTATAGTAATTACATAAAGAGAATTCCATTTTTTTTACTTTCATGTTCATCTATTGAAACTCTCTTATAGTTATAAAGAACAATAAATGTTCTTTTGTGACTACAAAAAGAAAAAAAAAATGCAACATCATGTTATGTTGAAAAAAAAAAGAAAAAAATTAGAACCTCAAAGTTCTAATATGGTTCTTTCAAGAATCAATATGAAAAAAAAAAAATCATAACCTCATGTTATGACTGAAAAAATATCATAACCTCAAGTTATGAGTAAAAAAAATAGTAATTAGAACATCAAGTTCTAAAGTTCTAATATGATCTTTTCATAAAGATCAATATCATAACCTCATGTTATGACTTTAAAAAATAAAACAAAAAAAATAAAAATAAAAAAGATGATGTCTAAGGTAGAGAGACGTCCTTGGAAGGCGACATATTATGTTATGTCGTTAAAGTTTTCATGCATCAAAACAAAAGGTAAATATTTAACTATGTTTTATAGAACAAGGATATTGTAAATGTGTTACGGAGTGCTAGTCACTGGTAGACATTATTTTATAGTATCTTCATCTTTAATATTAGCAAGATAAAAAATAAATAAGAGAAAATCATCATGGATTCACGACGATAGGATCAAAAGGCTTAAAACATATTTTGTATATTTGATTTGTAACTAATTTTATTCAAACTAATTTCATTAGACTCTTTGTTTAGTATTGATTTACTCGAAAAGGCTTTTTCATATATTTGCTATGTCTCACTAGACTTAAATAAAGAAACAATAAAAGTCTAAATTGTTATCGTGAATTGGCATATGAATTGTCAATATTTTTCAGTGATTATACTCTGTAGTTCTTACTAGTTATATATTTTTGTTTGATCTCTTGAACTCTATTGTAATTTACAAGAACATAATGTTCTTTTGTGGTTACATAAGGAGTATAATGTTTTATTTTCTTCTTGATCTCTTAAATTCTCTTATAGTTTGCAAGAACAAATAAACGTTCTATTGTGACAAAATAAAAAGAATCAAAATCACATAATTCATGTTATGTTAGAGAAAAAAAAAATCTCTCTATGATTGTATGCACCTCAAGCTGCATTAAAAAAAAGGTATAAGCGAGTTCGGTCTCACAATTTTAGTGCTAAATCTGAATTAAAAAGAAAATATACAACGGTGAAAGATCCGTTAAATAAATGTCAAAATATGAAAGAAAGATTTGACCATCATAAGTAAGATATTCTTGCAAATGCGAGCACAATTTTCGCAATATTAAGTAGTACATCTGAATGATGAAAAGAAAAAATGTGATGAGATAGTTAATGCCTCGAATATACTCATATATCGAGAACGATGCTTTGATATAAAAAGATATGGGCATGTTTGAACAAACATGATAAACTCGTATACTAAATTTGCTCCATATTGTCGTGTTAAAAGAAACTAGTTGGCAGCCTCAAGTTGCAACATAAAGATCTCCATTCCTTTAAGCGAATGTGATAAAATGACTAACATAAGATGTTCATTACCTCAAGTGAATGAGATAAAATGATCAATATGAGATCCTCATTGCCTCATGTGAATGTGATAATGTAATGTTAAATGGTTAAAGATCATTTATCATGGTAAATGCTATAGCCGAGGTAGTATGACAATGACAAACCACTACTAGTGGCGAAAATACAATAAGAAAGGAGCAAACAAAAATGCTATTTATGCAAAAATGCAATGTGATGTATATGAAATATAAGTGTGTCAAAGATATTACACACTATATTCATAGATTTAAAAATCTGTGCAAGCGCATTTTGCTCCACAAAAGTAATACATTATAAAATTGTCATGAGAAACAAAGTTAAGTATTAAAGATATATTATATTATATCTTCCTCGACATGCATTATATAAAGATTAGTAAAAGCTAATCATAGCCATAACATAACTTTATGAGCTATAATTATAATATTTTTGGCATGACTGGTTACACCATCTCGAGTTAGTAATGATGCGAAACTATTGAAGAATAAGATTTTTCAATATAAATTGTATTATCTCTCAAAAGACGTTGATTATTAATCTATCAACTAGAATGGGGACTCAATTCCTCAATTTTCTGGAAAGAAAACAAATGGATATATGTAGGCATAAAAATCCATTGTATGAACCATTTTGAGTTTAAAATCAATGCATCGTTTAAATGGTCATTAAATCGCAACCTCAAGTTTGCATGATTAATAGCTCAAGGTGAGCCTAACATTCCAAAGTAAGTATTTCATCATGAAAATGCGATGGATTACTTCTAAATTATCAAATGAAACTGAGAGAAAAACTTGTGTTGTGGTATGGGGCCACGTTATAATATGCACAACAACAAAATTAGCATCATGCCAATATGTTATTATAAATCCTCCCTTTTATAATTGGTTTTGGTTATAAACCAAACACATCCCATTTTTGTTTTTTTTGTGTGCAAATTACTCCACCTAAATGCACATATATGGGATATAGAAGATGGATAATTCCTTCAAGAGGAGAGAAGTAGTTGCAAATTAGAATGAATTACCATATTCTATTGATCCTCGAAAGAAATGTTATGAATTCTTTATTCAATGAATAATCTAATAGCCATACATATACATTTGGTCAAAAAATAATATTTCAGCTACTCATGCTCCAAGTTATACTTTGTCCTTCAAGGACATTGTTTGTTATGCCATGCCTCAAGCATGATAGACTAATCGATTCCAAGTAAAATGCTCGATGAAAAATATGGAGCATGAAATAAGATGGTTAGTCGAGGTATAAAAGACCCCATGATAGTCTCATAACGAGACACTAGACATGAAGGTTCCAAACGAACCTAGCTAATGAGATCTCAATAAATTCTATGATGTCTAAAAAATCATATGGAATCGAAACAAAATGACGGCGATAAGTTTATTTGCATACAAGATAGCGCTTGCTAGTATGCATAATGAGGATCATAAATAAATTATTATTCAACAGTGCGTCCAACGAAACGATTGCCAACATGAAAAGATGCAATCTCGTAAAATATACGAGAAGTATTGGGACATGAAGTTCATACACATGAATGCGTAAAATCTATTGGATATACATCAGTCTTTGTGCGAATGCGAAATAAGAGCCCTAAGTTATGTCTTTTAGGACATGAGTTGTGAATAAATAAATTCACCGAAACACAAAGTTGATTATTAAAAGACATTGTCTCGAGGTGGATGTAAATATCTTATTGATATTTTACGAGACAATCAATATTGAAGTATTTAATTCGCTCTAAACGAGGAATGATCTGTAATGTCTCAAGCATGGCTTACAACTTCAACTTCTAGATATGATTAATAAAGTTCTCAATAACTTTATTTGATAAAGTTGAATGAATCCGTATATGGATCAAAATGATTTTGGACACATATTATATAAATTGCTTTTGCACATGTATCAAAGAAATAATTGGTCATCAAGTACCATACATAAGTACAATTGAGGTTTGGATGCCAATTTTGTAATTAATATGCATCACAAGAACGTATTTTTCTCTTTTAATGTTTATACATGCATTGTATACTTTATAACCAATTGATTTGATATTGGGTTGGAAGCTACACATATATTTTGTCATTTTGCAGGACTTATTCATAACATCATCAATTTGATAGACTTCATTGTAAAGTTGTTGCCAACAAAAGTATACGAGAAACTCGTTTAGAAGATTATCATGCGATGCTTGAAATATATACATTAAATTGAGGAGGAGGAGCATTATACGCACTGCACTCTTTTCCTTCATCAAGTTTTTGTATCCCATTGGGTTTTTCTTGATAAGGTTTTTGATGAGGCAGTATATGAAGTATAATGAACGATGAATATCCAAGGAGGAGTATTGTAATTATGGGCTTATGGGCTTAAAGGTGATGTCTATTCATCATATCTTATTAGGGTTTGTATCTTATAAATACACCTTTAATGTAACCTCTTGGATTACCATTTTAATAATAATTCTCTCTTCCTCCTCTCTTGTTCTTTTCTTGTTCATTATTTTATAACATCAAAAACATAATCTGGGTAAATTCAACTATTTTACTGCAAGCCCAAATTGGGGTTGATTGGGCTTATTTTTATGTTTGAAAACCGTGAATAAAAATATTGAATACTTAAAAGATTTTGAAGTATAACATGCTAACATGCTTTTATTGTACAGGGGCTGTGAAACTGTGTATAATGGGATGCAGTTGCTGCGGATGAAAAAATTTCTAAATTTTAGTTACAAAATAAAGTTTTATGTAAGTAACGAGCACGTTGCGGTGATGTATTATTTGATGATTTTGGTGATTTTACATTCTTTATTAAAGACCTATAATGTTCCCACATATTCTTTTACCAAGTTAGCAAATAAACTCTTTTTCTTCAAAATAAAGTAAAGTAAAAATCACAAAGCAAAATTTAATATGCTAAACCTTGCCAATGAGAAAAGAATATTCACTCTAAAGCATGATAGATAAAAAAAATCAGGTGGAAGAAAAATTGAAAAAGTAGATGAAGATGAGAGAAGAAAGAGAGAAATATTTTTAAATTATCCCTGAATTTGTGTTTTGTCTTTTTGGCATGTGATATAACCGTTTCTTTATTTCTTTTCTACTTTTTTGTCAAATAAAAGCTCAATTGTTGTGAACAAGAATTGAGGGAATGAATATACTCTTCAATTAATTATAATGTCAAAGATACATGGGGTATATATAAGATAAACAGTAGGGTAAAAACCTGAATAGCTAACTGGGCCGTGGGCCTCTTATGGGCTATATGGACATCCATTAATAATTATCCATAACACTCCCTCTTGGATGTCCATATTGTTAATACGCTTAGGAAATGCTGCCTCATTAAAAACCTTGTCAGGAAAACCCAGTGGGACAAAACCATGACTAAGGACAAAAAGAGTGCAGCGCGTATCGTCTCCCTCTGATGATTATATCACTTGAGATCGTTGAGTCGAAGCATTCCAATATTGTAACTCAGCTTCCTCAATGTTGAAGTATCAAGTGCCTTGGTAAATAGATCCAGCCAAATTGTCGCTTGAACGAACTCCTTTAAGTTGAGCAATGCATGATGCATTATCTTCATTCAAAACTGTTGGTGCCTCCTTCTCTGAAGAAATACCACATAATTTAAGTATTTGTTGTATCGCACTTCTTAACCAAATACATTCTCAACTTGCTTCATGAATCGCTAAAATTTCTGCATGGTTGGATGACATTGCTGAGATTGTCTGCTCCATGAAATTGTTGTTCCTCTACTTGTAAATACATATCCAGTTTGAGATCAACCATTATGAGGGTTAGATATGCATCATGCATCTGCAAAATCAACTAAACTTGTATTTGATGGGTTAGCAAAATATAAACCCATATCCTTTGTACCTTGAAGATACCGAGAATATTTGTTTTACTCCATTTGAGGATTATGCCTCGTTAAAACCTTACTAGATAAAACCCTGTGGGACAAAATTCTAGTGAAGGAAAAAGAGTACATAACTCCTTTATACGCTCGAGGATGCTGCCTTTATAATCATAAATCAAACTGCATGAAACTTAAACAATATTCAAATCTATATCTCTTTATAAAGTTTCATAGGCAAACATAATTCATTATTTAGCACAATATTATTCACTAAGGCAATTATTAAATGTATGCCAAAAACATGATTAATTCAATACAATCAAGTAGTGTTCTCAAAAACTTCTCTTATATGTTAAGCATTAAAAATCACTAGCATGCTTCATGCATTTTATATCCTATAATAAAATCTCATACGAGCTCTATTCATTTATCATTTAGACGCATATCGATTACTTATTATATTGCCAGACTTATTAAATACATTATTGGATCCATCACATGTGAACATACAATGTATGTGCATTATCATTTATAAGTCTTTGAGAAAACATATGTGTGCCATCACTTGTACGTTATGCATAATTTAATTTAATTTTCTCATAAAGACTGATGCATATCCAATAAATTTACATATTCATATGTACGGAATTCAAGTCCCATTAACCATGTCTCATCACAAGAGACTTCAATCTTTCATTAGTTCTTTGCGTCTTTACATCTTTTGGCCATTCATTTATACATCTGCACTTCCTGCATGTATGCTTTCATGATCCTCACAATGATTATAGCGCTATCTTATTTATTTACATAATCATTATCATATATAATACTACTATCGATGTCGATTCATTTCTTTTTGATTCCACACTTTACTAGACAATTATTTATTGAGATCTCATGTATTTTCATCTACCCAGGATTTTTCAAGAACCTTCATGTCTAGTGTATCTTTACAAGACTATTATGGGGTCTTTATCACCTCAATTCAACCATCTTGATTTTATTGCTCCATTTTATCTATTCATTCGAGGACTTTTTATTTGAAATCGATTCATCTATCACGCTGCAGACGTGCTATAGACTTACTACCAATCAATGATTTTACTGCTGGGACACACATTGTAATTGGAGTAATAGCAGCGTAATATGATCTAGTCACTTTCTTTAGGTCACTAAACATGTTTGGTATTTACTAGATCTGGAATGTTATTTGTCCCTGAATATTAAGTTCATTTTCATTAATGTGAGGATCAACATTTATATTATCATAATTCATTCCAAATATTATCATAATTCATTCCAAATTTCTCGCTGATCATTCTCCCTCTGAATGAATTATCAACTTCAACATCCCTTGTGTGCGTTGTGGTGGATTTACAATACAGGTTCCGCACACTTACATAAAACTTTATATGGGAAACACATGGCTGTGACCGAAACCATTCTAATATGGAGAATTCATTATTACTTGTTGGTAAGATGCGAATACTTAGAAGTATTCACCACCATTCTGAATGATTTAATTTGGAAAACAGTGCTCGCATTTTATAAGTAGAGCCACTAATCACGCTAACTTTAAGTTGTGTCTTTGATGATCATTTTGACGATGCATCGATTTTAAAACTCAAAATGATCCATATGGCAGATGTATAGGCCTACATACACCCCCTTTATATTCTTTCCAAAACTTTATATGACAAAATCCTTACTTTAATATGGTCGTGATTTATGAACAATTAACTTCCCATGAGAACAATCAAATTTATTTTGGAAGAAACTTATTCTTCTTCTACATATTTCGCATCATCATTAAACCGGAATGGTCCAACCGGTCATGCCAATTAATACAACAATCTTGGCTCATAAACCTTTACTTTATAACCTTAAGTGCTTCAATTGCACTTTTTAGGTAAAACTAGAATAATATGGAGAACTTATATATCATCACATTCTCCAATCAAAATCTTGCAAGCTCTTTTATCACTTGCATATAGTTCAATATAAAGCTCATTGGCCTATAACATTATCATATAGTAAAACATATCCATTTACTAGTGACGTTACACAATTTGCAAAACACATGCATGCCATTACTCAATTAATCAAATGCCTTATAAGTAAACAAAATCATATGATCAATAAGGATATATTTAATGGCACAATTTGAATCAACTAAGATATATTTTTCTTATACTTAATAGGTCAATTATTTTATGCGGCCATAGGTAAATAATAGTCTAAATTTTATCTACTTTCCCGAGATAATTTACTCCGCAATATATTAACCAATAAGTGATTACATGAGCAAATAACTTTCTTTTCAAGTAAATTTATTTGTGACGAGCTTTAAGAAGTATTATCTAATTTCCACAGTAACCACTTTAATATTATTTCTATCAATGCATCATTCGTTATATTTGCATAGAACAAACCTTTAACATTCTGGATACATATTATTTAACATGCTTTTTAGTGGTGGCAAGTGACACTAAGAAAAATAACACAAAACATGTGACCCATCAGACCAAGCATGGTACATCCATTTTCTTTATCTTGGTGATCATATATAGCAATAACAATGGAAAGGAGGTAAGAATACAATGAAATTTTAAATAGATCAATACTAAACAGCAGAGAATTTTAATCATATCACATGAATAATTGTTACTTCTCTTTTAATATAAAGATGCAGAAACTAAAGACCACATATTAGATGCATGTCAATTGAAGAAATATTTGAACAAACAATACTAATTTATAAGCAAATTATTCATGCAACTATACCATAACGATCAACCATATTGAATGTAATTGTTGCAATTTATATTAGTTTTTCTAAAAGAATTAGCAAGCTTATTCATGATAAGGATTTATCATAATTTATAAGCAAATTATACAGTACAACTGATATTAAGTAAATCAATAATCAAGAACTAAAGATAACTAGCACATGCAAAACTATAGTGATGGTAGAATCAAATTAATATGCATGGGCTCATAATTTTAAGAATGGTTTCTTTTGTACAATTACAAAAGATAATTAAAAGCTTTGAATTTGACATTTTGACTAAATAAAAGAGCAAGTTTACCCTTTAGCAAAAATGGCATAGATCACCGTATTAAGGAAAATATTTACATCTACCACAAAAATTTATGAATCTTATTAACAGATTATCACAAAATGATTTTCCTCTAGTTAATTTGCCATAAATCAAAAATAAAAATCATATGTAGATAGTGGCGCACAAACCTTTATTGTGTCTGCTAAGAGCACAAGGTGTGGCTTTGCCGTTGGGCCTCGCCGTCTGAGTTGGCAAGCTCAACGGCGAGCCGTTGCTCGCCGCCACACCAAACGGCCCTCGCTGTTGCTCGTTGTTGGTCACCTCCCCGTGGCCACGGCGAAGCAAAAATCTGACAAAGGTGCAGGTTTACGTTGAGAACATTTAATATGTGGGAAACATTACCGTTTGCAAACCAACGGTTGTGTTTGTTGTTTCTTTTTTTGTTTTTTTTTCCTACCCTCTTTTACATAACACTATAAATACTAACCTTCTTCTTCCATTCTCTTCACTACATTCAACAATCTAATCTAAATATTTCTATACCTCTTCTCCTAAGCAAAAAAAAAAATGTCTCAAAACCCGAACGAAGGAGGTTATTTCACGAACCTCCTAATGTCAAACCAACGTCAATACGGGGGAGCCTCAAACTCTTCTAGTCCCTCGTCTCAAAGTCCAAACCCTTCACCGCCATACGGTTCACAACCATTAAATCCGAATGACATTTACCGTAACCAACAATATGCGTTTCAACAAGGATTCGCAAGTCAACAACAATTCAATTCGTCGCCACAATTTTATAACCCGAATCAACCATCCACTTTTCCTCAATCACAACCACTACAACCGTCACAACCAAATCAAGGTACGTTTAAAGTACCTAAGGCAAGATCACCGCCCAAAGGCCGAGGAAAAAAAACCAAAGCCCAAAGAGGAAAAAACGTCGTAAATTTGGACGCGGATGATGACGATGACTTGGAAGAAGCTGCTCATACGCGTGCGCGAAAGTTGTGGTCAAAACAAGAAGAAACGATTCTTGCGGAAGCGTGGATAGAAGTTTCCCAAGACGAAGATCTGGGAAATGACAAAGAGAATGAATTCTTTTGGAACGAAATTCATGCACTTTTCAACGAGCGGACTACTGAAGCCCCACGAACCAAAAACATGCTATCCGGTAAATGGTCAAGGATCAATGCCGACTGCCAAAAATTCAACGCTATTTATAAACATTTAGAGCGTCGCGGTGGTGAAAATGATCATGATCATGTCGAGAATTCCAAAACGAACTTCTCACAACGTTTTGGACAGAGGGGTTTCACTTTGGTTCATGTTTGGGATATCCTGAAACGCTACCCGAAATGGGATGCTGAAGAACCTCTAGACATTACATGTCTTGAGGATATATTCGGGCCGGACAAACGACCTCGTCCCGAAAGAAACAACAGGCGACCCGGAAAAAAACAAAAGTCGACGGAAACGTCGAGTGCGGCGAGTTCCGGGGGGAGTCAAACGAGTACTTTTTCGGGACAATTATCCGAAAAGTATAATCAAGCGAAAGACGCTCAAACGGCTTGTTACAAGGCGCGGAGGAAGAGGGAGGAAAAGGCGTTCAAGAAAGAAGCTGCGTTGTTGGAGTGGCAGGATATGCAGATGCTAATGCTCGATCCAAACACAGTTACTGACCCGGTTAGAGACGAAGTAATTCGCAAGAGACAAGCAAGAATAACTCAGAAATACCAAAATCTCGACCGCGAAGATGACGAATAAAATGTTTAATTTTCGTATCGTATTTTCTTTTCCATATTGTATGCGTGTTTTTTTTTTCTCGTGTCGTATTTTTTTTCCGTATTGTAACTTTTTTATTTGATGAAATAAAATTAGTATGTTTTCTTATTTTTTAGTATTTGTGAAAAGAATTTAATTTTTTGAATGAAATGAATAAAAAAATAAATGTGTAAGAGGTGGGGCCCTAATGGGGAAGTTGAGGTTTGTTAATTGTTTGGTGAGGGGAGGTTTGTTGTGGTTAGTTTTTTTTTTTTTTTTTTGAAAATTGACTTTCATTGGGGAAATCCAAGTCCAATTTGAAACCCGATGGGGGGAAAACCTTCAACTTAAGCCGCCCGAAGGCACGACACTTAAATTGAATTTGTTGTGGTTAGTTGATGTTGAGGTGTTTGGTGATGTGGCAGAGGTGTGACCCGAATGGGGAGGCAAGCCTCCCCATCTACACCTTGTGCTCTAATGAACGATTCAATTATGCAACAAATTTATGGTTGTACTCATCGCATCGTGTTTCCCGATTCTCATAACTCGATATATTTTTTATCTTTACATGTTACATGTTTAAGTAATTTTATCACAATATAACTACTGTTGAGATTTAGCAAATAGTAACATGCCACGATTTATGAGCAATATATAATCAGTTGCATACTATAAGATATATAGATTAGTTATATAATAATCATAAAAACATGAACTGTTGTTCACGAAACAACAACAAATAACGATCAAGTGCAATATTAAGACTAAGCCAATTGTTGTACCTCATGCATGCAATTGATTAACATGTACAACTATATCCTCTGTGCTAAACATTGTTAAATATTATAGACAAGGATTATCCTTGTTTTATGGAGAGACCCAAAGAGCATACGTTTTTTTCTTGTTTGCAAAGTTTTGCATATTTGGTGATTTTACATTCTTTATTAAAGACCTATAATGTTCCCCGACAAATTCTTTTACCAAGTTAGCAAATAAACTCTTTTTCTTTAGAATAAATAAAAGTAAAAATCACCAAGCAAAATCTAATATTCAAATCCTTGCTAATGAGAAAAGAATATACACCCTTTTGGTCTCTACGACTCTACATACAATAAGGACCAGGGGCAAGGTTGCTAGATCCCGATCCTGTCTTAGGATCGTACAATTCTACGTTCTCACATATAAAAAACGAGTAGAATCATAGTACGATCTTTTTTCGAGCAGAATCAGTCTAGGATCGCACGCAAGATCGTAAATGATCCGATCCTAATACAATCCCATGTTCTTATTTTTTTTTTCTTTTTTTTAACCTAACTCATGCCCATTTTGGCCTACTTTAGGCCAGTCACATTAATCCAACGACGGAAACTTGAACTTGATGAATGTATTGCATTATTTCTGTTAGTATGTGTTAAAATAGTAATCATGCATGATCATGTTCTTCAGTATATGAAATCTTGGAGCTCAAGAAAAGGTTTAGGGTTGGGAAAACCCAAGGGGGGCTTCTAGATCTTTTTTGACTTTCCAAATAATCATATACATCACTTTCCTTATATTCGTCTAATGATCGTTAGTCATTATCCGTTAAATACTAACGGTCGTTAAGTGTTTTGTTTTAATTAATAATTAAGATAACATTTTATATTTAATTATTAATCTTTAACTTTCATACGTAAAGTGTGCAATCCCGTGATCTCGAGTTCGATCCTAACACACGTCTATTATTTCATGTCTATAAAACAAAAAATTCCCACTTAGACATGTCATAATAGTATGATCACATCGGTTAGCGCCTTGCAACACTTCGATGCCTCTAGTACAACTCGAGTAAGGCTCCTGGAAAACCTTTTAATGATTTATCATTATTATCATCCTTTTGTTTCTAAACCACGTTAATAAGGATATTGATCAAAGGTCATTCCTTAATTAACCATTCTGATTCTCGTTGTTTGTGATTGACAAGATTACCAAATCGTCTGAACATTTCAGGGAAGATCTTGGGCGTGGCCACGCAAACACCTTGACAACCTTACGAGGGGCCCAACAGTATTAAACTCCAAAAATAAATTTGGAGGAACAAATTCTGTATTGATTACAAGCAAAACCCACGAACTTTGTAACACTTCCGAAAACAACCCTTATGACTACCAGTTACGTATTGCGTTAAGTTGTTCCACAAATATGCACTACATTCATGATAGTTATCTTGTATCTCAAGTCTTATGATAATTTCTTAGGATTTACTTAATGACAAGATCCATAAGTAACATCATATAGTTGGGATAAGTCGTATATTTGATATCATTAAATATCATATGAGATTAGTATGACTACGCATCAATATACTATTAGTATATTATACCAAAACTCACATTCGTCTTAATTTAATAATACTAGCAGGGTACCCGCGCGTTGCAGCGGCGGGTACCCTGAAATTAAAATTTCCGGTGAATCATGTATTTTAGTTTATTATGTTCTTTTTGAAATTAAATTTACGGATATCAAGAATTTCGTTTAGCCTGTGCTCGTTTGGACTCAGGCCCGTTTGGCCCGTACCCGTTCGGGCTCAATCCCATTTGGCCCGTTACCCGTTCGGGCTTGAATATTTGTATAATGTGCTTTATTGTTTATATTAATAACATTTAATGCATGAATTGTGTTTAATTTGGTTGTACAATATGCTTGATAATTTGTATTTTCTTATGTAAGGGTGTTTTAATAACTGTATTAATTGTGTTTATTGACCAGTTAATTTAATTGACTAAATTAAATAGCATTAATTTGATGTTTTGTTTTGTTTTTTTTTTTAATATGTGCATTAAAGTTGTGTACACTATGTTTCTTGTCTTGTGAGTATGAAAATTATGTGCATTAAAGTGGTGTGCACTATGGTTCTTTTCTTGCAAGTCTTAAAAAATTACAAGCATTGAAAGCTATACTTGTAACAACCCAGATTTTTTAAAGACTCTTAAATTTCTAGCCTTTTAATTATATGTGTATGTATCTGTTGGGTCAATATTTTACCCAAATATTCCCCACAAGTATTTGAAAATAAAATAGCGAAATCACTCACGGAATAAAATAGCAAATTGCTATTTCAGTGAGTGACATTTAACCTTTAACACAAACAAGTCACTGAGTGCATAGTCACTCAGTGAGTTACCTTCAGGTTGTTCAGGACAAGTCTAAATAAAAGGCTTTCCATTCAGTGAGTCGGTACTCAGTGAGTGGCACTTGAACCAAAGAAGAAGGTAATGGAGTCAGCGAGTGGTGACAATAGTTCACTGACTCCCTGAAGCTATCTCTACAACATACTGATAAATATGGGAACTCATCCAAGTGGTGGATGACAACTCATCCACCCATCACATGTTTACTTTTACTTTTACTAGCCTATATAAGTGTATGTTGTAATAGAGAATCCTACTAAATATTAGTTGTTAGGATGATCCTCTCATTGAATCCAAGAGTAGCTAGCTTGGATCAATGAGAGTTTATTGTCATTCTAATGGGGATGATATACTGAGATTATCCCCATCAAGAAGCTGAAGATGTTATCATGTAGTCTAGTTGGTTTGAGTAATCTTGTAACTATTGTTCATTATTATTAATGAAGTTCTAATTTATGTTTATCAAGATTTGCTCAATTTACATGGACCAACAGTATCTTTCCTATTAAAGAAATGTTTTTGGTCTTAAACATTTTAAGACTTCTAAATATAAATGTCCTAAATACATTATAAGGTAGTATAGATTCCCATATTATTAACCAACAATGGACAATTTAGAATAACATTTATTCATGGATTAAACATGCAAAGACATAACAACAATAATTAACAATGAAAATAAACATACCAATATACTTTATTTCATTAAAATAATAATTGTTTACAATATTCTTTATCCAAATATTAAACACAGTCATGCATGAAACTACTAGCTAATCTAAGCCCAATACCATTGGCTAATTCATTAAGCTTATCTTTAGCTAAAGGCTTAGTGAATGGATCAGCTAATTATCATCTGTGTGAACTTTCAGCATATTTATTTCACCTTCGTTAACTTTTTCTCGAACAAAGTGATACTTCCGTAGAAAATGTTTGGTGCCTCTCATGACTTTAGGTTCATTGGCAAATATGATTGCAACAGAATTGTCGCAATACATATTAATAGGAAATTCAATTGAAGTCATAACACCAAGCCCTGAAATGAATTTTCTAATCCAAACAGCCTCCATCGCAGCTTCTAAAGCAGCAATGTATTCAGCTTGCAGACATCGCAATTGTACACTGCTTCTTGCTCTTCCAGTCTACTGCTCCTCCATTGATAACAAACCCGTTTGAGACTTCGCATCATCTTTGTCACATTGCCAGGACGCATCACAGAAACCTGTAACACCAAGTTTTGCAGCTGGTTCTCCACCATATACCAAAAACATATCTTTTGTACTTCGTAAATACTTAAGAATATGTTTAACAACAATCCAATGTTTTTCACCTGGATTCTGTTCAAATTGACTGGTGATATTTTGAGCAAACGCCCGGTGATGTTTTGAGCAAACGCCACATCTGTCCTTGTGCATTTTGCCGCATACATAATAGATCCTACAGCCGATGCATAAGGAACTTTACTCATGCGTGCCACCTCAGCAGGTGTTGATGCACATAACTCATTACTTAAGCCATGTTTCACTTCCATTGGCAAATATCCTTTCTTGGAATTTTGAATATTGAACCTCTTCAATATTTTGTCAATGTAAGCACTTTGACTTAATTCAATTAACCGCCTTGATCTATCTCTATAGATCTTAATTCCCAGAATATATGCAGCTTCTCCTAAATCTTTCATAGAAAAACACTTTCCAAGATATGCATTAACCTTTTGCAAACTTGGAATGTCTTTTCCCATGATCAATATGTCATCAAGATATAAAACTAGGAAAATTACATTTCCACTCCACTAGCTTTGTGATATACACATGGCTCATTGAGATTCTGAGTAAATCCAAAGTTTTTGATCTCAGCATCAAATCTCTTGTTCCATTGTCTTGATGCTTGCTTCAATCCATAAATGGATCTTTAAAGTTTGCATACACGATTTGGAAACTTTAGATTCTCAAACCCTTCTAGTTGCGCCATATAGATGTCTTCATTTGGCGACCATTTAAGAAAGCAGTTTTTACATTCATTTGCCAAATCTCATAGTCATAGTACGCTGCTATAGCTATGAGAATCCTAATAGCTCTTATGTCTGCTACAGGAGAGAAAGTCTATTCGTAGTCAATATCAAAAGTTTGAGTAAAACCTTTAGCCACAAGACGAGCCTTATAGGTGTGTACATTTCCATCCATGTCAGTTTTCTTCTTGAAGAGCCACTTACTTCCAACTACCTTGGCATTGGGAGAAAGGTCTACTTCAATCCAGACTTCATTGTCTTTCATGGATTGCATTTCTCCATTCATAGCAACCATCCATTTATCCTTTTCAGGACTATTAATGGCAGCTCTATAACTAGCAGGTTCACTAAGATCCCCTAGTAAAGTTTCCACACATTCTACATTTTCTGAAGGTAATGCATTATCTTGATCATTTTCCAGATCATAGATTCTCCCACTGAATTCTTGAGATATGAGATTCTTTTCTAGAGAGTCTCCATACCTCGCAACAAATACTTTGTTTTTAGGTGGGTAGTAAAATTAGTAACCCATTGTTTCCTTTGGGTATCCTACAAAAATGCACTTTACAGATCTTTGTTGGAGTTTATCTGCTGAGTCACGTCTAACATATTGATGAGACGAAAAGTGTACCGCTTTTCGGGGGTCATTTAAGCCCGAAATCGTATTTATTTGATCAAATAATGCTCTAAATCGTTCCTTTTGTCATTTTAGGTACTTTAAAGAAGAAATGTGGAAAAGGAAGCATTTTGGACGTTTTTGGAGCATAAAAGTGAAGAATTCGACAAAAGTGCCAAACCTGCTGGAATAGTACCTGTGACGGCGTCAAGCCTTGATAGGCCAGAACGGATTTTTGGAGATTAACAAGGGACGGCGTCAGGAAGGCCATCCGGGAACCCTAGTGGCGGCGAGGTGACGACATCACCCTCCTTAACGTGACGCCGTCAGACCCCAAATTCTATATATAGTTTTGTAATTTTCATTCATTATATGCAACTTTGTGAGGAGAAACCCTAAGACGATTTTTCTGCTATTTTTAAGGGTTTTAAACCCTTGGATCTCCCATGTTCAATTGAAGATAAGTAATCATTTAATCATTCAATATGTCTATGTGTTGTTTGATTATCTATTGTTCTTGTCTTTTATTTAACATACTAGGCTAGATTTATCTTGTGTTTGCTTAGATCTAATGAAACCTAACTATTGATTATTGATTGATTGGTGTGTTATTAATTGTATTGGATGATTGTTTATCGATGTTAGGCTTAAGAAAACTAGCTAACCTCCTATTCGGTAACTTGCTTGAACGTCTTAAGAAACATGAACCAATGCATACTAGGTTATTATGGTTGTATTTAATGCATGAGCGAATTCTAGTGATCCCATGTTAGGAGCTTCTTAGCCGGCTCGACATAGGAGTGAAGTAGGAGCTTATAGAGTTGGGGAAGTACGTACGCCACCCCACGAATGGTATTAAGGAATACACCCGTCATCCACGCAATTAATACACACTAATCAACCGGTAAAAGATAGTTAGGGAGTAAGGAAATCTAAGTAAACACATTTCTCTCCACATAAGTTTCACAACTTTTATTTTATTTGTTATTTTATTTTATTTGCAATTGTAGTTTTTGGGTTAGTTGACTAGCAACTAATTCCGCCTACTCCTTCAAAACCGTGATTTTACTTGCTTTCATTAAAATATAAAAATACAAAAATAATCTTCCCTCACCCTTAGACCTAATTAGAGTAGCTTTTCAAACCTAACGAACACTATTCCCTGTGGAGAACGATCAATCCCCCGTACTTACCACTACACTATACTACACCGGTCAGGTACACTGCCTGTGGGGGTTGTAAGCTTCTCGAGATCCCTCGAGAGGTAAAACCCTAGTGTGTGAGCGCAATCTCACGCATCAAAGTTTTTGGCGCCGTTGCCGGGGAATAGTTATTGTTTAGGTTGAATTTTTATTTTATCAGGTCTACTCACTAGATTCCTTTCTAGTGAGATTTTTATTTTATTTTATTTTTCTAGGTTTTCTTTAGTCTATCTTTTTCTTTGTGTGTTTGTTTGTAATTTCCATTGACTCTTCCGTTCACCATTATGGAGAACGTGAATCCACCATACTACCAACCACGTAATTCACCCACTCCATATGACATCTTGATGTTTAAACAACATAAAGATGAACCTCTCTATGAAGCATGGACTCGTTTTAAATATTTACTCCAAAAAGTCCCTCATCATAACTTCGATTTATGGTCCCTAACTCAAATCTTTTACGATCGTGTCGACCGACATGCCCAAAGGGACATTTACCATTTTGCCGGCAGGGATCTTAGGGAATTAAGTGCTGAGGAAGCATGGGAAGCTATTGAGAATTGTGCCCAATATTATTATATAGTAGACAACCCAACAAACATTAATACAAGTCAATTGACCACAAATTTCAAGGATCATTAAACAAGTTTGTTTGGGGATGAGGGTAGAGTTGAGCCACCTAGCTGCATGTCATGGTTAGGCACAACCATAATACAGGGTAAACACTTAGGTGACCTTGATGTGATGGAGGATTTAGCCGAACATGATCACATTGATCAAAAAGACCTAGGTTTTATGATTGATGACGTTGAATCTCAAGAAACACATGATGAATCTTTTAGGCAATTTGAATATAGCAGTCAGAATATTGAGGATGATCCTTATGATTCGGACATAGAAGTTGAGATGCCTAGAGAAGCACTTGTCATACTTGGGAAAATGTTAGGGTTAGATCCTACTAAAACACATGATGAGGATATAGGTGATCTTGACATAAGGAATGATGAGGTAAGTGATATGTGTCTAAATACACATATATTTTATATTGTTTGAGCCGACAAAAATAACCAAAAACACACAAATGACCATATAATGTGATTCGTCGTGAAAACCAATTATATATAATATAGAATAGTATCGAAGTGATCCGCGTAAAATACGGATCACCCGAGTCGTTTCCCAACGAAGGCGAATGGAATCGAGAAAATCGATTCGTGAAATCGTGAATTGAAAAGTGAGAAAGTGAAAAATAACAATCGAGATATTCAAGTAATCACTAACAACTATGAAATATGCAAAAGTACAATCTAATTATGCACCAAAGTGAAAACGTAAAAACGGAAATGCAACCGCTAAATTTAAAACGTAACGTTTATTGAAAAATGATCCTACAAACTTGAAAATATTTTCTAAAAATCTTAAACTAATAAAAAGAATTTTAAGAAAAAAGAAAAATATTTTTTTTACTTTTTATTTATTTTCTAGACTTTATTTTCTATTTTTGGAATTAAAAATGAATTAAAAATAAAGTAAAATAGAAAATTAATGTGGAAAAATGAAAATTTAATTCTAAAAATTCTAAAATATTATAAAAGAATTTCTAAAAATATTTTTTTATTTTTCAAAGCTTTTTCTGATTTTTATGAATTTTTTGGTAATTAAAAATGATTTAAAAGTGATTAAAAATGAAGAAATATTAAGAAAAATATTAAATCAACTCAGAAAATTATGAAAAATTTACAGAAAATCTAAAATATTATTATGAGCTTGCAGAAAAAATTTGGAAAGAAAAAGATGAGCAGAAGTGCTTATTTAAGCTGAAACAGCTTATGGCAAGTGCTTATTAATAAGCACTTGCCACAAAACTAAACCACACTTAGACTACAAGTGAAATATGCAACTACAAACCCAGTAATGTTCAAATGAGATAAGAAAATAACACAGAATTAGTTGAAACAAGCTATGAGCAATTAAAGAATAAGCTAATTCAAAAGCAGATAAAGATATAAAATAAGCCAACTCTCAAAAACAATTAATACAACTTCCTAACACTAATAGAAACAGAAATAAACCAACAAAACACAATAACAAACACAATTAGAATCTAGCAGGCCTATGAAAAATTCAGTAGAATAAGCACTAAAGAGCTATCTAGCAATCCTATATAAGCAAACTCAATAAGCTGTAAAGTTCAATCGAAGATTATATGAATTAAGCTGATACTATAAGCTAGCTACAGAACAAAAATCTCAACCTAAGCTCTATTGAATATTCAATTATGAAGTAATGAAAATGACTCAATTCTCCGCTGTAGGTGCAGGGGAGTTGGGTAAAACAGGTCTAAAAAGCTAATTATGAGCCAATACACAAGTTTCTAATCTAACAGCTCAACTAAGAAAAGTGGAACATTGAATAAACTAACAATAAAAGAGTTCAAATATCAAAACTCAGATTCAAAAGAGCTTAAAATGAGCTTTAAACTTAAACTGATGTGGAGGCTGTTATGACAAAATACTTGGTGCAGAGGAGCAGGGCATGAGCAGCTAGTTCAAGCAACAATTAAGCTACTCAAAAACTAAAGCTAGGATATAAAACTCAAACCATAAAAAAACTAGAACTACTAACTTATAATAAACCTGAAATCAATCACAAAGGATCAATGCATAAACATAATATGAAATGAGAAATAAGAATAAAGGACAGATTACTGGTGCAGGGCACCCAATTGATTCAACAGCCCACTTTGAACCCTAATTTCGACAAGAAAATGATTTTCAAATTGAGAAATTCTTTTTGTATCAGATGCACAAGCAACCAATCTTTACAGAACAACAATTTTTAGCTGATAACAATTTGATTTGTACTCTAAATCTGATTTGGCAAATAGGACTTTGAAAACTAAGGTTAGCTATGACTGATGCAATGTAAGAGAAAGAAAAATGTGCAAAAGTATATGATATGCTAAAGTAAATTTGCAGAGATACTAGCTAGCCTAAATATACCAAATAGATGTATAATTCCACAACTAAAAGCTATAACTAAAGATTATGCAGTAACTAATAATTGAAACAGTTAAAATTTTATGAAACCTAGATAACTAATGCAAATGCTGAATTACTACTTAAGACTGATGTAATTAAATTTTAAATCTCTGCTATGATCATGATAGAGCAAAAACAATTTCAGAAAAATGTCCTAAATGCATTTTAACCACCTAAGTAAACTAATACCAAACAACCCTTAAGCATCAGTTTACACTACAATTAGCTAAATTCTACCAAACTATTATTACAGTGATCAAATATGCACAAACAAACTTCAATTCAACCAAACTAGAACTATTAGCTCCAATAGAACAGTAAATCAATCAACAACAATTACACTACACTATTATTCATCAAATATCAAAATATAAGCTACTCTATTAAAGATAAAGTAACTGAAAAGTAAATTGATTCTTACAAGCTGGATTTCAGCTTTCTGAGATCTTCCAAAGCTAGCCTATCTCTTGGATAGGCTCAATCAACACCCCATAACCAGGATCAAACACTAACAATTCCAGAAATCATCATCATCATCATTCCATTGACTTTCGTTGACCAGAATCATAAATCGGACTTAAGTAGATACAACTAAGAATAAGCTATTGAGAAGATTATTTAAACTTCTGAAAACAATTAAAAGAGTTTTAAAACAGACTTGAAAACAGTAATATGCTTAAAAATAGAGTTGCTAAGAATTTTAGAGGAAACTGACTTATATTAATACTGAAATTTAATACAAAGCTTTAAAACTAGAATTACAATAAGCTAAAGCTTATAACTACACTACTCCTAAAGCTACTCTAAGCTTATTCTACACCTAAGCTAACCTAAAAATCTAACAGCCTCCAATTGTGCATGAGAAGGGGCTTATATAGCCACGAGCTGAGAAGGTCCTCCAAGTGGAATATGCTCAGAATATTCGTATTTTGATCCCTTGTGACAAACTTGGACCAATCACAGCTCTCTATTCTTCCCAATGACGTATCTGAACCAATATGCAGCTGCCACTTGTCATTCTCCTTGTCAGACTTGTCAGGTGGTGTGGGAAGTGACCTAAATGCCCTTAATGAAGGTTAATTTGGAATGGGAGTGGGTAATTGGGAATTGGGGTAATTAGGGTTCTTGGTGAGCAGAGTAGTTCGGGATTTGGGGGTAAGTATGGCGGGTTAAGTTTTTTTTATTATTTATTTGTTTTATGAACCGGGTATGGGTGTATTGTGTGGACCGGGTTATGTTAAAATGGAGGTGGGCTTGTGGTATCTTGGGCTAGGGGTGGTTTAGTGATAGTGGGCCTGTGGGTTTGTGTTATAAAAGCTGGTGGTATTTTTTAGTGTTAAAGGAAATTTTGAGACTTAAAATTACAAGGACCATTTGTATCAATTCCGACATTAGAAGGGTCAAAGTTGTCAACCTTCAAATAATAATCCAAGGGTTCTTTTGACAAACTAAACTTCTTCAAGGTTGATTTAGACACTACGAGCTCAAATATTTATCCAGACTTGAAAAATCCTTCCCCGGCTTCGGCTTTTGAACCTCTTTCCATTCCCATGCTCGTGTTTGCCGTCTTATCTTTGATTTTCGTCTATTTATTTAATATCCATACCTGCACTTGTAAACACACAAAAACAACATATATTTGGCATTTACGATTGGGTTTTTGGTCTTTTTGGTCCGGTTTT
This sequence comes from Artemisia argyi, assembly GCA_030686995.1. Taxonomy (NCBI): domain Eukaryota; kingdom Viridiplantae; phylum Streptophyta; class Magnoliopsida; order Asterales; family Asteraceae; genus Artemisia; species Artemisia argyi. Next base: position 1,094,060 of record CM060702.1, read on the forward strand.
GGTCGAATAAAAGGTGTGTAAATTAATACACACCAAAATCCCCCAGACTAAGGTATTGCCGTGTCCTCACGCAATGTGATCAATTCACGCTTTTAGGATAAATAATTTCATAACTCTTCCTACTGACTTTGTAAAGTAGCAAGGAGGTTCAAAAGAAGTTACAAAATCATTTATTCCCGCAAACGCTCCGTTTTCCAAAAAATTTTCTTATTCTACTTTTCACTTCTATTTTTGGCTTTTTCTCACTTTATTCTTGTGACGGTTTGTTGAACTTTCATTATTTTGCAATAATTGTTAGGGTCAACGAGTAGAAACACTTCTATTTAAGAAGTGACCATACGGATAAAAATCGTCATCCTTGATTTTTCACGAGTCCCCAAACTAAGCGTACAAACGAGATCACAGCTTTCATAATAGTTACTTGTGGAAACTCCTTACTCCCATTTCCTAGATTTTGTATCTCAATATTTTATTTTTGTTGAGAAAATGAATTGCTTCATATATTCTCGTTTCAATAATTTTTAGTCCGATAGTGATACCTAAGTTAAAACGATAAGTAGTTATTCATTTTCTCTTAAGAACCACTGCAATAGAAATTCGGTCCACATCAAGGAATTTTGGTACATACAAAATCAGAAATATAAGTTGCGGAGTACTACACGTGCACCTCATGTAATTGATTACTAATCAAACACATGCACCTCACGCGCCAACAACTTATTTATACATAAGCTCTTATTCATCATACTTTCAACTTTCACTTTTTCATTTTTCACTTTTTTCACTTTTCTCATACTTTCTCATATTTTTCACTTTTTTCTTTCTTTCTTGACTTTTTTCTCATAACATCAATAGAAGCTTATCGGGTAGCTCCAAAACCACATACATAATTAACTTTTGACTTTTGATTTTTCTCATTTTTGCTCTTATTTTTTATGTTCCTTGATATGTACCCAACTTCTAAAGCAAAAATTCTCTTAAGAAAACAAAGAACTAAATATTATTCAAACCGAAATACCACTAATTAACCTAGAACATCTATTATATATTGGTGACGTATCTGATGGGAGTAAAAAGCCACAAGTACCTCTTATGAGCTCTAAAGAGAACCACTACTCGACGTTTAGCATCTAACTTCTAAATAAACTCTATCATTTCTCGCTCTTCGCAATTTAAGATTCCAAATAATGAAACCAGCGAATACTTAGCCGATAATCAGCCACGCATATATAAAGTCAGTTACGGAAACTTGCAAATTCTAGAAGAAGAATTCGCGTTTTCTAGCTCCTGATGTAAAAGACTAGCGAAAGCTTTTAAGCTGCGCATATATAAAGTCAAGTACGGGAACTTGCAGATTCTTAAGAAAGAATTCGCATTTTATAGCTCCTTGTGTACAAAACTAGCACAAGCTTATGTGATTATCATTGGTTAAGGGAACAAGCTAGGGCTCAACACGCCCGGTCACGTCAAAATATTTATTCCTACTCTCGCCAGCAAGAAAGTCAACAAGGTGTCAAAACACTTATTCAAACTTTATTATATTTTTGCACAACTTTTCTCAACTTTTTCTCATTTTTCATTGCTTTTTCTTCAAAATTTTTGAAATTTTCAATTTTTTTATTTTTGGTGGCAAAACGGAGTTGCGAGAGTTCACGACAAAGTGCAAGGCAAAAATCAGATCGACAGATCACCCCCTAGACTAAAACGAAATATTGTCCTCAATGTTTAAAAGGTAAGGGTTCTCCTACATAAACCTAAGGCCGTTTATTAATTATGCCAAAAGATAAATGTTAGTCGATAAGATTAGGATATTTTGAATAAGCAACGAATGATGAAACTCGAGCTGAGACAAACCAACGAGCACGAGAGTCTTCATTATTCGGCAAATCCTGGACATAAACAACAACAACCACGAAACACAAGATTTGGAAGAGGTAGCCCTCCTCACGTCACATTAGAAAGAAAATAGAAATTTAAGAAGATGAAAAGGATAAGCATGGGGTGCCTCCCACGAAGCGCTTGTTTTTGTTCACCGAGTCACATGAGCTTGACTCAATCCCCGAATTAATTCGTCCTTAGGGAAAAATCCGTGGAAAAATAATCTCACTCGGGCTTTCATGCAAAATATATTGAAAAACATATGACTTATTTGAAAGTTCCATCCCGAAGAGATAACCGTTGGTATTTTAATTATGAGAACTTTGAAAAACGATACCAGGATCAAAAACAACATCCTCACTCCCCACTGAGTGAAGGATAAGAGAAACCACACCAAACGTTACAAACGGCAAGAAGGTCATGATAACAATCTTGAAAAACTCCTCGTCATCAAAAGAAAATTTCATAATTGTGAAATTATGACTTTTATCATTTAAACTCCTTTTAAAATCCTTTCCGGGTGGGAGAGTTGGGATAAACTTTTCATTCAAATTCTCATTTTTAAACACACCACCCGGATCATGATCAACTTCAATATCAAAACTGAAACTTTCATATTCAGATTTAGAAAACTTTTCAATTTCAAATTCATCAAAACGAAATGACTCAAACTTCGGAAGAGAGATAAAAGCATGAGAAGTGGTACTGCCACGACTCGTCTCTTCCGAGTAATCGAAATGAAAAGCTTCAAATGTCGGATCAGAAAAATCAGAACGATAAGTGGGATTGCCACTTATTTCCTCAGTCGTATCGAAGGTAAAACTCTCAAAGTCTGGTAAAAATTCCTCGAGCTCGGGCTCAAGAGGATCGTCAATTATAAGCTCAATCTTTGTCTTAACTTTATCAGGAGGGATCAATGGTTCATCGTTCAACAAATTTTTAAGAAAAATAATATCCCCCTCCGAATCAAAGTAAGAATCGTCAGTCTCAGAAATCGGAATCGTTTCAATTGTAAGAAATTCATCGACCTCTTCCCAAAGAGAATCATATTCCTTAGTCGGAGGAAATGATGGGGAAGAGTCGGAGACGAAAGTTTTAACAAAATCATCAAAGGTATAATCACAAACATCGATGCTTTTGACGGAGTACTTCTTCGATTTTGAATCATCGGCTTTAAAACTCATAATATCATCATCGTGTCGTAAAGTTAGAGTATCGTCAAAATGGTCTACTAGGGCTTTAGCGGTTCGTAAAAACGGTCGCCCTAGTATTAGAGGAACTCTCGGATCAGCTTCAAAATTGACAACAACGAAATCTGCCGGAAAAGTACATGAATTCACACGAACAAAAACATCCTCAGCAATTCCAACTGGATAAGTGATCGATCGATTAGCAAGCTCCAAAGTCATTCTCGTCGGTTTAAGAGCCCCCATTCCAAGTTGTTCATAGATCGATAATGGCATGAGGTTAATACTCGCACCTGAATCGGCCAGGGCGTTACAAACTTCCTGATCTTTCAATGAACAAGGAATGAGAAACTTTCCCGAGTCACCAAGCTTTTCGGGAAGCTTCTTGAGAAGAATCGCGGAACATTGAGCATTTATCGGCGTTTCGGCTAATTCAAGCAATTTCTCTTTATTACTTATGAGGTTTTTGAACGTTGAAGCAAATTTCGGCATATACACGAGAGCATCCATAAAACTTATATCAAAGTGCAATTTTTGAAAAATATCCAGAAATTTTTCCATTTGTTTTTTAGACTTTTCACGGAGCTCTTCATCGTTAAAACGTGACGGATATGGTATTTTAGACTTGTATTTCACATTATTCTCAAAAACGACTTTTTATTTATCTTTTGACTTTTGGACAACCGGAGGTTGGACATTTTCAGTTCCTACATTATTAATAGGAGGAACCGGGTCCTTTGTCGCCTCGGTCTCACAGTCCACTACCTTTGGCGGAGACGAAGAAGAAGAGGTAGTAGGAGCTGCAGGTCCATCATATTGAGCACCACTGCGAGTTATGATTGCCTTAACTTTGCCCCTCGGGTTTGCGATCGTGTTGCTTGGCAAAGATGTAATACCCGAACCCGAGGGTCGATCATTTAAACGTTTGTTAATATCACTGATTTGATTAGCAAACAACCGTGTTGACTCTTCATATTTTGCCATAAAAGATTGTTGGTTTTGAATCAATTGCTAAATCAAATCTTCCGTGGGCGACAGATTTTGAATAACACCTTGATTTTGATTATTGTTGAAATTCTGCCCACGGTTTTGGTAATTACCATGATTTTGATTTCCATGATTAGCGTTCTGAAAATTCCCAGGGTTTCCATGGTTTTGTTGGTTTTGAAAATTGTTCCCTTGAGGCGGGCCTTGATTGTAATTACCTTGAAAACCCCGGTTTTGATTAAACCCTTGATTATGATTTTGAAAACCGTTATTAGCTCGACTCTGATTTTGAATTCCTTGATTATTACGATTCTGCACATTATGATTTTGGTTGACTTGATTGACTTGGTTTTGTTGTTCGAGAACGGGTGGTCCAAGAAAATGAGGTGAACGGTAGCTGAGGAGATTACGGTCTCCTTGAGGTTGTGGGTAACCGTTGTTACCCGCGTTTGCAGCATACACGTTTTGAGAAAAGGCACCGGTGGCCGGACATTCATAATACACATGTGGACCACCACAAGTCTCACAAACGTGACTAACCATATTGACTTGATGGTTTGGTTTTTCAATAGACATTGCATCAACTTTCTTTGTTAAAGCCACAATCATATTTACCAATTCATCATTATTTTTACCATTATTAGAAACTTGAGGTTTATTCCTTGACATTCTCACACGAGCTTTATTCTCGATTATCATGAAAGCATCATTCGTGTTCCTAGCCAACAAGTTACCACCCGCAGCAGAGTTAAGCGAATCTTGGTCAGCATGACATAACCCATTATAAAACGTATCAATCTGCTGAAGGTCGGTAAACCCATGGTTCGGACATTTTTCCTTCAAATCTTTGAATCGGTCCCAAGCTTCACTAAACGTTTCATCAAAAGCTTGTTGGAACCGAAAGATTTGAGAATGTAGGTTAGAAGTTTTAGAGGGAGGATAGAAGTAATTCACAAACTTGGAAGCGAGATCATTCCAAGTGTGAATCGAATTTGGCGGTTCCTTTTCCAGCCAAGTCCGGGCTGCTCCTTTTAAGGAGAAAGGAAATAACTTCAATTTCACCACATCGTGAGGAACTTGGTTCATGCGAATGGTCTCAGCGATGTCGGTGAAATTTCTGATGTGAGCATATGGGTCTTCGTGATCGAACCCGTGAAAGGATATACCCGTGATCAAATTGAGTAATCCGTGATTGATCTCAAAGTTGGCATTGATGTCCGGAATCACAATAGCTCTCCTCACACCATTGAATGGTGATTAGAGTTATTCTTCCATCGGACGCGGATCAAATGCCGGTTGTTGTCCCATCGGCGGGATAACATTGTGCTGCGGACCACCCATCGGCGGGGGTCCGTTGTGTTCGTTTTGGTTCATCTCCTCGTCGTCAAGGAAATGAACCCGACTCGTATGTCGTAAAACCCGCTCGGGGTTAGAGAACGGAGATGTAAGATTCTCAAAAGAAGAACGGGTGTGCATACACCACGAGCAAAAAGTAAATGAAAAAGAGAAGAGAAAAGAAAATCTTTTCGTTTTTTAATATATATATATATTTTTTTTCACAAAAACTTTTTATTTATTTTGTTTTTCTTTTCTTAAAATGTAACGTTAATTGAAAACCGTTTCTTTCAAAACCACGCGCGACAGGACAGGAGAAAAGAGTGTTTCTCTCTTCAGCTAGCAATTTAATGTCGTAGCTTCCGTATTTCCCGCTTAATCGGTTGTAGTAATTGAAATAGTCCGATAATCAACTAATTTACGTTTTCGTTATATTGCGAGACTTTTTTGGTTTACAACGCCCTTTCTTTCGATCGGGACGAGGCTGTAACTTTTATTATTTTTTTTGGGTATTTTGTAAACACTTTAGGAAAAGTGTTTTGAATTTTTCAATTTTTTATAGAAATATATATACAAAGTAGAGGAAGGCTTAACAAAACACGATTTTTCAAAAAGATATTCAAAAATTCACTTCGGCCTTCCCCGGCAACGGCGCCAAAAATTGATTCGTCGTGAAAACGAATTATATATAATATAGAATAGTATCGAAGTGATCCGCGTAAAATACGGATCACCCGAGTCGTTTCCCAACGAAGGCGAATGGAATCGAGAAAATCGATTCGTGAAATCGTGAATTGAAAAGTGAGAAAGTGAAAAATAACAATCGAGATATTCAAGTAATCACTAACAACTATGAAATATGCAAAGAGTACAATCTAATTATGCACCAAAGTGAAAAACGTAAAAACGGAAATGCAACCGCTAAATTTAAAACGTAACGTTTATTGAAAAATGAACCTACGAACTTGAAAATATTTTTTAAAAATCTTAAACTAATAAAAAGAATTTTAAGAAAAAAGAAAAATATTTTTTTGACTTTTTTATTTATTTTCTAGAATTTATTTTCAATTTTTGGAATTAAAAATGAATTAAAAATAAAGTAAAATAGAAAATTAATGTGGAAAAATGAAAATTTAATTCTAAAAATTCTAAAATATTATAAAAGAATTTCTAAAAATATTTTTGTATTTTTCAAAGCTTTTTCTGATTTTTATGAATTTTTTGGTAATTAAAAATGATTTAAAAGTGATTAAAAATGAAGAAATATTAAGAAAAATATTAAATCAACTCAGAAAATTATGAACAATTTACAGAAAATCTAAAATATTATTATGAGCTTGCAGAAAAAATTTGGAAAGAAAAAGATGAGCAGAAGTGCTTATTTAAGCTACAACAGCTTATGGCAAGTGCTTATTAATAAGCACTTGCCACAAAACTAAACCACACTTAAACTACAAATGAAATATGCAACTACAAACCCAGTAATGTTCAAATGAGATAAGAAAATAACACATAATTAGTTGAAACAAGCTATGAGCAATTAAAGAATAAGTTAATTCAAAAGCAGATAAAGATATAAAATAAGCCAACTCTCAAAAACAGTTAATACAACTTCCTAACACTAATAGAAACATAAATAAACCAACAAAACACAATAACAAACACAATTAGAATCTAGCAGGCCTATGAAAAATTCAGTAGAATAAGCACTAAAGAGCTATCTAGCAATCCTATATAAGCAAACTCAATAAGCTGTAAAGTTCAATCTAAGATTATATGAATTAAGCTGATACTATAAGCTAGCTACAGAACAAAAATCTCAACCTAAGCTCTATTGAATATTCAATTATGAAGTAATGAAAATGACTCAATTCTCCGCTGTAGGTGCAGGGGAGTTGGGTAAAACAGGTCTAAAAAGCTAATTATGAGCCAATGCACAAGTTTCTAATCTAACAGCTCAACTAAGAAAAGCGGAACATTGAATAAACTAACAATCAAAGAGTTCAAATATCAAAACTCATATTCTAAAGAGCTTAAAATGAGCTTTAAACTTAAACTGATATGGAGGCCGTTATGACAAAATACTTGGTGCAGAGGAGCAGGGCATGAGCAGCTAGTTCAAGCAACAATTAAGCTACTCAAAAACTAAAGCTAGGATATAAAACTCAAACCATAAAAAAACTAGAACTACTAACTTATAATAAACCTGAAATCAATCACAAAGGATCAATGCATAAACATAATATGAAATGAGAAATAAGAATAAAGGACAGATTACTGGTGCAGGGCACCCAATTGATTCAACGGCCCACTTTGAACCCTAATTTCGACAAGAAAATGATTTTAAAATTGAGAAATTCTTTTTGTATCAGATGCACAAGCAACCAATCTTTACAGAACAACAATTTTTAGCTGATAACAATTTGATTTGTACTCTAAATCTGATTTGGCAAATAGGACTTTGAAAACTAAGGTTAGCTATGACTGATGCAATGTAAGAGAAAGAAAAATGTGCAAAAGTATATGATATGCTAAAGTAAATTTGCAGAGATGCTAGCTAGCCTAAATATACCAAATAGATGTATAATTCCACAACTAAAAGCTATAACTAAAGATTATGCAGTAACTAATAATTGAAACAGTTAAAATTTTATGAAACCTAGATAACTAATGCAAATGCTGAATTACTACTTAAGACTGATGTAATTAATTTTTAAATCTCTGCTATGATCATGATAGAGCAAAAACAATTTCAGAAAAATGTCCTAAATGCATTTTAACCACCTAAGTAAACTAATACCAAACAACCCTTAAGCATCAGTTTACACTACAATTAGCTAAATTCTACCAAACTATTATTACAGTGATCAAATATGCACAAACAAACTTCAATTCAACCAAACTAGAACTATTAGCTCCAATAGAATAGTAAATCAATCAACAACAATTACACTACACTATTATTCATCAAATATCAAAATATAAGCTACTCTATTAAAGATAAAGTAACTGAAAAGTAAATTGATTCTTACAAGCTGGATTTCAGCTTTCTGAGATCTTCCAACGCTAGCCTATCTCTTGGATAGGCTCAATCAACACCCCATAACCAGGATCAAACACTAACAATTCCAGAAATCATCGTCATCATTCCATTGACTTTCGTTGACCAGAATCATAAATCGGACTTAAGCAGATACAACTAACAATAAGCTATTGAGAAGATTATTTAAACTTCTGAAAACAATTAAAAGAGTTTTAAAACAGATTTGAAAACAGTAATATGCTTAAAAATAGAGTTGCTAAGAATTTTAGAGGAAACTGACTTATATTAATACTGAAATTTAATACAAAGCTTTAAAACTAGAATTACAATAAGCTAAAGCTTATAACTACACTACTCCTAAAGCTACTCTAAGCTTATTCTACACCTAAGCTAACCTAAACATCTAATAGCCTCCAATTGTGCATGAGAAGGGGCTTATATAGCCACGAGCTGAAAAGGTCCTCCAAGTGGAATATGCTCAGAATATTCGTATTTTGATCCCTTGTGACAAACTTGGACCAATCGCAGCTCTCTATTCTTCCCAATGACGTATCTGAACCAATATGCAGCTGCCACTTGTCATTCTCCTTGTCAGACTTGTTAGGTGGTGTGGGAAGTGACCTAAATGCCCTTAATGAAGGTTAATTTGGAATGGGAGTGGGTAATTGGGAATTGGGGTAATTAGGGTTCTTGGTGAGCAGAGTAGTTCGGGATTTGGGGGTAAGTATGGCGGGTTAAGTTTTTTTTATTATTTATTTGTTTTATGAACCGGGTATGGGTGTATTGTGTGGACCGGGTTATGTTAAAATGGAGGTGGGCTTGTGGTATCTTGGGCTAGGGGTGGTTTAGTGATAGTGGGCCTGTGGGTTTATGTTATAAAAGCTGGTGGTATTTTTTAGTGTTAAAGGAAATTTTGAGACTTAAAATTACAAGGACCATTTGTATCAATTCCGACATTAGAAGGGTCAAAGTTGTCAACCTTCAAATAATAATCCAAGGGTTCTTTTGACAAACTAAACTTCTTCAAGGTTGATTTAGACACTACGAGCTCAAATATTTATCCAGACTTGAAAAATCCTTCCCCGGCTTCGGCTTTTGAACCTCTTTCCATTCCCATGCTCGTGTTTGCCGTCTTATCTTTGATTTTCGTCCATTTATTTAATATCCATACCTACACTTGTAAAAACACAAAAACAACATATATTTGGCATTTACGATTGGGTTTTTGGTCTTTTTGGTCCGGTTTTGGTCGAATAAAAGGTGTGTAAATTAATACACACCATAATGTTACAAATATCATTGAAATGTGTTTTTATGTGATTCAGGTACAAAAAGATTGAAAACAAGTGAAAAGCATGCAAAGTTCACAAAACTGTCAATTTCAGTCCCTGGAGTTTCATAAATTGGCAAAACTAGTCCCTGAAGGTTTAAAATGAATAAAAAGTCAACTTTAGTCCTTGGGAAATCAAACATGTTCACTATTAATCCCTGGATGAAAGTTTTCACAAAATGGCAACTTTTACCCCTCAAGTTACAAAAATGGCAAATTTAGTCCCTGGGTATTCAAAATTTGGAATTTAACATAAAATACCCTTGTACTATTCATAATTTACAATTTGAACCCTTTTGATAACTTTTGGGAAATTTACAATTTCACCCCCGCAACTTTGAAAAATTACGTAAAAGGTCCCCGGGTGTTTTGAATTGTAATAAATGCAATAAAGGTCCTTTGGTTTATCTAACTTGGCAGGAATGGTCCCTTGAATGAAATTTGGAAGTTTGTCACATCAGGTCCCTCAAGTTTCAAAATTTACAAGATTAGTCCTTGGGCTAATATTATTTACAAAACCAAACGGATCCAATTACTCCTTAAAATCCAAAACAAATAAAACCCAAAAACCAACCCAACACCACCTTATATCTCCCAGCCCAACAAACAAATAGCCCAATCCCATAATTTAAATAAAACCGGGGTTTGACCCAAGTCAAACCCACCTTTCCCTCCCTTATCTCCTTCTTCCTCACACAACACTGCTACACCAAAACCACCATGGTTTTGCCACCACCAGCTGTTCTCCCCCCAGCTGTTCTCTTACACCTCTACAACCCACCATTGCTCATTAAATGCAAAATTACGGCTGCAAGCAACCTTTAGGACTTTTGGCGCCAAAAGTTACTTAAATGGCTAGGATGAGTTTCAGTGAACCAACGGCCAAGATTAATGGTGGGATTTACTCAGAAACAAGTGGGGAGTCCAAAATACTATAAAGATCAAGAGAAGGAAGAGAGAAGAGTTACCAATGGATTAGCCATGGTCACGAATTAATCGTTTTATTGCTTTCTTTTAATTAATGTCATTTTAAATGCTTTCAAGTGTTTTGTTTAACACTGACAATGTAAAACAAACCTTATTTACAGTCTTAATGCAATCTATCTTTAATTTCATGTTATTTCTTATTCGTACCATTTAAATTTCCATGTCAAATGATCAAAAGTTGCTACTGGATTCTATTTAACACTACATAAGCTATGCCAAGCTTATGCAAGCTTTTTGAACTCTTAGAACCAGCTTTTATCATTATAAACAAAAATACAAAAAGAATCAAGAAAATAGAAAAGAAAATAAAAAATCTGTGTTGAGAAGGAAGAAGCTTGGAGCAGGATAAATTCTGTATGGTCCTGGGTTGTAGTGCTTCTTGGGAAGCTTTAGGATGTGTTTATGGTCCATGGTTCTTATTTCTCAGCTGAATTTCATATTGTAAGCCTTTTTTTTATTCAATTTTGCATTTTACTGTTTAAGTTTATTGAATGCTTTAATCTTTATGTTTTTTTGATTCTGAGTTGTTATTTAGTGTTATTATAGTTTAATATAGTTGTTTTGTTCATTGGAATCATGGTTACTAAAAATTGAAATCATATAGTTGAAATTGCATACTTGACAAATCTGTGTTTGAAGCTGTTATTATTGATGTTTTGAGTTTCTTTGATTCCATATATCTATTATCTTGTGTTTAATGTTATGCTTGTTCATGTAATTTCAGTGTTGCTTAGTTTTCTAATATCACTGTATGGTGCTAATCTTTGATCATCTTTGTTTAAACTGCTATTGATTGCATTTTCATGCTTAAAAAGGTTTAATCTGACACATTAGGACCTTTAGAGTTAATAAGATGGGTCAATTTAGTGTAATACTTTGAAAATCATAAATTAGTCTATTTTTAGGGTTGTTTGGATTAAGGCTTAACTATGGTCTACAGGATGTTTTGTGTGTTAATCTTGCTTGCTATATGTTGCTCTGAGTAGCTTTTGGTTTGACAAGCCAATAAGTTCAGTGGTTATTTGTGAAAAGTCAAAATTGCTTTCAATCTCATTTTGTGTGTTCACTGTTAATGTTATTGATCCAATAATCACCATATTAGTGTATAAGTAGTTTATCTAGCTTATTTTCATATTCTTATAGCGTAACATTACATTTTCAGTCCATAGATTAGGACCTAAATTTGTTTTAGTCAACTTTATAGTTATTAGTTAAAGTCAATATTTTTAGTTATAACATTTTTGATTAAACTTGTGATTTTTGTTGTGATCTATTTACTAGGTTTAGGTTTATGTGCTTTTAGGTTATTATATTTTTGTTGCTGATCTTTATTAAGGTATTTTTGTTAATTTTTGTTAGTTAGGTTAAACTGCTTATTTGAGCTTATCTTTGAGCTTAGTTTTTAAAATTATGCCCTGTGCACAGGATTTATTGTATTTTTGTTAATTATGTTAGTGTAAGTTATTTGTTGTTTTGATAAGTTTGCCATGCTATCTGCTTGTGCATGTGCTTAAATTTCTATTCAGTGCTTATTTTAGTGCTCAAAATTGTCCAATCAAAACTCATCATTTAACAAAGTGTACTGAGTCATCAGTACACTTAAGTCAACTTCATAAGCTTATAAAAAGCTTATTAGTGGACTTGAGTTTGTAACCTTTAGCTTTCTAGGAAGCTTAGGTGTCCATCTCACTGGATTTAGTCTTATCTTGAGCTTCTCAGCTTATTTGATAAGCTAATCTTGGCTTAACATTTTGCTCAAAGTCAAAGTATGCACTGGAATTCAGTGTATTAAGGGCTTATTTCATGAGCTCTTATAGAGCTCATTAGTGAGTCTTATCTTGTGATTTTTGGCTATTTGGAAAGCTAATCTACCAGTCTCAAAGGTTATAGGCTTGTATATCATTTTCTAGTTTATTTCATAAGCCTGCAAACAAGCTTTTACCTTGTCCACTTCCTGTGTACACTGAGTGAATCATTGTACTCCCAGCTTTTTCATAAGTTTCCATAGAGCTTATTTGTGGGTCCCAGCCCATGAACCTTGGCTTTTTGGAAAGCCAACCAACCCAGCTTGCTACCCCATTCCTTACTTTGGCTTTTGCAGCTTATTTCATAAGCTCAAATTGCCAATAGAAAAAGCTGCAGGGTGTTTGGTATTGCTGTGTATCTGGAATAGCTTATTTGCTTGTTTCAAGCTTATGGGTGAAATCCATTGCACAAAGCTTGTTCATTCCTGTCCATAAACTTATATACATCTTTCTTTTTCTTTATTTTCCTTTGTAAAGCCTTTTCAAGCTTATTTTGAGCTTATGAATCCACTATGAGCCCAAAAGCTCTACTGAATGACTCATAAGCTCCTTAATCTGCTTATTTTCTTAGTTTGTATAGTTTTGTTTTCTTTAAACTTGTATAATATCATGTATAATTAGATCCAGAAAAAGAAAATACAAAAAGAACCACTTTTTAAATAAGTGATAGCTTCTATTTACAAGCTTATTGCTTATTTGCTTACTTTTATTAAGCACTTGCTTATTTTACATTTTTCCTAGGTTCTTTTATTTATTTTAGAATTATGTAAAAAGTTTCAGAATTTTCTTAGGTTGTTTAGTATTTATAATAATTCAATAATAGTTTTTAGTAATTAATAATAGTAAATAATTAAAAATAAATAGAATAATTGTATAATAAATATATTTTCAGTTTTAAAATTCATTTTATAATATTTTAGATTTTTCAGATTCTTTATTTTATTTTTTTAGGTTTAGTTTACATTTTCTTATTATTTAGGTAATTATTAAATAGTTTTAATAAGTTTTTTTATTTATAATAATTAAGTAAATAGTGTAATAAATCATTTTAATTTTCTAATAATTTTCTTATCTTTTTAGGATTCCAAAAATATGATTTTCACATTTGTGGGAGTTGTATTTGACGGAATTCACTTTTTATTTTTATACGTTTATGTAATTGTTATGTAAACGTACGCGTTTTAGGTTTTTAGATTTTCTTAACTCTTATATAAGTTTGTAATTATAAAGTAAATATTTTAAGTTTATTTAATTTGCATTTAAGCCCCTAAGGCATGCAAATTCCCTCTTTAGTTATATTTCTTAATTTGTTTTGTTCGTTTACGTTTATTGTAAACTAAACGACGTTTGTATATCGTTTTACGTTTTTAGGGTTTCTGATTGCACGTTTTTATTGATATAGCTGTGACAGAGCTATTGCTATTCACATTCCTAGTGTTAGTCAATCAGATTCCTGTTTCTATATTCAACATCACCAGATCACACATTCGTTGTATTACAGTTTACACACCTCGTTGGGACATAACGACCCGGGGATAAAACTATGCTCCTTGGACTTAATTGCAATTGGTCTTAAGCTGTTTGACTATTGTTGACCATTAGCTTGGTTGATAATTATCTGACCGTTTTAAGCCAACCAGTAAGTAACATAAGCCCACCAAGTACCCCACAAGTCCTACCATCATTTGAGGCACACACACCACCCGTGACTTACCCGGAAGAAGTAGAAGAGACTATAGGAACCCCAGTAGAGGTAGAGCCCTTGGACCAAACACAACTAGAAGAAGTAGGTTTGAATACTTGTAGTCATAACCTTTCTTTTAGTTCTATGGAAGTTCCTAGTTTTGATGAATCGAAGCCTAAACCAAAACCGTTACCTAATCTTCCATCCTTGGATGAAAATTTAGGAATTGAATTAGGTCCCGATCCACCCATCAAAACATATAGTCCGGGTAGTTTTACGTTGAAGGTAGTAGACTCTAAGCCTTGTAGAGAGGAAGCTAATATAGGAGTGAACCATGACCTTACATACTTACATCACCCATTCATGATTGATCATAAGAAACATTATGGGTTTAAACCGGGTTTATTAGTTCAAGATGGATTCCCAACTATGAGTCTCTCGAAATTGATAGAAGATGATCCCTTTCTAGGAGAAAACTTCAATCCACCCATTGACCCAATTGAACTAGGTAAGGTTATGATGATATGATCCCGCATCTTTGAGCATATAATCCATTCACCACTATTTCCTCACGTGGCATACTCCTACCGAGATGGTGTGTATCGCTACTATCACCCGTACTTAATCCTAAGTGTAGGAAAAACCTCTCCTTTATCCGTTAAATAAGGGTAGAGTCAGGCTCGTAACTCGAACAAAAACAAGCGCTTCTTGGGAGGCAACCCAAGCTTTATTTGTTTTGTGTGTTTATTTGTTTGTTTGATTTTATTTACTTCCGTATGCATGTTTAATTTTTGTTATTATTGATTCATGCTTCAAAACTAACTTGTGAAAATGCTTTATTTTGTTTTTAACCTCGTCTTAACTACATATAAAGGTATTTTGCAAAAGATAAGTGTAAGGGAAATCTAAATCGGTTTATTAGAACAAATGAACATGAATCATAATAATATTAAATTGACATACATATTAGTAATTGTTTGAGTCAAATGCTTGTATCAAGTCATAATGATATTTTGCAGGATTTCCAGGAATTAAGGATTGAGTTTTTCCAGAAATTTTACGGAAACTTAACATGAAAAATCTGTCAGATAGCATCTGACGGCGTCAAGCCCCAGGCTGACGGCGACAGACCCTGTTTTCTGGAATTTTTGAAAGTTTTGTCTTTTCTTCCGGAACCAAAAAGTTTTTATAAAATCTCTAACTTATAAACTCCAGGGATCTGCAAAATATTCATTCCACAAGCATTATATCCTTATATAGATTTATCCCGCCGATGTTATGCAGGTTTTCATGTTGGTTTTCTCAGGTTTAACAGGTTATTTTGGACAAAGAAATGTATGTGGAATTAAGCTTTTGGCGATGCCTTGATCTTGGAGCTTCTACATTACTTTGGAAGAAGATCTAGCCATGTTGCCACGTCGTCCACCGAGCGAATCAGGGGAGTATTTGATTTCATTCTTTTACCTTATTTATTTTTACATCTTGTTATTTAAACATTGGGGAGAATGTTCATCTTAAGTGTAAGGGGGTAAAGTACGATACCTTAGAGAATACAATTACGCTTGATTTTTGCTTGTATGATGGTAAATGTGCAATGAAGCCGCTAGAAACACTTGTTAGGGTAATTTTAACCCAAATTTAAAAATTTTTACAACATTTAGGAGTAAAGCTTTAGCCCTAATAAGCGTCTCATGGATAGGAATTACATGACTAGCACAAAAAACCATACCACTAAAAAAATTTTCCACCCCAAATATGTGAGGATTCGCCACTAGAATTGGTAGGAAAAGCATTTATGCTATGATGTGAGTACCGGTAGCACTTAGATTCTAGAACTTGCGTTAGGACCATTCCGAGGCCACAAGTGAGACTACATTCGTGTAGTTAGATCTACTACTTGATAAGAGGCATTAGGATTAACCCTTTTTTTGTTTTACACCTGTGTTTTTGTTATAATTACTTTGGCTACATTGGTCAAGTAATTCTCCCACACCCTTTGCGTTGTACCCATTTTTGGTACACGATACCCCTAGTACACCCCTCAGAGCCTATCTTTTCGTTTCGACCTTTGAGCATCTTACTCAAAGTGAGAATTTGTTACACCCCACTTAAATGTACACCCAAATCGCCTTAGCCTACCTTGTATGGACTCACCTTTAGTGCATTATTGTGACAACATTTGTTTAAACCCAAGTTAACTATCTAATTGATTACATGGTTGCTAAGTCGAGTCATATCCTTGTACATATTGTTTTGGGACGATTGGGACTCATGGGTAAAGTACTAGTGTAATGGAGTAATGGGGAAGAACATCATTATTACCCCATATGTGCTAAATATTTTAAAAGTACTCCAAGTTTTTCGATTATCTTAATTCGAGTCATTAGAATAGTTGATTGTAAAGTTATGTAAAAGTTCAAGTGTAAGGGGAATGCAACTCCCCTATGATGTATTATTTTGGATGGTAGGGCAAGAGTGTATGAAAAAAAAATCAAAAAAATCAAGAAAAATACAAAAAACAAATGAGAAAAAGAAAAGTAGAAAAACATACGGACTACCATCCCGTTTCTTTTATGTTTATTTTATCTTTTTGTTATTTTTGTTTCATTAGCTTAAGTCGAGTCGAGTCTTGGCTTAGCAACATTGTATAGTACATGTGATTAATCAAGATCTTTAACTCGCCACCAGTAAAATATCCCTTATCCAACAAAACCGTGTTCATCATATCCCTACACCTAACGTTATAACCCTTTATAAACCCCTCTTTGATAGTTTATCTTAGGTGCTTACGCCTAGTGGAGAAGATTTTTGATCCTTTCCCAAGCCTATTGTAATCTATTTACTATGACAGGTAGTGAGAGATATTATTCATTTTCATTTGTGAGATATATTTTGATGACACCTGAGAGATGTGAGTATCTAAACACTACTTGTGAGGTGCTAGTATGTAATCTCCGTGCTTATTATGACTAAAGTGGAGCGATCATTTGTTGTAATTACTTTTATACTTGTGTTAAATGACCCCTAACATGCAGTTTCGCTAGGAATAAAAGTGCATTTGCTTGAGGACAAACAAATCTCAAGTGTAAGGGTATTTGATGAGACGAAAAGTGTACCGCTTTTCGGAGGTCATTTAAGCTCGAAATCGTATTTATTTGATCAAATAATGCTCTAAATCGTTCCTTTTGTCATTTTAGGTACTTTGGAGAATAAATGTGGAAAAGGAAGCATTTTGGACGTTTTTGGAGCATAAAAGTGAAGATTCGACAAAAGTGCCAAACCTGTTGGAATAGTACTTGTGACGGCGTCAGCCTACAGGGTGACGGCGTCAAGCCTTGATAGGCCAGAATGGATTTTTGGAGATTAACAAGGGACGGCATCAGGAAGGCCATCCGGGAACCTTAGTGGCGGCGAGGTGACGGCGTCACCCTCGTTAACGTGACGCCGTCAGACCCCAAATTCTATATATAGTTTTGTAATTTTCAATCATTATATGCAACTTTGTGAGGAGAACCCTAAGACGATTTTTCTGCTATTTTTAAGGGTTTTAAACCCTTGGATCTCCCATGTTTAATTGAAGATAAGTAATCATTTAATCAATCAATATGTCTATGTGTTGTTTGATTATCTATTGTTCTTGTCTTTTATTTAACATACTAGGCTAGATTTATCTTGTGTTTGCTTAGATCTAATGAAACCTAACTATTGATTATTGATTGATTGGTGTGTTATTAATTGTATTGGATGATTGTTTATCAATGTTAGGCTTAAGAAAACTGGCTAACCTCCTATTCGGTAACTTGCTTGAACGTCTTAAGAAATATGAACCAATGCGTACTAGGTTATTATGGTTGTATTTAATGCATGAGCGAATTCTAGTGATCCCATGTTAGGAGCTTCTTAGCCGTCTCGACATAGGAGTGAAGTAGGAGCTTATAGAGTTGGGGAAGTACGTACGCCACCCCACGAATAGTATTAAGGAATACACCTGTCATCCACGCAATTAATACACACTAATCAACCGGTAAAAGATAGTTAGAGAGTAAGGAAATCTAAGTAAACACATTTCTCTCCACATAAGTTTCACAACTTTTATTTTATTTGTTATTTTATTTTATTTGCAATTGTAGTTTTTGGGTTAGTTGACTAGCAACTAATTCCGCCTACTCCTTCAAAACCGAGATTTTACTTGCTTTCATTAAAATATAAAAATACAAAAATAATCTTCCCTTACCCTTAGACCTAATTAGAGTAGCTTTTCAAACCTAACGAACACTATTTCCTGTGGAGAACGATCAATCCCCCGTACTTACCACTACACTATACTACACCGGTCAGGTACACTGCCTGTGGGGGTTGTAAGCTTCTCGAGATCCCTCGAGAGGTAAAACCCTAGTGTGTGAGCGCAATCTCATGCATCACATACGCCTCACAGCCCTAGATCTTTAAATAAGACAAGTTCGGAGCTTTTCCAGTCCATATCTCATATGGTGTCTGATGAGTGTCTAAATACTCATCATTTTATACCCATCTTAACTTTAAAAACAGTTAAAAACACTCAGATATGTCACATAATACTATAAATATCCTTGGAAAGTGTTTTTATATGTTTCAGGTGCAAAAGGATTGAAAACAGATGAAAAACGAGCAAAGTTTGCACAATTGGTAGTTTCAGTCCCTGAACTATCACAAATTGACAGAATTGGTCCCTGGTGGAATATTTTGGAAGAAAAATGAATATTGGCCCTTGGGAAATCAAAAGTTATCACAAAAGGTCCTTAGAGTAAAGTTTTCACAAATTTGCAATTTTTGGCCCCTCAACTTTGAAAAAAATGACAATTTTGGTCCCTGGGGTTTTAAATATTGTAAAATTACATAAATGGTCCTTGTACTATTCAAACCTGGCATAAGTTGTCCTTTTTGATAACTTTTGGAAAATTACAAGTTTAAACCCTCAAGTTTCAAAAATGGCAAAATTAGTCCTCGGGTATTCTAAAAATGGAATTTAACATATATTACCCTTGTACTATTTACAATTGACAATATAAGCCCTTTTTATAACTTTGAGAAGTTTACACTTTCCACCCTCAACATTCATGAAAATTACACAATTGGTCCTTGTTTACTTAAATAACCATCCGGACCCTTATTTCATAAACCCAACAAATAAACCACAAACACAACCAGCCCACCCTTGGCCCATTTATCCAAAGCCTAAACAAACACCAACCCTGGTATTTGAAATACCAGGTCAAACCCGGTCAACCATCTCCTTCCCTCTCCCTTACCCCTAAGCAATACCACCATCTCCACCTAGCCTGGTTTTGCCACCACTTGCCTTCACCTCAACCCCAACTTTCACACCATGTCCCCTCCACTTCCACAACAAACCAAAACCCATTAATTACCCCTGAAAACCCTCCAAGCAACCTTTGGATATTTTGGCGCCAAAAGCAAAATTGAAGGCTAGGATGAGTTGCAGTTATCTAACGGCCATGAATTAAAGTGGGAAATGCTCAGAAGACAAAAGTAAACCCTAATTTTGACTATAAATCAAAGAAGAAGCATAAAAGAGAAGGGCAGTAGTTGTAGAGTAGTTTAGTTTAAAGTTTTAATGTAATTTAAATCCCTAGTTGTTTTCTTTAGTTCAAGTCATTTGAATTCAGTCTTTGTAATGTAATATGATCTTTAATTCAAGTTAATTTCAAATTATCTCTTTAAAATTCAGATTTTGCAATTTCAAGTAAAATTGACACTTTTTCTTGAATGTTGTTAAATGTGTATTTTCTTGTTTCCATGGACTCACTCAAGCTTACTTAGGAGTTTCCTAAAGACTAGGAAGCACTTATATTCAGTTTAGTTAAAAAAATCAAAAATACCAAAAAGATACAAGAAAAATAAAAAAAATCAGTTTGTAAGAAGATGGAAGCATGGTGAATGGTGAATTTTGGATTCTCATGGGTTTAGAGCCTCAAGGGAGGCTATAGGAATTGTTCTGGTACCTTGGTTCGTTGTTCTCAGTCTATACTCATTTGTAAGCCTTTATTTTCATTTTTGCCATTTACTGTTCCATCTACTCTCACATGTGTTCATCTGTGTTTTTATATTACATTTGCTTAGTTTAGTGGTATTATAACTTAAAATAGCTTAGTTGTTCATTAGAATTCAAGTTTGCTCAGTTTTTCATGTTCATTGCCATTTTAGCATAATCTCATTTCATGATTGTTAGTTGTTATTGTTGATGTTTTTATGTTCCTATAAGCTTATAAAATCATAATCTAACCTTTGGAAACAGATTTGTAGCTTAAAACAGTAAGAATCATTGAAAATCTCATTTACATGTTTCTTAAGGTGTGTTTGGTTCATACTGTCTATCTAAGTTTAAGGTTGTTTGTTTTGTTGTTTCCTATTGAAGCATGTTACTTGAAGTCCCAATAGATCATTAGAGTCATAAAAACTAGTACTTATTAGTTAAAAGTCAATTTTGGCCTTAAAGCTTCATAAGTTCACATCTGTTAAGATTTTTGAACCCAAATCCTCAAAGCAGCCATAAAAGTAGATAATCTTAGTCAATATAGTTTCACATTAGCTTAATATATCATTTCTAATCACTTAGGATCAATCAAAGTTCACAAAAGTCAAACTAGAGTAAAATTCATAAAAGTCAAATTTGCATGTTCTTAGTTTTTCCAAATCTTGTAGGAATTGTTTTGATTTTTGTGTTTGGATTCAGGATTTGTGCTTTTCACAGATTCATATCCACCAGCTTAACTACAGGAATCCACCTTTGGATTATTTTTATGATTTTTTTTAGTTGGCTTGACGTGCCGTAATCATTGGATTAGATTTTGAGGAGTGTTTGGTTTAGTTGTATTCCATGAGTTCTAGCCTGCTTTTGTTGTAGATTTTAGTTTAGCCACATTACTTTAGGTGTATTTACTGCATATTGGTCATAAAATATAAGTTTCTTATAACAAAAGTCAAATCTCACCCATTATGACCCATAACAGTCCACTGTTGGGACTGTTATGATCCAATCTCACCCATTTCACTTAAAACTTGTACTAGTAGCCTAAGTCAGTATTAATTTATCATAATTAGTCATTAGTTGAGAATCAAACCTCACCATAGTCAAACTTAGTGCAAAATCTCAAAAGTCAAAATATCACCTAGTGCAGAAAATCCAAAAATTCAAGGAATTGTTTTGATTTTTCTGATTGGAGTTAGGCCTTGAAACTTTCACAAGTTGTTGTCTCCCACCTTGGCTTCAGGAATCAGGTCTCATTATATTTTTGTGAATTTTATTGTGGGCCCCACAACCCCTCAAACAGGGCTGCAGACCCAACTGCTGCAACAGCCCCCTTGGTCTGTCTCACCTTCTGTGGGTCCCACAGAACTCATAAGTGGGCCCCACTTGGTAACTCTTGGTTCTTTGGATTCCCCAACTGACCCTCTAACTATTCCAAGCAAAGTTTTGAGCTTGGGGTCTCTTGCCCCTACCTGTTTTCCCCCTCCAAGTTTGTCCCATTTCTGTGTTTAGCTAAGTACTTCAAGTGCTTATTTTTCTGCTTATTTGCTTATTAGTGGTACTCTCTTGTTGTTTCTTGTTTCTTGTTTCTTTCAGTCCACTTAGCTAGTTTAAACTATAATCCAACCCTGTGGACCCCACAGAAGTTGATTTCTAGCTTAAGTCAACAAAAGTCAACTGTTTTAGCTTTATATGTCCATTTTGCTTATTTTTAAGTTCTAGAAAAGTTGTTTTTACAAAAGTTCTTTGTTTTTAAGTATAAAATAGATTTCCAAAAGAAAAACCAGAAAAATCAAAAATAAATTTAAGGGATAGTTTCTATTTAATATTAATTATCTTTTTAATTTTCCTTTTTAGCTTTTTTTTAAGTAATTTGCATTTTTATATTTTTCTTAATTTTCTTTTATGTTAAAGTATTTTTAGTAATTTTTCCAGAATTTTATATTGTCATTTAGTACTTATTAGATTTAATATTAGTTTTATTAATTATTAATTAATATTTAAGTATTAAATAGCATAATTAGTTTTTATCAAGTAATACCTAGTTTTTATATTTTTCCTAGCTTTAATATGTTATAAAATAATTTTTTGAATTTTCTCATAATTTTTACTGTTCATTTTCTATTTTTCTTAATTAATTTAGTTTAATTAGTTTTAAATTAATAAATAAGTAAATAATTAGTAAAATAGTTTAATACTAATTTTTATAAAGTTTTTATATTTTTTATAGATTCCTGTGATGGTTAAGTAGGTTTATAAAAAGTTTTATAATTTTATAACTTAATTTAGTATTTAATATAATTAAAGTAGTTTAAATAGTTTAATTAAGTTTTAATAGTTTTTATAAAAATTAAATAAAAAGTCTAAACAAATATTTTCTTTTTCTAATATTTTTTTTTATCATTAGGATTGTAAAAATATCATTTTCATATCCGTAGGCTTTTTATTTCTTAAAACTCACGTTTTATTTCGTACGTTTACGTAAGTTTAAATTAAACATACGCGTTTTTAGGTTTTAAACGTTTTTAGATAATTAGGATTCACGTAATCATTCTAATAGCTTATTTAAGCTATTTTGTTTTATAATCCCTTAGTTTAAATCACTCACTCACTCATACCCTTTCCCGTTCAATATTCACTCGATCACAGATTCGTTTTTAATACCTTCGCACGCCTCGTTGGGACATAACGACCCGGGGAAACACTATATTCCACGGAGAGCATTGGCCTAAGCTGTTTGACTTATTGACCATTACTTGGTTGATAAATTTGTGACTGTTTCAGACCAATCAGTGTCTTATCAACCTTCTTAGTGGGAAACTGGGAACCATATTTAGAATGCGAACAGCAGTTTCTAAAGCATAATCCCAAAAGGACAAAGAAAGAGTAGTAAGAATGTAAGATTAAACATTGACCGTACCATATCTAATAATTTACAATTCCTTCTCTTAGAGACACCATTTTGTTGTGGAGTATATGGAGATGTAAGATACACCATTTTGTCATTCGACCACTGGTACAAAAACATCAATCAATTAAACCTTGAAATTTTGACTCTTAAATGACCAAAACAAATTTCGTCATTTATTTAGTCCATATTATTATTTTTATTTAGAAAAATTACCCTTTTTTCGTTAATAAGCATGTCTTTACAATTTATCAAACAAAAACAAGTAATACAAATAAAAAAGCAATACAACTAAATAAACATACATAACATAACCATTAAATATGTACAAAAACATGTAGACACATGCAAACTTAATTCGATAATCTTATTAAAAAATCAATTCTAGGTTTATCATGTATGTATTAAATTAGGGCTCTCTCTTCAAAGGAAGTAGATCCACATACATTGATAAATCGATTGCGTAAGCCAAAATTTAATATATACACATACATTGATAAATCGATTGCGTAAGCCAAAATTTAATATATACCACATAACACATAATTGATTACTTAATATATTGAAGTCTTCCCCAATTCAACATCTATTAGTTAATTTACATGTTTACGATATAACTTAACAATTAATTCATATAGCCAATTTAAACCAATTTAAGTTATCTTGACTTTAAATCCATGCAAAACATGCACGTTACACATAACAATTATTGCATATACTTCATGTTTATTAGTCTTTTAGATGTAATGTTGCATTATAGACAAGGATTATCATTGTTATATGTAGAGACCAAAGAGTATATGTTCTTTTCTTATTTTCAAAGTTTTGCATATTTGGTGATTTTACATTCTTTATTAAAGACCTATAATGTTTCCCGACAAATTCTTTTACCAAGTTAGCAAACAAACTCTTTTTCTTTAGAATAAAGAAAAGTAAAAATCACCAAGCAAAATCTAATATGCAAAACCTTGCGAATGAGAAAAGAATATACACTCTTTTGGTCTCTACGACTCTACTAGGGGCAAGGTTGTTTAGATCCCGATCCTGATCTTAGGATCGTACAATTCTACGTTCCCACATATAAAAAAACGAGTAGGATCATAGTAAGATCTTAGTTCGAGCAGAATCAGTCTAGGATCGCACGTAGGATTGTAAATGAATAAATGATCCGATCCTAAATTCCTAATACAATCCCATGTTCTTATTTTTTTTTTACTTAACTCAAGCGCATTTTGGCCTACTTTAGGCCCAATCACATTAATCCAAAGTAGGGGTGATTATCGGTCGGAAACCGGACCGGATCGGCCAAGACCGGACCGGACCGAAGACCGAGACAAGGAAAAACCTTAGACCGAGACCGGACCGAATGTGGTCGGTCCGGTCTCAGTCCGGTCCAATTAGGCATGATTTGTCCGGTTTTAGTCGGTCTGGACCGGACCGGACCGGACCGAGGACCGAATTAGCCAAAAAACTTAGACCGAGGACCGGACCGAATGTGGTCGGTCCGGTCCGGTCGGTTTTGTCGGTCGGTCCGGTCCATCCGGTCCATTTGCTCAGCCTTAATCGAAAGACGGAAACTTGAACTTACGAATGTATTGTATTATTTTTAATTTTTTATTAGTATGTGTTTAAATACTAATCATGCATGATCATGTTCTTCAAATCTCTACTACAGTTAACAAAAGTATAACAATTTGTAGAGAATAGACACATACCATATGTTAGAACAAATTAATATGCAATTGACAACTGCATAAATATATAATAGCATATCGTTTGAAGTCGTCTTACCTCAAACTACGTATGTACGGCCGTATCTTAAATAATTCCCGACCGAACAAGTAGTTTGGATGTATAAATCAAACTCAAATCTAACTTAAAGGCATAATTATATATATTTACGAGATGAGTGAATATAAGGTATATATGTTAACTTTTTGTTTCGAACATACGACCCTTTCATATTTCAAAACTTTTAAATTCTACATATTTCTTTACCTTATTATTTTCATAATATAATTTCTTTTATGTGACAATACAATTCTATATAATGTTTGCATTTGAATAGGGGCGACCAAAACAGATAGAAAACCGAATCTAACAAAAAAAACCGAGCCAAACCGGTCTGACCGAAACCGAACCGACCATATTCGATTCGGTTTTTGGTTCTATGCTTTATGATTCTCGGTTTTGGTTCGGTTTGGTTCGAACCAAAACCCAAAAAACACACCTAAAAGAAGCAATGTAATGTGAAAAGTTGTTCAAAATATTAACATGCTCTGAACTTTGTTCATTTTGATTTTCTGCATTTATAATGTAATGTGGCCAAACAGTTATCACAAATATTGAAGTAGAATTATTATTATTTCTGCAAGACTATGTGATGCGTGGGAATCGCACCTTACTTTACCTCTCGAGGGATCTCGAGAAGCTTACAACCCCCACCAGGCAGTGTACCTGATCGTTGTAGTATAGTATAGTGACAAGTACCGGGGGATTGATCGTTCAGCTTGGGAATAGTGTCGCTAGGATTAGAAAACCTAATTAATAGTTCTAGAGGTGGAAGATGATTATTTTTTGTATTTTTATATTTTTATGAAAGCAAGTAAAATCTCGGGTTTTGGAAGATAGGGCGGAATTAGTTGCTATTCAACTAACCCAAAGCTAATATATAATTAAATTAAACTAATGAAAATGAAATTAAACTAATTTAAACTAAGGTTGTGAGCAGTGGTTGGAGAAATTGTGTTTACTTAGACTTCATTACTCCCTAGATATCTTTTACATGTTAATTACTTGTTACACTTGTATGGATGACGGATTGTATTCCTTAATACCATTCGTGGGGTGGCATACATAACTCCCCAACTCTATGAGCTCTTATCTCCTCCTACACCATGACCCAGCACAACTATAGGGATTGTAAACAGTGGCTCATGCATTAAATACAACCAATAAAGACCTAGTACGCCTCGGTTCATGTTTCTTAAGACGTTCAAGCATGTTACCATTGGAGATCTGCCAGTTTTCTTAAGCCTAACATATAATATCATTCATCCAAAACAAGAATAGACAAGTAATCAACACATAATCAACATCTAGGTTTCATTAGATCTAAGCAAACACAAAGGAAATCTAGCCTAGCATAGTAGAATTAAGATAAGAACAAAAGATAAACAACCAACACATAGACATATTGATTGAATTAAAAGTATACTTATCTCAATTACAATGCAAGGTCTCAAGGGTTTGGAACCCTTGAAAAACCTGTAAAAGAGGCACCAAAATCGTCTTTAGGGTTTCACCAAAACTTCTCTTTTTTTTTTAAATGAAAAAACTAGAAAACTATATATAGGAAAAACAGTCTGACGGCGTCAAGAGTTAATTCTGACGCCGTCACCTCGCCGCCAAATACTTCCTCGGACGGCCTTGATCCACTTGTGACGGCCTATGTGACGCCGTCACCACGTACGGTATTTTATTCTTGCCACTTTGACGCCGTCATAAAGCCTTCTGACGCCGTCACCACCTACGGTGTTTAATTCTTCATGTCTGACGCCGTCAAGATGTTGGTCTTGACGCCGTCACCTTGTATCTTCAGCATGGATTTTTGGTACTTTGTCGTTTTCTTCACTTTTACGCTCCAAAAACGTCCAAAATGGCTTCTTTTCCAGAATTCACTCTCCAAACACCTAAAATCACAAAAGGAACGATTTAGGGCAATATTTGATCAAATAAAGTCGGATTCGGGCTTAAATGACCCCCTAAAAACGGATCATTTTTCGCCTCATCATATACCCTTACACTTGAGATTTGCTTGTCCTCAAGCAAATGAGCTTTTATTCTACTCAAAAGACAAGTTAGGGGTCATTTAACACTAATATAAAAATAATTACAACAAATAATCGTTCCACAAAAGACCAATAGACAAGCACGGAGGTCATACACAAGCACCTCACAAATAGTGTTTAGATACTCACATCTCTCAGGTGTAATAAAGTAATATAACATTATGGAAATGGAAGATATCTCTCACTACCTGTCATAGCAAAATAGATTACCATAGGCTTGGGAAAGGATCAAACCTCCACCACATGGCGTAAGCACCTAGGATAAACTATCAAAGAGGTCTTTTAAAGGGTTATAACGTTAGGTGTAGGGATATGAATTACACGGTTTTGTTGGATAAAGGAAGTTTTACTGGTGGCGAGTTAACAATCTTAGTTAATTACATGTACAAGATGGCGTTGCTAAGCCAAGACTAGACTCGACTTAAGCTAATAAATGAAAAAAAACAAAAACATAAAATGAACATAGAATAAAACGGGATGGTAGTCCGTATGTTTTTTTTCTTTTTTTTTTTTATTTTATTTTTTCTTTTTCTTGATTTTTTTTTTTTTTTTTTTTTTTTTTTTTTTTTTTTTTTTTTTGCATACACTCTTACCCTACCATCCAAAATAATACATCATAGGGGATGAGAATTCCCCTTACACTTGAATCTTTACATACTTTACATTAAAATAATCTAATGACTCGAATTAAGAAAATCAAAACACTTGGAGCACTTTTAAAATTAACGTACATATGGGGGTAATAATATGATGTTCTTCCCCATTACTCCATAAAATAAGTACTTACCCATGAGTCCCAATCGTCCCAAAACAATATGTACAAGGATATGACTCGACTTAGCAACCATGTAATCAATTAGAAAGTTAACTTAGGGTTTAACAAATAACAATAATGCACTAAAAATGAGTGCATACACGGAAGGCTAAGGCGATTTGGGTGTACATTTAAGTGGGGTGTAACAAATTCTCCCTTTAAGTAAAATGCTTAAAGTTAGAAACGAAAAGATAGGCTCGGAGGGGTGTACTAGGGGTTTCATGTACTAAAAATGAGTACAACGCTAAGGGTGTGGGAAAAATTAGTTGACTTAACTAGTCAAGTAATATGACTTAAATGGTCAAGTAATTATGATACGGGTTTAACACAAGGGTGATCCTAATGCCTCTTATCATGTAGTAAATCCTACCACACGAATGTAGTCTCACTAGCGGTCTCGGGATGCATCACTAACGCAAGTTCTAGAATCTAAATGCTACCGGTACACTCATAAGCACCAATAATAAATGCTTTTCCTATCAAAACTAAAGGCGAACCTCACATTTTTGGGTGGAAAATTTTTCTGAATATACGGTTATGTGCTAGTCATACCACCTCCTATCCATGAGACGCTTGCTATGGCTAAAGTTTCACTCCTAAATGTTGTAAAAAATTTTAAATTTGGCGCTAAAATTACACTAACAAGTATTTCTCATAGTTTTATTACACATCTACTATCAAACAAAACAAACTCAAGCGAAAGTGCATATGTAAGGTATCATCTTTTTACCCTCCCCTTACACTTAAGATGAACATTGTCCCCAATGTTCAAGTAAAGAATGTAAAAGTGAAAAAGTAAAGAGAATGAAATCAAATACTCCCCTGATTCGCTCGGTATGGATTATAGGTTGGCCAGGTTAAATCTTCCTCCAAGAAAATGAACAATCAAAGCTTCCCTTCCAGAATATAAATCATCTTCTTGTCATAAATAACCTGTAAATC
The DNA here is from genome assembly GCA_030686995.1 of Artemisia argyi. Taxonomy (NCBI): domain Eukaryota; kingdom Viridiplantae; phylum Streptophyta; class Magnoliopsida; order Asterales; family Asteraceae; genus Artemisia; species Artemisia argyi. The sequence continues at coordinate 1,122,839 of CM060702.1, forward strand.
CTGACAAAAGTAGACAAGGCAACCTCGCGTAAAATCGGCGGCATCCTATATAAGTTACTAAATCCTAGAAAACAAAGTAAGATATAATGCTTGTAGAATGAAGTTTGCAGATTTCCTGGAGATTATAAAACTTAATAATTCACAAAAACCATAAGACTCCGTTAGAAAAACAAAACCGGTAAAATTTCCAGATTTTTACTCCTGACGCCGTCAAGAGCAATACCCTGACGCCGTCAGAATGGACCTGCAGAAATTCTTATGTTAAGTTTCCGGAAAATTTTTGGAAAAACTTTGTCCTACTTCCTGGAAAATCCTGCAAAACTTCATTATGACTCAATACAAGCATTTGACTCTAACAAATACGAATATACATGTTCATTAAATATTGTGGAGAATCATGATCGGTTTGTTTCTTAAAAACATATTTGGGGTCTCCCCTTACACTTATCTTTTGCAAAAATACCTTTAGGTTGAAGTTAAGACTAGGCCAAACAACATAATAAAGTATTTCCACATTTTAATTGAGAAACATGATCAACCAACAATAAAAATAAAACATGCATACGGAAGCAAATAACAATCAAACAATTAAAATCACACAAAACATGGGTTGCCTCCCAAGAAGCGCTTTTCTTTATTTACGAGTCTTGTAGCTAGACTCAAAGTCGTGGGTTACTACGTGACTTCATCATTGGTTTCACTCTCTAGGTCGTCTTCTAAACTAGTATTGCTTTCATAGTGTAAATACTTCGGATCTTCGAATTCGAAAACATCCTGTCGATACTTATAGCCAAGCTTACTAACATCCTTAAAGAACCCACGAGATAAATCAAAAATATTTCTACACCCTCTCCTAACATCGTCATCACACAAGACAAGTTGGGAGCTCATCACATCGAGCCCGTCGCAATCTATCTCCCTAAGGTCTCTTCTTTTGTATGGCGTTTGGTATGAAATCCTCCTAATCCCGTCAGTGAAAGTCATGATTCCGTTCAAGTCATCCACTATCAACTTAGTGATTTCACAAAAGGGTGCTCCAAAGACGACTTGCGATAGCCTAGGGTCAACAAAGTCCTCTATGTTGTCCACAATCGTGAACTCCATAGGGAATGCCATATTTCCTACGAACACTTGGATTTCATGATCCTTACCAACCACTTTCTCTCCCTTGTAAATCATCCCCCATCTGCAGATATTGTTATAATGAAACAATGACATGAAATTCTTTGGCAGGAATACATTAATGTATATGTTTTTGAAGTACTTATGACCGATCATGCAAGGGATTTTTAGGTTATTTGGATCACGTCGTTTGATCTTTCTCAACTTTCCATCCTTTGACCCGTATAGATTCCCCTCAAGGGGGGGACGATACTCATAAACCTCCTCACCATCCCTACGAAAAATTACCGTTCTAACACCATTGGTGAGTAATACACTACCATCTTTCTCGTCAAGGATTGCTCCCGATTCATTGATGAATGGCATCCCAAGGACAAGGTTGGTTAATGTTTGATTGGCAAGAGGCTCCACGTCATCAACCACGGTGAGGTCAGTATTGTAATCAAGCTCTCCAATCCTAATTGATACATTCTCTATTACTTTCTTGCTTACAACGTGCTCTGGGAAGGTTTTGTGGTATAGGGAGAGGGAGATTACGTTTACTGGGAAGCTAGGATCTATATGACTATCGGTTAAGAGTTTTTCCTTAATGGTGCAGGGGATCTTGAAAACTTTAGGGTTACTTACCTCAGTCTGATTGCTACCCACACTAATAACATCCTCCATTTTTCTCTCGGGTTTTTCTATAATAGATTTACCCAAAATGGTTGGATCTTTCTCGTGCTCCTCCGATTTCTCTTTCCTTTCATCCGGTTTGTCGGATTCTTGCACGGTGTATTGCTCGGGTGGGTCGGTAGGTTTTCTTGCCAAATCATGGTCAACCCTTGAGGTCTCATCTTTCGCTGTCTGACTGAATTTGTTAGGTTGTTGTTGGGTTGGGTTGGGTGTTGAAGCGGATATCGTGGTGATAGTGTTTACAAAGTGGATTGGTCCAGGGGGGTTGACAGGTTCTTTTCCGTTAGGATACAGATGTTTGAATAGCTTGCTAGGACTTTTTATTTTTACAGGGGAGGCTGGTGGACTCATGACGGTAGCAGACTTAACCTCATTAACGTGAATGGGCTTATTATCAATATGCTCTTTGATAGCAGTCAACAGATTACAAATCTTGTTGTTCACGTCAGCCTGTTGTTGTTTGAATTTTGTCTCGAGTGTAGTGAGCTGCAGTTCTTGAGAAAGAATGAATTTTTTTAAATCATCTTCACAGCTCCGCCTAGGGGTACTTTGCGACGGAAAATGTTCGGACCAAGTGAGTGGTGAGGAGTCATTGAATGATACACTTCGTGTTTGGTACCCTCTAAAATTAGGTTTATCCTTCCATGCCTCATGTGCTTCGACAGAAGTTCGAGGACCCTGCCCTACGCGTGATGATGTGAATTCGTTATAGGCACGTTTTGGAAGTTCCATGCAGTTGTAGGTCTCATGAGGGCCATTGCACAGTTTGCATGTAGAAGCGATTCTGCTTACTTGGCTTGAAGGCTTATGAGCTTCGTAAGATTTCATGAGAGACTTGACTCGACCTTCAAGTTCCATGATCCTACGGTTGGGAGTGCTTGAATTGTTCGAAGGCAAAGATATTGCCTTGACCGTTTTGTTCAAATCACGGGGATCATTCCAACTTTCGTTGTCATAGAGAGCAAGATCTTCTATGAGTTCCCATGATTGTTCCGCACTAAGATCACGTAGCTTACCACCGGCCGATTGGTCAATGGTTCGCCTCGTGGAGATGTCGATATGGTCATAAAAAATTTGGACTTGGAGCCAAAGATCTATGCCATGATGAGGGACTTTTTGGAGTAAGTCCTTGAAACGAGTCCATGCTTCATAAAGAGATTCATTTTGACGTTGTTGGAACATCAAGATGTCATTCCTAAGTTTAGTAGTTCTCCCCGGTGTGAAAAATTGAGCAAGGAAACGAGTGGTGAGATCATCCCATGTGGTGATGGATCCCGCGGGTAAACGCTCAAGCCATTGACTAGCTTGATCCCGTAGAGAGAATTGGAATAGGCGTAATCGGGTAGTCTCTCTAGTTTCAACACCTAGGTCTATGGAATCTACGATTTTGAGGAAATCCTTAAGGTGTTGGTTTGGATCTTCGGAACGAAGTCCATGGAATGCACATCCGCTTTGCACCAACCGGATGGTGTCGGATCGCAAGGGGGTCACATTGTCTCCGGTGAGCTCAATGGTGTTTCGATAGCCTTGGTGGCTAGGTCGGGAATACTCTCCTAAGGTTCGGGGCCTAAGGGGTTCTAATGGTGGGTTTTGTTGTGGTGGGATGACGGGTTCAAAGATGTTACCACCTTCCATGATGTCGGATGGTAAAGAGTTACGAACAAAGGCACAAAGAAATAAGATAGACTAAAGAAGACCTAAAAAATAAAAATAAAAATCTTACTAGAAAGGAATCTAGCAAGTAGACCTAATAAAAAGAAATCCTAACCTAGACAATAACTATTCCCCGGGCTGCGGCGCCAAAAACTTGATGCGTGGGAATCGCACCTTGCTTTACCTCTCGAGGGATCTCGAGAAGCTTACAACCCCCACCAGGCAGTGTACCTGATCGTTGTAGTATAGTATAGTGACAAGTACCGGGGGATTGATCGTTCAGCTTGGGAATAGTGTCGCTAGGATTAGAAAACCTAATTAATAGTTCTAGAGGTGGAAGATGATTATTTTTTGTATTTTTATATTTTTATGAAAGCAAGTAAAATCTCGGGTTTTGGAAGATAGGGCGGAATTAGTTGCTATTCAACTAACCCAAAGCTAATATATAATTAAATTAAACTAATGAAAATGAAATTAAACTAATTTAAACTAAGGTTGTGAGCAGTGGTTGGAGAAATTGTGTTTACTTAGACTTCATTACTCCCTAGATATCTTTTACATGTTAATTACTTGTTACACTTGTATGGATGACGGATTGTATTCCTTAATACCATTCGTGGGGTGGCATACATAACTCCCCAACTCTATGAGCTCTTATCTCCTCCTACACCATGACCCAGCACAACTATAGGGATTGTAAATAGTGGCTCATTCATTAAATACAACCAATAAAGACCTAGTACGCCTCGGTTCATGTTTCTTAAGACGTTCAAGCATGTTACCATTGGAGATCTGCCAGTTTTCTTAAGCCTAACATATAATATCATTCATCCAAAACAAGAATAGACAAGTAATCAACACATAATCAACATCTAGGTTTCATTAGATCTAAGCAAACACAAAGGAAATCTAGCCTAGCATAGTAGAATTAAGATAAGAACAAAAGATAAACAACCAACACATAGACATATTGATTGAATTAAAAGTATACTTATCTCAATTACAATGCAAGGTCTCAAGGGTTTGGAACCCTTGAAAAACCTGTAAAAGAGGCACCAAAATCGTCTTTAGGGTTTCACCAAAACTTCTCTTTTTTTTTTAAATGAAAAAACTAGAAAACTATATATAGGAAAAACAGTCTGACGGCGTCAAGAGTTAATTCTGACGCCGTCACCTCGCCGCCAAATACTTCCTCGGACGGCCTTGATCCACTTGTGACGGCCTATGTGACGCCGTCACCACCTACGGTATTTTATTCTTACCACTTTGACGCCGTCATAAAGCCTTCTGACGCCGTCACCACCTACGGTGTTTAATTCTTCATGTCTGACGCCGTCAAGATGTTGGTCTTGACGCCGTCACCTTGTATCTTCAGCATGGATTTTTGGTACTTTGTCGTTTTCTTCACTTTTACGCTCCAAAAACGTCCAAAATGGCTTCTTTTCCAGAATTCACTCTCCAAACACCTAAAATCACAAAAGGAACGATTTAGGGCAATATTTGATCAAATAAAGTCGGATTCGGGCTTAAATGACCCCCTAAAAACGGATCATTTTTCGCCTCATCACTATGTTGCCGAAAAAAAGTTAGCCTGTAATATAATTTCATTATGCCTAATTAATCAGCATTTTGTAAACCATTTTACCTTTTCTGCATTTTAGTTTCTATAATTTGAGCAAGTGTACATCTTTTCAAGTCACATGTATGTTTCTCCGCTATAATTTGATGTTCAGCTTTACAGAAAGTGCATTTGGTCGCTATGAAAGAAATGTTTAAGACGTCTTTAGTTTTGATGTTTGATCCTTGTGTTTTGACCATAGCATAAGGCAATTAAGACTAAAAACCAAGTACAATGGGTTCAAAAAGTCAATCACACGTTAATATCATTACTCCGTATTTAGTATACATAAAAAAGCGGCAATCTTAATCAAATTATATGGAAAAGGAGTCGATTGGGGATGGTTTTACTGATACAGGTCAAAACGGATACTTTTTAGCTATAAATGGAACGGGTTAAAAGTTTGCCGGCATGTTTTCAAAAGCTTACAACTTCCCGAATGGTTTTATTAAATGTATTAACTTACTATTTTCATGATATATGGTAATATTTGAAATTATATCTAATCAAAGATTTATGCACAAAACTCCCTTTAAAGTTTAAACACATACAGAAAAGTAAATTTTAGGGTTAACAATTAACTGGTGAATGGATTCAGTGTTTTAATAATAATGATCATACTATCCCTTGGTATCACAAGTTCACAACATCAATAGATTGGTGCTTGCAATTGGACACAACCTCATGAACATTGATTGATAACATATCAGAGGGCATATACATCTAATGTGTAGAATTGCTGTACTGATGCAATGCAGAGCACAAAAAATGCAAGTAAATCTTTTATTAGGGAATAGTAGAGCACTATGAATGCGCTGATGCATGATGTTCAAATTTTTTAGGGAGGTACATGGTTAGATAAGAGTGCAGACAAGCTCCAAAATATGTGTAGCTCTGTTATACTGATGCAATGCAGAGCACAATAAACCCATCTCATGAACACGAGTCATAAAGACATCTGATTAAAAAAAAACTCACCTCCCCGGGTAACCAACAGGAAAACCTCATCCGTTTTCTTTGTGAAGTGATAAGATGTCAATATTCAGGCGGCACATTGGTTTTTTGACACTCCATCAGTTTTCCACAAAAGCTATTATGACCAAAAGCAGCTCTGCCTTTTTTTAGAAGCAGTGGGAAAGGAGTTGAAAGAAGGACTTCTTTCTCTTAAGTCAAAAAATGATATATTGCCTTTTAGTTGTGTTATCTGTATTATTATGCTTATATTCTTTTACTACACGGTTGATTCGGCCAGAGGTGCCATCGCCTTTTGATATTTTGGTAAAATTCTTTTTTAAACATGTGAATGTGATAGAGTTGCCTTGTTTTTGTACACCAGAAGGGTAGACTTCTAAGTCTTGTTAATTCAAAGAATAGATTGTGCCTTATTCCAATTTCTGCATACATTTTTGGGCTCAATTATATTTGTAAGATGCATTGGTAGCAAGAGTTCACTTCTCTTTAGAGTTCAAAATTTCAGTTTGGTACCTGGATGTGAGGTTATAGACATTTCTGCCGTAGGTTGAGTTCTTGACATTTTTTTCATCAACAGCTGCTAAAAAGATCATTCATGCTCCTGAAATTTAGTTTGCAAAATATGGCATAGGTTGTTATAAGAGCACACAAACGCTGGTACATTGTCTCCTCTGCTTCGGATTTGCTTCAAGTATTGACTTAAGTGAGACCAGGAAGTAAAACTATAAGAAGCAACATCCTATGACAACAATAGTAATTTAACGTGGCTAAACGGTTATGGATGCTGGACTATGTTGCCGAAAAAAAGTTAGCCTGTAATATAATTTCTGCAAACCATTTTACCTTTTTTGCATTTCTGTTTCTATAATTTGAGCATATTTCTCCGCTACAATTTGATGTTGACCGTTGCGTAAGGCAATCAGGACTAAAAACCCAAGTACAATGGTTCGAAAAGTCAATCGCACGTTAATATCATTATATGGAAAAGGATTCGATTTGGGTTGGTTTTACCGAGGTCAAAATTTGCCTGGCATGTTTTCAAAACCTTACAACTTCCGAATGGTTTTCAAAAGGTTACCCCCATTGAAGGACTTGGCCAACATATGTCGGCCCTGGAGTACCGGACTATCCTTAAGTACCGGGTAATGATCCCACTGTTTCCAGCTGATGAGCCTTGCCCAGTCTGTCGCAAGGTTTGCTTGGATTCTTTTGGCGAGCATGCGGTCCATTGCAAGGAGTTACCTGGGTTCAAATATAGGCATGATTTGGTCAGGGATGTTCTGCATGATGTTCTTAAGAGAGCGGGGATTTCTTCTAAAAAAGAGGCCCCCGTGAACTTTTTGACGGATCCGCTTGAAGGGAGGTCTACTTTACGGCCAGCTGATATACTTGTGTTTGGGTGGGCTGGGGGAAAACATGCTTGTTTGGATCTTACTGGAGTGTCCCCTCTTGTTGGGCTCAGGGACAATGGGTTTGTTGCAGGACAAGCTGCGTTGAAAGCGGAATCGAGCAAAGTGGCTAAACACGAGAAAGCTTGTTTCGAAAATCAACACGTGTTTATCCCTTTTGCTTTTGATACATTTGGTTTCCTAGCTCCGGAAGCAGAGAAGTTTTTGTCTAGAGTTCAGCGGGTTGTGCAAAGTAATTTTGCGACCCTGAAGAAACAAAACTTCATTTTTAGTAGGATTGGGTTTGCCATCCAAAAGGGGGTTGCGGCGCAGCTTGTTGCTCGTTTGCCAGCCATCGCCTGCCATCTTATTGTAATCCGTTAAACTTATAAATTAATTACAAATAAGTATAAACAAATTTGGAAAAAAAATTATTTAAAAGTATTAAACTTATTATTTTTCATGATATATATAATATTTTAAGTTATATCTAATAAAATATTTATGTACAAAACTCCATTCGTTTAAACACATACAGAAAACTAAATTTCAAGGGTAACAATTAACCCTTGCTATAACAACATCAATATATTGGTGCTTGCAGTTGACAAGGTCATTTTTAGGGATGACAACGGATCGAGAAATTTCGGGGATTGTATTTCTCATTTCATCCCCGTTTCCTACTTCCCTTCCCATCCACGTCCTCATCCCTATCCCCAACGGTTAAGTAATATATAATAATTAGTGTTTAATTGTTTATATTTTTTTAAGCTATTTATCACTTATATATTACACATGCATATACATTACATGTCAATGATAATTCAATATACATAAAAAAAAAGAGTAAATATTAAAGGACTACACATATAATTTTCATATATTTATACATTAAAAAGATCGGGGGTGGGTTCGGGTTCGAGGATGTATGTTTTCACCATCCTCACCCCATACCAGATTAAAGGTGCGTTTTTTTTTTCTTTTTCTTTTTTTTTTTTTTTTTTTTTTTTTCTAGACTAAGAGGTTGTGGGATCCACCTTCATATACGGCACTTAATGAGGAGTTCTAAGCTTTTGATAGCCTTTATCATATAGAGGATTTAACAAAACTATATATTATTATATTGTTTGGACCCATTCATTTTCGCACTAAGAAATTCTAAATAAAAAAAGAAACACCCTCTAAGTAATTTGGGGATTCCCCGTTTCTATTCCCGATCAAATCGGGGATTCCTCAATCAAACCAGATTTGAGGATTGGGTCCCCATTGGGTACAAAATTTTTTTCCATCCCCGTTCATTTTAGAGTTTGTATAAAGAAAACACGAAATAGAAATAGGAATAATAGTAAATAATTAAGAAAAGGGCCGACAATCACTTTCTATAGATAGTGTCGAACAAATTGTACACACTTTTATTTAATTTACCCCTATAATTTAAAAGAAGATAAGTAAATGACAATTATAAACCATGCTGACAGGTGGCCTACTCTTTTATTTCAAACCAAACCAAATCAACGGATGGAATCAGATCACCTCAACAATTTCATCATTCCTCCAATCGCAGTCCCGACAACAACGCAAATGAATTACAAACTTGCATTGATGACATTTTAAAATCGGTCTGTATTTCACTGCTGGATAACTAGACTGCTGGGTGCATGTACCATCGCTCTCAATCCATTGAACAAACGAGAGAGGATGCGGGTGACAACGTTCAAACTTGTGAATACCCCCAAACTTCACATTCACAAACGGATAGGTTCCTTCAAAATAGTTCTTCCATTTGGTGCATTCCTTTGCGAAATGTCCATGTGTTGAGGTAAAATCTTGCGGATACCTCGAACAAGCTATAATCGTCCGTCAGACTACTTTGTGTCCTCCGAATTATCCTCGAGACCTATGAAGGGTTGAAGGTCCCTCGGATTCCTACAAAACAATAGTCCGTTAGACTCGCCCCGGGTTTTATCCCAGGACCAACCTCCAGCGTAAGAGTAAGTACGGGTTTTTTTTAGAGAGATAAAGTATAAGTAAGAATTAAGACATTGATCAAAAATTGGTTACCTTATTGTATAGTTTTGTTCTCTTTATATACGCAAGGGGTCTTTGTCCTTGCCGACCATGTACGCGCCTTTCTCGGGTTTGTACATTTCCTTAATGTTCGCTAATCCTTTAGCCCATTATCCTGTACTTTGTGTACTGTTTGTCGGTCTGGAGGGTTCATTGATCCGGTCGGGGGGTTTAGTCGTCCGGAGGATTAGGGCCTTTCGGATATTGAACCCTTCGGATTCGATCCTCCGGACATATATGATGCGTGGGAATCGCACCTTGCTTTACCTCTCGAGAAGCTTACAACCCCCACCAGGCAGTGTACCTGATCGTTGTAGTATAGTATAGTGACAAGTACCGGGGGATTGATCGTTCAGCTTAGGAATAGTGTCGCTAGGATTAGAAAACCTAATTACTAGTTCTAAAGGTGAGGGATGATTATTTTTGTATTTTTATATTTTTATGAAAGCAAGTAAAATCTCGGGTTTTGGAAGAGTGGGCGGAATTAGTTGCTATTCAACTAACCCAAAACTAAGATGCAATCAAAATAAAATAATAAAAATGAAAATAAACTAATTAAACTAAGGTTGTGAGCAGTATTTGGAGAAATTGTGTTTACTTAGACTTCACTACTCCCTAGATATCTTTTACACGTTAATCACTTGTTATAATTGTATGGATGACGGATTGTATTCCTTAATACCATTCATGGGGTGGCATACATAACTCCCCAATTCTATGAGCTCTTATCTCCTCCTACACCATGACCCAGCACAACTATAGGGATTGTAAACAGTGGCTCATGCATTAAATACAACCAATAAAGACCTAGTACGCCTCGGTTCATGTTTCTTAAGACGTTCAAGCATGTTACCATTTGGAGATCTGCCAGTTTTCTTAAGCCTAACATATAAAATCATTCATCCAAGACAAGAATAAACAAGTAATCAACACATAATCAATATCTAGGTTTCATTAGATCTAAGCAAACACAAAAGAGATCTAGCCTAGCATAATGGAATTGAGACAAGAACAAGATATAGACAACCAACACATAGACATATTGATTGAATTAGAAGAACACTTATCTCAATTACAATGCAAGGTATCAAGGGTTTGGAACCCTTGAAAAACCTGTAAAAGTTCCACCAAATTCGTCTTAGGGTTTCACCAAAACTTCTCTTTTAATGAAAAAACTAGAAAACTATATATAGGAAAATCGAGGTGACAACGTCAATAGCAAGGGTGTGACGCCGTCATCTTGCCGCCAAATACTTCCTCGGACGGCCTTGATCTACATCTGACGGCCTATGTGACGCCGTCATCAACCACGGTATTTTATTCTTGGGACTTTGACGCCGTCATGCAAACTTTTGACGCCTTCATGAACTACGGTATTTTATTCTTGATGTTTGACGCCGTCAGGAGTTTAGTCTTGACGCCGTCATGCACTGTTCTCAGCGTGGAAAATAGAGACTTTGCCGTTTTCTTCACTTTTATGCTCCAAAAACGTCCGAAATGGCTTCTTTTCCAGAATTCACTCTCCAAGTACCTAAAATCACAAAAGGAACGATTTAGGACAATATTTGATCAAATAAAGTCGGATTCGGGCTTAAATGACCCCCTAAAAACGGATCATTTTTCGCCTCATCATATACCCTTACAGTTGAGATTTGCTTGTCCTCAAGCAAATGCGCTTTTATTCTACTCAAAAGACAAGTTAGGGGTCATTTAACACTAATATAAAAGTAATTACAACAAATAATCGTTCCACTAAAGACCAATAGACAAGCACGAAGGTCATACACAAGCACCTCACAAATAGTGTTTAGATACTCACATCTCTCGGGTGTAATAAAGTAATATAACATTATGGAAATGGAAGATATCTCTCACTACCTGTCATAGCAAAATAGATTACCATAGGCTTGGGAAAGGATCAAACCTCCACCACATGGCGTAAGCACCTAGGATAAACTATCAAAGAGGTCTTTTAAAGGGTTGTAACGTTAGGTATAGGGATATGAATTACACGGTTTTGTTGGATAAAGGAAGTTTTACTGGTGGCGAGTTAACAATCTTGGTTAATTACATGTACAATATGGCGTTGCTAAGCCAAGACTAGACTCGACTTAAGCTAATAAATGAAAAATAACAAAAACATAAAATGAAAAGGGATGGTAGTTCGTATGTTTTTTTTTTTTTTTTTTTTTTTTTTTTTTTTTTTTTTTTTTTTTTTGCATACACTCTTACCCTACCATCCAAAATAATACATCATAGGGGATGAGAATTCCCCTTACACTTGAATCTTTACATACTTTACATTCAACTAAACTAATGACTCGAATTAAGAAAATCAAAACACTTGGAGCACTTTTAAGATTAACGCACATATGGGGGTAATAATATTATGTTCTTCCCCATTACTCCATAAATAAGTACTTTACCCATGAGTCCCAATCGTCCCAAAACAATATGTACAAGGATATGACTCGACTTAGCAACCATGTAATCAATTAGAAAGTTAACTTAGGGTTTAACAAATAACAATAATGCACTAAAAATGAGTGCATACACGGAAGGCTAAGGCGATTTGGGTGTACATTTAAGTGGGGTGTAACAAATTCTTCTTTTAAGTAAAATGCTTAAAGTTAGAAACGAAAAGATAGGCTCGGAGGGGTGTACTAGGGGTATCGTGTACTAAAAATGAGTACAACGCTAAGGGTGTGGGAAAAATTAGTTGACTTAACTAGCCAAGTAATATGACTTAAATGGTCAAGTAATTATGATACGGGTTTAACACAAGGGTGATCCTAATGCCTCTTATCATGTAGTAAATCCTACCACACGAATGTAGTCTCACTAGCGGTCTCGGGATGCATCACTAACGCAAGTTCTAGAATCTAAATGCTACCGGTACACTCATAAGCACTAACAGTAAATGCTTTTCCTATCAAATCTAAAGGCGAACCTCACATATTTGGGTAGAAAATTTTTCTGAATATACGGTTATGTGCTAGTCATACAACCTCCTATCCATGAGACGCTTGCTATGGCTAAAGTTTCACTCCTAAATGTTGTAAAAAATTTTAAATTTGGCGCTAAAATTGCACTAACAAGTATTTCTCATAGTTTTATTACACATCTACTATTAAACAAAACAAACTCAAGCGAAAGTGCATATGTAAGGTATCATCTTTTTACCCTCCCCTTACACTTAAGATGAACATTGTCCCCAATGTTCAAGTAAAGAATTTAAAAGTGAAAAAGTAAAGAGAATGAAATCAAATACTCCCCTGATTCGCTCGGTATGGATTATAGGTTGGCCAGGTTAAATCTTCCTCCAAGAAAACGAACAATCAAAGCTTCCCTTCTAGAATATAAATCATCTTCTTGTCATACATAACCTGTAAAACCTGAGAAAATAGACAAGACAACCTCGCGTAAAATCGGCGGCATCCTATATAAGTTACTAAATCCTAGAAAACAAAGTAAGATATAATGCTTGTGGAATGAAGTTTGCAGATTTCCTGGAGATTATAAAACTTAATAATTCACAAAAACCATAAGACTCCGTTAGAAAAACAAAACCGGTAAAATTTCCAGATTTTAACTCCTGACGCCGTCAAGAGTAAAACTCTGACGCCGTCAGAATGGACCTGCAGAAATTCTTATGTTAAGTTTCCGGAAAATTTCTGGAAAAACTTGGTCCTACTTCCTGGAAAATCCTGCAAAACTTCATTATGACTCAATACAAGCATTTGACTCTAACAAATACGAATATACATGTCCATTTAATATTGTGGAGAATCATGATCGGTTTGTTTCTTAAAAACATATTTGGGGTTTCCCCTTACACTTATCTTCTGCAAAAATACTTTTAGGTTGGAGTTAAGACTAGGCCAAACAACATAGTAAAGTATTTCCACATTTTAATTGAGAAACATGATTAACCAACAATAAAAATAAAACATGCATACGGAAGCAAATAACAATCAAACAAATAAAATCACACAAAACATGGGTTGCCTCCCAAGAAGCGCTTTTCTTTATTTACGAGTCTTGTAGCTAGACTCAAAGTCATGGGTTACTACGTGATTTCATCATTGGTTCCACTCTCTAGGTCGTCTTCTAAACCAGTTTTGTATTCCGGACCTAGTTGCAAGCATTCCTTGTAGAAACCAAGCATCCTATTTCTAACATACTCTACTCCTCTACGTCTATCCTCCTCATTCCTATAATAAGCCGCTTGCTTGTGTTCTTTTTCGAAATTAGAGAGACGGCGGTATTGTTCGATTTTGTGGGGCATTTGATAAGCAACCTCATCATTCTCTTTCTTGAATCTAACTATCCCTAAAGTTGGATCATAACTCATCCTAGTGGCCTCAATAAATGGTTTTCCAAACACTACTTGACTTAGGCCATCATTTATTACTGGGCGAATATCCTCAACGATCATAAAGTCGGTAACATAAATAAAGTTTCCTACCAATACGTGTAATCCCCTTACTCTCCCTACAAAATTACTCATCCAATTCGTGATAGGAATTATCCTACATTCAAGTTGCTTCTTCATCACACAATTATAGTAGGTCCTAGTCATGATGTTTATGGGAGATTTAAGATCGATGTAAGCCTTCCACACATGCAAATGCCCAATATTGCATGGTATGTTGATGTTAGAGGGATCACCTACTTTAATAAGGGGTGAGCCAAGGATATATGGTGTCTCGGGATCATCGAATAAATCCTTGTGATATTCCCGTTCTTCCTTGGTTGGCGACTTATCAAAGTATTCTTCTATAGGTTCTACCTCCTCTAATTCCTCATCCTTATTAACCTCAACTTCCCTACTCTCATCCTTACTATCAGTTTCTATTCTAACTTCATCCTTGTCACTCTCCTCTATCTCCTTATCTATTGGCTTAATGGTGACAACATTGATAAAGTGGACATGTTTGGATGATGAGGGGTCCTTAATTTGGTTTCCACTATTGGTGTCCCTAGTGTCCTTCCTAGGTGTGATCAAGGCTTGGTTGTTGAGGGCTTTCAACAAGTTGTCAATCTTGTTGGTCATCTCCGTTTGTTGTTGGTTGAATTCGGTTTCAAACCTAGCTATGCGAGCTTCTTGAGATGCCATGAACTTTGACATCAATCCTTCAAGATTGTTGGTACTACCATAGTTGTTAGAAGGATTGTTGTTTAAAGTACGGTTGGATGGTGGACCGTTTGGTTGGTAACGATTAGGCGGATTGGAAGAATTGGGTTGATTTTGTTTCCACCTAAGGTTTGGGTGATTTTTCCAAGAGGGGTTGTATGAATCACCGTAAGGGTTTGGCTCGGGCTTGAAAGTGTACCACTTATCTCCCGCTTCGTCGGTACGCGTGGATGCGTAGTCCGCAAAAGCTGTTCCGGGGAGTTCCACACAATCACGAGTGTCATGGGGACCACTACATAATTCTCATGAAGAAGTGATTTTGTTCACTTGGCTTGAAGGCTTAGGAGCATCGTAAGATTTCATGAGAAACTTGACTTGGTCCTCAAGTTCCATGATCCTACGGTCGGGAGTGCTA
Source organism: Artemisia argyi (assembly GCA_030686995.1). Taxonomy (NCBI): domain Eukaryota; kingdom Viridiplantae; phylum Streptophyta; class Magnoliopsida; order Asterales; family Asteraceae; genus Artemisia; species Artemisia argyi. The sequence goes on from CM060702.1 coordinate 1,137,886, forward strand.
GAATTGTTCGAAGGCAAAGATATTGCCTTGACCGTTTTGTTCAAGTCATGGGGATCGTTCCAACTTTCGTTGTCATAGAGAGCAAGATCTTCTATGAGTTCCCATGATTGTTCCGCACTAAGATCACGTAGCTTACCACCAGCCGATTGGTCAATGGTTCGCCTCGTGGAGATGTCGATATGGTCATAGAAGATTTGGACTTGGAGCCAAAGATCTATGCCATGATGAGGGACTTTTTGGAGTAAGTCCTTGAAACGAGTCCATGCTTCATAAAGAGATTCATTTTGACGTTGTTGGAACATCAAGATGTCATTTCTAAGCTTAGTAGTTCTCCCCGGTGGGAAAAATTGAGCAAGGAAACGAGTGGTGAGATCATCCCATGTGGTGATGGATCCCGCGGGTAAACGCTCAAGCCATTGACTAGCTTGATCCCGTAGAGAGAATTGGAATAGGCGTAAACGGGTAGTCTCTCTAGTTTCAACACCTAGGTCTATGGAATCTACGATTTTGAGGAAGTCCTTAAGATGTTGGTTTGGATCTTCGGAACGAAGTCCATGGAATGCACATCCGCTTTGCACCAACCGGATGGTGTCGGATCGCAAGGGGGTCACATTGGCTCCGGTGAGCTCAATGGTGTTTCGGTAGCCTTGGTGGCTAGGTCGGGAGTACTCTCCTAAGGTTCGGGGCCTAAGGGGTTCTAATGGTGGGTTTTGTTGTGGTGGGATGATGGGTTCAAAGATGTTACCACCTTCCATGATGTCGGATGGTAAAGATTATGAACAAAAGCATGAAGAAATAAGATAGACTAAAGAAAACCTAAAAAATAAAAATAAAATCTTACTAGAAAGGAATCTAGCAAGTAGACCTAATAAAAAGAAATCCTAACCTAGACAATAACTATTCCCCAGGCTGCGGCGCCAAAAACTTGATGCGTGGGAATCGCACCTTGCTTTACCTCTCGAGGGATCTCGAGAAGCTTACAACCCCCACCAGGCAGTGTACCTGATCGTTGTAGTATAGTATAGTGACAAGTACCGGGGGATTGATCGTTCAGCTTAGGAATAGTGTCGCTAGGATTAGAAAACCTAATTACTAGTTCTAAAGGTGAGGGATGATTATTTTTGTATTTTTATATTTTTATGAAAGCAAGTAAAATCTCGGGTTTTGGAAGAGTGGGCGGAATTAGTTGCTATTCAACTAACCCAAAACTAAGATGCAATCAAAATAAAATAATAAAAATGAAAATAAACTAATTAAACTAAGGTTGTGAGCAGTATTTGGAGAAATTGTGTTTACTTAGACTTCACTACTCCCTAGATATCTTTTACACGTTAATCACTTGTTATAATTGTATGGATGACGGATTGTATTCCTTAATACCATTCATGGGGTGGCATACATAACTCCCCAATTCTATGAGCTCTTATCTCCTCCTACACCATGACCCAGCACAACTATAGGGATTGTAAACAGTGGCTCATGCATTAAATACAACCAATAAAGACCTAGTACGCCTCGGTTCATGTTTCTTAAGACGTTCAAGCATGTTACCATTTGGAGATCTGCCAGTTTTCTTAAGCCTAACATATAAAATCATTCATCCAAGACAAGAATAAACAAGTAATCAACACATAATCAATATCTAGGTTTCATTAGATCTAAGCAAACACAAAAGAGATCTAGCCTAGCATAATGGAATTGAGACAAGAACAAGATATAGACAACCAACACATAGACATATTGATTGAATTAGAAGAACACTTATCTCAATTACAATGCAAGGTATCAAGGGTTTGGAACCCTTGAAAAACCTGTAAAAGTTCCACCAAATTCGTCTTAGGGTTTCACCAAAACTTCTCTTTTAATGAAAAAACTAGAAAACTATATATAGGAAAATCGAGGTGACGACGTCAATAGCAAGGGTGTGACGCCGTCATCTTGCCGCCAAATACTTCCTCGGACGGCCTTGATCTACATCTGACGGCCTATGTGACGCCGTCATCAACCACGGTATTTTATTCTTGGGACTTTGACGCCGTCATGCAAACTTTTGACGCCTTCATGAACTACGGTATTTTATTCTTGATGTTTGACGCCGTCAGGAGTTTAGTCTTGACGCCGTCATGCACTGTTCTCAGCATAGAAAATAGAGACTTTGCCGTTTTCTTCACTTTTATGCTCCAAAAACGTCCGAAATGGCTTCTTTTCCAGAATTCACTCTCCAAGTACCTAAAATCACAAAAGGAACGATTTAGGGCAATATTTGATCAAATAAAGTCGGATTCGGGCTTAAATGACCCCCTAAAAACGGATCATTTTTCGCCTCATCATATACCCTTACAGTTGAGATTTGCTTGTCCTCAAGCAAATGCGCTTTTATTCTACTCAAAAGACAAGTTAGGGGTCATTTAACACTAATATAAAAGTAATTACAACAAATAATCGTTCCACTAAAGACCAATAGACAAGCACGAAGGTCATACACAAGCACCTCACAAATAGTGTTTAGATACTCACATCTCTCGGGTGTAATAAAGTAATATAACATTATGGAAATGGAAGATATCTCTCACTACCTGTCATAGCAAAATAGATTACCATAGGCTTGGGAAAGGATCAAACCTCCACCACATGGCGTAAGCACCTAGGATAAACTATCAAAGAGGTCTTTTAAAGGGTTGTAACGTTAGGTATAGGGATATGAATTACACGGTTTTGTTGGATAAAGGAAGTTTTACTGGTGGCGAGTTAACAATCTTGGTTAATTACATGTACAATATGGCGTTGCTAAGCCAAGACTAGACTCGACTTAAGCTAATAAATGAAAAATAACAAAAACATAAAATGAAAAGGGATGGTAGTTCGTATGTTTTTTTTTTTTTTTTTTTTTTTTTTTTTTTTTTTTTTTTTTTTTTTTGCATACACTCTTACCCTACCATCCAAAATAATACATCATAGGGGATGAGAATTCCCCTTACACTTGAATCTTTACATACTTTACATTCAACTAAACTAATGACTCGAATTAAGAAAATCAAAACACTTGGAGCACTTTTAAGATTAACGCACATATGGGGGTAATAATATTATGTTCTTCCCCATTACTCCATAAATAAGTACTTTACCCATGAGTCCCAATCGTCCCAAAACAATATGTACAAGGATATGACTCGACTTAGCAACCATGTAATCAATTAGAAAGTTAACTTAGGGTTTAACAAATAACAATAATGCACTAAAAATGAGCGCATACACGGAAGGCTAAGGCGATTTGGGTGTACATTTAAGTGGGGTGTAACAAATTCTTCTTTTAAGTAAAATGCTTAAAGTTAGAAACGAAAAGATAGGCTCGGAGGGGTGTACTAGGGGTATCGTGTACTAAAAATGAGTACAACGCTAAGGGTGTGGGAAAAATTAGTTGACTTAACTAGCCAAGTAATATGACTTAAATGGTCAAGTAATTATGATACGGGTTTAACACAAGGGTGATCCTAATGCCTCTTATCATGTAGTAAATCCTACCACACGAATGTAGTCTCACTAGCGGTCTCGGGATGCATCACTAACGCAAGTTCTAGAATCTAAATGCTACCGGTACACTCATAAGCACTAACAGTAAATGCTTTTCCTATCAAATCTAAAGGCGAACCTCACATATTTGGGTAGAAAATTTTTCTGAATATACGGTTATGTGCTAGTCATACAACCTCCTATCCATGAGACGCTTGCTATGGCTAAAGTTTCACTCCTAAATGTTGTAAAAAATTTTAAATTTGGCGCTAAAATTGCACTAACAAGTATTTCTCATAGTTTTATTACACATCTACTATTAAACAAAACAAACTCAAGCGAAAGTGCATATGTAAGGTATCATCTTTTTACCCTCCCCTTACACTTAAGATGAACATTGTCCCCAATGTTCAAGTAAAGAATTTAAAAGTGAAAAAGTAAAGAGAATGAAATCAAATACTCCCCTGATTCGCTCGGTATGGATTATAGGTTGGCCAGGTTAAATCTTCCTCCAAGAAAACGAACAATCAAAGCTTCCCTTCTAGAATATAAATCATCTTCTTGTCATACATAACCTGTAAAACCTGAGAAAATAGACAAGACAACCTCGCGTAAAATCGGCGGCATCCTATATAAGTTACTAAATCCTAGAAAACAAAGTAAGATATAATGCTTGTGGAATGAAGTTTGCAGATTTCCTGGAGATTATAAAACTTAATAATTCACAAAAACCATAAGACTCCGTTAGAAAAACAAAACCGGTAAAATTTCCAGATTTTAACTCCTGACGCCGTCAAGAGTAAAACTCTGACGCCGTCAGAATGGACCTGCAGAAATTCTTATGTTAAGTTTCCGGAAAATTTCTGGAAAAACTTGGTCCTACTTCCTGGAAAATCCTGCAAAACTTCATTATGACTCAATACAAGCATTTGACTCTAACAAATACGAATATACATGTCCATTTAATATTGTGGAGAATCATGATCGGTTTGTTTCTTAAAAACATATTTGGGGTTTCCCCTTACACTTATCTTCTGCAAAAATACTTTTAGGTTGGAGTTAAGACTAGGCCAAACAACATAGTAAAGTATTTCCACATTTTAATTGAGAAACATGATTAACCAACAATAAAAATAAAACATGCATACGGAAGCAAATAACAATCAAACAAATAAAATCACACAAAACATGGGTTGCCTCCCAAGAAGCGCTTTTCTTTATTTACGAGTCTTGTAGCTAGACTCAAAGTCATGGGTTACTACGTGATTTCATCATTGGTTCCACTCTCTAGGTCGTCTTCTAAACCAGTTTTGTATTCCGGACCTAGTTGCAAGCATTCCTTGTAGAAACCAAGCATCCTATTTCTAACATACTCTACTCCTCTACGTCTATCCTCCTCATTCCTATAATAAGCCGCTTGCTTGTGTTCTTTTTCGAAATTAGAGAGACGGCGGTATTGTTCGATTTTGTGGGGCATTTGATAAGCAACCTCATCATTCTCTTTCTTGAATCTAACTATCCCTAAAGTTGGATCATAACTCATCCTAGTGGCCTCAATAAATGGTTTTCCAAACACTACTTGACTTAGGCCATCATTTATTACTGGGCGAATATCCTCAACGATCATAAAGTCGGTAACATAAATAAAGTTTCCTACCAATACGTGTAATCCCCTTACTCTCCCTACAAAATTACTCATCCAATTCGTGATAGGAATTATCCTACATTCAAGTTGCTTCTTCATCACACAATTATAGTAGGTCCTAGTCATGATGTTTATGGGAGATTTAAGATCGATGTAAGCCTTCCACACATGCAAATGCCCAATATTGCATGGTATGTTGATGTTAGAGGGATCACCTACTTTAATAAGGGGTGAGCCAAGGATATATGGTGTCTCGGGATCATCGAATAAATCCTTGTGATATTCCCGTTCTTCCTTGGTTGGCGACTTATCAAAGTATTCTTCTATAGGTTCTACCTCCTCTAATTCCTCATCCTTATTAACCTCAACTTCCCTACTCTCATCCTTACTATCAGTTTCTATTCTAACTTCATCCTTGTCACTCTCCTCTATCTCCTTATCTATTGGCTTAATGGTGACAACATTGATAAAGTGGACATGTTTGGATGATGAGGGGTCCTTAATTTGGTTTCCACTATTGGTGTCCCTAGTGTCCTTCCTAGGTGTGATCAAGGCTTGGTTGTTGAGGGCTTTCAACAAGTTGTCAATCTTGTTGGTCATCTCCGTTTATTGTTGGTTGAATTCGGTTTCAAACCTAGCTATGCGAGCTTCTTGAGATGCCATGAACTTTGACATCAATCCTTCAAGATTGTTGGTACTACCATAGTTGTTAGAAGGATTGTTGTTTAAAGTACGGTTGGATGGTGGACCGTTTGGTTGGTAACGATTAGGCGGATTGGAAGAATTGGGTTGATTTTGTTTCCACCTAAGGTTTGGGTGATTTTTCCAAGAGGGGTTGTATGAATCACCGTAAGGGTTTGGCTCGGGCTTGAAAGTGTACCACTTATCTCCCGCTTCGTCGGTACGCGTGGATGCGTAGTCCGCAAAAGCTGTTCCGGGGAGTTCCACACAATCACGAGTGTCATGGGGACCACTACATAATTCGCATGAAGAAGTGATTTTGTTCACTTGGCTTGAAGGCTTAGGAGCATCGTAAGATTTCATGAGAAACTTGACTTGGTCCTCAAGTTCCATGATCCTACGGTCGGGAGTGCTAGAATTGTTCGAAGGCAAAGATATTGCCTTGACCGTTTTGTTCAAGTCACGGGGATCGTTCCAACTTTCGTTGTCATAGAGAGCAAGATCTTCTATGAGTTCCCATGATTGTTCCGCACTAAGATCACGTAGCTTACCACCAGCCGATTGGTCAATGGTTCGCCTCGTGGAGATGTCGATATGGTCATAGAAGATTTGGACTTGGAGCCAAAGATCTATGCCATGATGAGGGACTTTTTGGAGTAAGTCCTTGAAACGAGTCCATGCTTCATAAAGAGATTCATTTTGACGTTGTTGGAACATCAAGATGTCATTTCTAAGCTTAGTAGTTCTCCCCGGTGGGAAAAATTGAGCAAGGAAACGAGTGGTGAGATCATCCCATGTGGTGATGGATCCCGCGGGTAAACGCTCAAGCCATTGACTAGCTTGATCCCGTAGAGAGAATTGGAATAGGCGTAAACGGGTAGTCTCTCTAGTTTCAACACCTAGGTCTATGGAATCTACGATTTTGAGGAAGTCCTTAAGATGTTGGTTTGGATCTTCGGAACGAAGTCCATGGAATGCACATCCGCTTTGCACCAACCGGATGGTGTCGGATCGCAAGGGGGTCACATTGGCTCCGGTGAGCTCAATGGTGTTTCGGTAGCCTTGGTGGCTAGGTCGGGAGTACTCTCCTAAGGTTCGGGGCCTAAGGGGTTCTAATGGTGGGTTTTGTTGTGGTGGGATGACGGGTTCAAAGATGTTACCACCTTCCATGATGTCGGATGGTAAAGATTATGAACAAAAGCATGAAGAAATAAGATAGACTAAAGAAAACCTAAAAAATAAAAATAAAATCTTACTAGAAAGGAATCTAGCAAGTAGACCTAATAAAAAGAAATCCTAACCTAGACAATAACTATTCCCCAGGCTGCGGCGCCAAAAACTTGATGCGTGGGAATCGCACCTTGCTTTACCTCTCGAGGGATCTCGAGAAGCTTACAACCCCCACCAGGCAGTGTACCTGATCGTTGTAGTATAGTATAGTGACAAGTACCGGGGGATTGATCGTTCAGCTTAGGAATAGTGTCGCTAGGATTAGAAAACCTAATTACTAGTTCTAAAGGTGAGGGATGATTATTTTTGTATTTTTATATTTTTATGAAAGCAAGTAAAATCTCGGGTTTTGGAAGAGTGGGCGGAATTAGTTGCTATTCAACTAACCCAAAACTAAGATGCAATCAAAATAAAATAATAAAAATGAAAATAAACTAATTAAACTAAGGTTGTGAGCAGTATTTGGAGAAATTGTGTTTACTTAGACTTCACTACTCCCTAGATATCTTTTACACGTTAATCACTTGTTATAATTGTATGGATGACGGATTGTATTCCTTAATACCATTCATGGGGTGGCATACATAACTCCCCAATTCTATGAGCTCTTATCTCCTCCTACACCATGACCCAGCACAACTATAGGGATTGTAAACAGTGGCTCATGCATTAAATACAACCAATAAAGACCTAGTACGCCTCGGTTCATGTTTCTTAAGACGTTCAAGCATGTTACCATTTGGAGATCTGCCAGTTTTCTTAAGCCTAACATATAAAATCATTCATCCAAGACAAGAATAAACAAGTAATCAACACATAATCAATATCTAGGTTTCATTAGATCTAAGCAAACACAAAAGAGATCTAGCCTAGCATAATGGAATTGAGACAAGAACAAGATATAGACAATCAACACATAGACATATTGATTGAATTAGAAGAACACTTATCTCAATTACAATGCAAGGTATCAAGGGTTTGGAACCCTTGAAAAACCTGTAAAAGTTCCACCAAATTCGTCTTAGGGTTTCACCAAAACTTCTCTTTTAATGAAAAAACTAGAAAACTATATATAGGAAAACCGAGGTGACGGCGTCAAGAGCAAGGGTGTGACGCCGTCATCTCGCCGCCAAATACTTCCTCGGACGGCCTTGATCTACATCTGACGGCCTATGTGACGCCGTCATCAACCACGGTATTTTATTCTTGCGACTTTGACGCCGTCATGCAAACTTTTGACGCCTTCATGAACTACGGTATTTTATTCTTGATGTTTGACGCCGTCAGGAGTTTAGTCTTGACGCCGTCATGCACTGTTCTCAGCATGGAAAATAGAGACTTTGCCGTTTTCATCACTTTTATGCTCCAAAAACGTCCGAAATGGCTTCTTTTCCAGAATTCACTCTCCAAGTACCTAAAATCACAAAAGGAACGATTTAGGGCAATATTTGATCAAATAAAGTCGGATTCGGGCTTAAATGACCCCCTAAAAACGGATCATTTTTCGCCTCATCAATATACGCCAACATGTCCCCCCCAGTATCTTAGCATTGGTCGTGCCAATGGTGTGATACTTTGAAAAAATTCATCTTCTCCTTTTTGTTTTCCGGAGGGTGCGAACCTATCGTTTGTCGGGTTAAATTTATTTATAACAGGCCAAATGTGTTAATTATCCTAGGTTTATGGAGCGCCGCCGTTTTTTACCGAGCTTTCTAGATGTTGACACGTGTACCTGTTCGTGGATGGACAGCTGAGATGATACCACGTGTGTCTTTTGTACGACATGACGTTTCATACCTCACTTTTACCCCCATAAATAGTGCCTTTAAATTCATTTTTACCACAGTAAATTTTCACACACTTCTGACACTCTTGCTCTCGTGCAATCCGAACGATATTCCGAGTAATCATCCGAGCGGTTTGACCATTATTTTTGCGAGGTACGTTATTCCGCGCTATTTACTTTTGTTTATTTGGCTATACCTCTTCCCTTCGGTTATGTCAGAGTCCAGCGCTACAGGAGGTTACGAAGGGAATCCTGGTTAGGATGATCGTCCGGCAAAATGTGACATAAAGAGACAGACATCGAAAATGGATAGTGATGATGTTTTGTCAATTGTTGAGTCTTTCGGAGTGCCCAAGGACTTGCATCCTAGAGTTCCTCCGAAGGGGATGACCATGAACCGTTTGCCTCCTGATGCCATCGGTCTTTACGTCGAATACTTTTATGAAGGGGGACTCAGCGTGCCTTTTTCTACTTTCCTTCTGGAAGTTATACGGTATTTCAAAGTCCATATCTCACAACTAGTTCCTCTTGGGATGCACCGGGTGACGCTTTTTGAGGTTTATAGCCGGAGTATGCACATTGATCCCACTACTTCGTTGTTTAGAGATTTTTACCGATTGTGTAAGCAAGGCAGCTGGTTTTCCTTTAAAAAAAAGAACCGGCAAAGATCGAAGAGTTTGTTTCGGTGATTTTCCCTCATGCTTAAAAGGTTGGAAGTCTCAGTTCTTTTTGATAGACAGACGTGCTATCTCCTTCGCCATGCCTTGGAGGCATCATGATTCGGATATTTCGGACCCTTTTCCGAGGAAATTGGAATACAATACGACACATGCTGATGGGTTGGCTGAGACGGTGATAGAGCCAATTCAAATTCCGAAGGGGTTTTTGTATGCTTTGGGTTTATCGTATAACTGGCCCTATCCGGGATACCGAGAGGCGTTAAGAGATGAACAGGGGAGGGGTATAGCCTTTGTCTTGAACATTTTTCAAGTTTTCTTATTTGTATGTTTCTATCGTTTCTTCTAATGTCATTGATTTTATTTGTTCGCAGGACTCGTCATGTCGGAATATTTGAAGAAACCTTCCCTGCGTCATGGAGCCACACTGGTAAAGGGTGATAAATACCGAGCACAGGAGATGCACGTGACCCGACCACTTGCTTCCAATGCTGATGTTCCAGCCAAGACGCCCGAGTTGACGAGGGTCGAAGTTGCTGATGACAGGGTCCTTGCAGCCAAAGATAAGAAGAAGGAGCAGGTTGCTCGGTTGGGCCCTCGGAAACCTCCGGGTAGTGCTGGGGTTGGTAGGAAGAGGCTTGGAGGGAATACAACTTCAACTCGCCCTCTGAAACAGAGCAGGATGGTAGGGGAGATTCCCGTGGTTGAGCTGGATTCGGGCGAGAGTATTCCGCACCCCACTCCTATCCGTTCTGTGTTTCCTTTGGAACGGTTGAATGTTGAAGAAGAGGGAGGTAGCAGTCATGCTGGAGATGCGGGAGTTGGTATGTTTCTTTATCTTTTCGTCCTTTTGTACCTATTACACATGTTCGTTTATATCATTGTTTTATACTTAGTGTATTTTTGGTGTTCTTCAGATGATCGTGGTAAGGGGTGATGGAGGAGGATGTTGATGTTGAGGCTGATTCTTCGGATGAGGCTTTCATTCCTGAATGGTCCGTCAAGAGAGGAGCTCGGATGAACAACTCGTCCGTTTGCCGAGACATGATGATACATCTAGCCACCCCAGGTGAAGAAAAGTACATTGATGCTCATGGTGAGGAGGAAGCTATTCAGAGGGCTTGGTTGTTGTTAGGGAAGAATGCCACTGCTGAGGCGGATCTCATATTCTGTCATGAGAATTTGTATGAGGAGCATAACAAGGTTGTGGCGGCCCATAAGAACTGTGAGCGTACAGCCAAGGAAAATTTTGCTAGGTTCCGGGCTGTTCAGGATGAATTGGAGGAAGTGAAAATGGCTCATGCGGGATGTGCTTCGGGAGAGCCGGAGGAATTAAAGAAACTGAGATCTGAGCACGCTGGCTGTTCGGCCAAAGAAGCAGAATTGAGGGATAGGGTTCTTGAGCTGGAGAAGGAGAAGGAGGAGTGGAGGTCGGTGTCAAATGATCAGGTTAAGAAAATCAATTCTTTGGAGGAGGAGTTGAAGAAGACCCGTTTGCTCTTGAGTGATGAGGAGATGGAATGTCAAGAACTCCGCAACGTTAACAAGGATCTGTCTATTCGAATGAGGAACACTGAGATGGACCGTAACAAAGTTGTGAACGAGTTTGTCCCTGAGGTGGTTCGCCGTTTGTTAAACAGTGATGAGTATAAACGTTCCTTGGCTGTTCTGTTCAACCTGTATTCCACGTCTGGGTTTTTAGATGGGATTCGATTGGGGAGGGAACCGGAAGAGGTGGAGAAATTGCTGGAGGGTGTTGATGATATCGATCTTGAGGCTGATGAAAAATACCAGCCATTGTACGATCAACTTTTCACAACCGAGTATCCATACATCCAGAAGATCCGCAAGACAATCCGCGGCTCCTTCCCTGAGTTGATGGAAATGTTCCCCGATCCTGCTCCTGCTCCTGCTACTGTTAACGAAGAGACCGTTGCTTCCGCTGCACCTTCCGGTGTATCGTCTGAGCCGGTCGAGCAGGCATCCGGGAATCCAATCGTTGGGTCCATTGTTGATGGTTCTTCAGTTCAGGGTTCTACAGCTCCTCAGACTTCAGCTTTCGTTTAGCATGTTTGGTTGTCATGTTTGTTCTACTTTAGGGTTTGCACATCTCCATTTTGACTATGGGTTAAGGTGTGATAAATTATATGTGAAGCTTTTACTAATCTTTTCAGCAAGTGATGTGGTTGATCCTCGGGGTTGTCTGAGGGATTCTTTTGCAGCAAGGGGGATGCCCTTGTAGTAGTTTTTACTTAATTTTTGATGTAACGAACGAATGGTTGACCTTTGATGTAATGAATGGATGGTTTTTTATAAATGATGTTGGAATGAATGTTAATGTATCTGTTTATTATTGTATACATTACTTACTTTTGTTGCATTTCGCCTTTTTCATGCTTTTTTTAATTTTATCCTCCCCCTTTTGGGAGTTGTCGTGGCGCCATATGCTTCAGCCTTTTTGCTGTTTATTCGGTATTCGTCTTCCCTTTTTGGGAATTGTCACAGCGTCATACGCTTCGGACTTTTTGCCGTTTATTTGATATTTGTCTCCCTTTTTTTGGGAGTTGTCGTAGCGTCATATGTTTCGGCCTTTTGCCGTTTATTCAATATTCGTTTCCCCTTTTTGGGAGTTGTCACAGCGTCATACGCTTCGGCCTTTTTGCCGTTTATTCAATATTTGTCTCCCCTTTTTGGGAGTTGTCGCAGCGTCATACGCTTCGGCCTTTTTGCCGTTTATTCAATATTTGTCTCCCCTTTTTGGGAGTTGTCGCAGTGTCATACGCTTCGGCCTTTTTGCCGTTTATTCAATATTTGTCTCCCCTTTTTGGGAGTTGTCGCAGTGTCATACGCTTCGGCCTTTTTGCCGTTTATTCAATATTTGTCTCCCCTTTTTGGGAGTTGTTGCAGCGTCATACGCTTCGGCCTTTTTGCTGTTTAATTGTGTTCGAACTTGTTGATTATTTAGTAAAACTGCTTTCGTGACAAAATTTGCTATCCCTCCTTGGAGGAGTAGCTATACTTTCATTCATAATAATAAAGATAGAACAACTTGATCTCATGGACCTTACATGAGATGTTTTGGAGCTAGCTTGAGTTACATGAAACATTTTCTAAGGTTAATGGCGTGCCACGTACGAGGGACTTCTTCTTCGTCCAACATCTGCAATTTGTATGAACCGGTATCGTAAGCTTCTATAATTTGATAAGGTCCTTCCCAATTCGGTCGCAGTTTCCCTTGATTTTCCACCCGGCTTGCTTCGTTCCTCCGGTAAACGAAATCACCCACTTTAAAGGATTCAGGTCGAACCCTTCGATTGTAATATTGTTCTATCTTCTTCTTGTATTTGGCTTCTCGGATCCCAGCTATTTCTCTTCTTTCTTGTAACAAATCTAAATTTAGACTGATCTCATCATCATTTTCTTCTGCGTTTCTCCTCATTTTTCTGAAGGTTGGCATTCCTATTTCTGATGGGATCACTGCTTCACTTTCGTAGGTCAGGCTGAAAGGTGTTTCTTCGTTGCTGGTCTTGAGAGATGTTCGATGTGCCCAAAGAATGTTTGGTAGTTCATCCACCCATCCGGATCTTTCCCTTCCGAGTCTTGATTTAAAGCCTTTCATCAGGCTTTTGTTAGCTCTTTCGACTAAACCGTTAGCTTGTGGGTGGGCTACCGCAGTGTTGATTTGGGTAATGTTAAGTCTTTCACACCAGCTTTTGAAGGGAACTCCGATAAAATTGCTTCCATTGTCCGTGACTATTATTTTAGGCAATCCGAATCTGTAGACTATGTTCTCCCAGACGAATTTCTTGACATCTTTCCCGGTGGTTCTTGCTAGAGGTTTAGCCTCCATCCACTTTGAGAAGTAGTCGATGGCCACAATGACGTGCTTGACTTTTCCTGGAGCTTCGGGTAATGGACCTAGCACATCCATGCCCCATTGATAGAATGGCCATGGTGCCATAATAGATGTCATCATGGTTTTGGGTACCTTCAGAACAGGGGCGTGTATCTGGCAGGCATCACATTTTTGTATTGCTTCTCTTGCATCCTGGTGCATAGTGGGCCAATAGTACCCTTGTCTTATTAATTTGGCGACCACGGAACGCGGTCCGGAATGCATGCTGCATGCTCTTTCGTGTTCCTCCCGAATTATGTAATTGGCTTGTAGTGGTCCGACACATCTTAACATCGGGCCTAGATAATATTTTTTGAACAAAACATCTTCTATGAGAGTGTAATGACTGATTTTCATCCGAAGGGAACGAGCTTCATTTTCGTCCTCCGGCCATATTCCATTCCTTAGGCACCGTATGATGGGAGTCATCCAGTTTTCTTCTTCTTCCTCAACGATTGCATTGATGATTTCTTCTTCGGTTGATGGCTTGTGTAGGACCTCTACAAGTACTTCTTTTGTTAGGTGATCAAATGCTACCGATGCTAATTTACTTAGTATGTCTGCCTTTTGGTTTTGTGCTCTTGGGATATTTTTTATTCTGAATTAGTCGAAACAAGCGATGTATTCCTTTGCTTTCGCTAGGTATCTGGCCATGTTTTCTTTGTATGCCACGAAGTCTCCATTAATTTGACTCGCCACCAAATTTGAGTCTACCCTTACATCTAGTGCTCGGATGCCCATTTTTCGTGCAATTCTTAGCCCTGCTAACAATGCTTCGTCTTCAGCTCCGTTATTGGTGCTTTCGAAGCTTAGCCGCAAGGCATAAGTGTATTCCGTTTGGTCTGGACCGATTAATACGAGGCCTGCTCCGTTACCAGCTTTGCTGGATGCTCCGTCAGTGTATAAGATCCATTCTTGTTTGGAGAAATCTTGCTCTTCTTGTTCGGAGATGTCACATATCTCCTTGCCTCCCTTCGTTTTATCTGAATTGTAGGGTTGCACCGGAACTTCTGTTATGAAGTCAGCCAGGACCTGTCCTTTGATGGCATTTCGGGGTATATATGTGATGTTGTAGGCTCCCAGTTCTACGGTATATTTTGCTAACTTCCCTGATGCTTCGGCTTGGTTCAATATTTTCTTTATGGGTTGGTCTGTGATGACTTTAATAGGGTGAGCTTCAAAGTATCATCTTAACCTTCTAGATAAATGTAGCAGGGCAAGGGCTAGTTTTTCGATTGGAAGGGCTGCTAACTTTCCACTTAAACTTTGCATTTCTTTGAGAGATTTTGGGGATTGCATATCCGCTATGGCTCTTGTCTTTTTTAGGTTGGCTCGGATCCCTTCTGAAGTTATCATGTAGCCTAGTAATTTTCCTTCCTCTACTCCGAACGAGCATTTCTTGGGATTTAGTTTCATGTTTATTTTCCGGAGGTTATCAAACGTTTCGGCTATGTCAGCTATCAATTCTTTCTCCGTCTTACTTTTGATCACCATATCATCTACATATGCTTCTAAGTTTCTACCGATCTGTGACCGGAAGGCTGCATCTACCAATCGCTGATATGTAGCTCCGGCATTTTTGAATCCGAAAGGCATTTTAATGTAATAATACGTGCCGTGCTCGGAGTAGAAGGCGATCTTTTCTTCGTCTTCTTTAGCCATTTGTACCTGGTGATACCCCTTATAAGCGTCCAGGAAACATTTATAACAGAAACCCATCACCGATTCTATCTTCCAATCTATTTCGGGTAGAGGATAGTAGTCTTTAAGGCATGATGAGTTGAGGTTCTTAAAGTCTACGCACATCCTCCGGCTGTCGTCCGGCTTTTTCACGAGCACGGGATTGGAGATCCAAGTGGGGTATTTTACCGGACGAATGATCCCTGATTTTAACCATTCAGCTACTTCCTTGTTGATGGCCTGGGTTTTTTCTTCTGAAAATATTCTTTTCTTTTGAGCCACTGGCCGGTCTTGCACATTGACGTTGAGTTTATGTTCGGTTATTCTTCTTGGCACACCGGTCATGTCGGAAGGTTCCCATGCAAATATGTCTTTGTTGTTTTTGAGCAATTCCACCAACTGCCTTTTGCATTCCTTGGAAAAATTGCCTCCGATGGTAACTAATTGGTCCAGATGTGCTGGGTTTACCATGACCTCTTCTGTTTCTTTCGTTGGCCCTTCGTTAATCTCTACTCCACAGGTTTCTTCCATCCTTGCCTCTCGTTCTAACCTCTATTTTTCTTCTAACTTCTGGCATTCGGATATGATGATTGGTCGAGTGATCAACGTAGCTATACCCCTGGGGGTAGGAAATTTCATCATTGAGTGGATTGTGGAAGGGATAGCTCTCAGTCTTTTGATTCCCGACCGTCCCAATATAACGTTGTAAGGAGAAGGTGACCTGACCACAGCGAACTTCATCATAGTTCTTTGGTACAATCCCTCACTTCCGAAACAGACTTCCAATTCTATCTTTCCCAATGGTTTTATAGCTTCTCCTGAGAATCCTACCAAAGGTGTATTTGTTTCTCGGAGCCTTGACTGAATGGAAGGAGATAAATTTTCGAAACAGTGCTCGTACATCACTTCCATGGAGGCACCTTGGTCTACATATACCCTTCGTACTGTATATCCTTCTATTTCGGCTTCTATAATGAGAGGCTCGTCCGATGCATCTCCTGGTAGCAGAGGAGGAAAGCTGATAGGAGCATTCATCCAAACTTCCTCCGTCTCAGATTCTTTACGTTTCCTGGGATATTCATAGCCTCGTACCATGTTTATGATTCTTCCTCTATTGTTGTTATCTCCTCTTGGAGGAGCCCTGTTCCTCGGCTGGTTGTCTTTAAATAGATGATTTAACTTTCCTGCTTCTACTGCTATTCTTAGCTAGTTCTTCAAGTGCCAACAATCATTGGTGTGATGCCCCTTGTCATCGTGGTATTCACAATGTTTATCTTTGTTTTCCCTCGACGGTTTTCCTCTTAACGGCGGAGGTTGAGGCAACCTTAATTGGTGTTCGGTGACCAGGATTTCTTTTGGGCCTTTGGTTAAGGAATTCAAGTCAATGGGTTTGGTGTCATTTCTTCGGAAGTCATTTCGGCGGTTGTCTGCCCTATATGTGTTATCTGGCCTGGCTGGAAAGTAAGGAGCATAGTGGTCAGTACGACGAGGTCTGAAATAATTTCTAGGGTTGTTTCGACGGCGGTCTCCACCGAACGAACCTCGTGCTACCTTGTCGTTGTAGTTAGAATAACCTTCTTTTCTGTAAGTATCCACCCGTTCACCCTTCGGTAATTCCGTGTTCTGATATGCTGTTTCTGATCGGACAAAATCATCTACCTGAATCATCATTTCTGTTACAGTTGCTGGGACCCTATCTGAGAAATGTTTGGCCAGCTCCGGGCATTTACTGCCATTGATGAAGGAGGAGATTTGCATAAGCTCCGGGACTCCTGAAATGTGACTGGCTTCATCTGTCCATCGTTCTTTGAATTCGGACAAGGTTTCGTTGGCTTGCCGAATGATTTTGGTGATTTCCATCGGAGTTTTGATGCATTTTCTTCTTAAAGCAAACCTTGTCACAAATTGCTCACTTAAGGAGTTCCAACTATCAATGCTAGCATGAGGTAGACGATCGAACCATCCTCTCGCTGAACCATCCAGTGTTTGCTGGAACATCCTACACCATACAGGCATATGCCATTCTCCTTGGTTTGCTGCCCCTTCAAATCTGGTGATGTGATCATCCGGATCGGTGGACCCATCATACAACCTCAAATGGGAGGGCATCGTGTGTTTCGGTCCAGAGAATTCGATGATCCTTCGGTGGACCCATCATACAAATACAACAACCCAACTTCCCGATTCGCCACATTCGGCGTTGGCATTCGCACTTTCATCGATAAACCCCGTAAAGGATCCCCCCTTCGCACCTGGCGCAGATCCATCTACACCTGCCTTTTATTCTTCTTACTAGGTCTTTAAGTACCAAACCAATATGCAGGGGGGATTGACTGACTATGCCCGGGATTAGGTCTTTAAGTACATAAAACCAATATGCAGAACCCGAATCAGTTTTATTTGGCATCACAACAACAGCAGGTTTCTACTTATGACCCATGAAGTTTCCACAGGCTATATTTTCCCGGACACTCCTATAGTAGAGTAAATCCATTATGACTTAGCCTATTGTTGAGGCACGAATGTTGTCCATTCAGTAATGGTGAGTACGTGAAAACGGGGTTAGCTGAAATAGAACATTCGCGTTACAATGCAACTGATGAGGTATTTCAAAGTGTCACTTTATTTCATATTTACTATTTTTCATCTTAATTATCTAAAACAAAAGGGGTTGCAGTGTGCAGGTTCACCTTGGGATGAACTCAAGCATATACAAGTTGCTGCTCCACTCTTAATATTCATGGCACACAAGGTTGGTTATTACTCCATTAATACTTTCATTTTGCAAAGGGCAAGAATGTTCATTGATTTATGTTTCATGTATAGAGTTTAGTGGAGCCCATAGCATTTAAACAAACTTAAATGAGTGGGTAAATAACTTTAAGCTGATAAATTTTACATGCTGGCATTGGTAAATTTAGTAATTTATTTTCAAGGATTGTCATCAATGTGTGAAGCATATTTACCGATTTTAACCTGCACTTGATAATCAAACCTTTCACCCATAGTAGTTTTGACCCGTTTAATAAGCAATTAGATATTATTGATAACTTTCAATGAAAAGGAACTGTTTCCATATTAATTGGTTTGAGTTTCAACCTCTACTTTAGTCTATCTTTATGAGGTGAGTTATTTTACATACTAAGTTTTTGTTACAAACTAAGGGACAAATCCCCACCATCCATCTAGTTTGATCTAATGGTGGGGATTAACCTAAGATTTAATAAGACAACCTAAGTCCATGTTTTTTTTCTTGTCCTTTTTGTGTATCTTATTTATTCATTTTTTTTTCTTTCTTTTTTTATTCTTTTTTTTTTCTAACTTCACGTTTTTTCTATAATTCTTTCTTTTTTTTTTTTTTTTTTTTTTTTTTTTTTTTTTTTTTTGCGTTTTTTTCGTTTTTCATACAAATTCGTCGGTTTTTTACGTTTTCATCAGTTTTCTTACGTTTTCATTCGTTTTCATACATTTTCGTCCGTTTTCATACGTTTTCGTCTGTTTTCTTACGTTTTCGCTCGTTTTCATACGTTTTCGTCTATTTTCTTACGTTTTCACCCGTTTTCATACGTTTCGTCCATTTTAATACGTTTTCGTCCGTTTTTATACGTTTTCGTCCGTTTTCTTACGTTTTCATCTGTTTTCGAATTTTTTTCATACGTTTTCGTCTGTTTACTTACGTTTTCGCCTGTTTTCATACGTTTTCGTCCGTTTTCATATAAATATTCGTCCATTTTCTTACATTTTCATCTGTTTTTGAATTTTTTTCATACGTTTTCGCCCGTTTTCATACGTTTTCGACCGTTTTCATACGTTTTCGTCCATTTTTATACGATTTCATATGGTTTCAATCTGTTTTCATTCATTTTCGTCCGTTTTTATACGTTTTCGTCCGTTTTCATTCATTTTAGTTCGTTTTTAAATGTTTTCAAACGTTTTCATACCTTTCTGAATATCACAAGTGATATACTGTGATTATCAGAATATCACTTGTGATATTCAGAATATCGTGAGTGATATTGAATATATCACTCGCGATATTCTGAATATCACAAGTGATTTTTAAAATTTTGTAACATGAAAATCACAAGTGATATTCAGAATATCGCAAGTGATATTCAAAATATTGCAAGTGATATCTGAATATCGCAAGTGATATTCTGAATATCACAAGTGATTTTCAACAAATGTTCTGTGACATGAAAATCGCAAGTGATATTCAGAATATCGCAAGTGATATTCAGAATATCAAAAGTGATATTCTGAATATAAATCACAAGTGATATTCAGAATATTACAAGTGATTTCACGCTTTTTTTAATTCATGTTTTTTCAAAAGTGATATTTTGAATATCACTCTGAATATCACAAGTGATATTCTGAATATCACAATTGATTTTCAACAATTGTTCTGTAACATGAAATTCACAAGTGATATTCAGAAAATCACAAGTGATATTCTAAATATTACAAGTGATATTCCGAATATCACAAGTGATTTTCAACTAATATTTTGTAACATGAAAATCACAAGTGATATTCTAAATATCACACGTGATTTTCAACTAACGTTTTGTAACATGAATATCACTTGTAATTTTCTGAATATCACTTGTGATATTCAGATTATCACTTGTGATTTTCATGTTATAAAACATTAGTTGAAAATCACTTGTGATATTCAGAAAATCACAAGTGATATTCAGAAAATCACAAGTGATATTCCGAATATCACAAGTGATGTTCAACTAATGTTTTGTAACATGAAAACCACAAGTGATATTCTGAATATCAAAAGTGATATTCAGATAATTACAAGTGTTATTCAGAATATTATAAGTGATTTTCACATTTTTTTTAATTCACGTTTTTTTTCACTTTCTTGCGTTTTCTTCTGTTTTTGTTCGTTTTCATACGTTTTCTTTCATTTTCATACGTTTCTGAATATCACAATTGATATTATTAATATCACAAGTGATATTTTGAATATCAAAGAAAATCACTTGTGATAGTAAGAATATCAATTGTGATATTCAGAAACGGACGAAAACATATGAAAACGAACGAATACGTATGAAAGCGTAAAAACACGCCTTAAAAAGGACAAAAACGTATGAAAAATTGATGAAAACGGACAAAAATGTATAAAAACTGCTGAAAAGTATGAAAACAGACGAAAGCGTCTGAAAACAGACAAAAATACATAAAAACGGACGAAAATGTTTATAAACGTATGAAAACAGATAAAAATTGATGAAAGCATATAAAAACAGACAAAAACGTCTGAAAACAGACGATAATGTAAAAAATTGATGAAAACGTTTGAAAGTAGATAAAAAGGTCTGAAAACGTATAAATACTGCCGAAACGTATGAAAATAGACGAAAACGTTTGAAAACAGACAAAAATGTACAAAAATGGATGAAAACTGACAAAAAACGTATGAGTATCACCGAATATCACTTGTGATATTCAGAAACGTATGAAAACGTCTAAAATTGGCCAAAAAAAATTGAAAAACGGACGAAAACCTATGAAAATGAACGAAAATGTAAGAAAACAAACGAATATGTAGGAAAAAGGACGAAAACGTCTAAAAACGGACGAAAACATAAAATAATAGAGGAAAACATATGAAATCAGACGGAAACATATGTAAACATATGAAACCAAACGAAAACGTATAAAAACGGATGAAATCGTGTAAAAACGGATGAAAACATATGAAAACGGACGAAAACGTATATAAACATACGAAAACGGACAAAAACGTATAAAAACGGACGAAAACGTCTAAAAACGGACAAAAACGTATAAAAACGGATGAAAACGGGCAAAAATGTCTGCAAACATATAAAAACTGACGAAAACGGATAAAAACGTCTGAAAACAGACCAACACGTAAAAAACGGACGAAAACGTATAATAACGAACAAAAACGTCTGAAACAGACGAAAACGTAAAAAAACGGACGAAAACGTATAAAAACGGTAAAAAACGTCTGAAAACGGACAAAAACGTCTGAAAACGTATATAATCATGTGAAAACAGACAAAAACGAACGAAAACGTAATAAAATGAGAAAAAATCGTAAACTTATTTAAAAAAGAAAAGCTTGACTTATTTAAAAAAAAAAAAAAAAAAAAAAAAAAAAAAAAGTGTAACGTTAATTGGAAAAAAGAGCAAAAAAAATAAATAAATAAAGTGAATAATAAAAAAGACAAAGAAAAAGGAAAGAAAAAGACATGGACTTAGGTTTCCATGTTTAATCTTAGGTTAATCCTCACCATTAGATCAAACTAAATAGATGGTGGAGATTTGTCCCTTGATATGTACAAAAATACTAGTTCCTAAATGAACTTTTCTCCTATCTTTATAAGGTGTTTAATGATTTTAATGTTATTACATAGTCACGATTTGTCTAAATGAAATCAGGGGGTCCCACTCATAGCATCAGCCTTAAGCAGCCTTTGCATAACACTAAAATAGGGGATTACAATTTATTTTCAGTCACATTATCACTGCAAAAATAAATTAAGGGATGATGTTAAAAAAAGTTATGAGTTTGTATAAACATGTAAGTTTCAAATCTTGTGACCCGCTCAACCAAGGTGACCCATTCTGCTTAAAGATGTTTTGAAGTGTGTTCCCTAAAAATTTGTTGCATGTCCTATTTGGATAAATTAAATGCTTCTTATGTGATGTTTAATACAAGTCTATATCACTATATCGTGTTATATAAAGTTAAAACCACCTATCGGAGGACATATTTTGTAAAAATCTCTCGAAAATAGTTCAGGTAATTCATAATTTGTTACTTATTTAAGTGCAGACCACATTGAAGAACCGAAATGCATGCCAACATCTATAAAATATATGATGATAGATGTCATGAAACAAGATGTAGAATTGACGCTCCTCAATTTTCTCGCATGTTGGTACTCAAAAGGCTGGAAAAATGAATTCATATACAAATAACCGGGCATAGTTGGGAGTATTTATTTTTTGGTGCAATCACTACCCACAATTCTGCTAACATGAATTCATATAATGCACTAGAGTGACCTGGTACGGCTGAGTTGGAGTACTTTTGGATGGCTAACTATATGAACGAATTGTATGTGTTGAATATCAATAGTTTAAAAAAGTGTCTTTATAGTTTGTAGCATTTCAAATTTTAGTGCACCTCAATATTATTTAATTTTGTCTTCTTGAATCTGAATTTCCTTCTTTGTTTCTAATTGTTGTAGGCCACCTGTGGATCAGCGTAGATGATCTTGCATTCTTAACTGAATGGAGGATATTCAAGTTTGAATGGATGATAGAAGTTTTTGGTTTATATAGATTCCACATATGCCTAAACAATCACATGTTGTATGAACTGTACGTCTGATTTAGAGGTCTAAAAGTGTTGTATTGTGACAAAGACGACAACTACACCAACTTTACAACCAACGTTGTATATAGAGAAGTTCTTTATAGTTTTGAACATTAGCTTTTGTTTAACATTATTATTTTCTTGATAATGGCATGTTTATTTTATTCATATTCGTCTCATGGATGTGACTACACGTTCATGCTTATTTTACTATCAATTTAATTTTATCGTATAATCAAATTTTTAAAACTAGCCGCCCCATCGGGGCGGGCCTTGAATCTAGTAAATTATACTCGTATTTAAATGTAATTAATAAATAAAAATTAAAAATAACATCTTTACATATATATGAGACAAGATATGAGTTGTATTTGATGCTTTGAAAGCTGTACTATGAGAATGAAATGCCACTTGACATGAAGTGCTGACTAGATAATATGAGTCATCATGTGACTAGGCAGTCTCCTCCACGCTGGCAATGCATGGTACCACGAAATTGGAACAAAAAATCAAACACTTATGGGAATGGAACCTTGGACTTTCCTCCCATTCAACATAGTGTTAACCAATAGAGTTTTTGTGTTAAATGCATACAATCCTTACATGTCATGCTTTAATTCGAAAGTCCTTTCCAAAACACCAACACATACGGAAGTTATTATCTACTATCACTTACATCATTATTATCCTTTAATACCACGCTCCTAAACGCTTCAATCAGTTACACTATTCACTTCAACAATTTCAAAAACCCTAATTTTTCGCCCTATGATTTCGCCAAAAAACACGGCAAAAAACGCTAATCCTTATTAAAAAAATCTTGATCCATCAATAACCTCAAAACGCCATTTTTGTTTTGAATTACGAATAATTATCTCTAACCAACGATTCTTCAAACTCTTCGAAGCCGCCATCATCAGTAATCAACCAAATTCAATATCAGGTAATTTTTAGTTTTTGTTCGAATTTAATCCGAATTAGGTTACTTTTAGTGAATTAGAGAATACTTTTTGTTTCCATTTACAGATTTTGATTATTGATTTTAGTTTTGAATTCAGCCCCTAGTCAGGTTTGTTCAATCTCAATATCTTCTTTCAATTATGATTCTGCTTTCATGTCGACAAATTATGATCAATGTTTCATATGATTATTATTGTTTATTTGGTCAAGAGCATGTTCTATTTGGTACTTGATGGCATCCTGAATAGCATATTAGAAGGGAACGAGGGATGCGTTGTTTGCTATTCATAGAGTCTAACTGTCTTTAGGTATTGCATTATATGAGTTGATTTAATAAGTATGCATTACATGAGTTGTTTATCGGTCTCGGTTCTCGCTAACAGAAAGTGGCTATTGGGAATGCAATCTTTGAGACAAAATGACCCAATAGGCACTACTTAAATGCTTTGTGGTGTGTCCAATCCCCTTCTTTCCTCCCATAGACCGGAGTTCTACCTTTCCTACAGTACTAATGTATGCAAGCCATAGAAACTTTCCAATAGTTTCCATACTTGCATTTTTGAGATTCAGTACCTCTTGATTGCTGTACTTTGATATTTACATTTATAGCGTCAGTAAGAAACAACAACATTTTTTATATCAATTATTTTGAATCTTCATATCTGCCAAACTTGAATGAAGGGTGTTAGCAAATCAGTAACAATCTTAGGCGGTTGCTAATTTCATCATTGATGTGTAGTTTGGAACGATCATATCGGCTCATGGATGCTGGATGCACTATGAAGAGCATGGACCTCTATTCAAGAAAGGGACAAGTTCCTGAAAAAGGTCTCTAGCCTAAAGTTAACTAGCCTTCCCAACACAACTATACGCAAGTAAACTAAGAAGCTGGGTTTTGAGAAAATCTTATGCAGATCAGGTAATATACCATCTAGGATGGATCTCAATCATTTGAAACGATGTGGTTAGGATACATCTTTATTGTTATATTGATTGAACATCTAAAATCGGTCATTTACTATGCAATTTTGCATTACTTCTACATTCATACATTGCTCTAAATGTAACATGATTGTGGAGATTGATTATGTTCACTGATATCTGCACTTTATTTTCTTCAATATATTAACTTTTGTTTGAGGAAATACAGATTATTGGCTTTTTGTTCTTATGCACAGTCTGAGTTTTTTAACAGGGCCATTCTTCTTATTGACAGAACACTGACCCTTCGATTCAGCAGGGCATAGTGGAAGGGAGATGCCACTTAGAGAGCCAATAACCACTAATATTGCTTCATGGTCTATGCTTTTCGATTATGTTGTTTAAAGATATTAAATCACATTTTGTTCCTTTAGAATATTACGAACCTTTGTTGATCCAATGTCGATTGTACAAGGAGGGATTGGTTGTAAAAGGGACTCTCCTTGTCAGCAAGAAGGTACTGTTTGCAATTATTCTTACTGTAGGAAATTATATAGATGGATACAATTGTTTTGAGCAAATATATGTTAATTGAATGCATAAAAGAGATACTGTGTTTTGATGGGTCAAACACATGCAATAAAAGTGATTGGCCTAGAAGGAAAAGGGTGAAATGGGTCAAAATTTGTCAAAACTTTATATGGGTTAATATTTTAATTAGTGGACGTAACATATTTGATATTAAACTTCAGTATATTTGTATTGCAGTAAAGGAAGGTTTCTGATAGCTCAAAAAATTACTTGATGGAGACGAGCATGAATGTCAATATTAATAATTAAAAAGGTCAATGCGTGTTTTGTTTTGTTTTTTTCATGTAACTCTTTTAATAGTTTACTAATTTATATTTCAATGTTTTAAACAACCGTAATATGTTGATGTTTGTTTGTATGCATCGTTATTGCAGATGGTCCAAGTAAGCACATTGTTCTGTTGTCTTCAACGATAAACTTTTCGGTTGTAAATTAGTCGTTCGGTGGAAAAACAAAGAAAACAAGAAGAAAACAAGGTCATCAAAGTACTGGATAAAAATCTTTAAGCCAACAGGTAAACAAGGTCAACAAAGTAATTTTTTTGTACCAACTGCTTAATGTGCATTTGACTTTCCACCTACTAAGTTAATGTGGATTTGGTAGTATTTGTGTACAAAGAAGTTTTATTTCGTATAAAAATAAGCACCATTTATTTTATTTATTTGTTTTCATACTTTTCATTGTTCTTTTTACATATATTAGATGAACACTTTCTTTTTTTTTTTTTTTTTTTTTTTTTTTTAATTTTTGTGTTTAAGATATTTGTCATCGCTCATTATTCAATTAGTCTAATTAGGTTTCATCAAATAATATTATATATTTGTCCCTCCGCCGGTTTTGTGGATTGTTGTGGAGATGAATGCGGCGTCTAAGGAGACGGCGGATGTTTTGAGAGGGATGGGGATTATACGCTTGAGCTGTTTGAGGCGTATAGAGATATCAGGTACTTTGTTTTCTCTTTTTAGTATCTAATAATGTCATCTTCCTACGTTGTATACTTATTATTTGATTGCCTATGTGCGATTATGACTGTGAATGTTGATATGCTGCAAATGAAAGACGACGTACGCTTGCCATGTGTACAGATTACTTTTGCTATTACTAGATCCTTCAATTATATCGCTGTCTTAGTAGTAGGTAGCTTAAGAGTTGTAAATTAGCAGCAACTGCACGAGCAGTTTAGACGCGTTCAATATATTTATCAAATTAGGATCTTCTTATTCACAAGATTGAAATTGCATTGCGGGTACTGTGTCAAATATGAAGTTGTGAATTCCTTTTTTGAAAAGGCTGAAGCTTGCACGTTTGTTTGTCGATTTGAGCGACCAAGGGACAGAGCTGTATTCTCTCGTTGTCTATCTGATTGAAAGAAATAGTAACTTATATTTGTTGGGGCGGGGAAAGTGTAAATTCCAGACCATCCGATTAGTAGCACTTTGACTATCACATTCATCTAGAAACGAATTCAATGACTGAATATGACATAAGTTGTCACATTCATCTACTAAAAATGTCTAGACCTATAAAACATGATATTTTTTTCAAAAAAATTGTTCAAACACTCTATACTAGCTAATACAATACTATTCAAAACTTAAAATAAGAATTAGCATTCATCCAAAAACAGTCATAGTAAGTCGTTATAGACTTATAGCTATACCCTTCTTTGCTATCACTAACTTATGAACACTATCTAGTCAGTCAACCATGTTTTACCTTTGACTTTGAAAGTCAAACCCATCGCTCCACAATCCAAACATCTAATAGCAGAACATAAATTAAATAATAAAACATACTGGTGACCGGAACTTATAGCAGAACATCTAATAGAGAATTTACTTACAGTTCCGATTGTGTGCATGTGAGGTTCAGCCTATTTTTCAGCTTGTGCCTTTTTCTCCAATGCCTGCCACAATAAAATGATAACTTGCATGTGTTCTCATCTTAGACTAAAAACAGAACACTTATACTAAATAGAGAATAAATGGCGCATGCAACAATGCCTAAAAACAAGGATATACAAGTATTACAGTTTGTTTAAGTGACAGAAAAGCATGAATACTTTAAAGAAGAGCTACCTGATAACCAACTAACCGAGTTGCAAGCCAAGGTTGTAGCAAAGCACCATGAACCTTGATACATTTTACAAAGCACATAATAAGGTTACTCAAATTCAGCAAATGAGGTCTACTTTTATTAGTTTAAAATCATTCAAGTAATCTTACATCATGAAGATTTGGAGTTAGATCATTTTTTGTCTTGGTTTCCAAGGCCTCCCTTAAGTTGTTCTTCAACTGCATCTTCATTTGGAGCTTCTCCACCTGCAATGTAAGACAAGTAATCTTGACATGTCGAGGTATTTTTATCTCATACAAACCCGTTTCTCCAATTCATGAACATTTTTAACCTATTCATTAGCATCTAAGAACCTTTTAGCTTACCTCATCAAAGCTACTTCACTTAAAAGCTACTTCACTTGCAGTGATGTAATGCTATCTGACTTCTATTTCATTACCATCTCTTTCTCTGCAATTACTTTCTCTTTAGTACATGATATTGTTCATACATATGCAACAGAGTTACATTTTTTTTTGGTGCAAAAGGTGAATGATTATATTAAATGAAACATTTGTACATCAGATAAAACAACATCAACTGGTTGGCCATGCCCAAACCAGGATACTCAAAACAACATTCTAGAACTGATTATCAGATACAACATTTAGAAAAGCCATGAAACTAAACCAATACAGCTTGCTTAATCATTCCACAGCTCCTTCCAAGCCTGCAGTTACCTATCATCAGGTATACAACATACTGCAGTTTCCATATTCACCTTTAAATGAGTCGTGCTTCTATACTCCTTTAAACTGTATGTCTAAATGATAGTCTTATCTAGTAAATACCGTGGGACACTTTTTAGTTGGTCTCTTCAAAAAAAATTTGAACTTTGTAAACAGGCTTGTCGGGATCCAACTCTAAAGTCACCTAGTCATAAAGCTATAGTCTAAGCATTAACTTAAGACACATAGCAATATTCACAGTTAATATCTAAACGAACTCGTATTTTTTATCCCCAAAAAATGCTTAAGTTCAACTCGTGAATCATGCATTCCTAACTTTAGCCCCAATTATAACAAGCAACAATAGAATGACCAAATCAATCAAATCGATTATCAATAACTCAAGCATATTTCGTCAAACAATCAATTTCACACAAATTAATTATTATACTTAAACAAACGCATATTAATAGCTTTATACCTTAGACGCGTAGCTGTTGCTATTGGACCGATTTAAAATGAAAAAAACGAAACCCTAGCGGCATCAATTTGTACAAATTAACAAAAGTGAGAAAGTGAAAATGATAAATTTCTATGTGGGGACAGGAAATTAAAATGATATAAATGGAGTAAATTATATTTCTTCCCTTGAGTGAGTGAGTAATTTATAATTCCGTGTGACCCACTTGTTTTATTTGCTAATAAATGACAAAAATAGCCGCACTTTATTATCTCTATTTCTCATCTTCTTCACATATTCCTATGACTTTTTCTTCACTTATATCTGCTTCCAACATCTGTCCAATTATTTAATCCAATTTCTATGTGAGGACAGGATGTTGGAGCTAATATCATTTTTAAGTTCTTGCCAACCAAACACAAATGCCAGATTTTAAAATTTCTTGAGAATTACAAATTTCTAAAATTTCAAATCCCATAATTTTTAATTCTTGAACCAAACGCCCCTTTAAAAGTTTTTTGTCCATGCTTTTTATTGTCAATTTTGTTCTCTTTTTAGGTTTTTATATAAAAGTTTTTGGCCACGCTTTCTTTGGTGACTCATAGTATTTTATATCCACATTTAATATAGTGCAACTTTTCTACACAGTTTTAAGCGTAAACTAATTTTATGTACACATATAATTGTGGTATTTTTATGCACACTTATTTGTGTGTAAAAATACAAATTAATACATTCGACCTTTTGTGGTAGTGATAATCTATATGTTTCAAGTAAATCTAGTTTTCCATTTCCGGTGTTTTAGCTTTAATACATATGGCTTGTTTGGTAAGAGCTTTTTTGAGGAGCTGTTAGCTTTTTGTTACAAAAATAATCTCTTCTAAAATAATAGCTCCGTTTGGATACATTAACTTCGAGCTTTTATTTCAAACAAATAGCTCCTAAATGAAAAGCTGACCCATGAAGCTTTTTAAACATCTTAGAGCTGTTAAAACTTTAAATTACTCATATACCCTCCAAACATTTTTTTTATAATTATAGATATGTCCTTTTATGTTATTTTACATCTTATAATTATATTTAACAAATACCTTACCAAACACTTTTATTAAAAGAATGATACAGCTTATAACTCATGTTAACAGCTTTGCAATTTATAGCTTACAGCTTACATTTTACAACTTACAGCATACAGCTTATAGCTAATTTTGCCAAACATACATATAGACATGTTTTACCACAAACGTAAATAATGTGCCTTCCCAAACCATCTATTTTCTCACACAAAAGTGGAATCATTCAACTTGAATACCTCAATGGATTCTCCAAACCATCTATAAAAGGGTAAATTGCAAATTACGTACCTAATTACTGTTTTATTTTTTGCAAACTTCATTGTTCATTTTTTCTTACAAATTATGTCTCTCAATAACATGTGAAATGACTAATATACCCTCATCTTCTCCCCCTTTAATTTTCTATTGAATTTAAATTTATTTTTATTCCAAAATGAACAGAACAAAACACATAACTTAAAGAGTTAATTGCATTTTTGGTCCCTGTGGTTTGGCCAAATTGCAGATTTGGTCCCCAACTTTTTGAAAGTGCACCAGGCGTCCCCATTTTCAAGTTTTCGTTGCATTTTTGGTCCCTGACCAACATCAAATGACTAAAATACCTCCATCACTATTTTCTTTTCAGTTTTTTTCAGTGTTGTAAATATCGGTCTTGGCGGTCGATATATCAGTGATATATCGCTTATCGGTGGTCGACCGATACGATATTTCACTTATCGGTCAAATTTATCGGTTTGGTCAAAATCGGTCAAAATCGGTTATATCGGTCATATCGGTCAAATATCAGTCAAATTTATCGGTCAAATATCGGTCATATCGGTCAAATATCGGTCAAATATCGGTCAAATTTATTGGTCCAGGTTCTTTCGAGTCAATCAGTCATATATTGGAGTTTAATTGGAGCACTTTGGTAGTGATCCAGGTTCTCTCTTATAAGTTACAAATATAATTTATGTTTTGTTTTGTGTTACATATGTTGCATTTCAAAAATATACATAAATTTCTTTATAATTTATGGTCTCCGATATATCACTGATATATCGCTGCTATATCGGTCTTGGCGCTTGGCGGTTGTCGACCGCCGAGGTACCGCCGAGCGATATTTACAACACTGGTTTTTTTACATAAATCGTCCCTTTTTTTTTCTTTTTTTTTTTATTTTTTTTTAAATTAGTATTATTTTTTAATTAAATAATATTCAAAAAATATTAAAGATATTCCAAAAATATTCAAAAAAATAATCAAAAATATTCATTCGTATTATACGTTTTTTTTTAACGTTTTCGTCTGTTTTTTTATGTTTTCGTCTGCTTTTTTACGTTTTCTTCCGTTTTTTTTATACATTTTCATCTTTTTTTCTTACGTTTTCGTCCGTTTACGTCAGTTTTCTTACGTTTTCATCTATTTTTTTACGCAAACAGACGAAAACGTAAAAACGGAAGAAAACGGACGTCTGTTTTCTTACGTTTTCGTATGTTTTCGTCCGTTTTTTATGTTTTCTTCTTTTCTTTTTGACGTTTTGTCCGTTTTCTTACGTTTTTGTCATTTTTTAAAAGTGGACGAAAACGTATGAACGCAGACGGGAACGTAAACATAAAAAACAGACGAAAACGTAAAAAAACAGACGAAAACGTAAGAAAACTGACGTAAATGGACGAAAACGTAAGAAAAAAGATGAAAATGTATAAAAAATGGAAGAAAACGTAAAAAAGCAGACGAAAACGTTAAAAAAACGTATAATACGAATGAATTTTTTTGAATATTTTTAATTATTGTTTTGAATATTTTTGGAATATCTTTAATATTTTTTGAACATTATTTAATTAAAAATAATACTAATTTTAAAAGTAAAAAAAAAATAAAAAAATAAAAAATAAAAAATAAAAAAACGGGACGATTTTTGTAAAGTCTGGCGCAACACAGGGGCCATTTATGTAAAAAAAACTGAAAAGAAAATAGTGATGTGGGTATTTTAGTCATTTGATGTTGGTCAGGGACAAAAAATGCAACGAAAACTTGAAAATGGGGACGTCTGGTGCACTTTCAAAAAGTTGGGGACCAAATATGCAATTTGGCCAAACCATAGGGACTAAAAATGCAATTAACTCTAACTTAAAAAAAAATAAAAATAAAAAAATAAATAAAACGGTGGAGGTGGAAAAGACTAGTCCATTTTCACTCAACTCACCCACCTCCCACAAACACATGCAACAAGGATAGGTTTGATTACGTTCCTAGGAAACAGCTCATAGTTGTCACCCCTACTTACAACCGCGCGCTTCAAGCGTTTTATTTGAATAGGCTTGGCCACGTGCTCAGGCTTGTCCCTCCGCCCGTTCTGTGGATTGTTGTGGAGATGAATGCGGCGTCTACCGAGACGGCGGATGTTTTGAGAGGGATGGGGATTATGTATCGCCATTTGGTTTGTGGGAAGAATTTCACGGATGTCAAGGATAGGGGTGTGCATCAGAGGAATACTGCGCTTGAGCATATTGAGCGTCATAGGCTTGACGGGATTGTTTATTTTGCGGATGATGATAATGTCTATTCGCTTGAGCTGTTTGAGGCGTTGAGAGATATCAGGTACTGCTTTCCATTTTTAGTATCTAATATGTCGTCGTTCTGCTTGAGCTGTTTGAGGCCTTGAGAGATATCAGGTACGTTCTTATTTGTTTACTGATTTTACTTTCTGATAATGTCTCTGAATATGATGCATATGAAATACGATGTATGCTTGCTGCAAGTACTAATTACTTTTGCTATTACTAGATCCTTCAATTATATCGCTATCTTAGTAGTAGGTAGCTTAAGAGATATAGACTAGGAGCTTATTTTGCCACCGAATATAGCGTGTAACTTGTTACATGTTGGATTTTCTATCACTTACCATTTTGTAAAGGAATTTATCCATATTGCTTAGCAAAATGGTGTTTTACTTAAGCTCCAATTCAGGAAGAAATTTGTCAATGTTTTCATCCATCACTGCGTGCTTGTCTAGACACTAAGATGTTGTTTTATGTTTGACTGCAGTCGGTTTGGCACTTGGCCAGTTGCAATGGTTGCACAAAGCAAAAACAAGGCCACTTTAGAAGGTCCGGTTTGCAATGGAAGTCAAGTGATTGGGTGGCACACAAATGAGAAGAGTAAAAGGCTCAGAAGATTTCATGTTGACATGTCAGGATTTGCATTCAATAGCACCATCTTGTGGGATCCAAAGAGATGGGAAAAACGCAGCTCAGCTTTGATTCGTCAAATGGACACCGTCAAAGAGGGATTCCAGGTATGCATCATATTGTTTAAATTAATTCAGGGAATTGTCATTTACTTAAACTTTGGGATTAAATTTACATTTCAGGAGACGACCTTTATAGAACAGTTGGTGGAAGATGAAAGTCAGATGGAAGCGACTCCTTCCGGATGTTCTAAAATCATGAACTGGCATCTTCATTTGGAAGCGCATGGACTTGCTTATCCAAGAGGCTGGTTACTTCAGAAGAACCTCGATGCTGTTCTTCCTATCGAGTAAAAGGCGATGCTTGTGACCTTCCAAACAAGAGCCAGAAAGAGGTATGGTTCTAGTTGCATTTTATTGTTGGCAAAATAGATAAAATTCGCATTCAGCATTCTGATTTTTCATTACATATGCAAAGAAAAGGATTTATCAATGGCATACTTATTATTTCTGGGAAATTTTTTAATGGAAACTGAAAAATCAAAAACGTTTTCAAATTGACCTCTTTGTCTCTTTCAGCAATTGCCTTCCTGGAAATAGAAAACTCACTATTCCAATTGATTACTAAGATTTAGAAAACTATAATTTCTGCTTTTCTGCACTTTTCTCTTGCGCTTCCCACTTTTTTAAAATAGAAAATGCAACACTATCTAAATATGCTTTCCAAATTTTAAACACATTTCTAAAACTAAATTGTCCTCCATTTTGTAGAGATTTAGAGAAAATTTCTCACTCCTAAATGCACCAAGCCTTTTTTTATTTCCAAGTTTTTAATTGCTGGGATTGTCTTATTATTTCATGTAAGTTACACTCTCTTATGTAGTACTTATAAACCTTCCAAAACATCTAAAATACCAATACTTATAGTTGCAAGGGATGTGATAAATTTACCCAACTACCCCGCTCAGATTCTAGACTTTTATGGTGCATGTGAACTTCTGAAGTTGTTAACATATTTAGTAAAGTAATTGCTATTTTAGAGTGAGGGGATTGCCTAGAATTGCAACTAAAAAACTTAAATCTCCCCAAGTGGGATATGGGTACTTTGCTCACTCGTCGAAAGGAGTGGAAGCTCAATATATCAGATTGATATCTAGTTATTCATTGCAAACCTATTGTTTTATATATGATTGACTTCTTTGTGAACTGAAGAAGTCCTAGTGGTTAGGCACTTGACTTACTAAAAAAAGCCTAGGGTTCAAACATCACTAGTTACACATTTGGGGGTGGCCAAGGAAGGGTCGGAAACGGTCACGGGATACCCAGTTAGGCCGCGTACATCTAACAGGAAAACCTCGTCCGTTTTCTTTGTCAAGAAATGTGAACGTTTAAGACATAACATGTTGTGTTGCATTTTGTGCAGTGATAAGATGTCAATATTCAGGCGGCACATTGGTTTTTTGACACTTCATCAGTTTTCCACAAAAGCTATTATGACCAAAAGCAGCTCTGCGTTTTTTTTAGAAGCAGTGGGAAAGGAGGTGAAAGGAGTGATTTTCTTTCTCTCAAGTCAAAAGATGATATTGCCTTTTAGTTGTGTTATGTGTATTATTATGCTTATATTCTTTTACTACACGGTCGGTTTGGCCAGAGGTGCCGTTGCCTTCTGATATTTTGGTAAAATTCTTTTTTAAACATGTGAATGTGATAGAGTTGCCTTGTTTTTGTACACCAGAAGGGTAGACTTCAAAGTCTTGTTAATTGAAAGGATAGATTGTGCCTTTTTCCAATTTTTGCATACATTTTTGGGCTCAATTTTATTTGCCGATGCATTGGTATCAATAGTTCACTTCTCTGTAGAGTTCAAGATTTCAGTTTGGTACCTGGATGTGGGGTTATAGACATTTTTGCAGTAGTTTGAGTTCTTCACCTTTTTTTCATCAACAGCACATACAAACGCTGGTGCATTGTCTCCTCTTCTTCGGCTTTGCTTCAAGTATTGACTTAAGTGAGAACAAGAGGTACATAATGCATTATAGCAACACAGCTAACACATTATAGCAGCGTGCATAATGCTAAACCTTGTTTGAGATGTTTCTTTTGCTGTGCTTTAAGTCGCTCAACATATTAACATCCTCTAAACTTTGTTCATTTTATTTTCTGCATTTAATGTAATGTGGCGAAACAGATATGGCGAATATTGAAGTAGAATTATTAATCATGTATGCAAGACTATTGCTGAAAAAAGTCGGCCTGTAATATAATTTCATTGTGCCCAATTAATCTGCAAACCATTTTACTTTTTCTGCATTACCATTTCTATAATTTGAGCAAGTGTACATCTTCTCAACTCACAAATATGTTTCTCCGCTATAATCTGATGTTGAGCTTTACAGAAAGTGCAGTCAGTCGATCACTATGTCATGAAAGGAATATTTAAGACGTCTCTAGTTTTGATGTTTGATCCTTGTGTTTTGACCACAGCATATGGCACTCAGGACTAAAACCCAAGTACAATGGTTAAAAAATGTCAATCACACGTTAATAATATTATTTAGTTAGTATGCATAAAAAGGCGGCAATCGTAATCAAATTATATAAAAAAGGAGTCGATTGGTTTTACTGATACTGGTCAAAATGGATATTTTTTATCTATAAATGAAACGGGTTAAAAGTTTGCCTGGCATGCTTTTAAAAGCTTACAACTTCCCGAATGGTTTTATTAAATGTATTAACTTACTATCTTCATGATATACGGTAATATTTGAAATTATATCTAATAAAATATTTGTGCACAAAACTCCCTTTAAACACATACAGAAAAGTAAATTTCATGGTTAACAATTGACAGGTGAATGTATTCAGTGTTTTAATAGTAATGATCATACTAGACCTTGGTATCACAACATCAATAGATTGGTGCTTGCAACTCATGAACATTGATTGATAACATATCAGAGGGCATATACATCTAATGTGTAAAATTGCTGCTGATACAATGCAGAGCACAATAAACCCATCAGCTACAAGAACATCAACAACAACAATACCAATCTCCCATCAATTGAAAACCCCATAACACAGTGCACTTCAACAAACTTCACAACAATGGCTACAACCACAACTAACTCACTTCGGATCTCCAACACACTCACAAAAGAAAGAGTAAATTGCAAAAATCGTCCTTGTGGTTTGGCTAAATTGCACGTTTCGTTCTTACTGTTCATTGATTGCAAAAATGGTACGTTGACTGCACTGTTACGTGCATTTTTTGTCCTTTGACTTAATTGGCGTTAAATGGACTCCATTAGCAGTTACACTTTAGCCCCTTTTGGTTAACCACCATTGCAGCACCTATCATTTAACCTATAATTCAATTTTTTTTTTCGAATTTTTTGAAAAAAAAAAAAAAAAAAATCCACCATTTTTTTTTCCAATTCTTTTTAATATTTTTTCCCCTCAGATACACTTTAGGCCTTTTTTCCTTTTTTTTCATTTTTTTTTTATTTTTTATACGTGTTTATCTATTTTTTTCGTTTTTGTCAGTCTTTATCCATTTTTATATGTATTGATCAATTTTTGTCCGTTTTTATCTGTTTTTCTTACATTTTTTTTTTAATTTTAAATATGCCACAAAAATGTTTTATATAAAAACTTTTATATAAAAAAGTTTTATACAAAACCTTTTTATATAAATTTTTGCGACATATTGAAAATTTTGAAAAAAAAAATCACTTTTTTTTTTTTTTTTTTTGAAAAATTATTTGGAATTTTTTTTTTACAAAAAGACAATTCAAATTTTTCAAAAACGTATTTGCGGCATATTGAAAAATTTAAATAAAAAATAAATTTTTTTATTGAAAAAATTGTTTTTGGAAAAATTGTTCTGCATGAAATGAGGTTAAAACAACGTTATACATATTTGGCTCATGACTCGAAAACGTGCGTCTGGGCGCGTTTTGCCGGAAAACGTCAACCTTGGCTCTGGATTCTGAGAGCTCTAAGTATTGCTACTACATATAACAACCGGTAGACATAGTTAAACTAGGTAAAACGTTTCTTTTTAGGTAGATTGACATGGTGATTTTAGAGTTTGTATAAAGAAAAAAACAAACATAGAAATAGAAATAGAAATAATAGTAAATAATTGAGAAAATGGCCTACAATGACTTTTTATATATAGTCTCAAACAAATTGTACACACTTATATTTAATTTAAAAGAAGATAAGTACAGTACATGATAATTATAAACCATAATAATGTAGTATTGCTGACAGGTGGCCTCCTCTTTCATTTCAAACCAAACCAAACCAACGGATGGAATCAGATCTCCTCAACAATTTCTTCATTCCTCCAATTGCAGTCCAGACAACAATATAAATCAATTACAAACTTGCATTGCTGACATTTTAAAATCGGATTGTATTGCACTGCTCTTCCACACTTGGTGCATGGACCATCGCTCTCAATCCCTTGAACAAACGAGAGAGGATGCGGGTGACGTCGTGGTTCAAACTTGTGAATACCCCCAAACTTTATATTCACAAACCTATAAGGTCCTTCACGAATGTAGTAATCACGTGATACAGATGTTTCAGATTGAAGTATGTGTGGTGCACAATAAGTATGGATTGACCAGGCACACTCATTACAGTGGTAGAAACACGACTCTGGATTTAATTCCCAGCTCTCACAAATTTCACAAAAGTATTCACTTTTATGATTTTCAGCCGGGTGGTAACTTAATCTCATAGGGTGCTTGTCAATCTTATGCCTAATTTCACGAGGCAATAACAAAGCACACCCGACATGTACACCAACATCTTCACAAGTGTCACAAGCGAATGAACCTCGAGAATTAAAAATGTAACCTTTACAAATAAGACACAATCTGTTGAACTCTGTTTTGAAAGATATGGAAAGGAGGTGACCTGAATGAGTTTCGTGTGTGATTTTTTGAGGTATGAAACTACAAGTAACATCAATATGATAATCGCATCGAACACAACTGTAGGCAAACCCATTACACTCTAACCCACAAACATCGCATGCAAACACGGATAAAAACTTATCAGGGGCATTTGAATGGAGAATGAGTGTATGTTGGGGGTGACCTGGGTATTTTTCAAATAATTGAGGAGGAAGCTGGGTGCACCACTCATGCAGAACAAAGTTACAGTCGTCATTGACACACTTGTAAAATGGAACACTTGTGACTGGTCTCACACACGCATTGCATAATAGTTGAACCTTCCTCATTGGGTTATGACAAGATAAAACATTTGTTTTTGAGGAGGTTGGTGTGCTTGTAGTATCACTGCATTCAGTACAGACCAGAATTAAGGGGTGTGGATGAAAGTTGTGTCTTACGTCGTTCCCCTCATCTGCTCCAAATGTTCCATGTTCAACTAGTTTAGCAAACATGTGTTTTTGTATGCTATAACTTTCATCAGGGAATGGGAGATGGAGGAGATCCGGATATTCAGAATCTTCATAATTTTTTATGATGACCACTCTGTTTTTGGTATCTAGTAAACAAAAATTGTGGTTAAAATGAGAAGCTAAATTGTCGGACTATCAAAAAGTATAAAAACTCATAGTATCTGACTTACCTCTTGATGTCGCACAAGGAATATGTGCATAGTATCTGCATTTTTCACATTTATAAATCCAGGTGTATGGACTTCTATGAAAACCACTTTTACATACCCTGCACTTAGGATAATATTGATCTCTCTGATCTTTTATTGGGAAGGTATAAGAAAGGATGAGCGGGTGAGGATGAGAGAAAACATCATTTGTAGCATTTTGTATCATGAGATTTTCTGGTAGGAAAGCACAGTCACTGTGGATGAAGCGGCCAGAACACGTTGTACATATATAAAAAGTACCTTTGTGTTCTTCACCACAAGCGTCACATTCAGACAAAAGTGGTTTGGGGGAAGCCGCTAAAGGGTGCTGATGGCTAGGGTGATAAATCAGCCGGTCTTCTACGGAGGCTATAGCGCAATTACCATGAATTAGAAAGTCACACTCTGAACAGCAGTAACAGAGCCCAACATCATCATTTCTTCCACATAAAACACAAAAAAGCTTATCGTAATAATATGGTATGTCAGTTGAAAGAAATAAAGTAAGAGTATGAGCAGGGTGGGATGTGTGTTTTAACGTAATGGGAAGCTCGCCGCAGAATTTATGGAGGGAGTAGTCACATGAATGGGCACACTCATAGTAAAATCTGTGAAACCAACTGATTTCTTTACGACACCGAGCACATTGGCGACATCGAAAGTTTTGACGTGTAATTAGCTCAGCACCGCCATTGTCATCATCGTCGTCGTCATCGTCATCATATACTTCTTCATGTAGTGGATAGTTTGGTTGCAAATCAATGAGATTGAGTGGATGCTCGTGTTCAAGGATCTTCTCGAACTCGTCCATTATAATTGTATGTTTGTTTATTACTCTTTTAGATGGAATGTTGCATTATAGACAAGGATTATCCGTCTTTTATACAGAGACCAAAGAGTATATGTTCTTTACTTATTTGCAAAGATTTGAATATTTGGTGATTTTACATTCTTTATTAAAGTCCTATAATGTTCCCTAACAAATTTTTTTTTTACCAAGTTAGCAAGCAAACTCTTTTTCTTTAGAATAAAGTAAAGTAAAAATCACAAAGCAAAATTTAATATGCTAAATCTTGCCTATGAGAAAAGAATATACACTCTAAAGCATGATAGATAAAAAAAAGAAAAATCTAGGTGGAAGAAAAATGGATAAAGTAGAAGAAGATGAAGATGAGAGAATAAGGTAATTATTTGGTTGGTATCGTGTCCGTAACTCAAATAATACACATGACACGTTATATCCACTCAGCTACCTCATCCCTTCCCATTTTTTAATCAAATAATAGTTCTTCGCAGTTCGCACAAAGTATCAAAAACATAATCTGGGCAAATTCAACTACTTTACTGCAAGCCCAAATTGGGTTGATTGGGCTTATTTTTATGTTTGAAAACCGTGAATAAAAATATTGACTACTTAAAAGATTTTATAGTATAACATGCTAACATGTTTTTATTGTACAGTCTGTGAAACTATGTTTAACGGGATGCAGTTACTGCGGATGAAAAATTTTCTAAATTTTAGATAGAAAATAAAGTTTTATGTAAGTAATGAGCACGTTGCGGTGATGTATTATTTGATAAACCTTTTATGATATATTAATTAAAATCATTTAATTACTTTACAATCTTTGCATAAAAAATATTGTGTATGCCTATATAATTTGATATTTATGCATTTTCCTATAACCAAATTATGTAATACAGTTCGTATTCTTTATCTATTACTCTAACGTAATTAAAAACCATAAAAGTTGGCGTTTTTAGATGTAACATTTGCATAAAAAATCATGTATATTCTTTTCTTATTTGCAAAGTTTTGCATATTTGGTGATTTTATATTCTTTATTAAAGACCTAAAATGTTCCCGACAAATTCTTTTACCAAGCTAGCAAATAAACTCTTTTTCTTTAGAATAAAGTAAAGTTAAAATCACAAAGCAAAATTTAATATGCTAAACCTTGCTAATGAGAAAAGAATATACACTCTAAAGCATGATTAAAAAAAAAAAAAAATGTGTGGAAGAAAAATGGAAAAAGTAGATAAAGATGAAGATGAAGATGAAGATGAGAGAACAAAGAGAGAAATACTAATTTTAAATTATCTCTGTATTTGTGTTTGTCTTTTGGCATGTGATATAACTGTTTCTTTATTTCTGTTTTCTTTTTTGTCAGATAAAAACTCAAGTTTAGTTTTTTTTTTTTTTTTTTTTTTTTTTATTAATTGAGCTTATAATTTTAGAAAATCATTCTCCAATTCGTAAATTGTATTTTGAAAAAGAGAAAACAAGTTGATACGAGATTTTATATATGCTACGATTTTTTGGAGTAAATAATTTGATTATGATATCGTAATTAAGTTTTCGAACTAGTTAATATAGTGATGCCACTCCGAAGGATGTTTGCATGTCTGTTCGGGTTTAAAAATTGCCTTAGAGCTCTAGGTGTAGTGAAGAGGCTAAGCCTCTTCATTCGGGCCCCACCCCTGCCACATCACCAAACACCTCAACTTCAACTAACCACAACAAACCTCAACTTCCCCATTAGGGCTCCACTAAATATTACAATCTCAATATTCAAAGAAAAAAAAAAGAAAGGACGAATGTCAGAAATTTCAGCTCGTCGTCACGACGGGGAGTTTGGCAACGGTGAGGAACGGCGAGCACCAAATGGTGTAGCAACGAGCTACGGCTCGCCGTTGGATCGTCCACGTCGGACGGCGAGCACCATTTCGCCGACTACACCTAGTGCTCTTACAACCTTACTGTGTACAACTATTAAATTATTGCTTAAAGTTTAAAGTATGTTATAAAAGTGTATCCAAAGAGAAAACTAAGTTCTAAATTAGCGGGTCAACAAGTCAAACGGTCAATAGGTAAATTCAATTTTGATTATGGTATAGTGATTTAGTTTTACTCCTGGATGCGCCACTACTCTAAAGTGGTTTCTTTACTAAGTTGATGCGATAAATTAGCGGGTCAACAAGTCAAACGGTTAATAGGTCACGTTAAGTTGTGTCATATGATGTTTTTTCAACGATTAAAATTGAGATTTGTTTTTTTCTATAACTAATTGACAATGCAATGTGCATGTGCTTGTTTCTAAAAGATGATTTTTTTTTATTTTTTATTTTTTTTATTTTTTATTTTTTTTTTAATCATAGTGATAAAACTAAGAAAACTTAAACAAATCTTTAATTGTAATATTGTTTATAATTACTGAGAACATAAAAAAAATGTATATATGCTTTTCAATACTAGTTATAATACCCGTGCACGCACAGAATTTTTACTAAAAGTTATGGTTAAGTATGTTAAACATTAAATCAATATTTTCGTTAGTATTCCTTGTTTAGCGGTGGTAACAATTTATCATAGCTTTATCATAATGCAACCGTAATCACCTACTCGTGTTGCATTTGTGTAACAATTCCTGATAAACCACCAATCAGCGGGCCTTTGTTACACCCAAATATACCCATCAAAACAAAGGATTTGATAACCTGACCTTGTTGGGGATATCATGGGCAAAAGAGAAAGAGGGTTAAAGAGGGCAATCCAAACACATAATTGGTTTGTTCTTAGGCCATCTAGCAAAGCTCTCTGCGACACCTCTTCTCAAGAACAACAATACTATTATGATTGCATTAATCTGATCAAAATAGTGCAACAAATAATAACTACTCCGTATAAGAGTAATAATGAATTATATAGTTATTCCTTATACAAACTCGGATTCCTCAGACTTGCAGCTACGTTTTATAATGCTTTTTATAGCAACAACGGTTCCATCTCTCAACATACCCTTGTGAATAGCCGAAAACACACTCTTGCCTAACAAATTTCTAGACGCAAAGTATTGCGTTGCTGACTCTTATCTCTTACAAATTAAACCTAAGACTTCTCATTATTTCTTAAAAGACGCCGCCAAATCGTCGATCCTCGGCTACCCGGTCCCACCCATTAGGGCACTCGAGGTTGATTATAGGTGACCCATTTTTTCTACATGCTTCCTTTGACTTCAGCTAGTCAATTGGTCCATTAGAATGGTCAAACTTATTGCTGTGTTTTTCTGCTCTGTTTAAAAAATGTGAAACTGCTAAGAAACCAATGACTGATAATCCCATGATTGCTACTAACACTCCAACAATAATAGAACCTTGAATTTACCTTGTATCGGGTAAGTGGTCGTTGTTTCTAAGCAATAAGAGAAGCCTACAACCATTCAACCAATGACAGATTGTCTGCTGAGATAACATTTGTGGAGTCGCGACCCGAGAAGGTCCGTTTGGTTATTTGATGGCTCGGTATGGACAAGCCATGACCCAAGGGGTCTCTTGGCTGTGTTCGTGGCTCGACAAGGGTGAGATGAGACCCATAAGGGTTCGACAACAACTGGTGTTATTTTTCCTTTGATGTGATACTTGGTTATTATTGGATGTTAATTGTTGAAATGTTGTTATTACTTGCTGTTGTTGTTGTTTTGTTGCTGGCCGAGGAAAGA
This sequence comes from Artemisia argyi, assembly GCA_030686995.1. NCBI lineage: Eukaryota > Viridiplantae > Streptophyta > Magnoliopsida > Asterales > Asteraceae > Artemisia > Artemisia argyi. Next base: position 1,180,458 of record CM060702.1, read on the forward strand.
AGAGGCCGAGACCCTCGTGGTCTCGGCAATGATCTTGGTAAACTTTTATGGAGTTGTGTTGACGAAGTGATTTGGGGACCGATTGTGAGACGGTCACTTAGAATGACGGAGATAGGATTAGTCGGGTGCCGTAGTCGGACCCTCATGTTGTAGCACGTGGATTTGGGATTGATTTGGATGGAGTTGTTTATTTATTTTGACTTGGTTATTATTATTTGTGGACTTGGACTATGAGCCGAGAGTAATGACTCGGACATGTGACCAAATTCTTATGACTAAATAAATATTTAAAATCAAACATTAATAATAATACCCGTAATAATATTATTGATAATATAATCGTTTATATACGTATATATACGTGATAAACGTACATATATATATATATATATATATATATATATATATATATATATATATATATATATATATATATATATATATATATATATATATATATATATAAATGCGTATATTAATAATAAAACGATCACGAGTAAACGTTATAATAATATAACGATAATTATTGTATTATGCGAATAGTGCAATAAATGTCGAAATATTATTATAAATGATAACTATAAATAATGCCGAGAACTAATATGTCGGGTGAGTAATAAATAAAAACATGATGACTTTTATAAATTTGTAAAACTTATCGAGTTATACGAGTTGTGGTTACTTAAGTCCAAGTGGGCTTTATTATGTGACTTTTGTGTTGTCACGGATATATGACGATTAATATAAACATTTTCTATAACTACGTAACTCATTTAATCGACGGGTTAAATCGAGTTATTTGGCTATATAAAATGAGTATATTAATGGGTATCGTATCCTACGACGCCCATAGGTTGTGGTACATGTATTAGGATAATAAATTACTATATATCTCGTGGAATTGGCTAAATTAACGAATTTGGCAAATTGGACGATATATATAGGGAATTTATTGGACTACGATATTTACCATATAGTATTCTTTGTGCTATGTGCTTTAGGTTGGGTATAATCTTGGAACGATATATTACGTAAATAAATATGGGGGATTACCAAATCGACGGATTTGATAAACTTTGATGATTTATTTAAATAATATGTTAGGCTAATATTAGACCTATAGATGTTTATCATTTCGTTCGTTGTGGCTTCTTGGTTTGAGTTGTGTCGACCCACCACCCATATGTATACCAAACACCAAACTCCAAACTAATACGAGGAATGGATTTTCGGAAAATAAAAATGGAATACGTTCGGGTTTGGGAATATTCGATTTTGAGGAAATGATTTCTGAACGAGTTGACATTGTTAGGTCGTGCCGAGTCCGTAGTTGCCGTCTTTCGAGTTACTATACGTCTTACTTCTATCGATTTCTTATTGCTGATTTCTGGACTTGAGATGAGTCATAGCCCCACTTTTTACTCTTGAACTATGTTTTCAATACTTGGGGTGAAAAACGTGCAAATTATTTTATGTGGACTATTATCGCTTTTATATTCTTTCTAAAACTTGCTATGTGTATGGACTAGGATGTATTGTCAACTTTAGTTACATAGTTTCGTGTGTACTATTCAAGGTTGGCTTATTTTGATATTGGTGAATTGTCAACTTTAGTCACATAGTTTCGTGTGTACCATTCAAGGTTGGCTTATTTGGATATTGGTGAATTGTCAACTTTAGTCACATAGTTTCGTGTGTACTATTCAAGGTTGGCTTATTTGGATATTGGTGAATTGTCAACTTTAGTCACATAGTTTCGTGTGTACTATTCAAGGTTGGCTTATTTAGATACTATAGTGTGCACCTATAGGTTATTAATACTTCGGAGGTTATCCGAGTATTTATGATATTGCGGGGGTTACCCGAATATCTATGTTTGAGCGGAGGGTATCCGCAGGTTTTTAGTGAATCCTTAGTCTAGCTAGCAAGCATTTTGCGTATATGTCCACTATATTGAGTATGAATTTAAACCTATGATCTCACCAGCGAAAGCTGACTTTTAGCACGTTTTCTCAGGTAATTAAGTGATGCCCTTTGGATGCTTGGATTGAAGGCTTGGCTATGGCACCCGGTTATGGATCTATTTTCTGAAACTCTGATAAATAATTGTGGACCTACGTTTATTTCTATTGGGCCTTACTTTGGATAATTCTTGGGATAAATGTAAACTTTAAAACCCGTTTTGGTTGTGTTTTTCTTATGTTTACTTTATCTCGTTCTTTCATGACTTTGAATGGATACCAATCCCCATAGCACCCCGAAAGCTTATTGAGTCTTTCGCTATACCAAATTTTGGGGGTGTTACAAATTGGTATCAGAGCCAGGTTATAGAGAACTAGGTAAATAGACACCTAAACTATAACCGATTTTTATAGAAAACGATCCTCGACCATTGCCCGCCAGCCCACCAAGCCGAAGCATCATTATTATTATTGAGGTATATTGAGATGGTTATTAGATATGGGATTCTTGAGATGATTTGAGGATTTGAGGTTCATTGATTTAGTGATATGATGGCGTTTTGAGGAATCATATACGTTTTGAGGAATTATATGCGTTTTGAGGAATTATATGGCTTAATTGTTTTACGAATGATTTTAGTAATGCGGTATTTTAAATATTTCTTGATATATATGATTTGGAATTATATGATTTTTTTTATATGGTATTTTGAGTTCGCGGTTTAGTTGTTTTGAAACACTTACACCTACCTTACGCCGTTGTCACAAATCATAGCCTCCTTTGCGCGTATTGTTATTAAGAATTGTTATTGCTAGTACGCGTCGTCCATCGTAGATCACTATGGCCCCTGATGACCCATACGTGATGGTCATGCGTTCAACCACTAGTTTATCGTCCCATTGTCGCCCTAAGTCACCGATTTTATCGCCTCGTGGTTCACCTGCTTAGAGATGACGATTAATGGAGTACCCCTCCGATGAGGAGTACGAGAGTGAGCAGGATAATGATGACCCTCAGGATGATGAGGAGGATGATGATCTTCAGAAGGAGGAGATGCCTCCTAATGATGGTTCGCCAGCACATTCAGCTCATGCTGCGGAGCCCGATTCTCTAATACATCCGTTAGAGCCGGTTTCACCTGATCACCCGTTTTTGTTTGATTCACCACCTGGTAGTCCCGTTGAGTCGGATGCACCATCTGAGGTTTCTGCTGAGCATGCAGAGTTAGGTGAGACTGGTAGGATGTGGGCTCAGATTACTGCACAGAGCGAGAGGATCTCGCGGTTGTCTGACCTACTTGAGATGATTGTTGGAGAGTTTATCGCTGAGCTGAGAGTTGATATGACTGCTGTCGTGGGCAGGACGACAGCGATAAGGAGAGGTTGATGGAGATTCACGAGCAGATCGAGAGCTTACAGCGAGGTTTTATCACAGCTCGAGAGGCCAACCGCAAGTTATGGCAGAGGAATACCGAGCTAGAGAAGGAGGTGGCAGACCTCAAGAGAGATAGCGACACCCACAGTGTGGAGTTAGGATCATTGTGGAGAGAGCTAGATGGTTTGAGGCAGGAGTTGAGGAGCCTACGCCAGCATCGTGGCTAGATCGATTTGGAATTAGGTTGTTGTGTTGCTACATAAGCCAAGGAGTATTTGCTTAGGAAAGCTAGTTATTATACCTCTTATGTCATGATATTCGGATTGTGCGTTCGTCTCGTATGGAACGATTATTATCTATTATGCCTTTTGGTAGTATGGAACGATGTATTGATCGCTACTTGTGTGGATGATGGTGATTTCGTATGATATTCTATGGTTTATGGCGTACATGGAGAATTGTGTTTCAAATTGCGTGGTTGATATCGTGTTGGTATTATGTTGATCAATGGCCCCATGACGAAACCCTGTTAGAGCTACCCAAACTAGTCCTGCAGTGACTACCCCTGGTCGCCGAGGACGCCGTCCTACTCGAAATGTTGAAACCCCTACTCCTGATAACCTGGACACTACTAACCGCAACAACAGGAATCAAAATGTTCATGTTCAGGGAGACAATAATCATGTTCCACCTAATGCACCTACTGTGGATCAAACAATGATCAATCAACTTGTGGAGCAACGAGTTGCTGAGCAACTAGCTGAGTCAAATCATTCCAACAACTCTGCTGGAACTTTTCCACCTGTTCGTGCTAATGGATGTAACTACAAGGAATTTCGAATTTGTGGACCCATTGAGTTTGGAGGAACTGAAGGAGTGGTCTACTTGGTCAGGTGGATAGAGAAAACTGAGTCGGTGTTCAATGTCAGCAATTGTGCAAAGAATGCTAAGGTAAAGTTTGCTTCTTTTACCTTTAAGGACGAAGCTTTAACTGTGTGGAACAATTACCGAAATTCGGTTGGGAGTGATGTGGCTTATGCTATGACCTGGGAGCAATTTAAGTCTTTGCTGATTCAGACTTATTGCCCAAGAAATGAGGTTAAGAAGCTGGAGATTGAGTTTTGGAATCACAAAGTGAAGGGTACTGATATGGCGACTTACAATCGTCGTTACCAGGAGTTGGCCTTGCTTTGCCCAGATATGGTTAGAACTGAGACTCAAAAGATTGAGCGGTATACCGATGGGTTGCCTGTGGCTACAAGGAATGATGTGATTGCTGCTAGACCTGCAAACATCCATGAGGCCATCACAATCGCTCAACAATTAATGGATTCGTTGGAATTGGAAGGAGACGATAAGGATAAGAATGGGAAGAGAAAGAGAGACCATCACTCCAACGGTAAGGATCACCGAAACAAGCGACAAGTTGTTGCTAAGGCTTATGCTATTGGAAATGGAGATAAGAGGAACCAAAATGGTGATACACCCAAGTGTGGCCGTTGCCACCAGAATCATTCTGGATGGTGTAGTGTAATATGTTAGAACTGCTCAAAGAAGGGACACACATCTAAGGATTGTAGGGCTCGACCTCTTGCTATGGTTCAAGCTACTCCTGAAGTGAGAAGTAAGGCGGATGTTACTTGTTTTGGGTGTGGAAAGAAAGGACACTATAGGAGTGAGTGTAGAGGATCGTGGAACCGAGGAAATCAAGGCTCGGGTGGTAATGGGTACAATCATGGAAACCGTGGAGCTGGAGGAAACCGTGGACGAAAAGATAATGGGGACCAACGTGTGGAAGCTGGAACTGCTCATGGAAGAGTGTATGCACTTGGGAACGAGAGAGGAGAAGATCCGAACGTCGTTACCGGTACGTTCCTTCTCAATAATCGTTATGCTTCCATACTATTTGATACTGGTGCCGATAAGAGTTTTGTGTCCACTACGTTTGCACCCTTACTAGAGAAATCCCCGATGGCCTTAGGAGTTGGTTATGATGTAGAGTTAGCTAATGGGAACATAGAAAGGATTAGGACTATCATTCGCGGTTGCACGTTAAACTTTCTGAATCGTCCTTTCAACATAGATTTTCTACCCGTCACATTAGGAAGTTCTGATGTCATTATTGGTATGGATTGGTTGTCGAAGTATCGTGCTCATATACTTTGCGATGAGAAGATCGTGCGTGTGCCTTACGGCAAGGAGATTCTGAACATACCAGGAGATCGAAAGGAATTGAGAGGTCCATCTAGATTAGCGGTCATATCTTGCACTAAACTACCGAAGCTAATGGAAAAAGGATGTTGCCTTTTCTTAGCTCAAATTTCTGAGAAAGGAGGAAAAGAGAAGAAGGAAAGATGCATTGGGGATGTGCCTATAGTTCGTGATTTTTCGGATGTGTTTCCCGATGAATTGCCGGGAATTCCGCCTACTAGACAAGTAGAGTTTCAGATTGAGTTGATACCTGGTGCTGCACCCGTGGAACGAGCGCCTTATCGTCTTACACCTACTGAACTGGAAGAGTTGTCGAAACAATTAGCGGAGTTAGCCAAAAAGGGATTTATAAGACCAAGTTCTTCGCCTTGGGGAGCCCCGGTCTTATTTGTGAAGAAGAAGGATGGATCGTTTCGTATGTGTATTGATTATCGAGAGTTGAACAAGTTAACGGTGAAGAATCGATACCCGTTACCGAGGATCGACGACCTGTTCGATCAGCTTCAAGGATCGAGTGTGTATTCAAAGATCGATTTAAGATCGGGATATCATCAACTTCGAGTTCGCGAGGAAGATATTCCGAAAACGGCTTTCAGAACCCGTTACGGGCATTACGAGTTTCAGGTGATGCCGTTTGGGTTGACTAACGCACCGGCGGTATTCATGGATCTCATGAATCGGGTGTGTAAGCCTTATTTAGATAAGTTTGTGATCGTGTTCATTGACGACATTCTAATCTACTCGAAGAGTGAGAAAGAGCATGAGGAGCATCTAAGGCTTATATTGGAATTGCTCAGGAGGAAGAAACTGTATGCCAAGTTCTCCAAATGTGAATTTTGGATTCCGACGGTACAATTTTTGGGTCATGTGATTGATAGACAAGGAGTTCATATAGATCCTGCTAAGATTGAAGCGATTAAAGATTGGGCTGCACCAACGACCCCAATTGAAGTTCGTCAATTTTTGGGTTTAGCCGGTTACTACCGAAGATTCATTGAGGGATTTTCGAAGATAGCAAAAACCGTTGACCAAATTGACTCAAAAGAATGTTAAATACGAATGGGGAGATAAAGAAGAGGAAGCATTTCAATTACTTAAGGAGATGTTGTTTAGTGCTCCTATCTAAGCGTTACCAGAAGGTAGTGATGACTTTGTCGTCTATTGTGACGTTTCTCATAAAGGTTTGGGAGCTGTGTTAATGCAACGAGAGAAAGTGATAGCTTATGCTTCCCGACAGCTCAAGAAGCACGAGAAGAACTACACCACCCATGATTTGGAGTTAGGTGTTGTGGTTTTTGCCTTAAGGATATGGAGACATTACTTGTACGGAATGAAGTGTGTTGTGTTTACAGACCACAAAAGTCTACAACACATCTTGAATCAAAAAGAGCTGAACATGAGACAACGACGTTGGATTGAGTTGCTAAGCGATTATGATTGCGAAATCCGCTATCATCCTGGTAAAGCAAACGTTGTTGTTGATGCTCTTAGTCGAAAGGAGAGAATACCTCCATTACGAGTTAGGTCATTGGGAATGACTATCGTATCGCCATTACCGTCTCAAATATTTGAAGCTCAAACAGAAGCGTTGAAAGCAGAAAACCGACCTGCCGAGAACATATTTGGGATGGCTGAAAATGAGAAGGGATTTGTTAAGCGTTTTGATGGAGTACTATGTTTTGGAGATCGGATTTGGGTACCATTGTATGGAGGAATTCGAGAGTTGATTATGCATGAGTCGCATAAGTCAAGATACTCTATTCATCCTGGGTCTGACAAGATGTACCAGGATTTGAAAAAGTTATATTGGTGGCCAAACATGAAGGCAGATATAGCATTGTATGTTAGTAAGTGCTTGACATGCTCTAAGGTTAAAGCTGAACATCAAAGACTGTCAGGATTATTGACGCAGCCAGAACTCCCAGTTTTGAAATGGGAGCGGATTACGATGGACTTTATTACCAAATTACCAAAGACAGCTAGCGGTTGTGACGCTATATGGGTAATTGTGGATCGATTGACTAAATCTGCTCATTTCCTGGCGATTAGTGAAGATGATAGTATCGAAAAACTTGCGAGGTTGTATGTGAAGGAAATTATTTCTCGTCATGGAGTTCCGATATCGATTATTTCTGATCGCGATAGCCGCTTCACGTCAGCTTTGTGGCGATCACTTCAAACCGCTTAGGGGACGAAACTTGATATGAGTACTGCATATCATCCCCAAACCAACGGTCAAAGTGAGAGGACTATTCAGACTTTGGAGGATATGCTTCGTGCATGTATAATAGACTTTGGTAAAGGCTGGGAGAAATATCTACCCCTTGCGGAATTCTCCTATAACAATAACTACCACACAAGTCTTAAAGCTGCACCATTTGAAGCTTTATATGGTCGTGAATGCCGTTCACCTATTGGTTGGGCTGAAGTTGGAGATAGCCAACTCACAGGCCCTGAGCTTATTTTGGAAACTACTGAGAAAGTAACGCAAATTCGAGATCGATTGCAAGCAGCTAGAGATAGGCAGAAAAGTTACGCCGAACAGAGACGTAAACCCCTAGAATTCCAGGTTGGAGACAAAGTGATGCTGAAAGTCTCGCCTTGGAAGGGTGTGATACGTTTTGAGAAACGTGGGAAACTTAACCCCCGCTACATTGGACCATTTCTTATTTTGGAAAGAATTGGGCCCGTGGCTTATAAGTTGGAATTACCACAGGAAGTGAGTAAAGTTCACGATGTGTTTCATGTTAGTAATTTGAAGAAGTGTCTTTCTGATGACACGCCAGTTATACCGATGAAAGATATTCGTGTTGATGAGAAACTGAACTTTGTGGAAGAGCCGATTGAGATTTTGGATCGTGAGGTTAAGCGACTCAAGCGAAGTCGCATTCCACTCGTCAAGGTTTGTTGGAATTCCCGACATGGACCGGAATTTACGTGGGAACGTGAGGACGAGTTCCGAAATAAATATCCGAAGCTTTTCACTTCGTAGATGGATCGTTCCGAGAGAAACCCGGGACAGGTTTCTTCTGAGGCTGGGAGGATGTGACAACTGGCAAATTAGGGAGCCATTTTGAAAACCCGCATTACTTTAAAATTTATAATTTTGGAATATTTAAAAAGTTTATTGTGACGAGATTTTGTGAACGTTGGAACGTGATTTTTAAATCGTACGTTATTTATGGGATTTGATTATTAATTAATTGTTTGGTTTGGTTCATTCGTGATGATTTATTTTTGAGATCATTATGTGGCACTACATTGACTCCGGCACTAGGAATAACCTAACAAATTTAAATATATTTGAATTTACGGTTTGGGTTATATATTTATGGAACGTATCTTGGAATTTTAATTATTGAGAACGAGTTTGGTTTGAGAATGTTGAGATATTTTGAAAGGTTTTCGGGTTTGGTCATTGTGTTTATTTAATTGGCCATCTATCCCCTACACCATCTTATTATTATTACTAGTTTAGAAAGAAAGAAAAATAAAAATATAATAAAGAGTATACTACAAAAATCGTCTTTGTGATTCCTGGATTAAAACACAAACACAAACACCAACATTTTAACCATCTCTCTCTCTCTCTCTCTCTCTCTCTCTCTCTCTCTCTCTCTCTCTCTCTCATTCTTCTCCTTCATCTTATAATAAAACCCTAGCCACCACCACCATCTATAGGCTGCCGCCGCCTAACCACCCTCCAACACCACTAATCATTTCCCCATCACTAGATCTATTAGATTCATTAGTTCACGCGCGGTTTTCTTAATCCTTGAAGATTTTCGAGACCTATTTCTTGTGATATCAAAGGTAAGACGAGTCACTAGTGTTGGTGACTCGTATTTTTGTTAAAAACGTGACTTGTGAGTCACGGGGTTGAATTTTTGGGCGAGTTTTTGATTAAAAATGAAAGATATATGTGGGTTTTTGTATAAAACGTGATTATAAATAAGTTTGGTATCCGGGTTTCTTGTTTTCTTGGTGTGGTCGAGTGAAAACCGAGAGCCTAGGCTCTCGGCTTGGAACTATTTTTTGAGCTTATGAAGTTGTATTGATAGTTTGGTCTTGTAGTCATGGTAACTAAGATATTGGTTATGTGGAGTATGGTTTTGCTTGAGGCTTGATTGCAAGAATTGATTTCTTGTTGTTGACCTTGTGGAGTCGCGACCCGAGAAGGTCCGTTTGGTTATTTGATGGCTCGGTATGGACAAGCCATGACCCAAGGGGTCTCTTGGCTGTGTTCGTGGCTCGACAAGGGTGAGATGAGACCCATAAGGGTTCGACAACAACTGGTGTTATTTTTCCTTTGATGTGATACTTGGTTATTATTGGATGTTAATTGTTGAAATGTTGTTATTACTTGCTGTTGTTGTTGTTTTGTTGCTGGCCGAGGAAAGAAGAGGCCGAGACCCTCGTGGTCTCGACAATGATCTTGGTAAACTTTTATGGAGTTGTGTTGACTAAGTGATTTGGGGACTGATTGTGAGACGGTCACTTAGAATGACGGAGATAGGATTAGTCGGGTGCCGTAGTCGGACCCTCATGTTGTAGCACGTGGATTTGGGATTGATTTGGACGGAGTTGTTTATTTATTTTGACTTGGTTATTATTATTTGTGGACTTGGACTATGAGCCGAGAGTAATGACTCGGACATGTGACCAAATTCTTATGACTCGATAAATATTTAAAATCAAACATTAATAATAATACTCGCAATAATATTATTGATAATATAATCGTTTATATACGTATATATACGTGATAAACGTGCATATATATATATATATATATATATATATATATATATATATATATATATATATATATATATATATATATATATATATATATATATATATATATATATATAACAGGAGGCGTTCCACGTAGATAATGCCTCGTAAACGCCACCTCATTGCCCAGTAATTCATTATCAGCCATGTCATCATGTAAGCAGTTTTTTATTTTTTTTAATTTCATTTTTTCTAATTAATTTCGAAAATTTAATTTGTCCAAAAAAGCCTTATATGGGTTTCGAACATGGATTGTTATTAAGTGCCACATATATATATATATATATATATATATATATATATATATATATATATATATATATATATATATATATATATATATATATATATATATATATGCGTATATTAATAATAAAACGATCACGAGTAAACGTTATAATAATATAACGATAATTATTGTACTATGCGAATAGGGCCATAATTGTCGAAATATTATTATAAATGATAAGTATAAATAATGCCGAGAACTAATATGTCGGGTGAGTAATAAATAAAAACATGATGACTTTTATAAATTTGGAAAACTTATCGAGTTATACGAGTTGTGGTTACTTAAGTCCAAGTGGGCTTTATTATGTGACTTTTGTGTTGTCACGGATATATGACGATTAATATAAACATTTTCTGTAACTACGTAACTCATTTAATCGACGGGTTAAATCGAGTTATTTGGCTATATAAAATGAGTATATTAATGGGCATCGTATCCCACGATGCCGATAGGTTGTGGTACATGTATTAGGATAATAAATTACTATATATCTCGTGGAATTGGCTAAATTGACGAATTTGGCAAATTGGACGATATATATAAGGAATTTATTGGACTATGATATTTACCATATAGTATTCTTTGTGCTATGTCCTTTAGGTTGGGTATAATCTTGGAACGATATATTACGTAAATAAATATGGGGGATTACCAAATCGACGGATTTGATAAACTTCGATGATTTATTTAAATAATATGTTGGGCTAATATTAGACCTATAGATGGTTTATCATTTCGTTCGTTGTGGCTTCTTGGTTTGAGTTGTGTCGACCCACCACCCATATGGATACCAAACGCCAAAATCCAAACTAATACGAGGAATGGATTTTCAGAAAATAAAAATGGAATATGTTCGGGTTTGGGAATATTCGATTTTGAGGAAATGATTTCTGAACGAGTTGACATTGTTAGGTCGTGCCGAGTCCGTAGTTGCCGTCTTTCGAGTTACTATACGTCTTACTTCTACCGATTTCTTATTGCTGATTTCTGGACTTGAGGTGAGTCATAGCCCCACTTTTTACTCTTGAACTATGTTTTCAATACTTGGGGTGAGAAACGTGCAAATTATTTTATGTGGACTATTATCGCTTTTATATTCTTTCTAAAACTTGCTATGCGTATGGACTAGGATGTATTGTCAACTTTAGTTACATAGTTTCGTGTGTACTATTCAAGGTTGGCTTATTTTGATATTGGTGAATTGTCAACTTTAGTCACATAGTTTCGTGTGTACTATTCAAGGTTGGCTTATTTGGATATTGGTGAATTGTCAACTTTAGTCACATAGTTTCGTGTGTACTATTCAAGGTTGGCTTATTTGGATATTGGTGAATTGTCAACTTTAGTCACATAGTTTCGTGTGTACTATTCAAGGTTGGCTTATTTAGATACTATAGTGTGCACCTATAGGTTATTAATACTTCGGAGGTTATCCGAGTATTTATGATATTGTGGGGGTTACCCGAATATCTATGTTGGAGCAGAGGGTATCCGCAGGTTTTTAGTGAATCCTTAGTCTAGCTAGCAAGCGTTTTGCGTATATGTCCACTATATTGAGTATGAATTTAAACCTATGATCTCACCAGCGAAAGCTGACTTTTAGCACGTTTTCTCAGGTAATTAAGTGATGCCCTTTGGATGCTTGGATTGGAGGCTTGGCTATGGCACCCGGTTATGGATCTATTTTCTGAAACTCTGATAAATAATTGTGGACCTACGTTTATTTCTATTGGGCCTTACATTGGATAATTCTTGGGATAAATGTAAACTTTAAAACCCGTTTTGGTTGTGTTTTTCTTATGTTTACTTTATCCCGTTCTTTCATGACTTTGAATGGATACCAATCCCCGTAGCACCCCGAAAGCTTGTTGAGTCTTCCGCTGTACCAAATTTTGGGGGTGTTACAAATATAAAGATTGTAGAATCAATGATCAATACAAATAGCTATCATTTACTTCTTGGCACACTCTTTGAAACCAAAATGTGCACGAAAATTTGAAAAAATCATAAAAGGAAATTGGCTTAAACTTACTTATCAATGGGTTTTTCATCATCAGATTCAATAACAATCTTTTTGGTCTTATTTTTCCCATTTTTCTTAGTTTTCACACCATTATCTCTTTCGGATCAGTAACCTTTTTGTGAATACCTTGACAACTTATAGTGTGGTCGAGAAGTAAATGAACCTCAAAAAGTATTAAAAACCTGCAAGTTTGGGATAAATTAACTTGGGTAAGGCCATGAACAATAAAATACAAATAAAAAGCCAGAACTATATGTGTTGTCTATTCAATTAATCTCCCACTTACAAACAACAACTAAAATTCATAAACCACCATTCAATTCGACCTGGTAAAAATTGCCACAAAGTCATATATTTCATAAGATTTTCAAATAAATATAACTTATAATCATATAACCATAATATCAACGAAAAAAACCAACTTACCAATCTGTCATCATAGAAAAGAGGTTTGGCTCAGACTCAACAACACTATAATTGGATTGATAAATAAATATGAATCAAATTGTTAATCTGTCATCATAGAAAAAAACCTTTTACACAAACACAAAGAAAAACTGAACAAAAACATACCTTTCTTTCTCCTAATGTGCTTAATGATCCAACCCATTTTCCCCAATAATAATATTAGGGTTTCAGTTAAAATGTTAAATGTAATAGAATTGATAATCAGGGATTTTTATAATTAACAATCAGGGCTTCTAAGTTTATAATTAATCAAATCAAAACAAAAATTATGCAACAAATCAAGAATACTTTATAACATTATATGCAATTCAAAACAAATAAGTAAAAAATTATGGAACAAAATTATAAAACTCACGTATTAATTCGCTTTATGTTATTCAGGTCTATGCTATGATTCCGATTTTGAATATATGCCAACACCAAATTGCTCATCAATGAGTTTACAAAAATAAGTGAAATTGAAACGTAGGGAGGAAGAATCGGGTCAAATGAAACGCAAAAATTGATGGAATTGAGGTTTCAGTTTACAAATTGTAGAGCATAGATGGGATTGTACATTTGGATCTAAATAAGGTAATCCACGTCCAAACATTAAACTGATTTTTAATGCACCGCGCTTAAGGAACTTGTAAAAAACCTTCGTTTATTAGAGATAATAGATTTAATATAGTGCAAGTTTTCTACACAGTTTTAAGCGTAAACTAATTTTACGTACACACATATAATGGTGGTATTTTTATGCACACTTATTTGTGTGTAAAAATACAAATTAAAACTCCACCTTTCCTAAAGCGTGAAAAAATAAGCGTGTACATTCGACCTTTTTGTGGTAGTGATAATCTATATGTTTCAAGTAAATCTAGTTTTTCCATTTCCGGTGTTTTAGCTTTAATACATAGGGCCTGTTTGGTAGGAGCTTTTTGGAGGAGCTGTTAGCTTTTTGTTACAAAATAATCTCTTCTAAAATAATAGCTCCGTTTGGATACATTAACTTCGAGCTTTTATTTCAAACAAATAGCTTCTAAATGAAAAGCTGACCCATGAAGCTTTTTAAACATCTTAGAGCTGTTAAAACTTTAAATTACTGATATACCCTCCAAACATTTTTTTTATAATTATAGATATGTCCTTTTATGTCATTTTACATCTTATAATTATATTTAACAGCTACCTTACCAAACACTTTTATTAAAAGAATGATACAGCTTGTAGCTCATGTTAACAGCTTTGCAGTTTGCAGCGTACAGTTTACAACTTACAGCATACAGCCACTACAAGAAAAGCTGGATTTAGTGACAAAGCGAAAATGGTCACTATCAGTACAAAATCGGTCACTAACACTGTTTTAGTGACCAAAACCTGGGTGGTCACTTTTCGTCACTATAGCTCCGTCACTATTTTTATTATAGACCAAAAATTAAAATCCGTCTCTAACCAATGACCATAATACGGTGGTCACTATTATTGTGACGATATATTCGGTCACTAATTTTGGTCACTAAGAGTCGAAGGTGGTCACTGAATTGATAGATAGTGACAAATAACAATGGTCATTAAAGTGGTCACTGATTCGTTAAAGATATCGAACCTGTTAACTCACCGTTAACACCCGTTAGTGACGATATGTGTGGTCACTTCATATTAAATTTAGAGACCAACTGGTGGTCACCATCTATTTACTTTTAAAAGCAAAAAGTGGTCACTTACTCAAACAAATTTACAAAACGATTTAGCAATTTCACAAAATATATAACTGCACAAAAAATTAAAACCAAAGTATTTGAAAAAAATATCAAATATTACTTATGACTGCATAAACATAAGATTCTTTTTAACATATAATTTTTGAACAACAAAGGAAACGAATATAACCACAAAAGAAAAAAAAAAAAAAAAAAAAAAAAAAAAAAAATATTCAAGTTTTTAACATCTTGTTTACTAGCGATAAAACATGTCTTGAATCATATCCTTGTATCCAACTCAGTACCAAACGACCCTTGTATCCAACTCGGTACCAAACAGCCCTTGCATCCAACGAAACTTTTAGTCGCCCTACAAATAATGCAATAAACTCAGTCAGACAAAATAATATGATCTGAAATCTAAAACACAACACCAACAGAAAATGAAATCTGCCCAAGAACTTGCTGCCGAGTCTAAGTAGCTCTGAGCCATTCACCAATCTGCCCATGAAATATCAAAAGGATACCCATTCAGTTTTATAAGTTATTAAAGGACCCTATCATTCTGAAACTTCCACTATTTATACAGTGATGAACATTGAAACATTTAGAGTGGTGACAAGAGGGATCAAGTTGGATGGTATTTTTAAAATGCCAAACACCCAAATCAGTTCATAAATCCAGCTTACAACAATGATCAAACATATTCTGGACTATAGATATATGAGACAAACTGATAGATTGTGTCAAAAAATGTCAAAAAAGATAATATGACTTGACTTGAGTACAGTTGGGTAAAAGTGGGTCATAATTGAGATACTAGAGTATTGATGCAATTGGGTCAAATGGGAACAAATGGACTTTTAAACTAACAAGCTACCAATACCAAGTAATGAGAAAGTTAAATAACCTGTAGCGAGCTAATTAGAAGCAATAACATCAACTATAAGAGCCTAATCTAGTTTATACTAAATCTACCTAACAAGTTAGTTATACGAAGCAATTATAAGAAAACTGATGCAATGGGTGAAACTGGGTGGAAATGAGATACTTGACTAATCAGTTCCTTATGCCAGATATTATGCAACTTAGATAACCTATAATGAGTACACTTTAACATCTAACAATGCATCTAATATAGATTTTCCTAAATGAACAATACTGAACTGATATAAGCTTCTAAAACTATGAATTCTGATGCAATTATCTCTAAACAATATGTATCTGATTAAAATTACCTTAAATCTACTTCTATGATGAGATTAAACCTAGAGCAAATTCAGCAAATGGCCACAAGCAAGTCTAAGCCTAAAAACTACCTAAATCCCAAACACTCCTTCATAAACTGGATTCGTATTTTAAAGCTATATAAGCTAAATTGAGCTGGTTTTAAGTAAAACAAGAGATTAACTAAGTTTAATAAGCCACTAAAAAACAGAATCCAACCAAAGATAAGCACTCGAATAAGCAAATGCAAACTAAGCTAATTCATAAATCTCTCATTTCTTCTAACACGGTCACATCTACATTTCTTAAATCCATGATTTAGATAATTTAAAAAAAAATAATAATAATAAAAAAAAAAAAAAAAAAAAAGTAGAACCCTTGTGGTGATGAACAGTCTATAATGTGTTCCGCTAATCCAAGATCCCAATTAATCAGATTTCTAATAACTACAATAGCAGGAAGCTTGCAAGAGAACAATTTGCACATGGTCATCATATAAATATATAATATGCATCCTAACTAACTAACTAATCCTAATATGCCAGTATATATACAGACATTGTAAAATGTGCTTTCAAATTAGAATTAACTATGTAAAATGTCAACTCCAATAAATTGCCGTCAACACCTCTCAGTTCCACTCGTCATAACAGATCCTATACTCTCGCAACACTAACTAAATTCTCAGCTAACAAACTAATCCTAATGTGCAACATCACATACTGATTTACTTTAAACCTAAATTGGCAACTGATGTTAAAGTGGCAACTGATGGGGTTACAACAATAGATGAGCTGCTCACAAGTATTGTGATTAATGAGACAGAATGTCAAGTGATAGTTGACAAGTCTGATAAGCCATCTGAAGATTTGGCAAGCCAAGTTGCAGCCTTATGGCCAGAAAAATGTGAAAATCCTATCAGGGTAGATGAAAGTGAAGTTTCAGTGGACATGTCCGAGTCTATTGATGGTGTAGTTGACAACCAAGAATCTGTAGTATCAGTTGACACTTAAGTTTTCTCATTCTGTGTGAAATAGCAGTTAAGTTAATCTTTTGTTCTGCACTTAAGCTTGATTAAATACATCTTATGTTCTGTATATGAGGTAAGAGAGATTAGTATGTTCAAAGAAATCCTTAATCAGTAAACAACTTCTAATGTTAATAAGCAACTCCTAATGTTAATAAACAACTTCTAATCTTAATAAGTAAGGATAACTAATTAGCATCAGCAAGCAATCCGTAATCCTAATAAGCAACACCTAATCTTAAAAGAACAGGGATAAGTAATTACCATCAGTAAGTAATTTCTAATCTTAATAAGCAAGTCCTAAACAGCCCTACAAGTCTATAACTGAAACAAATAGCCAATATATTAACGTAAGATTTAAGATTCAGTATATTATGTTAACTTACAGAATTTTGAGATACCAATCCAGAAAACGCTTTATCTCTTCCATCATTAATCCCATATCTTTCTTCATTTTGTCTTGCTTCACTTTAAAGCTAGCTTGCTCCTTTTGATGTTTTGACTTGCTCCTCTTTGAGTACTTGTACCTCTTCCTCTAAAGCTGCTGATTTCTTCTTTTCTAATTCGACAGTTGTCCTTAAATTTTCCACTGCCAGAATCTCTTTCTTTGGAGCTGACCATCCTCTTAGATGTCCAGGAACATGCTTCAGCACTTTCAAACATATTTCCACTGGTTTACCCGAACCAGCAGCTTCTTCACTTCGTAACTTTTTCTGTATATAATATTAATTTATTAGTGAAAACAAGTAAAGATACTTCTCATTGCTGCCCATTCTATTGAAGATCAATAATGATCCAACAGTTGTTCGTATCTGATATTATTTGCTATTAGAGCCTTCAATCTTCTGTACAAGGCACACAATTTGGTCTTATTAACTTTTAAAGGCATCACATTAGGTATACTATGTGTCTCGTAAGTTTACACAAGGACAGCCTAACAAATCACGAGTAATAAACAGAAGAGCTCCTCTAAATACTTGCATACAATAAAAGCAAAAGGAGCAGTCTTTAAGTATGTCAGTATCCTACCATTAAACAAAAAATAGCAGCAATATACTTGAATTCATAGCATGGAGCATACAAGCCATCTGTTATAATGTGATTCAAAGTACAGAGTCAAGAAGAGGTAGATTTCCAGAAAAGAGTTGAGCCAAATTTTAATGAAGATGTGTTTTAAAGCCTAATCACATGTGATTTTGATGGTCTCAAGTTATTTCAATGTTTCAAATAAACATCCACCATAATGTCCAATTATCACATATGTTCTTTACATCTAATATGCGCAAATTTATCCTTTATAGGCACTTCTATCACTCTATGACAGTGTCTACCGAAGGTTCTTGCTGAGTGTCTTAGACTTGATTATGTTTTCCATTCCATCAAGCCTAAAATGCATTATATATGCAACAAAATTGGTAACAGACCACTTCTCAGCCAATTGCAACTAGAGAATATAAAGCCAAGTTGCCATTCCAAAGCACAAGTACATATAATATTAAACAAACTACTAGTACACACAACATTGCTCATTATTAGACAATATTGACACAACTACAGCAAACTACAGCTACGAAAAACTACAACTGCAATAGAAATAAAAACTCTTACCTCATCACTAAACAGCCTTAACCTCACAACAGATAGAATCGAGAAGCTGCTAAGGAACCTCAGGCTCAAAAACTCGCAAAGATTTAATTTTCGTACTTAGTATTATGTTAAAAACATACATAATATATACATTTTGCAGGAGAAACACGAACACTCAACAGAATCTGTCATAACGAAAGAGGAGGAAGAAGCAGCTGAAGCATTATTTGAGTTAGCACAAACGTTTACTGATACTGATCTCAAAGGAACTGCAAAAGCAGAACCGTCTTTGACGCCTGGTGAAAGTATGCATCCAGAGCCATCAATTAAAGCTGAATGCGCAGATGACAGTAATGTAAAGAAGTCACGAAAGATATGCCCAGTTCATATTTACATATGTCGTTTTATTAAGGATATGCAGACAATTGAGAATAAAGAGTTGGGCATAAAGGAAGAATCAAAACAAGTAGCTCGTGTGGGTGCAATATACAACACCAACCCACAAAAGATTATGGGGTATGCTGATAAGATATCATACAATGTTGAAAACGCTCACAAATGGCTGTTTCAGGAGCCACAACAACAGCACGCTACATCCACATTGCATGTAACAAATCCACAAAATCATTATTCGGTCGGTTTTGATGGCCATCTTTCGACTACCACAACACAACAGGTGATTTTTTTTAGTATTGTATCTGATAGACCACCGTCCGCTGTTTTCATAGAAGAAGAAAGTACTAGTTATTTCACGACTACTTGTATATAGATAGCAGCTTAAGGCAATACAGGAACTAGTTAGCAGCTTAAGGCAACACAAATCTAAAAATGGAAGACTTAAACACAGGAACTAGTTAGCAGCTTAAGGCAACACCAATCTAAAAACGGAAGACTTAAACACAGGAACTAGTTAGCAGCTTAAGGCAACACAAATCTAAAAATGGAAGACTTAAACACAGGAACTAGTTAGCAGCTTAAGGCAACACAAATCTAAAAATGGAAGACTTAAACACAGGAACTAGTTAGCAGCTTAAGGCAACACCAATCTAAAAACGGAAGACTTAAACACAGGAACTAGTTAGCAGCTTAAGGCAACACAAATCTAAAAACGGAAGACTTAAACACAGTAACTAGTTAGCAGCTTAAGGCAACACCAATCTAAAAACGGAAGACTTAAACACAGGAACTAGTTAGCAGCTTACGGCAACACCAATCTAAAAACGGAAGACTTAAACACAGGAACTAGTTAGTAGCTTACGGCAACACCAATCTAAAAATGGACGAACTAGTTAGCAGCTTAAGGCAACACACGAGCCAGTTCATAACTACACAAACAATAAAATACTAAAAAATACACAACTAAGTCAGGCATTTCGTCAAACACTTGATCTGCACATCCAATCCACAATAAAATTGAAATGCGTAGTGAGAGACGGTGGTGAGAGACGCGATTGTGGTGGTGAGAGGCTGGTGATGTAAATTCACTGGTGGTGATGTAACGATTGTTTGTTTGTGATGAGGTTGTGGCTATTTAAATAATTCACTAGTATAATCAAAGTTATTTAGATAAAAGTTATTTAAATAAATGTAAATATTTTTACTTATTCACTTAAATAAGTGTAAATTTAATCAAATTTATTTAGATAAAAGAAAAAAGTACAAAATATAATAAAATCTTACGAGTAATGAGTATGCCTTAAATTGTTAGTGTATCACTTTGTCGTTTTTTAATACTGAATACTGACGCATTGTCGTTTTTTAATTGGTTTTTAAATTGAATAGAAAAGTCCAAAATACATCCCTGAGGTATGTCAAATGATACGTTTACATCCTTTTTCTTTTTTCGTCTCAAATATCATCCCTCCGTTAGTAACTTTGGAACAAATACATCCCTAGGGACTAACGATGCAAAATTTTGCCCGTTAAGTACCCCACGTGTTAGTCACGTGAGGGGTATTTTTGTCTTTTTCTTTTCTTTCTTGTTCGAACAAATAAACAAACACACCCTTCCCCATCTCAAAATAATCCCAACAACAATATCAATAACACAAATCAACCCAAGTCAAAACCAAATCAAATCTGAAACCAAACCAAAACCAAAACGAGCCATACCCGTCTCGGCTCACCAAATCCCTATCCAAATCCAATCCAAACACGACCTAAACTAATCCCAATCCAAAAACAACAACAAAATCAATGATATGATTCTCCCCCACCACCACCCATGCCTCGGTGGTGGTGGTTCTCGGCTGCCGAGCCACAAACAACCAAACGGACCCTCGATATCGAATAACAACAAGAAAAACATACTCCCTTTCGTCATTCAAACATCAAACAACCACAATATATCGCAACCCTCACCAAGTTACGAGTTGACTCGGTGAGTCGACACCAAGTCGCGGCGGGTTGAGACCAAACGAGAAGCAAGAAAAGATCCCACACAAGTTTTAGGTTCAAAACAATATAAAAAACATTTTTTTATAAAAGTTTTAATACAAAAATCGGATTTAAATTAAAACCAAAACTAGGGTTTTTAAAAATAAAAAGAAAATAAAGAAAAGGGGCGGCGGGGTGTGTTTTACCGGTGGTAGGAAGGTTGACGGTGGTGGTGGTGACACTCGGTGGTGGCGGTGTCGGCTGTGGTGGCGCGTGGTGGCACGTAGGGAGTGATTGGGGGTGCGGGGTTTGTACGGTGGTGTCGGGGGAAACCCGATCTACAAGATGGTGTAAAGAAAAGGGGTGGCCGAAAAATATTCCGGCGAGGTGGTCGCCGGATTCTGCTGGTGCACGGCGAGGGAGGCGGCCGGCCGGAAAATACAAGGGAGAGAGAAAGAGTGAGGTGTGTGTTTTTATTATTAGTTGAAATGAGAAAAGTGGGGCGGAAAGGAGTATATAAACAAAAAGAAATAAGGTGGGGGTGGTGATGAAAAAGACAAAAATACCCCTCACGTGACTAACACGTGGGGTACTTAACGGGCAAAATTTTGCATCGTTAGTCCCTAGGGATGTATTTGTTCCAAAGTTACTAACGGAGGGATGATATTTGAGACGAAAAAAGAAAAGGGATGTAAACGTATCATTTAACATACCTCAGGGATGTATTTTGGACTTTTCTCTAAATTGAACAAGTTTAAATATATTTTTTATTGATTTGAAATTTTTGTATTATTTTATATGTATGTGAATTCATTTTAGTTATTTACTTTGCCGATATTTTAAAAAATCTCAATCTAACTGACTTGTGATGTTGCGTAAAATTCATAATTTAATAAACACTAATTTTAGTTTCTAATATAAATAGTTGTGTGACCACCAACCAAACAACCTCTAAATTTTATGGTATAAAATATAGAGGCGAATGTTTATGTGAGCACTATTTTTTGTATCAATATTTTATAAATCAGTGACCACCAACCTTGGTCTCTAATTTGAAAAACTAGTGACCACTAATATTTGGTCTCTAATTTGAAAAACTAGTGACCACCGACCTTGGTCTCTAATTTAAAAAGCTTGTGACCACCAATATTTGGTCTTTAAAATTTAAGGGTTAGGGTTTATGTGACCACTCTTTTTGTCTAAATATTTTGTAAATCAGTGACCACCAACCTTGATCCCTAATTTGAAAAACTAGTGACCACAAACCTTGGTCTCTAATTTGAAAAATAGTGACCACCAATATTTGGTCTTTAAAATTTAGGGGTTAAGGTTTTAGTTTAGGGGTTAGGGTTTATGTGACCACTCTTTTTGTCTCAATATTTTATAAATCAGTGACCACAAACCTTGGTCTCTAATTTGAAAAATAGTGACCACCAATATTTGGCCTTTAAAATTTAAGGGTTAGGGTTTTAGTTTAGGGGTTACGGTTTATGTAAGCACTATTTATTGTCTCAATATTTTATAAATCAGTGACCACCAACCTTGGTCTCTAATTTGAAAAACTAGTGACCACTAATATTTGGTCTTTAAAATTTAGGGGTTAGGGCTAAAGTTTAGGGGTTAGGGTTTTAGTTTAAAATTTTAGTCTCTAGTCTAACTCGGCAACTTAATAGTTCACTGAAAATATTATATTCACGGATTAGGGACTATGTGACCATTATTTGTCATCACTAATACTTGTCATTTGTGACAACTTAGTGACCACATTTTGTAATGGTCACTAATTCTGTGGCAATGACAAAAATGCAGTGACGACAAATATATTGGCTTACAGCTAATTTTGCAAACATACATATAGACATGTTTTACAACAAACGTAAATAATGTGCCTTCCCAAACCATCTATTTTCTCCCACTTTTGTGTGGAATCATTCAACTTGAATACCTCAATGGATTCTCCAAACCATCTATAAAAGGGTAAATTGCAAATTACTTACCTAATTACTATTTTATTTTTGCAAATTTCATTACTGGTCATTTTTTTCTTACAAATTATGTCCCTCAATGACATGCGAAATGACTAATGTACCCTCATCTTCTCCCCCTTTAATTTTCTATTGAATTTAAATTTATTTTTATTCCAAAATAAAGAACATGATGAACAAAACACATAAATTAAAAAAATAAAACGGTGGAGGTGGAAACACTAGTCCATTTTTCACTCAACTCACCCACCTCCCACAAACACATGCAACAAGGATAGGTTTGATACCAACGTTCTCGCTAATAAAATTTGCATTATCCGTTGAGTCAAAGGATGATAATAATAGGTTTGATTATAATGTTGCTAGGAAGCAAATGATAGTTGTCACACCTACTTACAACCGCGCGCTTCAAGCGTTCTATTTGAATAGGCTTGGCCATGTGCTGAGGCTTGTCCCTCCGCCGGTTCTGTGGATTGTTGTGGAGATGAATGCGGCGTCTACGGAGACGGCGGATGTTTTGAGAGGGATGGGGATTATGTATCGCCATTTGGTTTGTGGGAAGAATTTGACGGATGTCAAGGATAGGGGGTGTATCAGAGGAATACTGCGCTTGAGCATATTGAGCGTCATAGGCTTGACGGGATTGTTTATTTTGCGGATGATGATAATGTCTATTCGCTTGAATTGTTTGAGGCGTTGAGAGATATCAGGTACCGCTTTGCTTTCCATTTTTAGTATCTAATAATGTTGTCGTTCTGCTTCCTACATTGTATACTTGTTATTCGATTGCCTATGTGCGATTGCCACGTGTACAGATTACTTTTGCTATTACTATATCCTTCAATTATACCGCTGTCTTAGTATTAGGTAGCTTAAGAGCTATAGATTAGGAGCAAGTGCACGAGCAGTGTAGACGCGTGCAATATATTTATCTTTATGTTACATCAAATTAATTTTGTCTTATTCTAAATATTGAAATTGCATTGCGGATAATGTGTCAAATATGAAGTTGTGAATTCCTTTTTTGAAAAGGCTGAAGCTTGCACGTTTGTTTGTCAATTTGAGCGACCAAGGGACAGAGCTGTATTCTCTTGTTGTCTATCTGATTGAAGGAAAGGGTAACTTATATTGATCGAGGTTTTACAATGGGGCGGCCGGGGAAAGTATAAATTCCAGACCATCCGATTAGTAGCACTTTGCCTATTACGTTAGCAATAGTAGTAGTCTTGAAAAAAACAGATTAGAAGATTCGGAAACGCAATCCACATATTAATGAATATGAAGAAATAATCTTTGATGTATGTTGCATCTTTCAACCAGAGCTTAATGGTTTCTTCTGGAAATGTTGGGATAGATCTCAGAGTAAAAAATATGTAAATTTTAGTAATGCAAACAATCCTTTTTTTAGTATAAATTTCGCTCACTTTTGCCTATACAAGAAAGATTGAGATTGCTTATCTTCTACTTGTTATATTGTTGATCCCAGTTGAGCTAATACGATCTTATATAGAAGTTAACTTAAACAAATACTTAAGCTTAAATGCGGAATATAAAAGCTTAACTTAAGAAGATTAAGAATTCTCTTTCAACACTTCAATATTTATTAATACGAGCACTCAATAATGCTAGGGTTTTACAACCTTGAAGTGAATAATAATACGTCCATACTCTAACCCTAGGATCCTCCTTTTATAGGCCAAGGAGTCCTACTAGGTTTACAATACCTTTCTCTACAAGATAAGAATAATCTAAATAGATAAACTATACAAAGAATCTATTCCATAATTATCCTATCGTATACAATGTTAATCTATTCAGCAGTAGTTTCACCAAGCAGCAGATAGTCTTCAGCAGCAGAGTCATTAACACTAGCAGCAGTTTCATTGTAGCAGCAGTATTACTCAGCAGCAGAGTTACTTAGCAGCAGTGTCACTTGGTCAAAACCCAACAATCCTCCCCTAAACTTAATATTTATTTCTAAATTTTCAAGTTTCTTCAAAGCTCAATTAATCACTTGGAGGATGCTTCCAAACACTTCATCTCTTGAAAATTCAGTTGATCAAATATCTTCTTATACTTTGACAGCAAATTGAATGCTTGATCATCAGAATCATAATCTTTCTGCAGCTTAAGTGTTTTGTCACCATTAACCATCTGATTGACAATATTCCAGTATCTTACCACTGGATAATCTACTTCAGCTAGCATATACAAAGTAGTTGGTCCAAGTTCTAGTACATGAACTCCAGAATCTTGAAAGAGTCTCCATTTTCTTACTTTGTATTCTACTATCTCTGTCCATTCAGAATCATCCATTGAAGGATTAAACATAAGTTTAAGAGCTCTCCACATAACATTATCAGAAGCAGTTAAGATATGATCAATTTGATCTACCTCATACTTTTTACCATCAAATTTCTTAGCTCCAAACTTTGCCTTGTATAACTTCCACAAGTCTTCAACATCCTCTCTATCAAAGTAATGTAACATCTGTTGAAATCTAAGAAATCTGTGAGACTTACCATCAGATCTCTGAACATCATGAAATACTCCAATGTTAGCATCATAACCTGTAGTTACTTTGATGATAGGATATTTAACTCCTAATGGTTTGGCATCAACCACTTCAGGATCTTCCATCTTGCCAACCACAGTATAACTCTTCAATTGTTCTTTTTGATGCTCAGAAGGAATGTGATCAAGACCATATTTAAACTCATCTCCTTCAGGCATAGAACTACTTCCTTCTCCAATCTTTCTCTTCTTCTTTGCAACTGACTTATGAATAACACCTTTTCTTTTATCACCCTGCACAGAAGAAGTAATCTTTGCTGCATCACTTTCAATCTTTTCAACAACATTAGCTTCTTGTATCTGCTCTGCTTCAACAATCTTTTCAGGCACCAACTTCTTGTTCATCTGAGCAATATGTTCCAAGTCCTCAGCACATCCCATAGTATAAAAAGTATCTGTTCTTTTCTTTGTTTGTTGATACAAATCAAAAACTTCTTTGTCAGAATAAGCTTTCAACTGCACCAATGTCCATCCACCCATATTCTTTAGATACCTTTCATATTCTTTCCTTTGCTGTTTAACTGTTGGACCTTTGAATACTTTAACTTTTCTTCTAGCAGCAGCATTCTCTTTTCTCTTATTAGAAGCAAAATTACTATACCAAGATTGCACATTAAAATTTGGAACTTCATTTTCTTCAATCTTGATTAGCTTGTTTAATTCAATATCAGCAGCAATTCTAATCTTTTCATCATCCCATTCATCATACATTCTTAAACCTTCAGCTTCTTTCTCAGCCAGCTGCTGATCTTCCAAATTATACACCTCTTGTGCTTTTATAGCAGCAGCTTCATCATGTTCAACTTGTAATGGCTTAGGCCAAGAATCAAAAGGTACATCAGTAAAATCAACCCCTTTATATATCCATCTATGAACATCAACTTGCTTGCCTTTACCCTTATCAGTAGAAGATGATGTGATTGTCTTCTTTTGAGTAGCAGCAGGTTCTCTTATTGTTATTCCTTTTTGAGGTTTTCTTGTTGCTGAAGTTATGGTAGTTGTTGTGATAGGTTGTGATAATGATGGAGTTGGTAATGGTGATGTATGGGTATCAGCAGTAATCTTCTTACTTAGCAAGACCATTGCCTCTGCAGCAACATTAACCATAGAACCAGCAGCAGAGTCTTGAACTTCAGCAGCACTTACTATTCCACTAGCAGCAGAACCATCAACATTCTTAGCAGCAGTAGAGTCAGCAATAGCAGGATTTTCCACTGAAGTCTTTAACACATTTTCCATCTTTTCTTGTGCAGCCACCACCTTTTCCATAACAACTTCATTCCCAGACTTATCAGCAACCACAAAATCTTCATCATTCTGAGGACTATCCACATCCATATCTTCAATCACTGGAATCTCCCCTGAAACTAATCCAGCATCCATATTTTGAACATTATCAACTTTTCCAAGATTTACCTCCCCTGAATCCATGACAATCTCTTTCCTCCCCTGTTTGGAAGCATCCTCTTCCAAATGAGTAGATGGTTCAGAAGAACTTACAATCTGAGTAGTCCCCACTTTCTTCAATCTTTTCAATGAGGTTGAAGATCTTGATTTCTTGAAGCTCTTAATCTGTTTTCGCATTTTGGTGATGACCTTGGCTTGACCAGCAACAACATCAGATAGAGTAAGAACCTTATCTTCCAAAGACTCACATCTCAACCCCAAAGCAGTACAAGTATCCGTCAATTCTTTAATAAGTTGCATTGTAGTCTCATCACTTCGACCTGTATTACCTGGTCCGAGAGGTGAATCACTGACATTGTCATCATGTACAAGTGGATCCGTCAATTCATGAGTCACTGGCCTGTCCTCATCACTTCGACCTGTGTGACCTGGTCCGAGAGGTGAATCGTGGGACAAAAACTCAGTATCAAACCTAGTTTGATCAGCTGAGCCCCCTATGTTTTCCATTTGGCTAGGGTTACCATCCTGAGAAGCAGACTCATAAGAATCCTTTTCTCTAGATGTTGCCTTGGTTTGGGTCTTAATGATGTTATCACTGTCCTGCTCTGCTGCTAAGCTAGAAGCAGTAGTGACAGCCCTTGCCAACATGTCCTCTTCATCACCTAGGACAGCCTCATCTGGTACAGCCATACTAACACTATCCTGAGGTAGATTAGTGTCCTTTTTGGTTTTCCTACGTGTATATTGTTTTGTAGGTTGTGTAACAGATGTAGTAACATTGGGTGTGTGATGGGAATCAGTGGGATTTCCTGATCCTTCACCCTGGTTGTTGTGCACAATTTGTTCCATAAAAGAAGTAAGATTTGTATGTGCACCAGAAAAACCTTTTCCATGTTTATTCAAAAAGGTAAAAGTCCTTGAGGCCAATTTAGGAGCCTCATATTCAGCATGATGGGCTCTAGTTTTAGAAATTTGTTTTTCAATAAAGATTTGAAGAAATCTTGGATATAACAAATAAGCACCATCTTCAACACCTTTAAGAAACCCAGCCAAAATCATTTTTGAAAAATTAAATGGTTGACCTTTGCACAGACATATCATTGCAGAAGCAATGGTAGTACTGAACTCATGCCACCCAGATGTTTTAGGACTCAAACAATGAAGGAATAGATGTATCAAAAATTTGTATTGAGGACAGAGGAGAGCTTTTTGAAATTTTAAATTAGTATGTTTCCCCTCATACCCCAATTCCTTCAAACCAGCAAAAATAGCATCATTGGCAAGGCAAGTGGTCTCTGTTTCATCATCTAAGAGAAGATATTCCCTTATTGATGATTCAGTTACACGAACCTTTTGCCCATCAACAAAAGCACTGACATGTTTTTCCCCATTCATAGTTTTGAGTTTGGCAGTAGACCAAAACTGTTTGATGTAGGAAACATATATAGTAGGGTTCACAGTGAGTGCATACCTAAGAGAAGTAGCATTCAAAAACTTTACCATGTCTGTGAATCCTTCAGGAATTAACTCTTCATTCAAAACAACCACACTGTTGTGTTGCTCAACCCAGGTACGTGAGATCTCCATGAATTAGGTTTTGGTGAATTGGAGATTTGTGAGTATTGGAATGATTGGGAGTAAGGGTTTGTGATAACTTCAATTTAGAACATATGAAAACCAATAATGAAGGTCAATTAGGTTTTTAAACTGATGAGTAAAAGTTACACATAACACCCTCTTACTTACAATCGTAGCAGCAGAACCGTATCATTCACAACTAGCAGCAGAGTGATAGAACTAGCAGCAGAGTGAACTTGAGTCAGCAGCAGAGTTGACTATTGAACTTGGTCAACAAAATCATAACAATTAATGCTCATATTACTCCGTAATCCCTATAAAATCGGCAAGATCTTTTCCCCAAATTACGCAATCAAACCCTAATCACTTTCAAAAACGCCTCACACACAATCAATACTATCCATCTTTACAATCAAATCATCACACAATGAAATCAACACCAGAAATAATCAATATCTCTTCTGATTCATCATCAGAAGATGATTCTCCAATGGAACCCTTTGTTCCACCCTTTCGTCCTCCAAGATTTGGTTGTAGAACCAAAGAACAAGCACGCAAGAGGAAGCATGATCTTCCAGTGTTTAAAGATCTCCTCAACCTCAATCAGACTCCAAGTACCTCAAGGGGAAAACAGCCAATGTCCCCTGAGGTTCCAGCATCATCAGAATCATCAGACGACCAATGGTGGACGTTTGTGCAACCACCTCCTCCAGTGCATCATCATCAATCTCCCTTCATCTTCACATCCTCAGATGAAGAGGAAGAAGAACCACCAACCAATCCACCAGCCACTCCTGAGAGGCCACAGTCTTCAAGGCCAAGGCCACAATCTTTGAGAGCAAGGCCACAACCATCACCTGGTCTTTCTCTTGGACCATCAAGACAAAACCCTCCTCTCCCAAAAGATAGAGATGTGGTGCTCGGGCTTCCATGCCCTAGGAAGATGTAGGTGTTAGGTTAGGATGTCTGTTTTGTGTTTTGTCTTATGATGTATGATCTTTGTACTTCTCTGGAATGAATAAATGATATGAACTTTTCTTGTATCAATACTTGCAAAGCACCATTCATATACCTGCAAAATGTTAGACCAAACACCACAAAGCAAACAACCAACATATGTACTAGCAGTAGAGTTAGAAAATCAATGAGCAGCATAGTACATTATGTCTCAAACATATACATATTAACAAGCAGCAGAATAACAAGCAGCACATGCATTACAAACTTTAACAAAAACAAAGAGATAAGTTTTTCAAAGATTAATCATACCAATGTTTGCAATTAAAAATTGAAACCTCCCCACATCAAAATGTTTAGTGAGAAGATCAGCAACATTGTTATCAGTATGAATTTTAACAATTTGAACCAACTTCTTTTCATAGCAATCCCTTATAAAATGATGCCTTATCTCAATATGTTTTGTTTTAGAATGAAACACTGGATTTTTAATTATGCACAGTGTGCTGTTGTTATCAATATGGATTTTAGTATTCATGAAATTGTACCCATAATCCAATAATTGATTCTGCATCCATAAGACCTGTCCACAGCAACTTGAAGCAGCCACATACTCAGCTTCTGTTGTTGAATTAGCCACCACTGTTTGCTTCTTGCATTGCCATGACACCAACCTGCTTCCAAGAAATTGACAACCCCCTGTTGTAGACTTTCTATCCAAAGAAGCTCCAGCATAATCACTATCTGAGTAGGATACCAAATCAAATGGTGAATCCTTAGGATACCAAAGGCCCAATTTTGGTTGATACCTCAGATATCTAAAAATTCTTTTCACTGCATTGAGATGTGATTCCTTGGGACACACTTGAAATCTTGCACAGGCACACACTGCAAACATAATATCAGGCCTTGATGCAGTAAGATACATCAATGATCCAATCATAGACCTGTACAAGTGTATATCCACTTCCTTTCCATGTTCATCCTTCAGCAATGGTTTATCCTTTTCCATGGTAGTCTTGGCAGGCTTAGCATCTTCAAATCCAAACTTCTTCAAAATATCATTGACATACTTATCTTGACTAATAAAGATGCCATTTTCTTTCTGTGTAACTTGCAGACCTAAGAAGAAGTTGAGTTCTCCCATGGAACTCATAGCAAACTTATCCTTCATAAGTTTCTCAAAACTAACACACATAGCTTTGTTTGTAGACCCAAAGATGATGTCATCAACATAAATTTGAACCAGCAAAATATCATCTTTTTGTCTTTTGAGAAACAAAGTTTTATCAATCTTGCCCCTACTGAATCCAGACTCTAACAAGTAGGTTGACAAGGTGTCATACCAGGCTCTAGGAGCTTGATGTAGACCATACATTGCTTTATTGACCTTGTAGACTTTGTCAGGATGATCAGGGTCTTCAAAGCCTGGTGGTTGAGCCACATAGACTTCCTCAGTAATGGTCCCATACAGAAAAGCACTCTTCACATCCATTTGATACACTACAAAGTCTTTGTATGAAGCATAAGCCAAAAACAATCTAATAGCCTCTATTCTTGCCACTGGTGCAAATACTTCATCATAATCAAGCCCTTCTTGTTGTGTGTATCCCTGTGCTACTAACCTGGCCTTATTTCTTATGACAATCCCTCTCTCATCTCTTTTGCATCTGAAAACCCATTTTGTGCCAATCACTCTTTTACCATTTGGCAGTTCAACCAAAGTCCATACTTCTTGCAGCTTGAATTGTAAAAGCTCATCTTGCATTGCTTCTACCCAACTTGCTTCTTGTAAGGCTTTGTAAGTATTTTTGGGTTCAATTTGAGAAAGAAAACATGCAAACAGGCAATTTTGAAGATCTTTATGACTATTTCTTTGATGCAGAGATCTGGCAAAGAAACTTTGATGTTGAGGATCTTTCAGGGCTTTAGTCATCTGCCTAGTTTGAATGGATGAGTGTGGATCACTTAAGATTTGATCTTTTGGATGATCCTTGTGTATTCTTGTGGTAGGTGTAGGACTAACAGGAATATTGAGTTCTAAATTAGTATAATCAGCATCAGCTCCAAATAACTTACCATCAAGTGCATCATTATCAGTATCATAATAGATATTCTCAAGATCAGGCATGTTTGGATCATCTGGATAGATAGTATCATCAATGGATCTACCCTGAGTGTCCAAATGAGGAGACAAAGAAGTAGCAGTAGAGTTAGTAGGCTTAGAAGCAGAATGTGGTGGAGCAGTAGTTGTAACTTTTGGCCTAGCAGTAGAGTCTTCTGAGTCAGCAGTAGAGTCTTCTGGCTGTTTAGGAGAGACATCAACAACTACTTTGAGAGGCTCATTACTATCTTTTTCTGCTTCAATTGGTATTTCAATACCTTCTTCAGTTTCCTTAGGTTTATCATGAGAAACAACATCATCTTTAGGGCTGTGTTCTTTCTGAAAGGGTACAAAGGTTGGACCAATCTTCAATTTCTCAATCACAACAAACTCTTCCTGTGGTTTATCAACATTGGCAATGACAGGAACATAGTTCATTGTTTTGGCAAGTATATCAACATCAAACAGCCATTCTGGTCCTTTCCCTGCAGAATTGTATGTGTTTTCACTAAACTTGATATGCAGATTCTCCTCCACATGTTTGGTTCTCTTATTATAAACCCTGAAGGCTTTACTATTTACAGAGTAACCAACCAAATTACCTTCATCAGCTTTTTCATCAAACTTGCCTAGCTGATCCTTTGTATTTAAAATGGTAACAGGACATCCAAATGGTTTGAGAAAATCAATCATTGGCTTCTTTCCATGAAATAGCTCATATGGAGTCTTGTTATGAGGCTTGACTACCTTACTTCTGTTTTGCACAAAACATGCAGTGTTTACAGCTTCAGCCCAAAAAGGTACAGGTAGTTTTGAATCAGATAGCATAGTTCTTGCAGCCTCAATAAGTGTCCTGTTTCTTCTTTCTGCAACACCATTTTGTTGTGGAGTTCTTGCTACACTGTACTGTCTAAGTATTCCTTTTCCCACACAAAATTGATTCATCTCACTGTTCTTGAACTCAGTACCATTGTCACATCTGATAATCTTTACCTTGTGATTGTGCAGGTTTTCAACTCTTGTAATGAAAGCTTTGAGTACTCCTGGAGTTTCATCTTTGGTGGCAAGAAAGAATACCCATGTAAACCTGCTAAAGTCATCAGTGACAACCAAACAGTATGACTTCTTGTTCAGACTTTTTACAAATACAGGCCCAAATAAATCCATGTGTAGCAAGTGTAGTGGCACAATATTTGTGTTTACAATTTTGGACTTGAAAGAAACTCTGTGTTGTTTACCCTTTTGACATGCAACACAAGTTTCACAATTCTCAAAAATCTTTGTAGGCATACCCCTCACAAGATTTCCTTTCACCAATTTGTTCATAGTCTTGTAGTTCAGATGTCCCAATCTTCTATGCCATAATTTGGACTCATCAATAGTTGCCTTTGCAATTAGACAAGTCAAAGCCCTCTTAGGAATAATATTCTTAATATGGTCACTGTATATATTTTCCTTTCTAGGGACCTTCAGTAACACAGATTTGTCATCTGGTAATTGAAAATCAGGAGAAAGAATCATACACTCAGTGTCTGTAAAAAGAACAAAATTCTTTTTGTCACACATTTGTGAGACACTAAAAAGGTTAAACTTAAGTCCTTTCACAAGAAACACCCTCTCAAAGTCCAAATTACCAGTCCTTAGAGTTCCAATACCAACAATCTTTCCACCTCTTGGATCATTCCCAAAAGCTACATAACCACCATCAAAAACCTCAAGATCTTCAAGTTGGGATTCATCCCCAGTCATGTGTCCAGAGCATCCACTGTCAACAATAACCATATCCTTAAGCTCATCCAGTAGATTGACCTGCACATGAAAAATAGAGAAATCAGTTTCTCTTGATGACCCAAGCCATTACTGACTTGGATCTGCCCTGTGCATCAGTATAATCAAATTTCTTTAAATCACTTGATGCACTGCTATTCTTGGAAACAGTATTTGTAACATTTGTTTTTGGTTTCCAAGTCCAGCAAGCTGAGGCCTTAACAGCATAAAAGTGATTACCAACAACTGTATTTGGAAGATGTTTTGGCTCAGAAGTAGAAAGTTTTGTACTAGCAGCAGGTTGCTTGCTAGCAGTAGAGTACTTACTAGCAGCAGAATGCTTGCTAGCAGTAGAGCCATTAGAAGAACTAGTTGTTGATTTGAAAACACCTTTTGGTTTGGCAGCATAAATTGATCTAGTAGCACCAGATCTCAACAAAACAGCTCTAGGAATCATGTTTCTATTAGGATGAGGGTGAGTTTGTTTTGTAACATATTTGTGATTCACCCTTGTGTATTGATTCCAAACAGGTTTTTGGTTCTGAGGGCATCTACCAATTAAGTGATCAAAACTACCACACTTATAACAAGCCTTCTTTTGTAATTCAAACTGGTCACCTAATCTCTGTGAAACTAGGTTGTTGAAATTTCTTTGGTTCCCTCTAGGCTTATTATCAAGACATCTCAATTGTTCTCTAGACACCTCATTGTATTCAACCATTCTCCTAGCAAGTTTATTCCCTAACACAGGCTTGACAAACTTAATCTGTTCTACCTTAGGTTTAACCTGAATAGGAATCTCTTCCTTTTTAACTGTTTGTTTTGGTTGAACCTGTTCTTCTTCACTTTCACTATCAGAACACCATTCTTCAATGATTGGAGCCTCAGGAAACTTTCTAGACTCAACCTTAGGTTTTTCTATAGTACTTATGCTACTTTCACCTACAGGTTTTTCAATTTCTAGCTCACTAATGAAAGATAGCTCTTTGCCTGGTGGAGCAAAAGCACTTTTGGCTGGAGGAGCCACTTCATTATATCCAATTCCACTGCCTTTTCTCATCAAGGTGCTCTCTATAGACTTATTAACCATATCAGAAGCAAATTGTTGTTTTTGTACTCTTACTACATGTTTTTCTTTTTCAGCAAGAGCTTCCTCTTTTTCTTTTTCTGCTTCTACCAACTTATTTTTAAGAACTTCTACTTCACTGTTTTTCTTAAAAATTTCTATATCTCTTAGATTAAGTTGATCTACATATTCTTTTTCACACTCTTTGAGATATTCTAACCTCCTCTCAACATTTTGAATACCTACTTTGTAACCTAAATTATCAAGTTTTAGGTGTTCAACTTCTCTATTTAAACTCTCATTCCTAGCCTTAAGAATTTCAATAGTGTCAGAACAAGATTTAAAAGAACAACCAGATGATTCAGAGTCATTAGATACCTCAGAGTCAGAGCCTGATGATGAACCATATGCCATAAGTGCAAAGTTATGCACTTTGGGTTGAACAGCAGCAACCAAAGAGAAATTTGGTTCTTCTTCAGCCATATCACTCCAGTCATATTCTCCCAGCCCATCACAAGCTACCATTGCAGACTTTGATTCTTCAGTCTTCTTTGGAACTTCAGCATTCTTCTTTGGAGATCTACACTCTCTAGCAAAGTGTCCCTTCCTGTTGCAATTGTAGCATTCAATCTTAGACTTGTCAAACCCTGGACTCTCCTTAGCCTTGTATTTGACTTCTCTTCCAGTCTTTTTCCAGAACTTTCTTGCTCTTAAAGTCAACATTGCCATTTGCCATTTGAGATCAATTTCTTCAAGATCATCTGGATCAATATGATCCAAATCTTGATTTATGACATGTGATCTTATGGTTGTAGTAAGCTCAGCCAAGAATGCACATAAAGCAACATCACTGGTAGAAATTTTGTCATTTGAACTAGCAGCAGATCCAGATCCATCAGCAGTAGATACTCCATAAGCAGCAGAGTGAGTATCTTGTGTCTCTTTTGATTTTGAAGACACAAAAGCAAGGTTTTGTGTACTAGAAGATGAAGTAGAAGAAGTAGCTAATTCAGACTCATACACCCTTAAATTGTTGTAGAGGCTCTCCAACTTCATTGATTCAAAGTCAGGCTTATTTCTCCACACCACTGTATGCATGCTCCATTCAGGTGCAAGACTTCTTAGAAACTTGAGATTCACATCTTCCTGTGGAACAACATACCCAACAAGCTTTAGATGACTAACAAGTTGATTTAGCCTGTTGTATGTGCCAATTATCTTTTCTCCAGGTTCAGAAGTAAAGTTTTCAAACTGATGCTTCAACATATTCTTTCTGGACTTCTTAGTAGCATCATTCCCTCCAAACCTGAATTCTACTGCATCCATTAATGCTTTTCCTGTTTCACAATCATCAAAGTCCATTTGAAATTCATTAGGTATTCCCATTAATAGAATACTATGAGCCTTGATTTCCAGCTTCCTAGTTGCATTAGCTTCAGCAGACTTGATTGGTATCTCCTTACCATCAGCACTCTTCTCTGGTTCAGAATCACCATTAACAATCACATTCCACATGTTGAAGTCGATCATGCGAATGTATTGTCTGATCCTCCTCTTCCATAGCTCATACTCAGAAGGATTGAGCATGGGAACCCTTGAAGCAGTCACCATATGAGTTTCATCACCCATCTTATGCAAACGATTTGGAACAGCAAACTTTAAAGAAACAAAATCTTCTTGATTATTACTTCTAGATCACAAGCTCTGATACCACTTGTTGATCCCAGTTGAGCTAATACGATCTTATATAGAAGTTA
Organism: Artemisia argyi; assembly: GCA_030686995.1. Taxonomy (NCBI): domain Eukaryota; kingdom Viridiplantae; phylum Streptophyta; class Magnoliopsida; order Asterales; family Asteraceae; genus Artemisia; species Artemisia argyi. The sequence goes on from CM060702.1 coordinate 1,216,679, forward strand.
ACTTAAACAAATACTTAAGCTTAAATGCGGAATATAAAAGCTTAACTTAAGAAGATTAAGAATTCTCTTTCAACACTTCAATATTTATTAATACGAGCACTCAATAATGCTAGGGTTTTACAACCTTGAAGTGAATAATAATACGTCCATACTCTAACCCTAGGATCCTCCTTTTATAGGCCAAGGAGTCCTACTAGGTTTACAATACCTTTCTCTACAAGATAAGAATAATCTAAATAGATAAACTATACAAAGAATCTATTCCATAATTATCCTATCGTATACAATGTTAATCTATTCAGCAGTAGTTTCACCAAGCAGCAGATAGTCTTCAGCAGCAGAGTCATTAACACTAGCAGCAGTTTCATTGTAGCAGCAGTATTACTCAGCAGCAGAGTTACTTAGCAGCAGTGTCACTTTGGTCAAAACCCAACATATATTCTGATTGACCTATCGGTAAATCCGTGCATCCAGGGCCTCCAGGCTCCTAATGGCTCACAGACCTCAAAGTGGCAATCTTGTTTTCTGTTTATGCCTGATAATTTTGATCTTTTCACTTTTATTTTGTCACCGAATATAGCGTGTAACTTGTTACATGTTGGATTTTCTATGACTTACCATTTTGTAAAGGAATTTATCCATATTGCTTAGCAAAATGGTGGCAATCAGACCAGCTATCTTGTACGGGTCAGAATGTTGGCCTATCACAAAAGCTCAAGCTAACAGAGTGGAAGTGGCAGAACTGAGGATGCTAAGGTGGATTTGTGGTAAGACGATGCTTGACATGATCCCGAACAGAGTTTTCAGAGCGGAACTTGAAGTTGAAACTATAATCTCGAAGATGCGAGAAGGAAGGTTGAGGTGGTTCGGTCATGTCAGGAGGAGGCCACAAACAGCACCGGTTAGGAGAGTCGAAGCGCTGATGGTCGACGGTTTGAGGAGGAGGGGAAGACCTAAGCTCAGGTGGGAGGATCGACTTAGGCTAGACATGAAGGAGCTTCTCTTGTCCGAGGACATGATCTCAGATAGGAATGTGTGGAGAGCTAGGATTAGGACTTGCGGGTAGTGTCGGAAGGGTAGTAGGTGCTTGCCTTTGCGTCTGGGTCTTTTCTCTTCCCTTTGTTGCCCTGCCCCTTTGCCTTTTAGGTCTAGTTTGCCCTTTGCACTTTAGGTTTAGTGGCCCCTTTGCTCTTCCCTTTTAGGTTTGTGGTAGGCTAGTGGTGTCCCTTTGCTTTGCCTTTGCTTTTGCCCCCTGCGTTGCCTTGCTTTGTTTTTGTGTTGCTCTTCTTGCCTTTTACTTGCTTGCTTGTGCGTCCTTGCTTTGATGTGTTTGTTTTTGGCTTTTCTTTTGCTTTCTATCTTTTGCCCTACTTGCTTTGTTTGCTTGTTTTGATTGTCTTGCCCCTTGTTTGTTGTTTGTTGTTTTGGTGCATGTTTGTTTGCATGTTTTATATGTTTGTCTTTTGTACTAGGCCCCTTTCTGGTTGGTTGCTTGCTTCTATTTGCTTTTACTTGTTGCTCTTTTGCTACTTGATTCTTTTTGTTTCTCTATCACTCGCACTGGTGCACGTGCCGGAGGTCTCCCTGGAAGCAGTCTCTCTACTCCCAGGTTTTGCCTGGGGTAGGGGTAGGACCTGTCTACATTTCTACCTCCCCCATACCTCGCCTTCGCGGGATTGGGTATGTTGTTGTTGTTGTTGCTTAGCAAAATGGTGTTACATAAGCTCAAATCCAGGAAGAAATTTGTCCATGTTTTCATCCATCGCTGCGTGTTTGTCTAGACACTAAGATGTTGTTCTATGTTTGACTGCAGTCGGTTTGGCACTTGGCCAGTTGCAATGGTTGCACAAAGCAAAAACAAGGCCACTTTGGAAGGTCCGGTTTGCAATGGAAGTCAAGTGATTGGGTGGCACACAAATGAGAAGAGTAAAAGGCTCAGAAGATTTCATGTTGACATGTCAGGATTCGCATTCAATAGCACCATCTTGTGGGATCCAAAAAGATGGGAAAAACGCAGCTCAGCTTTGATTCGTCAAATGGACACCGTCAAAGAGGGATTCCAGGTATGCATCATATTATATAAATTAATTAAGGGAATTGTCATTTACTTAAAGTTTGGGATTAAATTTTTACTGTTTGTTTACTCGTACCGTTACATTTCAGGAGACTACCTTTATAGAACAGTTGGTGGAAGATGAAAGTCAAATGGAAGCGACTCCTTCCGGATGTTCTAAAATCATGAACTGGCATCTTCATTTGGAAGCACATGGACTTGCTTATCCAAGAGGCTGGTTACTTCAGAAGAACCTCGATGCTGTTCTTCCTATCGAGTAAAAGGCAATGCTTGTGACCTTCAAAACAAGAGCCAGAAAGAGGTATGGTTCTAGCTGCATTTTATTGTTGGCAAAATAGATAAAAATCACATTCAGCATTCAGATTTTTCATTACATATGCAAAGAAAAAGATCTATCAATGGCATACTTATATATTCATGATTTCTGAAACAATGATGCTTGTATGAGAACTTGTGAAACCGATAGGTTGAAAAAAGTAATTAACTAAATTCAAGAACAAATTATAAATTATACGTTTTTTGACAATGAAAAAGCCTAAAAGATAACATCTGAATGAATAATATTTTTAAATCTGTTTTCATTTCATAAAAATAAATAGAAAACAATGAATGCTAGACATTAAGGGTGTGAATAGTTTTGATAAGACGAGGCTCTTTTCTGGGAAGTTTTTCAATGGAAACTGAAAATTTTAAAATGTGTTCAAAGTGACCAACTGATTACCAAGATTTAGAAAACTATAATTTCTAGTTTTCTGGACTTTTCTCTTGCACATCCCACTTTTTTTTTAAAAAGAAAATGCAACATTATCTAAATATGCTTTCCAAATTTTAAACACATTTCTAAAAACTAAAACGTCCTCACACCTAAATTTTTTTAAAAAAGAAAATTTCTCACACCTAAATGCACCAAGCCTTTTTTTATTTTCAAGTTTTTAATTGCTGGGATTGTCTTATTATTTCATGTAAGTTATACTCTCTTATGTACTATAAAGTATAAACCTTCCAAAACATCTAAAATACCAATACTTATAGTTGCAAGGGATGTTTTAAATTTACCCAACTACCCGCTCAGATTCTAGACTTTTATGGTGCATGTGAACTTCTGAAGTTTTTAACATATTTAGTAAAGTAATTGCTATTTTAGAGTGAGGGGATTGCCTAGAATTGCAACTAAAAAACTTAAATATGCCCAAGTGGGATATGGCCGGTACTTTGCTCACTCGTCGAAAGGAGTGGAAGCTCAATATATCAGTTTGATATCTAGTTATTCACCCTCCCGGGTTTACAACAGGAAAACCTCATTCGTTTTCTTTTTGAAGAAATGTGAACATTAAAGACATAACATGCTCATAAGTTGTGTTGCTTTTTGTGCAGTGATAATATGTCAATATTCAGGCGGCACATTGGTTTTTTGACACTCCCATCAGTTTTCCACAAAAGCTATTAGGCCAAAAGCAGCTCTGCGTTTTTTTAGAAACAGTGGGAAAGGAGGTGAAAGAAGGAATGATTTTCTTTCTCTCAAGTCAAAAGATGATATTGCCTTTTAGTTGTGTTATGTGTATTATTATGCTTATATTCTTTTACTACACGGTTGGTTCGGCCAGAGGTGCCATTGCCTTCTGATATTTTGGTAAAATTCTTTTTTAAACATGTGAATGTGATAGAGTTGCCTTGTTTTTGTACACCAGAAGGGTAGACTTCAAAGTCTTGTTAATTGAAAGAATAGATTGTGCCTTTTTCCAATTTTTGCATACTTTTTTGGACTGAATTTTATTTGTAGAGTTCAAATTTTCAGTTTGGTCTCTGGCTGTGGGGTATGGACATTTCTTCAGTAGGTTGAGTTCTTGACATATTTTTCATCAACAGCTGTCTAAAGGTCATTCATGCTCATGTAATTTAGTTTGCAAAACATGGCATAGGTTGTTATAAGCGCACACAAACGCTGGTGCATTATCTCCTCTGCGTTGGCTTTGTTTCAACTATTGACTTAAGCAGTTAAGTGAGACCAGGAAGTAAAACTAAAAGAAGCAACAAGATCCTATGACAACAATAGTAATTTAAGGAAAGTAGATGAGAAAGGGACATACATGATGCTAAACCTTTTTTTAGATGTCTCTTTTGCTGTGTTTTAAGTTGTTCAAAATATTAACCTCCTTTGAACTTTGTTCATTTTATTTTCTGCATTTAATGTAATGTGGCCAAAGCAGTTTTGGCGAGAATTGAAGAAGAATTATTAATTATGTATCCAAGACAGTTGCAGAAAAAAAAAGTTAGCCTGTAATATAATTTTATTGTGCCCAATTAATCTGCAATCCAGTTTACTTTTTCTGCCTAGTGACTGAGCAAGTGTACATCTTCTCAACTCACAAATATGTTTCTGCGCTAAAATTTGATGTTGAACTTTACAGAAAGTGCAATCAGTCACTATGTCATGAAAGAAATATTTAAGACGTCTTAAGTTTTGATGTTTGATCCTTGCGTTTTGACCATAAGCATAATACTATTTAGTATACATAAAAGGCGGCAAAGGTTCAAAAAGTCAAACACATGTTAATAATATTATTTACTATTTAGTATACATAAAAGGCGGCAATCTTAAGTGATTTGAGAGAGAACAGAAGTGATGGGAAAAATGATTATGATTTCATTATTCATCAATGTAACAATACAAAACTATTTATAGTGAAATGGGTCAAGACAGTTAAACTAACCCATACATACTACAACTATTTTAACTACACTACATTACATCAATTGTACACATACTAACTACTAAACTACTATATACAATCTGCACATCACATCACATCACATTCCACATGAACCCTTTAATGTAGCAGTAGCTTTGTAGGCTTGTTCACTTGAGCATTGTAGACTTGTTTGTTGAGACTGTTAACTTTATGTCTTGAACTTGGGTTAGCTCCTTTACTGATGTTGTTGACTTTGTAGCTTGAGTTGACTCCTTTACCCCCCCAAGTTGGCAGCGTGAATGGATCACAAGTGCCAAACTTGGATAAACATGCATAATGGAGAGCTTTTGGGAGACCTTTAGTTAAGATATCAGCTGCTTGTTATCTTGTAGGAATGTAGCATGGTAAAACTTCATTGTTTCTGATCTTATCTCTCACAAAATGGCAGTCCAATTCAATATGCTTGGTTCTAGCATGTTGAATAGGATTTGAAACCATTGCTATGGCGGATTGATTATCACAATAAATCTTTGTTGGACCAGAAAGAGACAATTGCAAATCCTTGAAGTGACATTTAAGCCAGGTTAATTCACATGTTCAATCTGCCAATTCTCTATACTCAGCTTCTGTTGAGGATCTGGATACCACTAGCTGCTTCTTAGAACACCAGGAAATTAGACAAGGACCTAGAAACACAGCATAACCAGAAGTAGATCTTCTTGTGATAGGTGATGGTATCTTTGATGCTGAATTGATGATTAAGTTGTTGTTTAATGAAGGTGATGGTATCTTTGTTGTTGCCTGCCAGGATAAGAACATCAACAACAACACTACCAAATGTAGACTGATTATACCACCTCAACTTTTAACAACTTTATCTATCTCTTGCCAATAGCTAAAAATCATACACGCGCCACCTTTCTCCATGTTTCTAGACCAATCTCCCATCAATTCAAAACCCCATAACACAGCACACTTCAACAAACTTTACAACAATGGCTACAACCACAACTAACTCACTTCTAATCTCCAACTCACCCACTCAAAACCAAACACTTTAAACATGCATAAACCCCTTTTCTAAACACCCTCTTACTAGCTTTACTAACAAAAGAGAAAGTAAAAAAATAATAATAAACGGGACCATTTGACGGGAAAACGCGAGCCATGGTGTGGAGCTTACACAGTCCGGTCGCGTTTTGCCAGAAAACGTCAACCTTGGCGCTGGGTACCGAGAGCTCTAAGTATTGCTACTACATATGTGATATAACAAGTGGCACACAGAGTTAAACTAGGTAAAACGTTCCTTTTTTAGGTAGATTGACATGGTCATTTTAGAGTTTGTATAAAGAAAATACAAACATAGAAATAGAAATAATAGTAAATAGAGTTAACTACATTTTTGGTCCTTGTGCTTGTATCAAAATCTCACTTTTGGTCCAATTTTCAAAACACGTGCAATTCCAGTCCAATAATTTGCTTTTTGTTCCACATTTGGTCCAATTTTCTAACGGAGTTAGTTTAGTCGTTAAGTCTAATTGTATAGTGGCAACATTAGTCCTTTAACTTAACGATCATTTGCAACGTTCGTCCTTTATACCAAAGATCGTTTCAATGTTTGCACAGTTAGTACTTTCAGTTAGTTAGTCTTTTAAAAAACAATCGAAAAAAATTCTAAAAAAATGATTATTTTTTTGGAAAAATCTTTTTTCCAATAAAAATAATTTGAAAAAAAAAATTTCTAATAAATTTTTTTCTTAAAAATTCGAAAAAAATCCAAAAACAACAAATTGACGAAAAAAAAAATTTGAAAAAAAAATTCTAAAATAAAATTTTTTTTGACGAAAAATTAATTTGAAAAAAAGAATTCTAAAAAAATAAAAAAAAATAGAAAAAAATGATTTTTGTTTTGGAATCTTTTTTCCAAAAAAAATAATTGGAAAAAAATTTACTAATAAAAAATTTTCTTAAAAAATTCTAAAAAAGTTCTAAAATTTTTTTTTGACAAAAATGTTTTTTTCCAAAAAAAATAATTAAAAAAAAAATTATCTAATAAAATTTTTTCTTAAAAAATTACAAAAAACAAATTGATGAAAAAAAAATTCAAAAAAATATAATTCGAAAAAAAAAATTTCTAATAAAAGTTTTTGTTAAAAAATTCCAAAAAATATTTTTTTTGACGTAAAAATTAATTTGAAAAATGAAAATTTTAGAAATTTTTTTTCTTAAACAAAATCTTTTCGAATTATTTTTTTTGGAAAATTTTTTTCGTCAAAAATAACTTTTTTAGAATTTTTTAAGACAAATTTTTATTAGATTTTTTTTTTCAATTTTTTTTTTGTAAAAAAATAATTTTTGTCAATTTTTTTAAGATTTTTTTTTTAATTTTTTAAGAAAATTTTTTATTAGAATTTTTTGAGAAAAAAATTTATTAGAAATTTTTTTTTTCAAATTATTTTTTTTGGAAAAAAAAATTTTCCGAAAAAAAATCATTTTAAAAAAAATTTTTTTGATTGTTTTTTAAAAGACTAACTAACTGAAATGACTAACGGTGCAAACATTGAAAACGATATTTGGTATAAAGGACGAACGTTGCAAACGATTGTTAAGTTAAAGTACTGATGTTGCCACTTTACAATTAGACTTAACGACTAAAATAACTCCATTAGAAAATTAGACCAAAAGTTAAACAAAACGCAAATTATTGGACTGAAATCGCACGTGTTTTGAAAATTGGTCTAAAAGTAAGATTTTGATACAATAACAAGGACAAAAAATGTAGTTAACTTTAGTAAATAATTGAGAAAAGGGCCGACAATGACTTTGTATATATAGTCTCAAACAAATTGTACACACTTTTATTTAATTTAAAAGAAGATAAGTACAGTACATGATAAATTATAAACCATGATAATGTAGTATTGCTGACACGTGGCCTCCTCTTTCATTTCAAACCAAACCAAACCAACGGATGGAATCAGATCTCCTCAACAATTTCATCATTCCTCCAATTGCTGCGCCGACAACAAACTAAATGAATTACAAACTTGCATTGCTGACATTTTAAAATCAGTTTGTATTTCACTGCATCTCCACACTGGGCGGAGCATGGACCATCGCTCTCAATCCCTTGAACAAACGAGAGAGGATGCGGGTGACGACGACTTTCAAACTTGTGAATACCCCCAAACTTTATATTCACATACTTATAAGCTCCTTTATGAAAGTAGTAATCAAACTCTGTTGATACAGATGTTTCAGATTGAAGTATGTGTGGTGCACAAAAAGTATGGATTGACCAGGCACACTCATGACAGTGGTAGAAACACTTCTCTGGATTTAATCTGTTCTCACAAATTTCACAAAAGTATTCACTTTTATGATTTTCAGCCGGGAGGTAACTTAGTCTCATAGGGTGCTTGTCATACTTATGCCTAATTTCACGAGGCAATAACAAAGCACACCCGACATGTACACGAACATCTTCGCAAGTGTGACAAAGGAATGAACATTGGTAAGAATGAATGTAACCTTTACATATAAGACACGGTCTGCCATACTCTTTTTTGAAAGATATGGAAAGGAGGTGACCTGAATGAGCTTCGTGTGTGATGTTTTGAGGCATGAAACTACAAGTAACATCAATATGATAATCACATTCAACACAACTGTAGACAAACCCATTACACTCTAACTGACAAACATTGCATTTAAACACGGATAAAAACTTATTAGGGGCATTTGAATGGAGAATGAGTGTATGTTCGGGGTGACCTGGGTATTTTTCTACTTGAGTAGGAAGCTGGGTGCACCATTCATGCAGAACAAAGTTACAGTCGTCATTGACACACTTGTAATATGGAACACTTGTGACTGGTCTCACACATGCACTACATAATAGTTGAACCTTCTTCATTGGGTTATGACAAGATAAAACATTTGTTTTTGAGGAACTTGGTGTGCTTGTAGTATCACTGCATTCAGTACGGACCAGAATTAGGGGGTGTGGATGAAAGTTGTGTTTTATGTTCCCCTCATCTGCTCCAAATGTTCCATGTTCAACTAGTTTAGCAAACATGTGTTTTGGTATGCTATAACTTTCATCAGGGAATGGGAGATGGAGGAGATCCTCAGAATCTTCATAATTTTTTATGATCAATCTGTTTCTGCTATCTAGTAAACAAAAATTGTGGTTAAAATGAGAAGCTAAATTGTCGACTATAAAAAGGTATAAAATACATTTGCACATCAAACTGACTTACCGCTTGGTGTCGCACAAGGAATATGTGCATAGTATCTGCATTTTTCACATTTATAAATCCAGGTGTTTGCACTTTTATAAAAACCATTTTTACATACCCTGCACTTAGGATAATATTGATCTTCCTGATCTTTGAATGGGAAGGAATAAGAAAGGATGAGCGGGTGAGGATGAGAGAAAACATCATTTGTAGCATTTTGTATCATGAGATTTTCTGGTAGGAATGCACAGTCACTGTGGATGAAGAGGCCAAAACACGTTGTACATATATAAAATGTACCTTTGTGTTCTTCACCACAAGCGTTACATTCAGACAATTGTGGTTTGAGGGTAGCGGTCAATGGGTGCCGATGGCTAGGGTGATAAATCAGCCGGTCTTCTACGGAGGCTAGAGCGCAATTACCATGAATTATAAATTTACACTCATCACAGTAGTAACAGAGCCCAACAACATCATTTCTTCCACATAAAACACAAAAATACCAATATGGCATGTGAGTTACGTGAAATAAAGTAAGAGTATGAGCAGGGTGAGATGTGTGTTTTAACGTAATGGGAAGCTCGCCGCAGAATTTATGGAGTGAGAAATCACATGAATGGGCACACTCATAGTAATATCTGTGAAACCAACTGATTTCCTCACGACACCGATCACATCGACGACATCGAAAGTTTTGACGTGTAATTAGCTCACCACCGCCATTGTCATCGTCGTCATCATCATCATATACTTCTTCATGTAGTGGATAGTTTGGTTGCAAATCAATGAGAGTGAGTGGATGCTCGTGTTCAAGGATCTCCTCCCACATAATTGTGTGTTTGTTTATTACTCTTTTAGATGGAATGTTGCATTATAGACAAGGATTATCCGTCTTTTATACAGAGACCAAAGAGTATATGTTCTTTACTTATTTGCAAAGATTTGAATATTTGGTGATTTTACTTTCTTTATTAAAGACGTATAATGCTTCACACAAATTCTTTTACCAAGTTAGCAAGCAAACTCTTTTTCTTTAGAATAAAGTAAAGTAAAAATCACAAAGCAAAATTTAATATGCTAAACCTTGCCAATGAGAAAAGAATATACACTCTAAAGCATGATAGATAGATAGATTAAAAAAAATGTAAATGTGGAAGAAAAATGGAAAAAGTACATGAAGATGAAGATGAAGATGAGAGAACAAAGAGAGAAATGCTATTTTTAAATTATCTCTAAATTTGTGTTTTGTCTTTTGGCCAATGTTTTGAAAATCGGGTTCAAAATCGACCCGTTCAAGTCACCGGGCAACGGATCAACCGGTTGGACCGCCGGGTCAACCCGGTTTTGAATTTATTATTTTTTTATTTTTTTGACCGGGTCAACCGGTTCGCCCACCGGGTCAACCGGTTCGACCGACGGGTCAACCCGGGTTTTTATTAAAAAAATTTGAAAAAACGAAACCCGGCCGGGTTTCGAGAACCGGGTTGACCCGGGTCACTCAAAACCCGCCGGGTCACACCGGTTAACCCGGTTTTAGAAACCCGGGTTTTTTTTACCCGTTTTATTGGCCGGAACCGGTCGAACCGGTTAACCCGACCGGGTCGACCCGGGTTTCAAAACATTACTTTTGGCATGTGATATACTCTTTCTTTATTTCTTTTTTTTTTTGTCAGATAAAAACTCAATAAGTTTAGTTTTTTTTATTAATTGATCTTATAATTTTAGAAAGTCATTATCCAATTCGGTAAATTGTATTTTTAAAGAGAAAACAAGTTGATACGAGATTTTACATATGCTATGATTTTTTTGTGGGGTAAATAATTTTGATTATGGTATAGTGATTCAGTTTTCGAACTAGTTAATATAGTGATGCCACTCCGATGGATGTTTGCATGTCTGTTCGGGTTTAAAAATAATAGTCTTACAACCTTACTATGTACTACTATAAAATTATTGCTTAAAGTTTAAAGTATGTTATAAAAGTCTATCCAAAAAGAAAACTAAGTTATAAATTAAGCTATGTTACATATTAATGATACACTTCTGTAAACCGTACTCGACCCACTTACCGACCCGATCATTTGAACCCTTAGCTTTCTCTTCTCAACTAACCATGTAAAGAAACCACCTTAGTTTTACTCCTGGATGCGCCACTGCTCTAAAGTGGTTTCTTTCCTAAGTTGATGCGATAAATTAGCAGGTCAACAAGTCAAACGGTCAATAGGTCGTGTTAAGTTGTGTGATATGATGTTTTTTCAATGATTAAAATTGAGATTTTTTTTTCTACAACTAATTGACAATGCAATGTGAATGTGCGTGTTTCTAAAAGAAGATTTTATTTATTTATTTATTTTAATCATAGTGATAAAACTAAGAAAACTTAAACAAGTCTTTAATTGTAATATTGTTTATAATTACTGAGAACATAAAAAAGAATTTATTGATCAACTTTTGAAAACAAGTAACATTTACCTAGACACAAATACAAAATTGCAAACATAACAAATACACTAGAACACATAGATGCACCATATGATGGTTGAGCCACACAAAAAATATTACAAATTGCTATATGATCTAGGACACTTTTCAATTTTATCCAAACTAGGTAGGTTTTTTTTTTTTTTTTTTTTTTTTTTTTTTTTTTTTTTTTTTTCAATATTGCTATATCTAAAATAACAAATTGCTATATCTAGGATACTTTTGTATTATTTTTTTGACCTTTATCCAATAGAAAACTTGGACCAAACTCTCGTATAGTGATCTTCTTCATTTAGTTTCAGTTATGTAGTAATACATATCCGATCCGGCCATGTCTTTTTTTCTCTCTTAATTTCTTCTTCTATCTTATCAGATCCAAGCTTCTAAGGAGGTTCCTTATGTATTTCCAAAGTGGTTCCTTACAAAAATGCTACATCGCTTGTAATAGAAAAAAAATTCTAAGGTGGTTCCCGGGCACCACCTACTTGGTACATAGGTCAGCCTCTGACAAAGGGCAAAGTTGTCTAGATCCCGATCCTGATCATAAGATCGTACAATTCTACCTTCCCACAAGATCATAGTACGATCTTGGTTCGAGCACAACCAGTCTAGGATCGCACACAAGATTGTAAATGATCTAATCCTAATACAATCCCATGTTCTTATTGTTTTTTTTTTTTACCTAACACAAGCTCATTTTGGCCCAGTCATATTAATCCAATAACTGAAACTTGAAGTTAATGAATGTTGCATTATTATTATTAGTATGTGTTTAAATACTAATCATGCAGAGAATAACCGAAGTATAACAATTTGCAGAGAATAGACACATACCATATGTTAGAACAAACTAATATGTAATTGACAACTGCATAAATATATAATAGTATATCATTTGAAGTCGTCTTACTTCAAACTACATACGTACAACCGTATCTTAAATAAATCCCGATCGAACAGGTAGTTTGGATATATAAATCAAACTCAAATCTAACTTGAAGGCATGATTATATATTTACGAGATGAATGAATATAAGGGGGGTGTGTGTGTATGTATGTGTATATATATATATATATATATATATATATATATATATATATATATATATATATATATATATATATATATATATATATATATATATATATAGAGAGAGAGAGAGAGAGAGAGATTTTGGATCAAATGAGAAGAAACTTTAAAATAAGAAGAACGAGAAATGACTATAACTACACATTAGGGATGCATCGATTTGAATTAGATGCATCATTAATCTTTTAGATGTACAATAATATATTTTCTAGCTAAAAATTAGATGCATATACATATATTAGATTCATTTCATCAAGTTAGAAGAATCCTATGTATTTTTCGTCCACTGCAAGTCAAATTTGTTGATAGTAATACTTTACATCTTTTTCACTTCAAAATCACTTTTGAAACTAATTGGGATACATATAAATGAATGTAAATGCATCTAATTTAAGTCGACGCATCTCAAATATGTGATTATAGTTATTTCTCATTTTTCTCATTTCATGTTTTCTTCTCATTTGATCTTTACTCTATATATATGTTAACCTTTTGTTTCGAACATATGACGACCCTTTCATATTTCAAAACTTTTAAATTCTACATATTTCTTTACCTTATGATTTTCATAATATAATTTCTTTTATGTGACAATGCAATTCTATAGTGTGTGCATTTGAATAGGGCCGAGCAAAACAGATCGAAAACCGAATCGAACCAAAAAACCCGAGCCGAACAAGTCTGATCGAAACTGAACCGACCATATTCGGTTCGGTTTTTGGTTCTATATTTTATTATTTTCGGTTTCGTTTCAAGTCTGTTCAGTTCGAACTAAAACCGAAAAAAACATACCTAAACCATAAAAACCCAACCGAAACGAAATGATCGACACAAAACCGTACCGAACCGAGTCACTTCAATTCGGTTCTTTGTTCATGCCTTTCACAAAATCAGTTTTCGATTTGCTTTAGTTTTGGTCGCTGTTCGGTTCGATTTGACCCGCTGTTCAACCCTACATTTGACCCTGAAAGCATATTACATTTACTTTTTCTAAAATTATGAACCACAATGGGTATGAGTGTTGGTATAAGGTGGAATGGTAATGAATGTATCAATCTCCATATTATTGTTTGTATTGTATAGTAGGGTATGGATATCAACTTTTTGACCAAGTGTGATTTTATCTTCATTTTCTAAATAGTTGAAAAAGATGAAAAGAAAACAAACAGAAATGAAAGAGATTTCATCAAATAACCAGATTCCATCATATAACCATTCTAAATAGCTTGACTAAAACCATAACATTGATTACATTCTTTATTAAAGATCTATAATATTCCCCGACAATTTTTTTTACCAAGTTAGCAAACAAACTCTTTTTCTTTAGAATAAAGAAAAGTAAAAATCACCAAGCAAAATTTATTATGCAAAACCTTGCGAATGAGAAAAGAATATACAATCTTTTGGTCTCTACAACTCTACTAGGGGCAAGGTTGTATAGATTCCGATCCTGATCTTAGGATCTTACAATTCTATGTTTCCACATATAAAAACGAGTAGGATAATAGTACGATCTTAGTTCGAGTATAGTAGAATTAATCTAGGTCTAGTCACATTAATCCAACGACGGAAACTTGAACTTAATGAATGTATTTCATTATTTCTATTAGTATGTGTTTAAATATAATCATGCATTGATCATGTTTTTCAAATCTCTACTACAGACCTATAGTTAACAGAAGTATAACAATTTGTAGAGAATAGACATATACCATATGTTAGAACAAATTAATATGTAATTGAAAACTGCATAAATATATAATTATATATCGTTTGAAGTCGTCTTACCTCAAACCTACGTACGTACGGCCGTATCTTAAATAAATCCCGATCGAACAAGTAGTTTGGATTTATAGATCAAACTCAAATTTAACTTAAAGGCATGGTTATATATTTACGAGATGAGTGTATATAAGGTATATATGTTAATTTCCTGTGACTGAACTTTTTGTTTCAAAACATACTTGACACGACCCCTTTCCTGTTTCAAAACTTTTAAATCTACGTATTTCTTAACCTTATTATTTTCATAATATTATTTCTTGCAGGTGACAATACAATTCTATAATGTGTGCATTTGAATAGGGCCGAGCAGAACAAATCGAAAACGGAATCGAACCAAAAAACCGAGCCAAACCGGTTTGACTGAAACCGAACCTTTACATATAAGACACGATTTGTAGTACTCTTTTTTGAAAGATATGGAAAGGAGGTGACCTGAATGAGCTTCGTGTGTGATTTTTTGAGGTATGAAACTACAAGTAACATCCACATGATAATCACATTGAACACAACTGTAGACAAACCCATTACACTCTAACCCACAAACTTTGCATTTAAACACGGATAAAAACTTATTAGGGGCATTTGAATGGAGAATGAGTGTATGTTCGGGGTGACCTGGGTATTTTTCTACTTGAGTAGGAAGCTGGGTGCACCACTCATGCAGAACAAAGTTACAGTTGTCATTGACACACTTGTAAAATGGAACACTTGTGACTGGTCTCACACACGCATTGCATAATAGTTGAACCTTCTTCATTGGGTTATGACAGGATAAAATATTTGTTTTTGAGGAACTTGGCATGCTTGTAGTATCAGTACTGCATTCAGTATGGACCAGAATTAGGGGGTGTGGATGAAAGTTGTGTTTTACGTTCCCCTCATCTGCTCCAAATGTTCCATGTTCAACTCGTTTAGCAAACATGTGTTTTGGTATGCTGTAACTTTCGTCAGGGAATGGGAGTTGGAGGAGATCCGGATAATCAGAATCTTCATAATTTTTTATGACCAATCTGTTTTCTGTACCTAGTAAACAGAAAATGTGGTTAAAATGAAGAGCTAAATTGTCGGACTATCAAAAAGTATAAACACTCATAGTATCTGACTTACCTTCTGATGTCGCACAAGGAATATGTGCATAGTATCTGCATTTTTCACATTTATAAATCCAGGTGTATGGACTGCCACCAAACCAACTTTTACATACCCTGCACTTAGGATAATATAGATCTTCCTGATCTTTTGGGGGGAAGGAATAAGAAAGGATGAGCGGGTGAGGATGAGAGAAAATATGATTTGTAGCATTTTGTATCATGAGATTTTCTGGTAGGGAAGCACAGTCACTGTGGATGAAGAGGCCAAAACACGTTGTACATATATAAAAAGTACCTTCGTGTTTCTTACCACACGCGTTACATTCAGACAAATGTGGTTTGGGGGTAGCCGCTAATGGGTGCGGATGGCTAGGGTGATAAATCAGCGGCCGGTCTTCTACGGAGGCGATAGCGCAATTACCATGAATTAGAAATTTACACCCTAAACAGCAGTAACAGAGCCCAACAACTACATTTTTTCCACATAAAACACAAAAAAAATGAAAGTAATAATATCGTATGTCAGAAAAGTGAAATAAAGTTAGAGTATGAGCAGGGTGAGATGTGTGTTTTAACGTAATGGGAAGCTCGCCACAGAATTTATGGAGTGAGAAATCACACGAATGGGCACACTCATAGTAATATCTGTGAAACCAATTGATTTCTTCACGACACCGATCACATCGACGACATTGAAAGTTTTGACGTGTAATTAGCTCACCACCACCATTGTCATCGTCATCATCATCGTCATCATATACTTCTTCATGTAGTGGATAGTTTGGTTGCAAATCAATGAGATTCAGTGGATGCTCGTGTTCAAGGATTTTCGCCATCACTATTGTAATTGTATGTTTGTTTATTACTCTTTTAGATGTAATGTTGCATTATAGACGACAAGGATTATCCGTCTTTTATACAGAGACCAAAGAGTATATGTTCTTTACTTATTTGCAAAGATTTGAATATTTGGTGATTTTACATTCTTTATTAAAGATCTATAATGTTCCCAGACAAATTTTTTTACCAAAGTTAGCAAGCAAACTCTTTTTCTTTAGAATAAAGTAAAGTAAAAATTACAAAGCAAAATTTAATATGCTAAACCTTGCCTATGAGAAAAGAATATACACTCTAAAAGCATGATAGATAGATTAAAAAAAAAAAAAAAAAGAAAAAAAAAAAAAGTTGGAAGAAAAATGGATAAAGTAGAAGAAGATGAAGATGAGAGAATAAGGTAATTATTTGGTTGGTATCGTGTCCGTAACTCAAATAATACACATGACACGTTATATCCACTCAGCTACCTCATCCCTTCCCATTTTTTAATCAAATAATAGTTCTTCGCAGTTCGCACAGAGTATCAAAAACATAACCTGGGTAAATTCAACTACTTTACTGCAAGCCCAAATTGGGTTGATTGGGCTTATTTTTATGTTTGAAAACCGTGAATAAAAATATTGACTACTTAAAAGATTTTATAGTATAACATGCTAACATGTTTTTATTGTACGTGAAACTATGTTTAACGGGATGCAGTTGCTGCGGATGAAAAAATTTCTAAATTTTAGCTAGAAAACAAAGTTTTATGTAAGTAATGAGCACGTTGCGGTGATGTATTATTTGATAAATCTTTTATGACATATTAATTAAAATCATTTAATTACTTTACAATCTTTGCATAAAAAATATTGTGTATGCCTATATAATTTGATATTTATGCATTTTCCTATAACCAAATTATGTAATACACTTCGTATTCTTTATCTATTACTCTAACGTAATTAAAAACCATAAAAGTTGGCGTTTTTAGATGTAACGTTTGCATAAAAAATCATGTACATTCTTTTCTTATTTGCAAAGTTTTGCATATTTGGTGATTTTACATTCTTTATTAAAGACCTATAATGTTCCCGACAAATTCTTTTACCAAGCTAGCAAATAAACTCTTTTCTTTAGAATAAAGTAAAGTAAAAATCACAAAGCAAAATTTAATATGCTAAACCTAGCTAATGAGAAAAGAATATACACTCTAAAGCATGATAAAAAAAAAAAAAAAAAAAAAAAAAAAAAAAAAAAAAAAAAAAAAATACCATGTGGAAGAGAAATGGAAAAAGTAGATGAAGATGAGAGAACAAAGAGAGAAATACTATTTTTAAATTATCTCTGAATTTGTGTTTTGTCTTTTGGCATGTGATATAACTGTTTCTTTATTTTTGTTTTCTTTTTTGTCAGATAAAAACTCAAGTTTAGTTTTTTTTATTAATTGAGCTTATAATTTTAGAAAATCATTCTCCAATTCGTAAATCGTATTTTAAAAAAGAGAAAACAAGTTGATACGAGATTTTATATATGTTACGATTTTTTGGAGTAAATAATTTGATTATGATATAGTAATTAAGTTTTCGAACTAGTTAATATAGTGATGCCACTCCGAAGGATGTTTGCATGTCTGTTCGTATTTAAAAATTGCCTTACAACCTTACTGTGTACAACTATTAAATTATTGCTTAAAGTTTAAAGTATGTTATAAAAGTGTATCCAAAGTGAAAACTAAGTTCTAAATTAGCGGGTCAACAAGTCAAACAGTCAATAGGTAAATTCAATTTTGATTATGGTAAAGTGATTTAGTTTTACTCCTGGATGCGCCACTACTCTAAAGTGGTTTCTTTACTAAGTTGATGCGATAAATTAGCGGGTCAACAAGTCAAACGGTCAATAGGTCACGTTAAGTTGTGTCATATGATGTTTTTTCAACGATTAAAATTGAGATTTGTTTTTTTCTATAACTAATTGACAATGCAATGTGCATGTGCTTGTTTCTAAAAGATGATTTTTTATTTATTTATTTATTATTTTTTTTTAATCATAGTGATAAAACTAAGAAAACTTAAACAAATCTTTAATTGTAATATTGTTTATAATTACTGAGAACATAAAAAAAATGTATATATGCTTTATCAACTTTTGAAAACAAGTAACATTTACCTAGACACAAATACAAAATTGCAAACACAACAAATAGAACACACAGATGCACCATATGATGGTTGAGCCACACAAAAATATTACAAATTGCTATATCTAGGATACTTTTCAATTTTATCCAAACTAGGTAGCCTTTTTTTTTTCAATACTAGTTATAATACCCGTGCACGCACATGATTTTTACTTAAAGTTATGGTTAAGTATGTTAAACATTAAATCAATATTTTCGTTAGTATTCCTTGTTTAGCGGTGGTAACAATTATAGGCTCTATTCGTGTTAACAGGTTGCCATGAATATCGTAGCTTTATCATAATGCAACCGTAATCACCTACTCGTGTTGCATTTGTGTAACAATTCCTAATAAACCACCAATCAGTGGGCCTTTGTTACACCCAAATATACCCATCAAAACAAAGGATTTGATAACCTGACCTTGTTGGGGATATCATGGGCAAAAGAGAAAGAGGGTTAAAGAGGGCAATCCAAACACATAATTGGTTTGTTCTTAGGCCATCTAGCAAAGCTCTCTGCGACACCTCTTCTCAAGAACAACAATACTATTATGATTGCATTAATCTGATCAAAATAGTGCAACAAATAATAACTACTCCGTATAAGAGTAATAATGAATTATATAGTTATTCCTTATACAAACTCGGATTCCTCAGACTTGCAGCTACGTTTTATAATGCTTTTTATAGCAACAACGGTTCCATCTCTCAACATACCCTTGTGAATAGCCGAAAACACACTCTTGCCTAACAAATTTCTAGATGCAAAGTATTGCGTTGCTGACTCTTATCTCTTACAAATTAAACCTAAGACTTCTCATTATTTCTTAAAAGACCCCGCCAAATCGTCGATCCTCGGCTACCCGGTCCCACCCATTAGGGCACTCGAGGTTGATTATAGGTGACCCATTTTTTCTACATGCTTCCTTTGACTTCAGCTGGTCAATTGGTCCATTAGAATGGTCAAACTTATTGCTGCGTTTTTCTGCTCTGTTTAAAAAATGTGAAACTGCTAAGAAACCAATGACTGATAATCCCATGATTGCTACTAACACTCCAACAATAATAGAACCTTGAATTTACCTTGTGTCGGGTAAGTGGTCGTTGTTTCTGAGCAATAAGAGAAGCCTACAACCATTCAACCAATGACAGATTGTCTGCTGAGATAACATTTGTGGCCTCACCTTTCAAAGTCGTCTGTTAAAACGAAGAACCAACCATCAGTACGTTACAGGAGGTGTTTGTTTAAGCTTATTTAGCTTATGGCTTATGGAGTTTTTGAAAGACTAATAAGGTCACAATTTTGGGCTTATGAGCTTATCCTGATTATAGCTTATCAAAGTTCATAAGTATTCACTATGTATATTCGGAAAAATTTCTCAAATGCGCTCTAAACTAACAAAGGGTCTTAAAGTTTCAATATAACTAATGGGCAGTACAACGGGAAGGACCCGCCGGATAGATCGATATCCCATGAAGATATTCGTTCCTGATGATCAACTCCTATATCTTCATCGCACCTCACCTGTTCTTGAGACATCAATGTATATAAATATACAGAACAACTTTACGAAATGGTTTCTTTGAATGAAGTTAAAATGTCACGTGATGTACCATTAGGCATCTCCATTTTGAGTTAGACCACTTGAAAGGATCCATATCACCAACACCGGGCACAACTCCAGGGTCTCACTAACATAGCCCTGTTGACCACAGAGAAAATGGATAAGTTTTAAATTTATTAGGTGTTGTAAAAGTGGCCAAATGGCTACTTGCACTTGTACTTTAACAAATAAACTAAGAAAAGCAACACAGCAAGACCAAATTAAACTAAGATAACAATAATAAGTGACCCAATGTATTTGTGAGAGTATTGGCTTATATAGGGGAACTTGAAGAAATGCAAATTGAGTAGATTATATATCGAGGTAAATACCAGTTCAATATCAGTTTCGATATTACTTTAGCCCTGCCCATTTACTTTAAAATAAAGCTTTTGTTCAACTCAGCTGGATATATATAAGCTAATTTGCCTACAGTTTATAGTAGTACATAAATGACAGCAGGGTACTAACATCACTGTATATTAAGCACCATAAGATTCCAAGTAAAATGTAAGTCTCATTGCAAGGCCAGTTTGCCAAGTGAGTTAGCAGTGATAAGATTGATAATACTGACAGGACAAATGGAGTTTAGCAAAAATATTAAATATTAGGAAAAATTCAGAGGTGGTGAGAGCGACTGGTCATACAGGTTGGATGATGGGTTAAATCGGGTCAACTTTTAGTATGGGTCAAAACAGCCCTGGTTGAGTTGGGTTGACCCACACAAGCTACTTAGTCCAACTTTCTAATACCTGTATGGAAGATTAGTTCATGACATATATTTACAAAACGAATATCATTACAGTTATAAATTTATAATCTAAAATAGAAAAATAAAATCGCTTAAGGAAATTGTTTGCATTGATATTAGACTTGGGGCAACTTGCAATCCGTTCGACCCATTTGACCCATTCCCACTGTTACCTACTCGATCTGTTTGGAATTCATTTATGTTACCCATTCGACCCATTAAATATCAAATATAACCCAAACTGACCATTCATAAGTAAAGGGATCGAAATTTCCAACTCTAATTTTCTGTATTACAATATCTTAATCAAAATTAGTACATAACTTGTTCTTTCTAGCAATTCAGTGTCTTATTTGACTTCATTGTCTAACAATAGGTTCATGCTGAGCTCTTCACGACGTTAATATAATAATATCAGTGGCTTGCATATCATTGAGTTGTTTTATAACAATATCATTGTAGACATTGATCCTTCATTATGGGCGCAATATTTTATGCATCAACTTTTTATCGCTGATGACTTTGAGAAACATGGAATAGAGCAAAACTTCATCAAATATTTGTGAAAATAAAATACTCAATATAAGGAGAAGAAAAGTAACAAATATATAGTGAAATTGGAAGCAATGCATATAAATACACTACAAAAACAACCACTAAATGGCATAGTAGTAAGGTCTTTGGTTTCCTCACAGGGTTCAAACATCGCTAGGTGTACATTTGGGGGTGGCTAGGGAAGGGTCAGAAACGGTCATCGATTAACCCGGTGAGGCCACGTATATATAAGTCAAAAAGGCCCCCCTTCCCGTGTAACATGAGAGGGAAAACCTTATCCATTTACCCGTTATATGGATAAATGCAAGTCATTGACAATGAATTTATGGAAATACACGTAAGGTACTTGGACACTCATAATATGGTAAAACACACCAATGGAATCATTATAATGCTTAATCTAAAACACTCAAAGACACCCTAAAATTGTCTATACCAAGGAAACTACTTTCTATAGTAATGGCAAATGATAACCTACATTCGGTTAACGTGGTTAAAATAAACTCATCATACGGTTTTACATATATATCTAGTCATCAGTTAAAACCTAATAATGCGTGGTAACAAAAATCAATTAGTGGACAAGAAAGGATAATCTCAGATAAACAAACCCACAAACCTTAATAAAAATCAATAATCTCCTACATGGTATACGGACTTTAATCAATTGATCAAGTCACCAAAAATGAAGCATAGGTTCGAGTTTCAAGAACCCTAGTTTCGGGTCTCTTCAATAATCGAAACAGGATAATGATTCAATCAATCAATTTGACCTAAGAATAATGAATCAAAATTTTTGGTACATTGGTTTGGGGTTATGTGAAGTAGAAGTAGAAAATCGATTGAGCTAATTCCAAAAACACCCCACAAGTACAACTTCACTCACCCTATATACCCCAAAAATTTCAGTTTTCTTCAAATACCCCAGGGGCGATTCTCTCCCAAAAATTCTTGGGCGACTCTCACATATTTGGAACAAGTGTCCCTATCCTTGGGCCCACTATGTACTTTCATAGTACTAGTTATCCAGGTTATTTTTTGGGCAACTGGGCCCATATTTTTTTGGCGACTTGGCTTTTTTGACTTTTAATTAACTACATTTTTGGTCTTTGTAATTTGGTTGGTATTTCATTTTTTATCCTTGTAATTTTCATCTTTTCGTCCAAGATTTAACACGCACCACCACCACCGGATCTTTTAACCCACATACAAATTTCCAATCTTTTATTCATTACATCAAAAACCCACCAATAGCAGATGATTGATTGATTCATTCATTTATTGCTTACTACTGTAGTAAAACTATCTTACTAATAAAAACACTTTTGCTATTATAATGCACTAGCAGATTTACATACCAATTCTAATATCACACAAGATACAACATCCAAATCACAAGTTACAACTTCAAATTAAATACCAAACTCAAATACCCAATCAAATCTTTCATCTATTCAAAAATATTACACATCGATACCTTATTCAACAAAATCAAACACATATATTTTTTAGTTTACAACCATTAAAATAAAGAGTTTCTTACATGATATCAACAAGACAATTAAAACTAACATTTATCATCTTCATCGTTTCTTAACCTCTAACCACTACATCCGGCAACACACCACCACCACAGGCACAGATCTGGTGGCCACCATCGTCCCACCGCCTCCACAACCATGATACAAACACACACTCATACAAACACCAGATCCGGATCCTTCATTTAGGAGCAGTAGGGTGGAAATTTGAAAATGGATAGTTTTCGGTGTGGTGGGTTTTATGTAGAGGTGGCAATTTGTGCCCAAAAAAAAAAATGGGCTAAATGGGCAAATTTTTAAAAGATTTGGGTACATTTGGTCTCCCTCTTTTTTTTGAAATGGGCATATATTGCCCATTTAGAAATTAAATGGGCAAAATGGGCAGATGTTTTTCTCTCGCATTAAATTGTTTTTAATGAAAAACTTATAGATATAATATATTTAGTTACTTAAATATAAATGAGGTGTTATGTTTGAGGAATTTTTTTTGTTGTTTTAGGACTTTTTTAAGACGATTCGTATAACATGCGCCCGCTTGGCCCGCGCCCGTTTAGCTTGTGCCCGTTTAGCCCATAGTCCGTTTAGCCCGTAGCCCGTTTAGCCCATAGCCCGTGCCCGCCACCTCTAGTTTTATGTGTCGTGTGTTTGGATTTATTTTTGTGTGAGACTTGCGTATATAGACCTTAAGACTGAGTATTGTATAGGATCTTTGGATTAGATCCATGTGTTCTCGATCTCTATGTTTGGATTTTGATTATGTGTTTGTTTTTTATGTTTGATTGGGTTTGGATTTTTGGGTTTATCATCTTTGGATGATTTTTTTGAGAGTGACAGATTTATGAGTGATTCGTGGGTGAGGATAGAGAAGTGAAAAAAAACACAGGGTTCAGTAACAATCGACGAAGATGGTGGTTGGTAGTCGGAGGTGGTGGCCGGAATCTAGGTGTGAATATGTAGAAGATGAAGATAATGAATATGGGGTATTTTATATTTTGTATAAAAAATAAAGTGTATATTGTACCCCTTTAGATGATTTTTTGGATGATTTTTTTGAATGTGACAATAAATTAAAAAATAATAAATCATAAGGATCAAAAATGAAATACCAAGCAAATTACAAAGACTAAAAATGTAGTTAATTAAAAGTCAAAAAAGCCAAGTCGCCCAAAAAATGTGGGCCCAGTCGCTCTAAAAATAACCTGGATAACTAGTACTATGAAAGTACATAGTGGGCCCAAGGATAGGGACACTTGTCCCAAATATGTAAGAGTCGCCCAAGAATTTTTGGGAGAGGATCGCCTCTGGGGTATTTGAAGAAAACCGAAATTTTTGGGGTACATAGGGTGGTGGAGTTGTACTTGTGGGGTGTTTTTGGAATTAGCTCAAATCGATTTTAAGATTTAAGTTAATTATGTTTTTCTTTGTTAATTTTACCATATTAAATGTCCAAAGTCTTTCTATATCAATTTTGACTTTAAATATATTTGTTTGTGTTATATAGTATTTGGTAAAAATTATACGCAATGAAAATACATTTAATACTTAATCCATTCATATATTTTCTATCAAGTATTATATAATACAAACACAAATATTTAAGGTCAAAGTTGAGAAGAAAAGACTTTGAAATGTCAAACATGACATTTAATATGGGACGGAGGGAGTATTACATAATAAAAACCCTTCAGTATTTTTAGTTACCTCGTCTTCCCAAAGTTATTAATCGTCTTGAGTATATGTTCTTTTCTTATTTGCAAAGTTTTGCATATTTGGTGATTTTACATTCTTTATTAAAGGCCTATAATGTTCCCTGACAAATTATTTTACCAAGTTAGCAAATAAACTCTTTTTCTTTAGAATAAAGTAAAGTAAAAATCACAAAGCAAAATTTAATATGCTAAACCTTGCCAGTGAGAAAAGAATATACACTCTAAAGCATATAGATTAAAAAAAAAAAAAAAAAAGTGGAAGAAAAATGGAAAAAGTAGATGAAGATGAAGATGAGAGAACAAAGAGAGAATTGAAATACTATTTTTAAATTATCTCTAAATTTGTGTTTTGTCTTTTGGCATGTGATATAACTGTATCTTTATTTCTTTTTTCTTTTTTTGTCTGATAAAAGCTCAATAAGTTTACTTTTTTTAATTAGTTGAGCTTATAATTTTAGAAAGTAATTCTCCAATTCGGTACATTGTATTTTAGAAAGAGAAAACAAGTTGATACGAGATTTTATATATGCTATGATTTTTTTGGCGTAAATAATTTTGATTATGATAGTAGTAATTATGTTTTCGAACTAGTTAATATAGTGATGCCAATCCGATAGATGTTTGCATGTCTGTTCGGGTTTAAAATAGCCTTACAACCTTACTGTGTACAACTATAAAATTATTGCTTAAAGTTTAAAGTATGTTATAAAAGTCTACCAAAAAGAAATTAAACTATGTTACATATTAATAATACACAGGCCCGGATTTAAGCATGTGCGGGGTGTGCGACGGCACAGGGCCTCCATTTTCTTAGGGCCCCAATTTCTAGATCTGTGGTGTTAGTATAAACTCATTTTTTGAAGTTTTTACACAGTAATATGGTGTTTATGAAGGTGTAAATACGTTTTACAATGTTAAAGTTTAAGGATTTGAATCAGAGATTGGAGAAACATAACTTAAATAACGTCTTTAATGGAGTAGAGATATACAGGATAGTGAAGGGGATGACACAAAACCCAAGTTTTTTTTTTTTTTTTTTTTTTTTTTTTTTTTTTTTTTTTAAATTACAAGTTTAATCCTTATAGATTATAGTTTGTCAGTTATGGTATTTTGTTTAACACTTAAGCAAATGGAATATATTAAAACTGTATTCTTATCTTCAAATATTATATCTATACGCTACCATTTGTAACAACTGTTTTGCTATAAGCATTAAAGATAATTTTTGCATGTCTTGGAAAATTGAATGGATTATATGACAAAAAATACCTAAGATATATTATAAGACGAAAAAAAAGTAAAGAAATTACTATCAAATTGATTAAGAATTTACAATGCATAAGTAGTCAAGTTTACTAATTTTGTTGCACATAGTGTTCGAGGGCCTCCGGCATAATAAGGCACAGGGCCTCCAAAATCCACAGGACGGCCCTGATAATACACTTTTGTCAACCGTACCCGACCGACTTACCGACCCGATCATTTGAACCCTTAGCTTTCTCTTCTCAACTAACCATGTAAAGGAACCACCTTATTTTTACTCTAGAGTCCGCCACTGCTCTAAAGTGGTTTCTTTACTAAGTTGATGCGATAAATTAGCGGGTCAACAAGTCAGTCAATAGGTCGGGTTAAGTTGTGTCATATGATTTTTTTTTCTATAACTAATTGACAATGCAATGTGCATGTGCGTGCTTCTAAAAGATGATTTTTTTAAATCATAGTGATAAAACTGAGAAAACTTAAACAAATCTTTAATTGTAATATTGTTTATAGTTCATGAGAACTTAAACTCTTTTTCTTTAGAATAAAGTAAAGTAAAAATCACCAAACAAAATCTAATATGCTAAACCTTACCAATGAGAAAAGAATATATACTCTTTTGGTCATGTTCTTCAAATCTCTACTACATTTAACGTAAAAGTATAATAATTTGTAGAGAATAGACACATACCATATGTTAGAACAACTTAATATGTAATAAGGCATGATTATATATATATATATATATATATATATATATATATATATATATATATATATATATATATATATATATATATATTACGAGATGGGTGAATATAAGGTACATGATATATATATGTTAACTTTTTGGTTCGAACATACGATCCTTTCATATTTCAAAACTTTTAAATTCTGCATATTTCTTTACCTTATTATTTTCATAATATAATTTCTTTTATGTGACAATACAATTCTATAATGTTTGCATTTGAATAGGGCCGAGCAAAACAGATCGAAAACCAAATCGAACAAAAAAACCAAGCTGAACCGGTTCGACAGAAACCGAACCGACCATATTTGATTCGATTTTTTATTCTATATTTTTATTATTTTCGGTTTCGGTTTGAATCGGTTCAGTTCGAACCAAAACCGAAAAAAACATACCTAAACCATAAAAACCCAACCGAACCGAAATGATTGACAGATAACCGTACCAAACCGAGTCACTTCAGTTTGGTTCTTGGTTCATGCCTTTCACAAAATCAGTTTTTGGTTTGCTTTAGTTTTGGTCGTTGTTCGGTTCGGTTTGACCCGCTGTTCAACCCTACATTTGACTCTGAAAGCATGTTACATTTAATTTTTCTAAAATTATGAACCACAATGGGTATTAGTGTTGTTATAAGGTAGAATCGTAATGAATGTATCAATCTCCATATTATTATTGTTTGGATTGTATAGTAGGGTATGGATATCAACTTTTTGACCAAGTGTGATTTTATCTTCATTTTCTAAATAGTTGAAAAAGATATAAAGAAAACAAACAGAAAAGAAAGAGATTTCATCAAATAACCAGATTCCATCATATAACGATTCTAAATAGCTTGACTAAAACCATAACATTGATTACATTCTTTATTAAAGATCTATAATATTCCCCGACAAATTTTTTTATCATGTTAGCAAACAAACTCTTTTTCTTTAGAATAAAGAAAAGTAAAAATCACCAAGCAAAATCTAATATGCGCAAAACCTTGCGAATGAGAAAAGAATATACAATCTTTTGGTCTCTACAACTCTACTAGGGGCAAGGTTGTCTAGATCCCAATCCTGATCTTAGGTTTATACAATTATATGTTCCCACATATAAAAACGAGTAGGATAATAGTACGATCTTAGTTCGAGTAGAATTAATCTAGGATCTCACGCATAATCGTAAATGATACGATCCTAATACAATCCCATGTTCTTATTGTTTTTCTTACCTAACTCAAGCCCATTTTGGTAGGGGTGAGCGCGGTTCCAGAACCGCACGGAACCGAACCGGAACCGCGAGAACCGAGAACCGAAAAATAGATGGCCGAGGAACCGAGAACCGGACCGAGTAACATGTCTCGGTTCCGATTCGGTTCTCGGTCCGGTTCGGTTCCTTGCGGGTCTAACCGATTAGAACCGAAATTTTTAAGAAAAATGCATCTCTTTTCTCCTTGGATCATCGTGACTTTCTATCTCTCCCACCAGAGTTCAGGTTATATATTATGGTGTGCATGACAAAATATATCTGTAATAAACAAACACATGTATATGTGTGTGTAAAATTTGATTAAAACAAGTCTTGTTTTACTAGAGTTTCTTAGATCTAGTTTTGGATGTATCAAGATAAGAAATATTTTTATTTTCAAAAGTTCTAAAAAAGATGAAAAATAGATAAAAAATCAGTTGATATATAATTGTGATTTTCGTACTGCCATAGTGAGTTATAGCATACAAATGGCTACATCGGAGGCAATTCACATATTTTTGGATGAAAAGTTGCTATCTATCTAGGTGAGACAATATTTAATATTGTAGAAACAACATATATTGCATCTTCGTAAAGCCAAATGAAATATGTTGCTAATTTAGGTGATACTATAAAAGTAGGCGGTTCTTCGGTTCCGGAACCGATACCCGCGGTTCCGAACCGAACCGAACCGAGAACCGCAATTTCCAATAAAGAAGAACCGAGAACAGGACCGCGGTTCTAAAATTCGGTTCGGTTCCGGTTCGGTTCTCGGTCCATTTGCTCACCCCTATTTTGGCCTACTTTAGGCCTAGTCACATTAATCCAACGACGGAAACTTGAACTTAATAAATGTATTTCATTATTTCTATTAGTATGTGTTTAAATACAATCATGCATGATCATGTTTTTCAAATCTCTACTACAGACCTACAGTTAACAGAAGTATAACAATTTGTAGAGAATAGACATATACCATATGTTAGAACAAATTAATATGTAATTGACAACTGCATAAATATATAATTATATATCGTTTGAAGTCGTCTTACCTCAAACTACGTACGTTCGAACAAGTTGTTTGGATTATAAATCAAACTTAAATCTAACTTAAAGGAATGATTATATATATTTATGAGATGAGTGAATATAAAGTATATATGTTAATTTCCTGTGACCGAACCATTTCTTTCGAACATACGGCCCCTTTCCTATTTCAAAACTTTCAAATCTACGTATTTCTTTACCTTATTATTTTCATAATATAATTTGTTTTATGTGACAATACAATTCTATAATGTGTGCATTTGAAATTTTGAATAGGGCCGAGCAGAACAAATCGAAAACGGAATCGAACCAAAAAACCGAGCCAAACCGGTTTGACTGAAACCGAACCGACCATACTCGGTTCGGTTTTTGGTTCTATATTTTTAGGATTTTTGATTTCGGTTCTGATAATTCCGGTTGGTTCGAACCAAAACCCATAAAAACACACCTAAAAGAAGCAATGTAATGTGGAAAGTTGCTCAAAATATTAACATGCTCTGAACTTTGTTCTTTTTGATTTTATGCATTTATAATGTAATGTGGCCAAACAGTTATGGCAAATATTGAAGTAGAATTATTAATTATTTATGCAAGACTATGTTGCCGAAAGCCTATAATATAATTTCACTGTGCAAGCCGTTTTAGATTTTACCTTTTCTGCATTTCTGTTTCTATAATTTGTGCAAGTGTACATCTTCTCAACTCACAAATATGTTTCTCCGCTATAATCAGGACTAAAACCCAAGTACAATGGTTCAAAAAGTCAATCACACGTTAATAATATTATTTAGTATACATAAAAAGGCGGCAATCTTAATCAAATCATATGAAAAAGGAGTAGATTGGGGATGGTTTTACTGTTACAGGTAGGGGTGAAAACGAGCCGAGCCGAGCCCGAGCCTGCCAGAGCTCGAGCTCGGCTCGTTTATATATATAAAGCTCGAGCTCGAGCTCGTTTCGAGCCTAATATTTTGAGCTCGAGCTCGGGCTCGACTAATTTGTATGATGTTTTAAAGAAAACAAAATTAAAATGGAGCTCGGCTCGTTAATTATATAAGGCTCGAGCTCGTTTATACGTATACACAATATATATACGTATATATTTTTCAGGCTCGTTTAGGCTCGCGACCCTACTCGAGCTTTTTGTATAGAGCTCGATTATTAAATGAGCCAAAACTTAGGCTCGAGCTCGGGCTCATTTAGGCTCGGCTCGTTCGAGCTTTTTACCGATCCAATCCCGAGCTTTTCACGAGCAGCTCGGCTATTTTCCTTACAGGTCAAAACGGATATTTTTTAGCTATAAATGAAACGGGTTAAAAGTTTGCCTGCCATGTTTTTAAAAGCTTACAACTTCCCGAATGGTTTTATTAAATGTATTAACTTGCTATTTTCATGATATACGGTAATATTTTAAATTATATCTAATAAAATATTTGTGCACAAAACTCCCTTTAAACACATACAGAAAAGTAAATCTCAGGGTTAACAATTGACAGGTGAATGTATTCAGTGTTTTAATAGGTTGGTGCTTGCAATTGGACATAACCTCATGAACATTGATTGATAACATATCAGAGGGTATATACATCTAATGTGTAGAATTGCTGTACTGATGCAATGCAGAGCACAAAAAATGCCAGTGAATCTTTAATCAGAGAATAGCAGAGCACTATGAATCCGCTGATTCCTGATGTTCAAATCTTTTAGGGAGGTACATGGTTAGGCAATGCGGAGCACAATAAACCCATCTCATCAACACGAGTCATATATCCCTTGGTTTGAGTATAAAATTATGATCGAGAGAACTAGGTTAAAAACTAAACGTAAGTGTAATAATCTAATAATCAGCTACAATAACATCAACAACAACAATACCAAATCCCGCGAGGTAAAATTTAGACAGATCATACCTGTATATACAATTTAAAATGCTAAAAAACTAATAACAACCCTGTAAGCTAATACTAATAATTACTACAACAAAGGGTGTAATTATACACGCTGATTGGGGTAGATTTCCACGGTTTTTGGTGTGTTAAAAATAAAAGTACACGCATAGGATAGCATGTCAATAGTTGGCGTCACAAAATGCACGACACCTTAATGCGTGGAGAAAGCTTGGAAAAGACCACGCTTTATAGGGTGTAAAATTTGAACAATAAGTACACATAATGGGGTGGAGAAATTCATCAAAAAGTACACGCTTAGTAGGGTGCAAAATTTTAAAACTACACGCTTTAACTTGTGTTCTTTAATCATCAACCCCAATGCAAACTTTTACATGCTTTTTATTGTCACTATTTTGATCATTTTACATTAAAAAAAAAAAAAAAAAAAAAAAAAAAAAAAAAAAAAAAAAAACTGTATCAATTTCATAGCAACATCATAATTCATGAACCTCAAATGATCAAATCTGTAGCAATTTCATAGCAACATCAAATCTGTAGCAATTTTATAACCTCACCTCAGATACTCAAATAACAATTTCATAGCAATTTCTAAGTATGTTTACAATAAATCATTGAAAGCTAGCTTCTTCGATCTTTCATCTTCAAGTATTCAAAAATTACTGAAATCCATTGCAAGCTTTGATATTTCGTCTTCAACAAGCTCCTAAATAATGAGAAAAAAAAAAACCAAAATTTACAGGATTAATGATTTAGGAATTGGTAACATAAACAGATTAGAATCAAAATGGGTTAATTCATACAACGGGTCAGACGAGTTGGTTGACTACGGGGTTGGTTGAGCCGAGCGGCTTTTATACCGGTGCATAGTGATTTAATAACATCACATCGAATGAGTGTCGTTTAGAATTACTTTCCTTCACATTTAACACATGGTAGTCAAAATATTGGTTAACTACGCTATGCAACCAAACACTCGAAATCAACTAGTAAAACAGATAGTCATGTGATTGGTCCATAAATGACTAATAGTACACGACAACATGCATTGCAAATAATAAGCAAAATAAGCTACCTTGTATTTGGTTGAAATAAGAAGAATCTCTTGTTTATTAATCTTGCCAACACGAACTGACTTCCGACAGATCAAAATGCTGCCATGTCAACAAATATAGTAATAAGTTATGACTAATTCAAATTCGCATGATCATGAAAACATTATAGCATGTCAATATCAAAAATATAGTAATCTGCGTTACATTGACATCTTGTTCAACTTACAGTTTAAGGACTTGGTGAGTTATATCTATATGCTTCATGCTGGTAATGCGCACATCTCTATATGGTAACACATTTTTAACAATATTTATTGTTTTCAACAGGCGAAAACCCAAACGGCTGTTACAGTGAATCATATATGTTACAGTGAATCATATATGAGGTTAACTTGACTCGACCCATTCATCTAGAAACTACACTGTATAACTATAGATGTCATGTGGTACATAAGTATAAATACTATATATAACCAACTTACTACTAAAAAATCACATTCATCTAGAAACGAATTCAATGACTGAATATGACATAAGTTGTCACATTCATCTACTAAAAATGTCTAGACCTATAAAACATGATAGTTTTTCAAAAAAATTGTTCAAACACTTCATACTAGCTAATACAATACTATTCAAAACTTAAAATAAGAATTAGCATTCATCCAAAAACAGTCATAGTAAGTCGTTATAGGCTTATAGCTATACCCTTCTTTGCTATCACTAACTTATGAACACTATCTAGTCAGTCAACCATGTTTTACCTTTGACTTTCAAAGTCAAACCCGTCGCTCCACAATCCAAACATCTAATAGCAGAACATAAATTAAATAATAAAACATACTGGTGACCGGAACTTATAGCAGAACATCTAATAGAGAATTTACTTACAGTTCCGATTGTGTGCATGTGAGGTTCAGCCTATTTTTCAGCTTGTGCCTTTTTCTCCAATGCCTGCCACAATAAAATGATAACTTGCATGTGTTCTCATCTTAGACTAAAAACAGAACACTTATACTAAATTGAGAATAAATGGCGCATGCAACAATGCCTAACAACAAGGATATACAAGTATTACAGTTTGTTTAAGTGACAGAAAAGCATGAATACTTTAAAGAAGAGCTACCTGATAACCAACTAACCGAGTTGCAAGCCAAGGTTGTAGCAAAGTACCATGAACCTTGATACATTTTACAAAGCACATAATAAGGTTACTCAAATTCAGCAAATGAGGTCTACTTCTATTAGTTTAAAATCATTCAAGTAATCTTACATCATGAAGATTTGGAGTTAGATCATTTTTTGTCTTGGTTTCCAAGGCCTCCCTTAAGTTGTTCTTCAACTACATCTTCATTTGGAGCTTCTCCACCTGCAATGTAAGACAAGTAATCTTGACATGTCGAGGTATTTTTTATATCTCATACAAACCCGTTTCTCCAATTCATGAGCATTTTTAACCTATTCATTAGCATCTAAGAACCTTTTAGCTTACCTCATCAAAGCTACTTCACTTAAAAGCTACTTCACTTGCAGTGATGTAATGCTATCTGACTTCTATTTCATTACCATCTCTTTCTCTGCAATTGCTTTCTCTTTAGTACATGATATTGTTCATACATATGCAACAGAGTTACATTTTTTTTTGGGTGCAAAAGGTGAATGATTATATTAAATGAAACATTTGTACATCAGATAAAACAACATCAACTGGTTGGACATGCCCAAACCAGGATACTCAAAACAACATTCTAGGCCTGATTATCAGATACAACATTTAGAAAAGCCATGAAACTAAACCAATACAGCTTGCTTAATCATTCCGCAGCTCCTTCCAAGCCTGCAGTTACCTATCATCAGGTATACAACATACTGCAGTTTCCATATTCACCTTTTATGCACCAAATACCATAACTTTATTAAGCAGATTTAACAAACCCTAACTTTAGCCCCAATTATAACAAGCAACAATAGAAAGACCAAATCAATCAAATCGATTATCAATAACTCAAGCATATTTCGTCAAACAATCAATTTCACACAAATTAATTATTATACTTAAACAAACGCATATTAATAGTTTTATACCTTAGACGCGTAGCTGTCGCTATTGGACCATTTAAAATGAAAAAAACGAAACCCTAGCTGCATCAATTTGTACAAATTAACAAAAGTGAGAAAGTGTAAATGATAAAGTGGTTTATTATAAAAAAGTGAACGACTTTAAAATTCGAGCAGATATCCAATTGAAAGTGAGGAAGTGATAGAAAGGAATTGTTGTGATTTTATTGAAACTGATTTGGGAAACACTATCGAGGGTGCGTTTGGTATGCCCATCAATCACAATTGGAATGATGGTGGCCTTCAATATGATTCATGGACTCTTCATTTTAAACAAACACCTTTAATTATTTTTATAATCATAGTCTTATTCCTCATGAGACCAAACGCACTCGAGAAGATGAGATATAATTCATTCCTGAAAAAAAAAAAAAAAAAAAAAAAGGTACACGCTTTTTATTGTGAATTTTGTCATTTTTTATATAAAAGTTTTTTGTCCATGCTTTTTATTCAATTTTGTTCTCTTTTTAGGTTTTATAGAAAAGTTTTTGGCCACGCTTTCTTTGGTGACTCATAGTATTTTATATCCACATTTAATATAGTGCAAGTTTTCTACACAGTTTTAAGCGTAAACTAATTTTACGTACACACATATAATTGTGGTATTTTTATGCACACTTATTTGTGTGTAAAAATACAAATTAAAACTCCACCTTTTCTAAAGTGTGGAAAAATAAGCGTGTACATTCGACCTTTTTGTGATAGTGATAATCTATGTGTTTCAAGTGAATAAAACACGATCATTCCATTCCCTGAACGCGATCATGGAAAGTAAATCTAGTTTTCCATTTCCGGTGTTTTAGCTTTATTACATAGGGCCTGTTTGGTAAGAGCTTTTTGGAGGAGCTGTTAGCTTTTTGTTACAAAAATAATATCTTCTAAAATAATAGCTTCGTTTGGATACATTAACTTCGAGCTTTTATTTCAAACAAATAGCTCCTAAATGAAAAACTGACCCATGAAGCTTTTTAAACATCTTGGAGCTGCTAAAACTTTAAATTACTGATATACCTTCCAAACATTTTTTTTATAATTATAGATATGTCCTTTTATGTCATTTTACATCTTATAATTATATTTAACAGCTACATTACCAAACACTTTTATTAAAAGAATGATACAGCTTGTAGCTCATGTTAACAGCTTTACAGTTTAAAACTTACAGCATATAGCTTACAGCTAATTTTGCCAAACATACATATAGACATGTTTTACCACAAACGTAAATAATGGGGAAAAATATTTAATAATGTATTATACTTGTCACGAAAAGTACTTTTGTGTAGCGTACAAAAAAAAATAGCCTTTCTACCACCCAAACTCGACTATTTTGTCTTTTTGTACGTTTTTTTCCACCCTCCCAACCGGTCCCCGGTTTAATAATAATTTGTCACTTAAAAAATATTCCACGTATGATAACATCCACACTTCTTCTTCCTCCCCCCACACTCCCACCACAATCTCGATTTTACACCAACTTTTTGTACGATTTTATCTTTATAATTTGGGTCCATATGTTCCTGTAATCTAAACAAACATACTCACACTTCACTATCAAGATCCCCAAATTGTCTCCTAACCCTAAATCGTCATTCGCTTTTAATATAACAAATTGATTATCGCTTTCCATTGTTTGGGGTCCATCAAAAGGTATATTCCAGCTGCTATACATATATTTAATTTAATTGTATAATTTATTAGAAACATAATATTGTTTTTTAGGGTTTCGTAAATTAGGGTTTTCATTTCATTTTTTCTATATTTTCAGGTCTGATGGATGTACCACTTGATTTGGGGTTTAAGATACACTATAATGGGGTATTCATGTTTGACCCCTTAAGGTATGACTATGGTAGGGAGATTGTAATAGAGGCCTCATCTAGTGATAGGATTATGTTTAGCCCATTGTTAGATATTTTAGTTGCTAAGGTTAAGCAAGATATATGGGGTTTGTTCATGTGCATTCCTGAGTTAGACATTGATAGTGGAGGATTGAAAATAATTGAAAGGGATGCTGATGTTCATGCCTTATATGATTTAGCCGAAAAGTATAAGACCGTAAATGTGTATGTTGCTCATTCACCCGAAAACCTAGCAGCTTACTATCACATTAACTTGACTTTAGAAAGTTCTGATTCTGAAGTCACCTCAAAAAGAATACACCATGAAAAATTGAAAAAGGATGCTGGTAATATGTCTTATGAAAAATTGAAAAAGGATGCTGGTAATATGTCTTATGGTGGGCCTTCAATATGATCCATACATGGACTCTTCATCTTAAACAAACACCTTTAATTAAAACTCCACCTTTTCTATGCACCCTTATTTGTGTGCAAAAAGACAAATTAAAACTCAACCTTTTCTAAAGCATGGAAAAATAAGCGTGTACATTCGACCTTTTTGTGGTAGTGATAATCTATATGTTTCAAGTGAATAAAACACGATCATTCCATTCCCTGAACGCAATCATGGAAAACAAATCTAGTTTTCCATTTCCGGTGTTTTAGCTTTATTACATAGGGCCTGTTTGGTAGGAGCTTTTTGGAGGAGCTGTTAGCTTTTTGTAACAAAAATAATCTCTTCTAAAATAATAGCTCCGTTTGGATACATTAACTTCGAGCTTTTATTTCAAACAAATAGCTTCTAAATGAAAAGCTGACCCATGAAGCTTTTTAAACATCTTAGAGCTGTTAAAACTTTAAATTACTGATATACCCTCCAAACATTTTTTCTATAATTATAGATATGTCCTTTTATGTCATTTTACATCTTATAATTATATTTAACAGCTACCTTACCAAACACTTTTATTAAAAGAATGATACAGCTTGTAGCTCATGTTAACAGCTTTGCAATTTACAGCTTACAGCTTACAGTTTACAACTTACAGCATACAACTTACAGCTAATTTTGCCAAACATACATATAGACATGTTTTACCACAAACGTAAATAATGTGCCTTCCCAAACCATCTATTTTCTCCCACTTTTGTGTGGAATCATTCAACTTGAATACCTCAATGGATTCTCCAAACCATCTATAAAAGGGTAAATTGCAAATTACGTACCTAATTACTATTTTATTTTTGCAAATTTCATTATTGTTCATTTTTTCTTACAAATTATGTCACTCAATGACATGCGAAATGACTAATATACCCTCATCTTCTCCCCCTTTAATTTTCTATTGAATTTAAATTTATTGTTATTCCAAAATGAAGAACATGATGAACAAAACCCATAACTTAAAAAAATAAATAAATAAAAAATAAAACGGTGGATGTGGAAACACAAGTCCATTTTCACTCAACTCACCCACCTCCCACAAACACAACAAGGATAGGTTTGATTACGTTCATAGGAAACAACTCATAGTTGTCACGCCTACTTACAACCGCGCGCTACAAGCGTTTTATTTGAATAGGCTTGGCCATGTGCTGAGGCTTGTCCCTCCGCCGGTTCTGTGGATTGTTGTGGAGATGAATGCGGCGTCTACGAAGACGGCGGATGTTTTGAGAGGGATGGGGATTATGTATCGCCATTTGGTTTGTGAGAAGAATTTGACGGATGTGAAGGATAGGGGTGTGCATCAGCAGAATACGGCGCTTGAGCATATTGAGCGTCATAGGCTTGACGGGATTGTTTATTTTGCGGATGATGATAATGTCTATTCGCTTGAGCTGTTTGAGGCTTTGAGAGATATCAGGTACTGCTTTGCTTTCCATTTTTAGTATCTAATAGTGTCGTCGTTCTGCTTCCTACATTGTATACTTATTATTCGATTGCCTATGTGCGATTGCCACGTGTACAAATTACTTTTGCTATAACTAGATCCTTCAATTATACCGCTGTCTTAGTAGTAGGTAGCTTAAGAGTTGTAAATTAGGAGCAACTGCACGGGCAGTGTAGATGCATGCAATATATGTATCTTTATGTTACATCAAATTAAGATTGAAATTGCATTGCGGGTAATGTGTCAAATATGAAGTTGTGAATTCCTTTTTTGAAAAGGCTGAAGCTTGCACGTTTGTTTGTCGATTTGAGCAATGGGGCGGGGAAAGTATAAATTCCAGACCATCCAATTAATAGCACTTTGCCTATCATCTTAGCAATAGTAGTAGTCTTGAAAAAAACAGATAAGAAGATTCGAAAACGCAATCCACATATTAACGAATATAAAGAGATAATCTTTGATGTCATAATACCAAACTAACCATTTGGTCACATTTTATACTTAACTACTCCCTCCGTCCCATAATTATTATACAGTGTTGACTTTTGATGTCATTATTTTCAACAAGACTTGGGATCGCGGCTCGTACTAGTAAAGCCACATAAATCATAGAAGGCGCACGGAGTTAATTTAATTTGTGTTATATAATATTTGATGACAATTATATCAATGAAAATAACTATGGAATGAAAAATTAGGGAGCTTCCCATATGAACTTATATAATATTTGATGACAATTATAAAATAACTTGTTATGAAAATAGTGGGTTTGTTAAAAAAAATAATATTTGAGCTTGTGATATTATTGCTTGGCCGAATGTCAATATACAAATAGGTGACTTTGTTAAATAATAATAATAATAATAATAATAATAATAATAATAATAATAATAATAATAATAATAATAATAATAATAATAATAATAATAATAATAATAATAAACCATTACATGAATACAGGCTAGGAAATAAAATGTTGGATTTGCATAATTCATTTTTTTGTGCAGAGGTGAATTTATATACTTTTAGTGAGGTTCTATGACTCAAAACATAGTAAAGCGTAAGTTTCAATTTTTAATATTAAGTTTTTCCAAACTGTCTAAAAATGTGTTTTACGCAAGTTTAGCGGGTTATAGGTTCTTCGTGTCTTATTGGTTTGGGCTGATTCAAATTCCGGTATCAAGTATGTCGAGAGGGCTCTAAAAAGTTCAACTAACGCTCTTAAAGGATCTAAGTCTAAGGTCCTCGTAAATAGGCCTGATGCAGCGGATTGTAACACCGAAGTTTTACAATCCTCCTAGGTAGAGTATCTAACCGTTGTAGTGTAGTATAGGTAAGACAAGGGGGTTTTACATCTTCTCAACTCACAAATATGTTTCTTCGCTATAATATGATATTAAGCTTTACAGAAAGTGCAGTCGGTCACTATGTCATAAAAGAAATGTTTAAGACGTCTTTATTTTTTATGTTTGATCCTTGTATTTTGACCATAGCATACGGCAATCAGGACTAAAACCCAAGTACAATGGTTCAAAAAGTCAATCACACGTTAATAATATTATTTAGTATACATAAAAAGGCGGCAATCTTAATCAAATCATATGAAAAAGGAGTAGATTGGGGATGGTTTTACTGTTACAGGTCAAAACGGATATTTTTTAGCTATAAATGAAACGGGTTAAAAGTTTGCCTGACATGTTTTTAAAAGCTTACAACTTCCCGAATGGTTTTATTCAATGTACTAACTTACTATTTTCATGATATACGATAATATTTTAAATTATATCTAATAAAATATTTGTGCACAAAACTCCCTTTAAACACATAAACAAAAGTAAATCTCAGGGTTAACAATTGAGAGGTGAATGTATTCAGTGTTTTAATAGGTTGGTGCTTGCAATTGGACATAACCTCATGAACATTGATTGATAACATATCAGAGGGCATATACATCTAATGTGTAGAATTGTTGTACTGATGCAATGCAGAGCACAAAAAATGCTAGTGAATCTTTAATCAGAGAATAGCAGAGCACTATGGATCCGTGGATGCCTGATGCTCAAATCTTTTAGGGAGGTACACGGTTAGGCAATGCGGAGCACAATAAACCCATCTCATCAACGCGAGTCATATATCCCTTGGCTTGAGCATAAAATTATGATCGAGAGAACTAGGTTAAAAACTAAACGTAAGTGTAATAATCTAACAATCAGCTACAATAACATCAACAACAACAATACCAATCCCGCGAGGTAAAATTTAGACAGATCATACCTGTATATACAATTAAAAATGCTAAAAAAACTAATAACAGCCCTGTAAGCTAATACTAATAATCTATATGTTTCAAGTGAATAAAACACGATCTTTCCATTCCCTGAACGCAATCCTAGAAAGTAAATCTTGTTTTCCATTTCTGGTATGTTTTACCACAAACGTAAATTATATGCCTTCCCAAACCATCTATTTTCTCCCACTTTTGTGTAGAATCATTCAACTTGAATACCTCAATGGATTCTCCAAACCATCTATAAAAGGGTAAATTGCAAATTACGTACCTAATTACCGTTTTATTTTTGCAAATTTCATTACTGTTCATTTTTTCTTACAAATTATGTCCCTCGATCAATGACATGCAAAATGACTAATATACCCTCATCTTCTCTCCCTTAATTTTCTATTGAATTTAAATTTATTTTTATTCCAAAATGAAGAACATGATGTACACAAAACCCATAACTTAAAAAAAAAAAAAAAAAAAAAAAAAAAAAAAAAAAAGAAAAACGGTGGAGTTGGAAACACTAGTCCATTTTCACTCAACTCACCCTCACACAAACACAACACTCAAACTTCCCGATTCGCCACATTCGGCGTTGGCGTTCGCACCTTCATCGATAAACCCCGTAAAGGATCCCCCTTCGCACCTGGCGCAGATCCATCTACACCTGCCTATTGTTCTTCCTACTTGGCTTAGCTCCAGTGGGGGATCTACGATTTCAACATAGGGTGTGCACTCGACTTGCTACAAAGAAAACTTCTCAAAAAATAAAAATTTGTCCGGCAGTTTTCGGGTCGGTTTCAGCCTGGTTTTTCGGGTCGGTTACTTCACACAGGTCATTGCTGAAAATATTCTTTCCACACTAGCCGTTGCTACCGGAAGGATCAACACCAACTTAATTGAATACAATTAAAATATTCAATAATGATAACATACTTTTATTTTTATGCAATAGTATATATATATATATATATATATATATATATTTTTTTTTTTTTTTTTTTTTTTTTAATTTGATGACTTCTTTCATACACGAAAAAGTAACAAACTTAGATAAGAAAAAGATAACTTAGAGCATCAGGTGTGGATGAAGAGTTTCATCTCTTCATTCGGGCTCCACGTGTGTCACATCACCCAACACCTTTTCACAACGAAACCCCCCTCACTAAACAACTAACCTCAACTTTTTCATTCGGGCCTCACCACTTACACCTTTATTTTTTTTTATTCAATTCATTAAATAAAATAAATTTATTTCATTCAAATAATTCAAATAATACAAATAATAATAATAACATTTTTTATTAAACTGATTATATGGACTAAATTGACAACCTTATAGCTAAGAATTACAACAACTACCAACAGATTAACATTTTTGCCGGTGTACTGTAGCCATTTTAATCCAGCCCACTTCCACAAATCCAGTTGGCCGAAATTTCACAAAAAAAAAAAAGAAAAAAAAAAGGTCCTTCTTCTCCACTCGTACACACAGTCACACACACACTAGAAAATTGGAACCAAAAACAGAAAAGAAAAAAGGTAAAACTCAATTTTATAAAACGTTTACCTCTTTCTTGGCCCCCTCCAACTCATAGTTTGTCAGTGTTTTCCTTTGTCGTGTAGACGAAGAGAACATGCTCGGCGAACAACGGCGAGCCAACGATGGTGTGGCGGTGAGCTCGGCGAGGGTGCCACCTAGAACGGCGACAACGATAATACAACCACACCTGATGCTCTTAGTGGTACCATTATTAAACATTTTAATATAAATACCTTAAAAAAAATACTCTTATGTCATATACACGTCACTGGTCACTCTATAGAATTGGATAACATCAAGACCTATACTAGTCAAGCACAATAACACCAAAAAATACATGAAACTTTCATTTGTTTTAAATTATAAACTTGTGGCCCTATTACCAATAAAGATGAGAGAGAATACATTTCCCTCAACTACTTCTTCATCTTCAAGATTAGAAAACACTCGCTCCATTCTACGGAGACGGCGGATGTTTTGAGACGGATGGGGATTATGTATCGCCATTTGGTTTGTGGGAAGAATTTCACGGATGTCAAGGATAGGGGTGTGTATCAGCGGAATACGGCACTTGAGCATATTGAGCGTCATAGGCTTGACGGGATTGTTTATTTTGCGGATGATGATAATGTCTATTCGCTTGAATTGTTTGAGGCGTTGAGAGATATTGAGCGTCATAGGCTTGACGGGTACGTACTGCTTTGTTTGCTGATTTTACTATCTGATAATGTATCTGAATATGATGCATATGAAATACGTTGTATGCTTGCTGCAAGTACTAAAGATTAAGAGCTAAAGATTAGGAGCAAGTGCACGAGCAGTGTAGATACACACGATATTCTTATCTTTATGTTACATCAAATTAATATTGTCTTATTCTCAAGAATGAAATTGCATTGCGGATAATGTTTCAAATTTGAAGTTGTGAATTCCTTTTTTGAAAAGGCTGAAGCTTGCACGCTTGTTTGTTGAGGTTTTACAATGGGGTGGAAAAAGTATAAATTCCAGACCATCCGATTAATATCACTTTGCCTATCACGTTAGCAATAGTAGTAGTCTTGAAAAAAAACAGATTAGAAGATTTGGAAACGCAATCCACATATTAATGAATATGAAGAAATAATCTTTGATGTATGTTGCATCTTTCAACCAGAGCTTAATGGTTTCTTCTGGAAATGTTGGAATAGATCTCAGAGTAAAAAATATATGTAAATTTTAGTAATGCAAATAACCTTTTTTTTAGTATAAATTTCGCTCACTTTTGCCTATACAAGAAAGATTGAGATTGCTTATCTTCTACTCGTGATATTCTGATTGACCTATTGGTAAATCCGTGCATCCAGGCTCCTAATGGCTCACAGACCTCAAAAGTGGCAGTCTTGTTTTTCTGTTTATTCCTGATATTTTTTATTTTTTCACTTCTATTTTGTCACCGAATATAGCGTCAGTGTTGTAAATATCGGTCTTGGCGGCCGATATATCAGTGATATATCGCTTATCGGCGGTTGACCGATACGATATTTCACTTATCGGTCAAATTTATCGGTTTGGTCAAAATCGGTCAAATATCAGTCAAAATCGGTTATATCGGTCATATCAGTCAAATTTATCGGTCAAATTTATCGGTCCAGGCTCTTTCCAGTCAATCAGTCACATATTGGAGTTGAATTGGAGCACTTTGGTAGTATACCAGGTTCTACAAATATCTCTTATAAGTTATAAATATAATTTATGTTTTGTTTTGCGTTACATATGTTGCATTTCAAAAATATACATAAATTTCTTTATAATTTATGGTCTCCGATATATCACTGATATATTGCCGCCATATCGGTCTTGGCGCTTGGCGGTGGTCGACCGCCGAGCGATATTTACAACACTGATAGCGTGTAACGTGTTACATGTTGGATTTTCTATGACTTACCATTTTGTAAAGGAATTTATCCATATTGCTTAGCAATATGGTGTTACATAAGCTCCAATTCAGGAATAAATTTGTCCATGTTTTCATCCATCACTGTGTGCTTGTCTAGACACTAAGATGTTGTTCTATGTTTGACTGCAGTCGGTTTGGCACTTGGCCAGTTGCAATGGTTGCACAAAGCAAAAACAAGGCCACTTTGGAAGGTCCGGTTTGCAATGGAAGTCAAGTGATTGGGTGGCACACAAATGAGAAGAGTAAACGGCTCAGAAGATTTCATGTTGACATGTCAGGATTCGCATTCAATAGCACCATCTTGTGGGATCCAAAAAGATGGGAAAAACGCAGCTCAGCTTTGATTCGTCAAATGGACACCGTCAAAGAGGGATTCCAGGTATGCATCATATTGTTTAAATTAATTCAGGGAATTGTCATTTATTTAAACTTTGGGATTAAATTTTTACTGTTTGTTTACTCGTACTGTTACATTTCAGGAGACTACCTTTATAGAACAGTTGGTCAAAGATGAAAGTCAAATGGAGGCGACTCCTGCCGGATGTTCTAAAATCATGAACTGGCACCTTCATTTGGAAGCGCATGGACTTGCTTATCCAAGAGGCT
Organism: Artemisia argyi; assembly: GCA_030686995.1. NCBI lineage: Eukaryota > Viridiplantae > Streptophyta > Magnoliopsida > Asterales > Asteraceae > Artemisia > Artemisia argyi. Next base: position 1,260,752 of record CM060702.1, read on the forward strand.
GGTTACTTCAGAAGAACCTCAATGCTGTTCTTCCTATCGAGTAAAAGGCAATGCTTTTGTGACCCTCAGAACAAGAGCCAGAAAGAGGTATGGTTCTAGTTGTATTTTATTGTTGGCAAAATTGATAAAATTCGCATTCAGCATTCAGATTTTTCATTACATATGCAAAGATAAAGATTTATCAATGGCATACTTATATATTCACGATTTCTGAAACAAATGAATGCTTGTATGAGAACTTGTGAAAATGATAACATGAAAAAAGTAATTAACTAAATTCAAGAACAAATTATAAATTATACGTATTTTGACAATGAAAAAGCCTAAAAGATAACATCTGAATTAAGAATATTTTTAAATCTGTTTTCATGTCATAAAAATAAATAGAAAACAATGAATGCTAGACAATGAAAAAGCCTAAAAGATAACATCTGAAGCTTGCACGTTTTTTTGTCGATTTGAGCGACCAAGGGACAGAGCTGTACTCTCTTGTTGTCTATCTGATTGAAGGAAAGAGTAAATTCCACATATTAACGTAGTAGTCTTGAATAAAACAGATCAGTAGATTCAGAAACGCAATCCACATATTAACGAATATGAAGAAATAATCTTTGATGTATGTTGCATCTTTCAACCAGAGCTTAATGGTTTCTTCTGGAAATGTTGGAATAGATCTCAGAGTAAAAAATATATGTAAATTTTAGTAATGCAAATAACCTTTTTTTTAGTATAAATTTCGCTCACTTTTGCCTATACAAGAAAGATTGAGATTGCTTATCTTCTACTCGTGATATTCTGATTGACCTATTGGTAAATCCATGCATCCAGGCTCCTAATGGCTCACAGACCTCAAAAGTGGCAGTCTTGTTTTCTGTTTATGCCTGATGTTTTTTATCTTTTCACTTTTATTTTGTCACTGAATATAGCGTGTAACGTGTTACATGTTGGATTTTCTATGACTTACCATTTTGTAAAGGAATTTATCCATATTGCTTAGCAAAATGGTGGCAATCAGACCAGCTATCTTGTACGGGTCAGAATGTTGGCCTATCACAAAAGCTCAAGCTAACAGAGTGGAAGTGGCAGAACTGAGGATGCTAAGGTGGATTTGTGGTAAGACGATGCTTGACATGATCCCGAACGGAGTTTTCAGAGCGGAACTTGAAGTTGAAACTATAATCTCGAAGATGCGAGAAGGAAGGTTGAGGTGGTTCGGTCATGTCAGGAGGAGGCCACAAACAGCACCGGTTAGGAGAGTCGAAACGCTGATGGTCGACGGTTTAAGGAGGAGGGGAAGACCTAAGCTCACGTGGGAGGATCGACTTAGGCTAGACATGAAGGAGCTTCTCTTGTCCGAGGACATGATCTCAGATAGGAATGTGTGGAGAGCTAGGATTAGGACTTGCGGGTAGTGTCGGAAGGGTAGTAGGTGCTTGCCTTTGCGTCTGGGTCTTTTCTCTTCCCTTTGTTGCCCTGCCCCTTTGCCTTTTAGGTCTAGTTTGCCCTTTGCACTTTAGGTTTAGTGGCCCCTTTGCTCTTCCCTTTTAGGTTTGTGGTAGGCTAGTGGTGTCCCTTTGCTTTGCCTTTGCTTTTGCCCCCTGCGTTGCCTTGCTTTGTTTTTGTGTTGCTCTTCTTGCCTTTTACCTGCTTGCTTGTGCGTCCTTGCTTTGATGTGTTTGTTTTTGGCTTTTCTTTTGCTTTCTATCTTTTGCCCTACTTGCTTTGTTTGCTTGTTTTGATTGTCTTGCCCCTTGTTTGTTGTTTGTTTGTTGTTTTGGTGCATGTTTGTTTGCATGTTTTATATGTTTGTCTTTTGTACTAGGCCCCTTTCTGGTTGGTTGCTTGCTTCTATTTGCTTTTACTTGTTGCTCTTTTGCTACTTGCTTCTTTTTGTTTCTCTATCACTCACACTGGTGCACGTGCCGGAGGTCTCCCTGGAAGCAGTCTCTCTACTCCCAGGTTTTGCCAGGGGTAGGCGTAGGACCTGTCTACATTTCTACCTCCCCCATACCTCGCCTTCGCGGGATTGGGTATGTTGTTGTTGTTGCTTAGCAAAATGGTGTTACATAAGCTCCAATTCAGGAAGAAATTTGTCCATGTTTTCATCCATCGCTGCGTGTTTGTCTAGACACTAAGATGTTGTTCTATGTTTGACTGCAGTCGGTTTGGCACTTGGCCAGTTGCAATGGTTGCACAAAGCAAAAACAAGGCCACTTTGGAAGGTCCGGTTTGCAATGGAAGTCAAGTGATTGGGTGGCACACAAATGAGAAGAGTAAAAGGCTCAGAAGATTTCATGTTGACATGTCAGGATTTGCTTTCAATAGCACCATCTTGTGGGATCCAAAGAGATGGGGAAAACGCAGCTCAGCTTTGATTCGTCAAATGGACACCGTCAAAGAGGGATTCCAGGTATGCATCATATTATATAAATTAATTCAGGGAATTGTCATTTATTTAAAGTTTGGGATTTAATTTTTACTGTTTGCTTACTCGTACTGTTACATTTCAGGAGACTACCTTTATAGAACAGTTGGTGGAAGATGAAAGTCAAATGGAAGCGACTCCTTCCGGATGTTCTAAAATCATGAACTGGCATCTTCATTTGGAAGCGCATGGACTTGCTTATCCAAGAGGCTGGTTACTTCAGAAGAACCTCGATGCTGTTCTTCCTATCGAGTAAAAGGCGATGCTTGTGACCTTCCAAACAAGAGCCAGAAAGAGGTATGGTTCTAGTTGCATTTTATTGTTGGCAAAATAGATAAAATTCGCATTCAGCATTCAGATTTTTCATTACATATGCAAAGAAAAAGATTGATCAATGGCATACTTATATATTCATGATTTCTGAAACAAATGAGAACTTGTGAAAATGATAACATGAAAAGAGTAATCAACTAAATTCAAGAACAAATTATAAATTATACGTATTTTGACAATGAAAAAGCCTAAAAGATAACATCTGAATTAAGAATATTTTTAAATCTGTTTTCATTTCATAGAAATAAATAGAAAACAATGAATGCTTGACATTAAGGGTGTGAATAGTTGTGCTTAGATGAGGCTCTTTTCTGGGAAACTTTTCTATGGAAACTGAAAAATCAAAACGTGTTCAAGTTGACCTCTTTGGCTCTTTCAGCAATTGTCTTCTTGGAAATAGAAAACTCACTAATCCAACTGGATTACCATGATTTAGAAAACTATAATTTCTAGTTTTCTGCACTTTTCTCTTGCACTTCCCACTTTTTTTAAATAGAAAATGCAACTCTATCTAAATATGCTTTCCAAATTTTAAACACATTTCTAAAAACTAAATAGTCCTATATTCTCTAGAGATTAAGAGCAAATTTCTCACACCTAGGCACATTGGTTTTTTGACATAACATGCTCATAAGTTGTGTTGCTTTTTGTGCAGTGATAAGATGTCAATATTCAGGCGGCACATTGGTTTTTTGACACTCCATCAGTTTTCCACAAAAGCTATTATGACCAAAAGCAGCTCTGCGTTTTTTTAGAAGCAGTGGGAAAGGAGGTGAAAGAAGGAGTGATTTTCTTTCTCTCAAGTCAAAAGATGATATTGCCTTTTAGTTGTGTTATGTGTATTATTATTATTATGCTTATATTCTTTTACTACACGGTTGGTTCGGCCAGAGGTGCCACTGCCTTCTGATATTTTGGTAAAATTCTTTTTTAAACATGTGAATGTGATAGAGTTGCCTTGTTTTTGTACACCAGAAGGGTAGACTTCAAAGTCTTGTTAATTCAAAGAATAGATTGTGCCTTTTTCCAATTTTTGCATACATTTTTGGGATCGATTATATTTGTAAGATGCATTGGTAGCAATAGTTCACTTCTCTGTAGAGTTCATGATTTCAGTTTGGTACCTGGATGTGGGGTTATAGACATTTTTGCAGTAGTTTGAGTTTCATGCTCATGTAATTTAGTTCGCAAAATGTGGCATAGGTTGTTATAAGCACATACAAACGCTGGTGCATTGTCTCCTCTTCTTCGGCTTTGCTTCAAGTATTATAGCAACACAGCTAACTCATTATAGCAGCGTACATAATGCTAAACCTCATTTGAGATGTCTCTTTTGCTGTGCTTTAAGTTGCTCAAAATGTTAACATCCTCTGATCTTTGTTCATTTTATTTTCTGCATTTAATGTAATGTGGCGAAACAGTTGTGGCGAATATTGAAGTAATTATGTTGCAACTCATGAACATTGATTGATAGCATATCAGAGGGCATATACATCTAATGTGTAGAATTGCTGTACTGATGCAATGCAGAGCATAAAAAATGTGTAGCGCTGTTGTACAAGCATAAAATTATGTTGGATAGAATCAGGTTAAAAATTAAACGCAAGTGTATTAATGTAATAATCTAATAATCAGCTGCAAGAACATCAACAAGAATACCAAAAATGTGTAGCGTTGTACTGATGCAATGAAGTTCAAATTTTTTTAGGGAGGTACACGGTTTGGTAAGAGCACAATAAACCCATCTCATGAGCACGAGTAATACATCCCTTGGTACAAGCATAAAATTATGTTGGATAGAATCAGGTTAAAAATTAAACGCAAGTGTATTAGTGTAATAATCTAATACCAAATGCAGACACATCATACCACCTCACAACTAACTCACTTCTGATTTCCAACACTCACTCAAAACCAAACACTGCCATACACCCTTTTACTAGCTTTACTCACAAAAGAAAGAAAAAAATAATAATAATAATAAACGGAACCATTTGACGGGAAAACGCGAGCCATGGGTGTGCATGTGACGCCGTCCGGTACCGTTTTTCGAGACCATTTCGGCTGGTCACGACGGCTCATGACTCGAAAACGCGAGCCACGGTGTGGAGCTCGCGCCGTCCGGGTCGCGTTTTGCCGGAAAACGTCAGCCTTGGCGCCGGGTACCGAGAGGCGAGAGCCCTAAGCATTGCTACTCATGTAACAACATAGTTAAACCAAACGTTCTCTTTTTGGGTAGATTGACACGGTCATTTTAGAGTTTGTATAAAGAAAACACAAACATAGAAATAGAAATAATAGTAAATAATTGAGAAAAGGGCCGATATCTATATATAGTCTCAAACAAATTGTACACACTTTTATTTAATTTAAAAGATAAGTACATGATAGTAATTATATAAACCATGATAATGTAGTATTGCTGACAGGTGGCCTCCTCTTTCATTTCAAACCAAACCATCGGATGGAATCAGATCTCCTCAACAATTTCATTGCTCCAATTGCGCCGCCAACAACAATAATAATGAATTACAAACTTGCATTGCTGACAGGTGGCCTCCTCTTTTTATTTACGCAATCAAGATCTCAACAATTTCATCATTCCTCCAATTGCTGCGCCGACAACAATCTAAATGAATTACAAACTTGCATTCCTGACATTTTAAAATCAGTTTGTATTGCACTGCTGGATATCTACACTGCTGGGTGCATGGACCATCGCTCTCAATCCCTTGAACAAACGAGAGAGGATGCGGGTAACGATCTTCAAACTTGTGAATACCCCCAAACTTTATATTCACATACCTATAAGGTCCTCTAAGAATGTAGTCACCATAATATGATACAGATGTTTCAGATTGAAGTATGTGTGGTGCACAAAAAGTATGGATTGACCAGGCACACTCATGACAGTGGTAGAAACACCGCTCTGGATTTAATGGGTCCTCACAAATTTCACAAAAGTATTCACTTTTATGATTTTCAGCCGGGTGGTAACTTATTCTCATAGGGTGCTTGTCAATCTTATGCCTAATTTCACGAGGCAAAAACAAATCACACCCGAAATGTACACCAACATCTTTACAAGTGTCACAACCGAATGAACATTGGTAAGGATAAATATCACCTTTACACATAAGACACGATCTGTCGTACTCTGTTTTAGAAGAACAGGAAAGGAGGTGACCTGAATGAGCTTCGTGTGTGATGTTTTGAGGCAAGAAACTACAAGTAACATCAATATGATAGTTACATTGAACACAACTGTAGACAAACCCATTACACTCTAACTGACAAACATCGCATTTAAACACGGATAAAAACTTATCAGGGGCATTTGAATGGAGAATGAGATGTTGGGGGTGACCTGGGTATTTGTCTATTTGAGTAGGAAGCTGGGTGCACCACTCATGCAGAACAAAGTTACAGTCGTCATTGACACACTTGTAAAATGGAACACTTGTGACTGGTCTCACACACGCATTGCATAATAGTTGAACCCTCTTCATCGGGTTATGACAAGATAAAACATTTGTTTTTGAGGAACTTGGTGTGTTTGTAGTATCACTGCATTCAGTACTGACCAGAATTAGGGGGTGTGGATGAAAGCTGTGTTTTACGTCGTTCCCCTCATCTGCTCCAAATGTTCCATCTTCAACTAGTTTAGCAAACATGTGTTTCGGAATGCTATAACTTTCATCAGGGAATGGGAGATGGAGGAGATCCGGATAATCAGATTCTTCATAATTTTTTATGAGCAATCTGTTTCTGGTACCTAGTAAACAAAAATTGTGGTTAAAATGAGAAGCTAAATTGTCAGACTATCAAAAAGTATAAACACTCATAGTATCTGACTTACCTCTTGATGTCGTACAAGGAATATGTGCATAGTATCTGCATTTTTCACATTTATAAATCCAGGTGTTTGGACTGCATTTAAAATCACCTTTACATACCCTGCACTTAGGAAAATATTGATCCTTCTGATCTTTTGTTGGGAAGGAATAAGAAAGGATGAGTGGGTGAGGATGAGAGAAATAATCATTTGTCGCATTTTGTATCATGAGATTTTCTGGTAGGAAAGCACAGTCACTGTGGATGAAGAGGCCAAAACACGTTGTACATATATAAAAAGTACCTTTGTGTTCTTCACCACATGCGTTACATTCAGACAATTGTGGTTTGGGGGAAGCCGCTAATGGGTGCGGATGGCTAGGGTGATAAATCAGCCGGTCTTCTACGGAGGCTAGAGCGCAATTACCATGAATTATAACATTACACCCTGAACAGTAGTAACAGAGCCCAACAGCATCTTTTCTTCCACATAAAACACATAAAACGCAATATGGTCCAGCAATGTAGGAAAAAAGAGGTGTGCGAGTAAAGTGAAATAAAGTAAGAGTATGAGCGGGGTGGGATGTGTGTTTTAACGTAATGGGAAGCTCGCCACAGAATTTATGGAGTGAGAAATCACATGAATGGGCACACTCATAGTAATATCTGTGAAACCAACTGATTTCTTTACGACACCGAGCACATTGACGACATCGAAAGTTTTGACGTGTAACTAGCTCAACACCGCCATTGTCATCGTCTTCGTCATCGTCGTCATATACTTCATGCAGTGGATAGCTTGGTTGCAAATCAATGAGATTGAGTGGATGCTCGTGTTCAAAGATCTGCGACGTAAAGTCACGTAGCATAAATGGCATAATTGGCATAATTGACATAATTGTATGTTTGTTTATTTCTCTAGTTGATGTAATGTTGCGTTATATGCTTACTTATAAACAAGGATTATCCGTCTTTTATACACAGACCAAAGAGTATATGTTCTTTACTTATTTGCAAAGATTTGCATATTTGGTGATTTTACCTTCTTTATTAAAGGCCTATAATGTTCCCTCACAAATTCTTTTACTAACTTAGCAAATAAATTAAACTCTTTTTCTTTAGAATAAAGTAAAGTAAAAATCACAATGCAAAATTTAATATGCTAAACCTTGCCAATAAGAAAAGAATATACACTCTAAAGCATGATAGATTAAAAAAACCAGGTGAAAGAAAAATGGAAAAAGCATGAAGATGAAGATGAGAGAAGAGAGAAATATTTTTAAATTATCTCTAAAGTTGTATTTTGTCTTTTGATATAATTGTTTCTTTATTTCTTTTATTATTATTATTATTTTGTCAGATAAAAGCTTATTAAGTTTTTTTTTTTTTTTTTTAATTGAGCTTATAATTTTAGAAAGTCATTCTCTAATTAGTAAATTGTATTTTTAAAAAGAGAAAACAAGTTGATACGAGATTTTATATATGCTAAATAATTTTGATTATGATATACTCCGTGGTAATTAAGTTTTCAAATTAATCAACTTTTGGAAACAAGTACTAACATTTACCAGACACAAATACAAAATTGCATACACAACAAATAGAACACATAGATGCACCACCATATGATGGTGGAGCCACACAAAAAAATACTATTACAAATTGCTATATATAGGATACTTTTCAATTTTATCCAAACTAGATAGCCTTTTTTTTTTCTTTCATTATTATATATACTAAAAATTATTAGGATGAATAGTAAAAGTATTGTTTTGCACTGTTCGTTGCCCAATTTCACTTTTAGACTACGTGGTTATAGAACTATTGCAAAGTTAGTCTTTAACGCCCGTTAATATTGTACAGAAAAAACCCCTCAGGTTAACTTTTAATTTGAAAGTTAGTCTCTAAGGACTAACTTTGCAACATACCGACAATCTCAGGCCGTAAAAAATCATACTATTTTCAGAAACACTTTTCGAAAATAGTACTTGCGGTTATCGACCTTTTGCATATATAGTCCTTAATAACAAAAATAATTTTTTTACAACTGTTTCATTAAAAGTTTAGACTTTAGATTAAACAAAAAATTCCCGCAGCAACGCACGGGTACCCCACTCGTTATTGCTATATCTAAAATTACAAATTGCTATATCCAAGATACTTTTGTATTATTTTTTTGTCCTTTATCCAATAGAAAACATGGACCAAACTTTTGTATCTTTTCATTTAGTTTCAATTCTATAGCAATACATATCCTATCCGGCCATGTCTTTTTTTCACTCTTAATTTCTTCTTCTATCTTATCAGATCTAAAGCTTCTAAGGTGATTTCTTATGTATTTCCAAGGTGGTTCCTTACAAAAATGCTACATCGCTTATAATAGAAAAAAAATTTCTAAGGTGGTTCTTGGGCACCACCTACTTACTACATAGGTCAGCCTCTTACTAGGGGTAAGGCTGTCTAGATCCCGATTCTGATCTTAACTTTTTGTTTCGAACATACGACTACCCTTTCATATTTCAAAACTTTTAAATTCTACGTATTTCTTTACCTTATGATTTTCATAATATAATTTATTTTATGTGACAATACAATTCTATAGTGTGTATTCGAATAAGGCCTAGCAAAACAGATCGAAAATCGAGTCGAACCAAAAAACCCAAGCCGAATAGGTCCGATCGAAACCGAACCTACCATATTTGGTTCGGGTTTTAGTTCTATATTTTTATGATTTTCGGTTTTGTTTCAAATCGGTTCAGTTTGAAACAAAACCGAAAAAAATACACCTAAACCATACAATCCCAACAGAACCGAATGGACCAACAAAAAACCGTACCGAACCGAGTCACTTCAGCTTGGTTCTTGGTTCATGTCTTTCACAAAATCAGTTTTTGTTTCGCTTCAGCTTTGGTAGGTGTTCGATTCAGTTTTGACTCGCTGTTTAACCCAACATTTGACCCTGAAAGCATATTACATTTACTTTTTCTAAAATTATAAATTATAATGGTTATAAGTGTTGGCATAAGGTGGAATGATAATGAATGTATCAATCTCGATATTATTGTTTGGATTGCATAGTAGGGTATGGATATCAACTTTTTGACCAAGTGTGATTTTATCTTCATCATCTCACAAACAGGAAAGAAAGAGAGATTTCGTCATATAACCATTCTAAACAAGCTTAACTAAAACCATGACATTGATGATTTTACCTTCTTTATTAAAGACCTATAATATTCCCTAAAATTCTTTTACCAAATTAGCAAACAAACTCTTTTTTCTTTAGAATAAAGTAAAGTAAAAATCACCAAGCAAAATCTAATATGCAAAACCTTGCCAATGAGAAAAGAATATACACTCTTTTGGTCTCTACAACTCTACTAGGGGCAAGGTTGTCTAGATCCGGATCATGATCTTAGGATCGTACAATTCTATGTTCCCATATATATATATATATATATATATATATATATATATATATATATATATATATATATATATATATATATATATATATATATATATATATATATATAAAAACGAGTAGAATCATAGTACAATCTTAGTTCGCGCAGAATTAATCTAGGAACTCACGCATGATCATGTTCTTCAAATCTCTACTACAGTTAACAGAAGTATAAGAGTTTATAGAGAATAGACACATACCATATGTTAGAACAAATTAATATGTAATTGACAACTGCATAAATATTTACTAGTAATAGTATATCGTTTGACACATACCATATGTTAGAACAAATTAATATGTAATTGACAACTGCATAAATATATACTAGTAATAGTATATCGTTTGAAGTCGTCTTACCTCAAACTCCGTACGTACGGCCGTATCTTAAATAAATCCCAATCAAACAAGTAGTTTGGATTTATAGATCAAACTCAAATCTAACATAAAGGCATGATTATATATTTACAAGATTAGAGAATATAAGGTTTATATGTTAATTTTTTGTGTCGAACATACGACCCTTTCATATTTCAAAACTTTTAAATTCTACATATTTCTTTACCTTGTTATGTTTTTTTTTACGACGGCATATTATTAAAAGAAACACTAGCATGACGTTAGAATTACATAGGCGATTTCAGCCAATCAGTCCAACTAATAGACATTTTACCTCTAGACTTTAACTATGAAAAAGAAAAAGGACGAATGTTATCAAAGATGTCGCATTTCCTCATGACTTGAGAATAAAAAGCGACATTAATTATTCCTAAAAAGCCAAAGCACCCAACATGTAGATTTAAAAATAACAAAAGCTTGAACTTTCGCATCCTTTGGAGCACGCCAATGGAGAAATCAAGTGTCCCAATCTTCACAGGAGAGAAATGGTGGGAATTTAGCGTCATACCAACCCCGCACAAAATTCCAAACGTTAGAAGCAATATCACACGAGAAGAAAACCTGTGCATTCGATTCAACATGATTGTTACATAATATAATTTCTTTTAAACCCGTAAATGTGATAGAGTATGCGTTGTCAAAGATAAAAGTTAACCCATTATATATGTGACAAGGCAATTTAATAATGTGTGCATTTGACCGTGAAAGCATATTACTTTTACTTCTTTTTTTTTTAAGAATTATGCTTTTAACCAATATTGTGAAAAAGTTAATATTACTAACAAATTGGAAAGTTAACATGGTTTTAAGTTCAATCTGAAGGCTTGTTAACATTTGAGCAAGTCTATATGTTTCTAGAGCATTTTATAGTTATTTTTCATGTTTTTCATTTTAAGATTTCTTTTCAATTGATCTTATAATGGAGAAAGCCTTTTTATATCATTAATAACACTAAGACACTAAAAAACTTAAAATTAAGCATCACAAGTAATAAAACTAAATGTACAACTAATTTAAACGCGATCGCTTTATTAATTGTCATTACTTGTATATAATAATTGTTTTTTAAGCATTACAAATTGTGTAACACCCCGCCTTACGCAGACCACAATATTGTCCGCTTTGCCTGCAGGCTCACGGCTTTGTTTTTGTGGCCTCATTTGAAGACTTCCTGGCAGGTCACCCAAGCCAGTACTACTCTCACATGAGCACGCTTAACTGCCAGTTCCTAAGAACCCCACTCGCAGTAGACCACAAAACGCGTTGTGTCATTGTAAGGCGAATGTTATCTTATGAGCCCAGCATCTCTCCAGGCCACAGCCGATGTGGGATTTGCCTAGGGTGTTACAATCACCCCCCCTTAGGGACTCATCGTCCTCGATGAGGTTTGCCCCACCATCCCGAACGGCTCAGGAGTGGCTCTGATACCACTTGTAACACCCCGCCTTACGCAGACCACAATATTGCCCGCAGGCTCACGGCTTTGTTTTTGTGGCCTCATTTGAAGACTTCCCGGCAGGTAACCCAAGCCAGTACTACTCTCACATGAGCACGCTTAACTGCCAGTTCCTAAGAACCTCACTCGCAGTAGACCACAAAACGCGTTGTGTCATTGTAAGGCGAATGTTATCTTATGAGCCCAGCATCTCTCCAGGCCACAGCCGATGTGGGATTTGCCTAGGGTGTTACAACTTGTATAGCTAGGTTTACAAATACTTAATGCACATACGTAAATTCAACAAATATAATTAATGCTCTTCTAAAAACATCACTTCACTCAAAATTATAACTAGTAGGATACCCGCGCATTGCAGCGGCGGATACCATAAAATAAATGTTAACGACATCAAAAGGCAAAAGTGATAGCCATGAGTTGTAAATCGTTCGGGCTCGAGCCTGCTTGGCCTTTGCTCATTCAGGCTCGAGCCCATGTGGCCCGTTGCCCGTTCGGGCTTGAATATTTGTATGATGAGCTTTATTATTTATATTAGTGACATTTAATGCAGGAATTGTGATTAAGTTAGTTGTACAATATGTTTGATAATTTGTATTTCTTATGTAAGGGGTGTTTTAATAACTGCATTAATTGTATTTAGGGTTTTTCTAACTTGTGCCCTGGGGGCACAAGTTAAGCACACCAAAAGGACAGAGGGCCCCACGAAAAAGTACAAAAAAGTACTCAGGGACCCATGAATTTTGTCGGTCCCTGAGTACTTTTTTATACTTTTTCGTGGGTCTCTAAGTACTTTTTGTATTTTTTGGTGTGCTTAACTTGTGCCCACAGGGCACAAGTTAGAAAAACCCTTGTATTTATTGACCAGTTAATTAATGTTAGTAAATATGTTTTAATTAGTTGTACTTTTAACTTAATAACTTGTAACGCTGATTTTAAGTATTTCTATTTTAAGATTGTATTTAATGTTAGAAAATGTGTTTTAATTGGGTGTACTTTTAGCTTAAGAACTTGTAATTGTATTTAATGTTAGAAAATGTGTTTTAATTTATTGTACTTTTAGCTTAAAAACTTGTAATGCTTAATTTTAAGTATTTCTTTTTATAAAAGGCCTAAATGCTTTATAAGATACTGTAGTATGATAATATTATCATATGATACAATCTAAAAAAGCTGCTAAACGACCAAGCACTTAAAAGACAATCATATAAACATAACTAAAGCGTACAACTCCTAGCCATCACTTTCGCCTTTTGATGTCGTTAACATATATTTTAGGTTACCCACCACTATAACGTGCGGATACCGTCTTCTCAAAAGCATGTTCCTATACTTGCATTTTTAGAAGCTTCTACTATTAAACATATTATTTACAACGTTTGAAAGATAAAAATCACAAAGAAAATTGTAGGTTAACATTATTAAACAATCTTATATCTAACCACTCAAGGGTGTCATAGTGACAAAAGGGTTTGTGACTAGCACTCTAAAATGTGTGAGGTCTCAAGTTCAATTCTACTAGGTGCAAACAACCATGAAGTGGTCACACCAACTTCCTTAAGTTCAATTCTACTAGGTGCAAACAACCATGAAGTGGTTACACCAACTTCCTGAAAATGGAGGGTTTTACCTGGTTTGAATCTGTGTGATAGTGGGTTTAAACCTCGTGGATTAGTCGGCCAAAATATCAAAAACTCATTACCCCAAAAAACAATCTTATCAATAACGTATCAATTTTGCAAACTTGAATGTGTTAGAATGGTGAACTTGTTGGTTTAACTTTATTACTGACCAATAATTATAAAATACAGAATTAGCATAACATAACTCTAATACACCTTAAGCTCATAAATTGTTTGGGCCAACTAATAATCTATCATTTAACAGAATGCTCAAGATTCTTCTGAAAAATCCTATGTTATCCATGAAGGTTCAATAAGCTAAGATTAAATATTCTTTAGTCTCATGTAAAGTGTAGAGTGTACATTCTTTATGTAAGTATCTAGAAGTCTATTTATTTCTTGGGACGTGATCTCAATTATGTATGTAAATAGATCCTTGCCCTACATTTTGGGATACTAATAGAATAACTAGAGTTGTTTTTTCTTTCTTTCAAACCTACACTTCTTTAAAAAAATAAATAAATAAATAAACAAATAAGATTTATACATATCATTCTTTGAAAGCGAGATAAGTTCAAAACAAAAGGAACACCCCATCTAACTATTAAAGTAGAAGAAGTTGTAACGAGCGATTGAATGGCAATTTTGTTGTTTTGTCGCCTAGTCCACAAGAAAGATAACTGGAAATTCTTCGACCACGATGGAATATTAGTTACAACTTACAACTACCATGACCCTTTATTTTAAAAGAACACATGAAAATAATAATAATAATAATAATAATAATAATAATAATAATAATAATAATAATAATAATAATAATAATAATAATAATAATAATAATAATAATAATAATAATAATAATAAAAAAAAAAAAAAAAAAAAAAAAAAAAACACGTATTTGTTGGAGAAACATTTGCAAATTTACTATGACATAGGTAGTTGAGGGAGCAGATAGTATCACTCAAATTACCCTATTTTATTCTGAAATCGCCTATGATACTAGGACCAATAGGTCAAAAATGGTTTTGTGCCGCACGTGTTGAACGATCCACTCTACACAGGTGTGAGCTTACAGGGCTCAACTTAAAGAACCTTACAACACAATTTCATAAACCATGACAATGCCCATATATTAGTTATTACGGACAATTTTTGCAATGCATTAAACGTATACTACTTGAAATCTAGCTCTACAAGTTTACATATGCGGTCACGAAAGATCTTGAAAGAAGTTCATTATATGCAACCAAAGCCATTCCAAAATCTTTAAAACAGACAAGTTCCCTCCCCACAAGCCCAAATCGATCAATCAAATCAATCTACACAAAATCATCATCTCAGTCGTCAAAACCAAAATCAAACATCCTCCAACCGCCTTAGTACAACCTCTTGATCATTACATAATACTCCACCCCCAAAACCCAGATGATCGCGAAACCCCTCGAACGTAAAAACATTGTGATAAGTCTCCACCATATTAATAACAAAAACATGGAGCAACGTTTCAATTCCTAGATTGACACCGACGTACGCTAAATCAAACTTGTCCATTGGATTGACTATGTTTTCACCAAATTCATTATCGAAATCACCTCATCTCTAACACCATGAACATAGTGATGATACCGAATGAATGCAATAACTGCTTCGATAGTGTTTTCAGAGAATGGTAAATCAATCACACTCCCGTCCACAAAACCATTGACTAGTCTCTTAACAAACTCGGATTGGTGTCCTAACATACTAAATCGAGTGTAATGAACTACACCATCCAATAAATTCCTCAAACGAACTGCAAATTAATAAAACAACAAACAATCCAATACTATTTAAAAAAAAAAGAAAAGAAAATCTACCTCGGATACTGCACTAAGGTTTTGCCTTTTCATATCTTTGCTTACTTTCCTCTTACTCATTTCACTTATCTTAAACTTGGCACTGTTAAATCTTTCAACGTTCCACACGTATAATATACAAGAAGCATTAAATAAAAAATAGTACTCCACAAATTTCGAATAATCAAATGCAGAATTTTTGTATTTTATCATTATTAAGAAACATTGAGAATATATATACCTAGCTCCAGGCCCGCCCGCTGGACGGCTACCTTTTATATATCTTCAAGAAAAATATCAGTATTAGGTTTTTTAGGATATCGATACAAATAACATAAAACAAAACTCTTGTATATAATAATTGTAAAATCAAGTCTTGCAATAAAAGAAAATGTTGAAAAAATTAAAACCATACATGTAAACAAAATTCATAATCTATGAAGATCCTCTTGATACACAACGTTTTTTATAGTATTGGTGTAATTACCATCTTTGTCACGATACAACACCTTAAAATTCATCTCATGAGAGTAACCCATTAATACAGAAGTCATTCCAGTCCATTTGACAGAGCCTCGAATTAAAATTTCACATCCATCATCCTGTTAAAGATTATGACAACAAACTAAACTCATATATCACATGTATATAATCATGATATACACGGTTAATTAAAAGAAAATGATAAAACTAACACTTAGTGACGACAAATGTTAATCCAAAATATATGAGGAGATAATACCTGAATACAATAAATTCCTTCCTTTATTTTGTTATTAGTTACATAGAACCACTTCCTTTATATCACACCAATTGGTACAAACTCGTGTTCATCATATAGACATTACATTTCATATGAAAACATTGACAAAACTATTGGATTTTCGAACATTACCTTCATTTGTTCTGGACTCCAACAAAAGTCCTAATGTTAAAAGCATCATGGACGGTTCAGCAACTTCACCACTTTCATAGATTCCTAAAACAACTTCACCACTTCCACAGACATTTATTGAATGAAGAGGAGTGTGCCTGGTGAGTGCTTATTCACTCACCATTTTATGGCCAAATACCGACCCAAAATGAATATTTGAGCTAACAAATGCCAAGAAAACACTTGTTTTTATGTTGTGAATATGCAGGTACGGATTAATCACAAAAAGATGAAAAATCACACGAAAACCGGAAAAACGGGCACGAGAGTGGAAGATGGTCAAAAAGTCAAAGCCAGGATTTTCAAATCAACTTCAGTCCTTTATCTATTCAGAATTGGCAGAAATGGTCCTTGGATTATACTTTTGAAGAAAGTCAAGTTCAACCCTAGGAGTTTGGAAGTCTACACAAATAGTCCTTGTATGTTACGGAAATTTGAAAACCAATTACAAAACCTATTCCTGATATTGTTAAAAGCCCAATCCTATAAATCCTACCAAGCCCAACCTCATGTTAACCCATATCCATTTCCAGTCCACCCAACTATTAAACCCAGTCAAACCTTTAAATTATCCACGGTCAAAATAACTCTAATAAAAAAAAACGTACCCTTTTTCCCAGAACCTCTCACCCCCAAACATGAACCCTAATTCTCACAAGGTTCAAATTGACCATCCTTTTACCAATTAACCATCATAATCTCATCATTGGAGCTTCTAGAAGCCTGTCACGTGCTCAGTCATGTGTCAGAGAGACTATTAGTGATACGAGGGACATCTGGCAGCAAGAGATTGGATGGAACGCGTCACATACCTTTCCTTGGATTCTATTTCTAGAAGGGTTGTCAGCACATGGCAGTGAGTATACACGTTTGGGACAGATGGCATGGATTGATTGGGCAAGCCACATCATTGATTCTCATCCAAGGGTTGATATTAGTGTAAAGAAGCACAAAAAGGATCAAAGGGCTGAGAGATGGACTGAAGAAGCACAATTAGTCGTGGATTGCCAACCTGGCATAATCAGACCCAACCCCTCACTCTGCTCCTATAAATAGTGGTAGTTTTTAGCTCATTTTGAGTAGTTTTTAGTGTATTGAAATGCTGTCAATTTCTCTCTAGATTGTATTTAGTTTAGCTTATGTAACTTTCATATCAGTTTTTAATAAAATCTCTAGTTCACTTTCATATATCTCAGCTTATTCATATTTTTTCATTGCTTATTTTGATTTAATTCTGCTTTTATATAGCTTAAAATCTATTGTTCTCAGCGTATTTCTGTTTCTATCATCTTATTTCTATTTCATTTAGTTAAAGCTTATTTCAAACTGTTACTCTTATATAAGTTTTACATTCATTTACATAAAAAATAAAAATCAGAAAATATAAAAATCATAAAAAAAAAATAAAAAAAAAAATAAATAAATAAGTTTACCTATTAGTTACTAAAGCTTACAGTGAGCTTATTTTTCCTTTTGAATATTCCATATAAGCTTTTTAGCTTATTGGTGGAATTTATTGAGTCATTAAATATCAGTCAAGGAATCAGATAACTAGCATGCTAAGGAGTTGGATAAGCTGATACAGAAGAGATGACATCAGCCTATCTTAGAGATAGGCAACTGTGAACTCCCTCTGTTCTTGCTGAGGGAGAGGTTGTGGTAACTTCTGTCCTAATTTCTATTTTGTAGAATAGGATTAGATTTATAGCTGTAGTAGTTTTACTGTTTCATTAATAGTAGTAGCTTGTCTGAGTTTTGAGATTGATTGATTTTAGATATTTGTAGTTTAATAGTAGATATGATAGTTTAGATATATGTTAGTTTTGCTTGTTTGAGATCTGAGTTGGTATTATCATTGTGTATCTCTACTGAATTGTAGCATCATTGAGTACTGAGTATTAGAATGTCTTTAATCTGTTTAGCTCTTTGCATAATTTGTGCTTTGATTGAACATTTGTTATATAGTGGAACTGTGATGCTGAGTTTTTTATTGGATCTAGTTGTAGCTAGTTGTAGTTATAGCTTCTGTTTAAGATTTGGAAGCTCTTTAGATCAGTTTAATGAGATTTGTAGAGTGAATCATTGAGTTGTAGCATAAGGAGTGTTTGGAATTAGATAATTTGCTAAGCAGTTAAGGTAGTTTGGTAGATTTAGTTGCATTAGTAGTTTACTTGTAGTAATTTTAGTAGAACAAGTGGTAAAAAAAATAAGTAGGAGTATTAATAAAAGTCAAAATTATAGTTTATAGAATTTACAGTTAGTTTAAATATAAGCTTGAAAGTGAAATTTGGTTGATAGTCGTAATAACAATAGAATTAGTTTAAAACTAGTGTATTGTAGCTTAATACAACTTATTAGAAGTAGATTTGAGCTGCTAAAATTCATTTTAGTCAAAATAGATTTTTAATCAAATAGTCAAAAAGCATTGGAACTCAGTTTTTGTATCAACTTTGAGATCAATTGTAGGATTAGAAACTAATTGGAAATAACTTTGGATTGCTGATTTTTAAGGTTTGGTAGTAAGAGATTAATATCAAAAAGAAAATTTTGATTTGGAACTTATTAGCTTATTGGAAATTAGATCAATAGTTGAATGATTTGAACCTGAATTCCCCTGAGCAATCAGTGTTTGACTGATTTCAAGGCATCATTTAGATAGATTAATTGGATTAGAGATCCATTCTTTTAGCTGAATTGTAATCTCAGAATAGTAGGGTAGTTTTTGCCCCCACTAGCTTTTCATTTAGAGCTTATCTCAACAGCTTTCTGAACTTGAGTAATTGCCTGTGTGAGACAGGGCTTGAGCACCAATTTCTGGCCTGCATTTGAGTTTCTGATTGTGCATCTATGATTTGAGCTTGATTCTAAGTTCTATATTAGTGGTTCTAGTGTTGTACATCACCATCTTATATCTGTTTCTGCTTGTGCTTATTCTGCTACACCTAAGTGCTTATTGTTTGAGCTTATTGCCTTTTATCTGTGATTATTTGAGCTATATCTTGGTCATACATTGCATATCTGAGTATAATACATCATTTTCAGTCTGTGTTTAAAGTTTCATAAGTACTGGGTCACAAGTGCTTAAAAATAAGCACTTGTGATAAGCAGTTTTAGCAGAAAAAGCACTTAAACAGCTTATTTTAGTTTCAAAATTTTTATCTGAGTTCTTTTTATTATTTTAGATTTTCTGGAATTTTTCCTATAATTTTTACTATTTTTCTTAATTTCTTTTTGATTTTATTCAATTTTAAATAGTTTTTAATTACCAAAAATCAATAAAAAAATCAGAAAAGGTTGAGAAAAATACAAAAATAATTTTAGAAATTCTTTTATAATATTTTAGAATTTTTAGAATTAAATTTTCATTTTTCCACTTTATTTTTCTATTTTTCCTTATTTTTAATACATTTTAAATTCCAAAAATCAATAAAAATTCATAGAAAATAAATAAAAAGTCAAAAAAATATTTTACTTTTTCTTAAAATTCTTTTTATTAGTTTAAGATTTTTAGAAAATATTTTCAAGTTCGTAGGATCATTTTTCGATATACGTTACGTTTTAAATTTTGCGGTTGCGTTTCCGTTTTTACGTTTTTCACTTTGGTGCATAATTAGTTTGTACTTTCTGCATATTTCATACTTGTTTGTGAATACGTGAACTATTTGATTGCTATTTTCATTTTCTCACTTTTCAATTCACGATTTCACGAATCGATATTCTCGATTCCATTCGCCTTTGTTGGGAAAACGACTCGGGTGATCCGTATTTTACGCGGATCATTTCGATACTAAACTATATTATATATAATTGGTTTTCACACGAATCAATTTTTAGCGCCGCTGCCGGGGAAGGCCGATGTGAATTTTTGAATATCTTTTTGAAAAAAATCGTGTTTTGTTAAGCCTTCCACTACTTTGTATATATATCTCTATAAAAATTGAAAAATTCAAAACACTTTTCCTAAAGTGTTTACAAAATACCAAAAAAAAAATAATAAAAGTTACAGCCTCGACTCGATCGAAAGAAAGGGCGTTGTAAACCAAAAAAGTCTCGCAATATAACTAAAACGTAATTTAGTTGTTTATCGGACTATTTCAATTACTACAACCGATTAAGCGGGAAATACGGAAGCTAAGACATTAAATTGCTAGCTGAAGAGAGATCTATTCTTCTCTCCCGTCTCGTCGCGCGTGGTTTTGAAAGAAACGGTTTTCGATTAACATTACGTTTTAAGGAAAAAAAAACAAAAGAAATAAAAAGTTTTTGTGAAAAAAATATTAAAAAAACAAAAAAAAGATTTTCTTTTCTCTTTTCTTTTTCATTTTCTTTTTGATTTTGCTCGTGGTGTATGCACACCCGTTCTTCTTTTGAGAGTCTTACGTCTCCGTTCTCTAACCCCGAGCGGGTTTTACGACATACAAGTCGGGTTCATTTCCTTAACGACGAGGAGATGAACCAAAACAAACACAACGGACCCCCGCCGATGGGTGGTCCGCAGCACAATGTTATCCCATCGATGGGACAACAACCGGCATTTGATCCAAGTCCGATAGAAGAACAACTCCAATCACCATTCAATGGTGTAAGGAGAGCTATTGTGATTCCGAACATCAATGCCAACTTTGAGATCAATCACGGATCACTCAATTTGATCACGGGTATATCCTTTCACGGGTTCGATCACGAAGACCCCTATGCTCACATCAGAAATTTCACCGACATCGCTGAGACAATTAGGATGAACCAAGTCCCTTCACGATGTGGTGAAATTGAAGTTATTTCCTTTCTCCTTAAAAGGAGCAGCCCGGACTTGGCTGGAAAAGGAACCGCCTAATTCGATTCACACTTGGAATGATCTCGCTTCCAAGTTTGTGAATTACTTCTATCCTCCCTCTAAAACTTCTAACCTACGTTCTCAAATCTTTCGGTTCCAACAAGCTTTTGACGAAACGTTTAGTGAAGCTTGGGACCGATTCAAAGATTTGAAGGAGAAATGTCCAAACCACGGGTTTACCGACCTTTAGCAGATTGATACGTTTTCTAATGGGTTATGTCATGCTGATCAAGATTCGCTTAACTCTGCTGCGGGTGGTAACTTGTTGGCTAGGAACACGCATGATGCTTTCACGATAATCGAAAATAAGGCTCGTGTTAGAATGTCGAGAAATAAACCACAAGTGTCTAACAATGGTAAAAATAACGATGAATTGGTAAATATGATTGTGGCTTTAACGAAAAAAGTTGATGCAATGTCTATGGAAAAATCAAGTCAACAAGTCAATGTCGTTAATCAAGGTTGCATTACTTGTGGTGGTCCACACCCGTATTATGAATGTCCGACGACCGGCTCTTTTGCTCAAGAGAACGTGTATGCTGCAAATATGGGTGGCAACGGTTACCCACCTCTTCAAGGAGACCGTAATCTCCTCAGCTACCGTTCGAGCCATTTTCAAGGACCACCCGGGTTTAATCAACCTACTCAAGTGAATCAGAATAACAATGTGCAAAACCGTAATCATCAATTCAATAACAATCAAAATCACAACCGCGGAAATAATGGTTTTCAAGGACAAAATCAGAATTTTCAACAAAATCAAAACCGGGGAAATTACTACCAAGGCCCGCCTCAAGGGAATAATTTTCAAAACAATGGGAATTTTCAGAATAATAATTATGGAAATCAAAACAATGGCAATTTTCAAAACCGTGGGCAAAGTTTCAATAATCAAAATCAAGCTGCTATTCCAAATCCGTCGCCCACGGAAGAGTTGATTAAACAATTGATTCAGAGTCAACAAGCTTTAATTGCTAAACAAGATGAAACAACGAGATTGTTTGCGACTCAAATCAACGATATTAACAAGCGTTTAAATGATCGACCCTCGGGCTCTGGAACTTTGCCAAGCAACACGATCGCTAACCCGAGGGGCGATGCAAAAGCGATCATAACAAGGAGTGGTGTTACTTATGATGGACCGACGGCTCCGACTACCTCTTCTTCTCTACCTCCCAAGGTAGTGGCCCATGAACCCGAGGTGACAACGGATACGGAAATTCCTATTAATAATGGAAGGACCGAAGACATCCAACCTCCGGTGGTCCCGACGTCTAAAGGAAAGGAAAAGGTTGTTAATGATAATGAAAATGAAACACCGGTTAAAACAAAGTTGCCATATCCGTCACGCTTAAATGAACAAAAGCACCGCGAGAAGGATAAAAACCAAATGGAGAAATTTTATCAGATTTTTCAAGAGTTACACTTTGATATAAGTCTCGCGGATGCTATACTTTTGATGCCCAAATTTGCTTCGATGCTAAAAGGTCTTTTAAACAACAAAGAAAAGCTTTTTGAAATGTCAAGGACTCAAATGAATGAGAATTGCTCAGCGGTTCTTCTTAAAAAGCTACCCGAAAAGCTTGAAGACCCTGGCAAGTTTCTTATACCATGCAATTTTCCAGGTATGGTTCAATGCTTCGCCTTGGCCGATCTTGGCGCTAGCATTAACCTTATGCCAATGTCGATATGGAAAAAGTTGTCTCTTCCTAACTTGACACCGACGCTTATGACCCTCGAGCTTGCCGACCGATCTACGTCTCGTCCAATTGGCATAGCTGAGGATATTTTTGTCAATGTTGGGAAATTTCATTTCCCTGCGGATTTTGTGGTTGTTGATTTCGATGCCGATCCACGGGTTCCTCTCATTCTCGGGAGAGGTTTCCTAAGGACCGGTCGTGCCTTAATTGATGTTTATGACGAGGAGATTACTTTACGTGTTGGAAACGAAGCCGTCACTTTTAACCTTGATCAAACCGCGAGATACTCCTCCGATTACGATGTTTCTTCCGTCAACCGTATTGATGTTATTGATGAACTTACGGAGGAGTATGCTCAAGAATTTCTTGGTTTTTCCGATAATGCTTCGAGTGGCAATCCCACTCCTTCTTTTGAACCGATCGTCTCCGATTCTTCTCCTTCCCTCACTCCGTTTGAGGGAAGTGATCTCGCTTGGGAAGAAATCAATGCTTGTCTTGCAAATGAATCATTTTCACCGGAAATTGATAATAACAACTTTGATCCGGAGGGGGACATTTTATTAATTGAAAAATTGTTAAATGAAAAACCGATTGTTTCGTCCCCTCCGGTTGATTTAAAAATGGCAGACGTAAAAGAAGTAAAGTCGTCTATTGAGAATCCTCCGGAGCTCGAGCTCAAGGATTTGCCTCCTCATCTCGAATACGCATACTTGGAAAAAAATGATAAATTACCGGTTATAATATCAAAAGGTCTTAAAGATGAGGAGAAGACACGACTCTTAGATGTGCTTCGGAAGCATAAAAGTGCAATTGCTTGGCAAATATCCGACATTAAGGGAATCGACCCTCGATTTTGTACTCATAAGATTCTTCTTGAGGATAATCACAAAGCTTCCGTCCAGCAACAACGACGGGTTAATCCACAAATCCATGAAGTGATCAAAAAGGAAGTTATAAAACTCCTTGACGCTGGAATGATTTATCCAATCTCGGATAGTTCATGGGTTAGCCCGGTTCATTGTGTGCCAAAGAAGGGTGGAATCACTGTTGTGAAGAATGACGATAATGAGCTTATATCGACTCGACTTGTGAACGGATGGAGAGTTTGTATCGACTACCGAAAGTTGAATGATGTGACACGTAAAGACCATTTCCCGCTCCCTTTTATGGACCAAATGCTTGAACGTTTAGCGGGAAATGAGTTCTATTGTTTTCTGGATGGCTTTTCTGGGTACTTTCAAATTCCCATTGATCCCCAGGATCAAGAAAGACCACTTTTACTTGCCCGTATGGAATGTTTGCCTATCGTAGAATGCCCTTTGGCTTATGTAACGCTCTAGGCACGTTTCAACGGTGTATGATGGCCATTTTTTCCGATATGATTGAAAAAACCATGGAAGTGTTCATGGACGACTTCTCCGTCTATGGAAATTCTTTCGACTCTTGCCTTTCCCATTTGGAAAATATGCTAATTCGGTGTGAAAACACTAATTTAGTTCTAAATTGGGAGAAGTGCCACTTCATGGTTAAAGAGGGAATAGTCCTCGGCCATAAAATATCCAAATCTGGAATTGAGGTGGATCAGGCAAAAGTCGATGTTATAGCTAAATTACCACACCCGACTACCGTTAAAGGAATCCGAAGTTTCCTTGGTCATGTTGGCTTTTACCAACATTTTATTCAAGATTTCTCCAAAATAGCCCGGCCTCTGACCCACCTTTTAGAATCCGTTTAACTTCACGAATGAATGCGTCGATGCATTTAATGTTTTGAAGAAGAAGTTAACGGAGGCACCAATTTTAGTTGCCCCCGATTGGAACTTACCATTTGAGCTAATGTGTGATGCAAGTGATTATGCCATTGGTGCAGTTCTTGGGCAACGTAAGAACAAGTATTTTCAACCGATACACTATGCAAGCAAGACCATGAATGACGCCCAACATCACTATACAACTACCGAAAAGGAAATGTTAGCGGTTGTCTATGCTTTTGAGAAATTTAGGTCTTATTTGCTACATAAAAAGTGCATAGTGTATACGGACCATTCAGCCCTAAAGTACTTAATGGCTAAACAAGATGCGAAGCCACGTTTAATGCGGTGGGTTCTTTTGCTCCAAGAATTTAATGTCGAAATACGAGACAAGAAAGGAGCTGAGAATCTTGCTGCCGATCACCTTTCACGACTTGAGAACCCCCATCAAAGTGTTCTCGAGAAAAAGGAAATTAACGATGCTTTTCCTCTCGAGACACTTGGGAGTGTGACCAAAACTGACCAAAGTACCCCATGGTTCACCGATTTTGCGAATTACCATGCGGGGAATTTCATTAGGAAAGGGATGTCGTCCCAGCAAAAGAAGAAATTCTGTAAAGATGTCCAACATTATTTTTGGGACGACCCCTACTTGTTCAAAGTCTGTGCGGATCAAGTGATCTGGCGGTGTGTTCACGGTACGGATGCCGTTGAAATTCTAAAGGCATGCCATAGTGGACCCACGGGGGGACATCATGGTGCCAATTTCACCGCTAAGAAGGTTTTCGATTCCGGCTTCTATTGGCCGACGATATATCGGGATGCCCATGAATTGGTGAAAACATGTGATTCTTGCCAACGTCAAGGGAAAATCTCTCAAAGAGATGAAATGCCGCAAAATGCGATTCAAGTTTGTGAGATTTTTGACGTTTGGGGCATCGATTTCAGGGGGCCATTCCCGTCGTCTAGGGGTAACAAATATATTCTCGTGGCCATCGATTACTTATCAAAATGGGTTGAAGCGAAGGCGCTCCCCACCAATGACGCCCGAGTGGTTGTTAAGTTTTTAAAGAGTCTTTGCCCGATTTGGTGCACCTCGAGCCATCATAAGCGATCGTGGGACCCATTTTTGCAATGATCAATTTGTGAAAGTTATGCTTAAATATGGTGTCACACATCGTCTTTCCACAGCTTATCATCCACAAACGAGTGGTCAAGTTGAGGTCTCCAATCGTGGTTTAAAACGTATACTTGAAAGGACAGTAGGAGAGCATCGTGCCTCTTGGGCCGACAAATTAGAAGATGCATTATGGGCTTTCCGGACCGCTTACAAAACTCCCATTGGGTGTACACCATATAAGCTGGTTTACAGGAAAGCTTGTCATTTGCCCATTGAACTAGAGCACAAGGCCTACTGGACCTTAAAACATGCCAATTTTGACTTGAAAACCACGGGTGATCACAGAAAAATTCAATTGAATGAGTTAGTAGAACTCCGTGATCAAGCTTACGAGAATTCTTTGATATATAAAGAGAAGACAAAAAGAATCCATGATGCCAAGATCAAAGACCGCGTTTTTAACGTTGGTGATCAAGTGCTACTTTTTAATTCTCGGTTAAAGATATTCTCGGGTAAGCTTAAAACCCGTTGGTCTGGACCATTCACAATAACCCAAGTTTTCCCTTATGGAACCATTGAGTTAGCTCAACAAGATGGTCCCAATTTTAAGGTGAATGGTCACCGTTTAAAACACTACTTTGGAGGGGATGTACCGACTATGGTAGTCCCGAATCTCCAAACTTTCCCCAAGGACAATTGAATTCGGGGATCGAGTCAAGCTCATGTGACTCGGTAATCAAAAACAAGCGCTTCGTGGGTGGCAACCCATGCTTATCCAATTTCATCTTCTTATTTTCTATTTTCTAACAAATAACGTGAGGAGGGGGTGCCTCTTCTACTCTTGTGTTCCGTGGTTGTTTGTGATGTTTTTTAGGATTGTCGTAATTTATGATGACTCTCATGCTCGTTATCTTCTCTCCGCTCGAGTTTTATTCATCGGTGCTACTTGGAAATCCTATATCCGTGAATCTTATCGACTAACGTTTTCTTTGGCATAATTAATAAACGGCCTAGAATTTTGTTAGGATTACCTTAACCCGTAAAACATTGAGGACAATGTTTCATTCTAGTCTGGGGGAGGGTGAATTTTCGATTCGATTTTAACCTTGCATTTTTCACATGTCGTGCACTCTTGCAACTCCGTTTTTCCACCAAAAATGAAAAAATTGAAAAAAGTTGGAAAATTTCAAAAATTTTGAAGAAAAATCAATGAAAAAGTCATGAAAAAGCACAAAAAAATGAGAAAAGTTGAAAAAAAAAATTGTACAAAAATATAATAAAGTTTGAATAAGTGTTTTGACACCTTGTTGACTTTCTTGCTGGCGAGAGTAGGAATAAATATTTTGACTTGACCGGGCGTGTTGAGCCCTAGCTTGTTCCCATAACCAATGATAATCACATAAGCTTGTGCTAGTTTTGTACACCAGGAGCTATAAAATGCGAATTCTTTCTTAAGAATCTGCAAGTTCCCGTACTTGACTTTATACATGCGCAGCTTAAAAGCTTTCGCTAGTCTTTTACATCAGAAGCTAGAAAACGCGAATTCTTCTTCTAGAATTTGCAAGTTTCCGTAACTGACTTTATATATGCGTGGCTGATTATCGGCTAAGTATTCGCAGGTTTCATTATTTGGAATCTTAAATTGCGAAGAGCGAGAAATGATAGAGTTTATTTAGAAGTTAGATGCTAAACGTGGAGTAGTGGTTCTCTTTAGAGCTCATAAGAGGTACTTGTGGCTTTTTACTCCCATCAGATACGTCACCAATATAAAATAGATGTTCTAGGTTAATTAGTGGTATTTCGGTTTGGATAATATTTAGTTCTTTATTTTCTTAAGAGAATTTTTGCTTTAGAAGTTGGGTACATATCAAGGAACATCAAAGATAAGAGCAAAAAGTGAAAAAATCAAAAGTCAAAAGTTGATTATCTATGTGGTTTTGGAGCTACCCGATAAGCTTCCATTGATGTATTGAGAAAAGTCAAGAAAGAAAGAAAAAAGTGAAAAGTATGAAAAAAGTGAAAAATGAAAAAAAGTGAAAGTCGAAAGTTGTATCGAATAAGAGCTTATGTATAAATAACTTGTTGGCGCGTGAGGTGCATGTGTTTGATTAGTAATCAATTACATGAGGTGCACGTGTAGTACTCCGCAACTTATATTTCTGATATTGTATGTACCAAAATTCCTTGATGTGGACCGAATTTCTATTGCAGTGTTTCTTAAGAGAAAATGAATAACTACTTATCGTTTTAACTTAGGTATCACTATCGGACTAAAAATTATTGAAACGAGAAAATATAAAGCAATTCATTTCTCAACAAAATAAAATATTGAGATACAAAACCTAGGAAATGGGAGTAAGGAGTTTCCACAAGTAACTATTATGAGTAGTGTTAGCATCTAACTTGTAGATAAGCTGTGATCTCGTTTGTACGCTTAGTTTGGGGATTTGTGAAAAATCAAGGATGACGATTTTTATCCGTATGGTCACTTCTTAATAAGAAGTGTTTCTACTCGTTGACCCTAATAATTATTTTCAAGATAATGAAAGTTCAACAAACCGTCACAAGTATGAAGTGAGAAAAGTCCAAAAATAGAAAGTGTAAGTATAATAAAGGAATAAAAGGAAAATTTTGGAAAACGGAGCGTTTTCGGGAATAAATGATTTTATTACTTCTTTCGAACCTCCTTGCTACTTTACAAAGTTAGTAGGAAGAGTTTTGAAATTATTTATCCCAAAAGCGTGAATTGATCAGATTGCGTGAGGACACGGCAATAGTGCCCATCCATAAACTATCACGATTTATCTCACAGATTTATGCCCATGCCTATCGCTACTGTTTAGAAAATCACTTACAAATAAGAAATAATATACATGTTAAGATGACCACCATAATCTATCAGTTAAAGTGTTAGGTTCCGCTAAAAGCTACATTTGAGTTCGCCCATAAGCTTTCTACAGCTCGGTTCCTGCAGGACTCCCATAAAGTAAATTTGTCTAAAAAAATATGGATTTATCATTTTAAATATAACTTTAAACGAAATACAGCTTTATATAATCGTCACTAAAATATTAGTAATGTTTAAAATCAATGTAGATTACTTGATTTGTCAAAATGTTTAAATTATTTAAGGTCAAAGTATTTAGACGCGGATAAATAGGTACGAAGTCCCTAAGAAAATTGATTAGCATATAACTGTATAATACTAATCACATTCTAATTTGATTAGTCTCCCCATCCCGTGAAGATTGTAACACTTTTTATTTGCGCAAGTGTTATGAAATTCCGAATACTTTCCTACTTTTTGAGAAGCTTTGGCTCTGAATTACAAATTTGCACATTATCATCATCCCATACTCTTTGTGCTGCAAATTTCTTGAAAAGTTCTCTTTTTTAATCATCACTAATGATGAGTGCTCAAACACTCATCATTTTTGGTCGAATCTGAACTGGAAAACATTCAAAAACACTCAATAATGCATCAAAATGCTAAAAATATTTCAAAATTGTGTTTTATATGTTTTAGATGCAAAATGAGTAAAAACAGATGAAAAACGAACAAAGTTTGCAAAAGTGGCAGTTTCAGTCCCTCAACTTTCAAAAATTGACAAAATTAGTCCCTGAGCATTTATTTTGTAAGAAAAGTCAATCCAGGTCCTTTACAAGTGAAAATTTATCAAAAAGGGTTCCTGGGTGAAAGTTTTGGAAAATTTACAAGTTTAGTCCTTGTACTTTCAAAATTGGCAAAATTAGTCCCTGGGATTAAAGTTTTGGAAATTACAATTTATGGTCCTTTGGTTGTTGGTACTTGGCAAGAAATCCAATTTTGATAACTTTAGGGAAATCACATTTTCAGCCCCTCAAAGTTTCATGCAGTTTACACTTTTGATCCTTATGTTAAAATACTACAAAACCAAATGAACCCTTGTGTCATCCTAAGCCCAAAAATAACATACCCTTTTTTATTACCCAACAATTTAAATACCCAACACCCACTACCCAATCCAAATCCTAAACCCTGTGGCCCAAATCCAGGCCCAAACACAAAAACATATAATATTCCCACCCAGGGTCAAAATTGGTCAACCCTAAACCTCTCCCTCCCCCGTAACTCCATAGCCTGCTACCCCTGCACCCTCCATCATCACCCCTACCACACTCAACACCTCTACACACTCCACCCCTACCAGCCACCCTACAATTTAGTCCCATGTGATACCCCCTGCCATACCAAACCCCACAAAACTACCCTTACTTTATTTCCCGCCAAATTGCATTTGGAAGGCAAAGATCAAAAGAAGCAATCCAATGGCCCATATGAGAAGTGGGAAAGCTGTTGAGTACCCCCTGGTCTATAAAAGAAAGAAGAAAGAAAGGAGCAGGGAGTGTGTTAGTTAGTTAGTTAGTTAGTTAGTTAATTTTTAGTAGTTTTAATGTAATTTAGGTGGAAACTAGTTTAAATTAATGTTTTAAATTCAGCTTTGTAATCCTCTCTTTCAATTGTGTAATCATTTTCAAATCAATATCAAGTTAGTTGTTCTTGTTAATCCCTCACAGTTAACTTTTATGTTCAAGCTTGAAATTTCATTTAAGTTAGAATAAGCTCTCATAAGCTCCCACAGACTTGTTTCCTGTTAATAATAGCTTATGATAGCTCTTCATAGCTATTGGTGTGCTTGTAGTTACCTGAGCATGGTTGGATCCCTTGTTTCCATAATAGTCAATAGAAAGTCAAAACAACATGAAGTAAGCACTTGATTATCCAGAAGCTGAGTATGAAAGGTTCATAGGACTTGTAGAGTATGTTGCTGAGCTTATCAGTGGTTGAAATAAGCTCCTGTTGAGCTAGGACTGCTTGTGAGTCCATCTTATTCTTTTTAGCATAGATTTTTTTTATATATAATTGCTTTTTAGCTTACATTTTATTAAACCATTGCTTATCTGTGTTCTCATGTTTATTTAGTTTATCTAGGGTGATAGTTGTTTGTTTGTTGACAAGTTTTTCATTTGATCCAATAGCAACCTGTCTTTGCAATTTTTCAAAATAATAATCTGTCTATCTAAGTTAAGATTAGTGCAAAGCCCTTTTTCTCATGAATTTAGGTTTTATGTAAATAATTAAGTTTCAGTATTATGTTAGAATCAATAGGATAGCTTTTAATCACTCATAACTGATGAGGCGAAAAATGAACCACTTTTAGGGGGTCATTTAAGCCCGGAATTGAATTTATTTGATCAAATATTACCCTAAATCGTTCCTTTTGTGATTTTAGGTACTTTGGGAGTGAAATCTGGAAAGGAAGCAATTCGGACGTTTTTGGAGCATAAAAGTGAAGAAAACGCCAAAGACTTAATTTTCCATGCTGGAAACAGTGCATGACGGCGTCAAGAGGAAATTCCTGACGGCGTCAAGAGTAAAATCCATGACGACCCAGAAGAAACGTGAAGGCGTCACAAGAAGAGCGTCAAGAGTTAAAATCATGACGGCCTGCATAAGGAGTACACATGACGGCGTCAGAACCAGATCTAGGCAGTCCGAGGAACTATTTGGTGGCGAGATGACGGCGTCAGACATTTGTTCTTGACACCGTCACCTTCTAAAATCTATATATAGTTTTCTATTTTTCATTCATTGAGAGGAACTTGTGAACCCTAGCTCGTATTTTACAGTAAATTCAAGGGTTTTCACCCCTTGAATCCTTTCATGTGCTATTAAGATAAGTCTTCTCTTTAATTCAATCAATATGTCTATGTGTTGGTTGTCTATATCTTGTGCTTGTCTTGATTTCAACATGCTAGGCTAGGTTTATCTTGTGTTTGCTTAGATCTAATGAAACCTAGATGTTAATTATGTGTTGATTACTTGTTTATGGTTGTATTGGATGAATGATTTCAATGTTAGGCTTAAGAAAACTGGCAGATCTCCATTGTGTAACATGCTTGAACGTCTTAGGAAACATGAACCGATGTGTACTAGGTTTTATTGGTTGTATTTAATGCATGAGTAAATTCTAATGATCCCATGTTAGGAGCTTCTTAGCCGGCTCGACATAGGAGTGAAGTAGGCACTCATTGGATTGGGGAAGTAAGTACGCCACCCCATGAATGGTATTAAGGAATACAATCCGTCATCCACGCAACTATAACAAGTAATTAACATGTAAAAAATATCTAGGGAGTAGTGAAATCTAAGTAAACACATTTCTCCCACATATTGCTCACAACCTTAGTTTAAATTAGTTTATTTTCATTTCTAGTATTTTATTTTGATTGCATCTTTAGTATTGGGTTAGTTGACTAGCAACTAATTCCGCCCAAATCCTTCAAACCCGAGATTTTTACTTGCTTTCCTAAAAATATAAAAAATACAAAAAGAATCATCCCTCATCTCTAGACCTAGTCTTTAGGTTTTCTAATCCTAGCGACACTATTCCTAGCTGAATGATCAATCCCCCGGTACTTGTCATTATACTATACTACATCGATCAGGTACACTGCCTGGTGGGGGTTGTAAGCTTCTCAAGATCTCTTGAGAGGTAAAGCCTGGTGCAAACCCCACGCATCAAGTTTTTGCCGCCGCAGCCCGGGGAATAGTTATTGTCTAGGTTAGAATCTCTTTTATTAGGTCTACTTGCTAGATTCCTTTCTAGTAAGATTTTATTTTTATTTTTGGGTTCTCTTTAGTCTATCTTAATTCTTCGTGTTTTTGTTCGTAACTTTTCACCACCCAACATCATGGACGATGGGAACATCTTTGAACCCGTCATCCCACCACAACAAAACCCACCACTAGAACCTCTTAGGCCCTGAACCTTAGGAGAGTATTCCCGACCTAGCCATCAAGGCTATCGAAACACTATTGAGCTCACCGGAGCTAATGTGACCCCATTGCGATCCGACACCATCCGGTTGGTGCAAAGCGGATGTGCATTCCATGGACTTCGTTTCGAAAATCCAAATCAACATCTCAAGGACTTCCTCAAAATCGTAGATTCCATAGACTTAGATGTTGCAACTAGAGAGACAACCCGATTACACCTATTCCAATTCTCTCTACGTGATCAAGCTAGTCAATGGCTTGAGCGTTTACCCGCGGGATCCATCATCACATGGGATGATCTCACCACTCGTTTCCTTGCTCAATTTTTCCCACCGGGGAGAACTACTAAGCTTAGAAATGACATCTTGATGTTCCAACAACGTCAAAATGAAACTCTCTATGAAGCATGGACTCGTTTCAAGAACTTACTCCAAAAAGTCCCTCATCATGGCATCGATCTTTGGCTCCAAGTCCAAATCTTCTATGACCATATCGATCTCTCCACGAGGCGAGCCATTGACCAATCGGCCGGTGGTAAGCTACGTGATCTAAGTGCGGAACAATCATGGGAACTCATAGAAGATCTTGCTCTCTATGACAACGAAAGTTGGAATGATCCCCGTGATTTGAACAAAACGGTCAAGGCAATATCTTTGCCTTTGAACAACTCTAGCACTCCCGACCGTAGGATCATGGAACTTGAGGACCAAGTCAAGTTTCTCATGAAATCTTACGAAGCTCCTAAGCCTTCAAGCCAAGTGAACTGATGAGGCGAAAAATGATCCGTTTTTAGGGGGTCATTTAAGCCCGAATTCGAATTTATTTGATCAAATATTGCCCTAAAATCGTTCCTTTTGTGAGTTTAGGTACTTTGGGAGTGAAATCTGGAAAAGGAAGCAATTCGGACGTTTTTGGAGCATAAAAGTGAAGAAAACGCCAAAGTCTTAATTTTCCATGCTGGGAACAGTGCATGACGGCGCCAAGAGTAGTTCCCTGACGGCGTCAAGAGTAAAATTCCATGACGATCCAGAAGAGATTTGACGGCGTCATGAAGGTTGGGCATCAAGAGTTTAAGTCGTGACGGCCTGGAAATGTATTGTTCTTGACGGCGTCAAATGTAGATCTAGGCAGTCCGAGGATTGTTTTGGCGGCGAGGTGACGGCGTCACCTATTTGGTCTTGATGCCGTCAGACCCCTTTTCCTATATATAGTTTTCTAATTTTTTACATTTAAAGAGAGAAGTTTTGGGAGAAACCCTAAGTACGATTTTGGTGTAACTTTACAGGTTTTTCAAGGGTTCCAACCCCTTGATACCTTGCATGTTTAATCAAGATAAGTGTTCTTCTAATTCAATCAATATGTCTATGTGTTGGTTGTCTATATCTTGTTCTTGTCTTAATTATATCATGCTAGGCTAGATCTATCTTGTGTTTGCTTAGATCTAATGAAACCTAGATATTGATTATGTGTTGATTACTTGTTTATTCTTGTCTTGGATGAATGATTTATATGTTAGGCTTAAGAAAACTGGCAGATCTCCAATTGGTAACATGCTTGAACGTCTTAAGAAACATGAACCAACGCGCACTAGGTCTTTATTGGTTGTATTTAATGCATGAGCCACTGTTTACAATCCCTATAGTTGTGCTGGGCATGGTGTAGGAGGAGATAAGAGCTCATAGAATTGGGGAGTTATGTGTGCCACCCCATGAATGGTATTAAGGAATACAATCCGTCATCCATGCAATTATAACAAGTAATTAACGTGTAAAAGATATCTAGGGAGTAGTGAAATCTAAGTAAACACATTTTCTCCAATTACTGCTCACAACATTAGTATAAATTAGTTTATTTTCATTTCTTGTATTTTATTTTGATTGCATCTTAGTATTGGGTTAGTTGATTAGCAACTAATTCCGCCCAAATCCTTCAAAACCGAGATTTTAATTTGCTTTCCATAAAATATAAAAATACAAAAATAATCATCTCTCACCTTTAGAACTAGTATTTAGGCTTTCTAATCCTAGCGACACTATTCCTAAGCTGAACGATCAATCCCCCGGTACTTGTCACTATACTATACTACAACGATCAGGTACACTGCCTGGTGGGGGTTGTAAGCTTCTCGAAATCCCTCGAGAGGTAAAGCCTGTTGCGATTCCCACGCATCAAGTTTTTGGCGCCGCAGCCCGGGGAATAGTTATTGTCTAGGTTAGAATTTCTTTTTATTAGGTCTACTTGTTAGATTCCTTTCTGGTAAGATTTTATTTTATTTTTATTATTTTTTTTAGGTTTCCTTTAGTCTATCTCTTTCTTTGTGCCTTTGTTAGTAAATTAAACTCATTGACTATTCCGTTGACAATTATGGAATACGCGAATCCACCCCTTTCCCCTAGAGAAGTGGCTGTGTTTCGTGAACAAATTGAGAGTGAGATTAGGGAGCTTAGAGAGCTTAATAGGTTGATTAAGGTTGAACTCGAACATGCATTTAGTGACCTAGCAACCGCCT
Organism: Artemisia argyi; assembly: GCA_030686995.1. Classification (NCBI taxonomy): domain Eukaryota; kingdom Viridiplantae; phylum Streptophyta; class Magnoliopsida; order Asterales; family Asteraceae; genus Artemisia; species Artemisia argyi. The sequence goes on from CM060702.1 coordinate 1,295,789, forward strand.
TGTATTCAAATGAGGACCTAGGGCCTAATGACTTTGTGAATGTTGTTGAGAGACTAGAAGAGGAGGAAATAGATCCGAAGCTTAATGACTACTTTAATCTATACCCCACTAAGGAAGAGATTGCATATTATAATAATCTTATTGATAACCCGCGATCTCCTTTCACCATAATTGAACCTAAGATCAAGAGAGGCGATCCTAAGAATGCTAAGATACCATGTATGATTGGATATAGGCACATTAGCAATGCTTACATTGAATTTAAATCTCCAATCAACATTATGTCCCAAGTACCCCGGTGGAGTTTGTAACTTTGTCGGGAGAGTTAAAGGTCTACATGTCTTTGTTGGTAATTTCACTTTTGTCACCGACTTTATGATTGTGGAGGATCTTGCTAATGTTATTGATTGTCGATTATCCAATGTTGTGTTTGGCAAACCATTTGTTGAGGAGTCTAAGTTGGAATATGATGAGGTAGAAGGTACGATCCGATTTGCAAGTAGCACCGATAGTATCACTTATAGGATGCCTAATAGGATGAATGAATTTCGCTTTATATCTCGTTTTGATAAGGACAACGTTGGTGCTTTTGAGGATATTAATGAGAAGGATAAGAAAAAGGGCATGGATTATGTATGGGAAAAAAGGAGTCTCTATTACAAAGATTGCTTGGCCCTTGGACCAAGGTATAAAGTCAATGAAGAATTTGCCCAAATGATTATGGGGGCGGTTGAGAAAAAGGTGATTGATTTCTACAAAGAATATCTACAATCAGAGAGTGAAACCAACAATGAAGTCACGTAGTAACCCATGGCCTTGAGTCTAGCTACAAGACTCGTAAATAAAGAAAAGCGCTTCTTGGGAGGCAACCCATGTTTTGTGTGATTTTATTTTTGTTTGTTTGTTATTTGCTTCCGTATGCATGCCTAATTTTCCGGAAACTTAACATAAAGATTTCTGCAGGTCAATTCTGACGGCGTCAGGAGTTTACTCTTGACGGCGTCAGGAGTTAAAATCTGGAAATTTTACCGGTTTTGTTTTTCTAATGGAGTCTTATGGTTTTTGTGAATTATTAAGTTTTATAATCTCCAGGAGATCTGCAAACTTCATTCCACAAGCATTATATCTTATCTTGTTTTCTAGGATTTAGAAACTTATATAGGATGCCGCCGATTTTACGCGAGGTTGTCTTGTCTATTTTGTCAGGTTTTACAGGTTATGTATGACAAGAAGATGATTTATATTCTGGAAGGGAAGCTTTGATCGTTCATTTTCTTGGAGGAAGATTTAACCTGGCTATCCTATTATCCATACCGAGCGAATCAGGGGAGTATTTGATTTCATTCTCTTTACTTTTTCACTTTTACATTCTTTACTTGAACATTGGGGACAATGTTCATCTTAAGTGTAAGGGGAGGGTAAAAAGATGATACCTTACATATGCACTTTCGCTTGAGTTTGTTTTGTTTGATAGTGGATGTGTAATAAAACTATGAGAAATACTTGTTGGTATAATTTTAGCGCCAAATTTAAATTTTTTTTACAACATTTAGGAGTGAAACTTTAGCCATAACATGCGTCTCATGGATAGGAGATTGTATGACTAGCACATAACCGTATATTCAGAAAAATTTTCCACCCAAATATGTGAGGTTCGCCTTTAGATTTGATAGGAAAAGCATTTATTAGTGCTTATGAGTGTACCAGTAGCATTTAGATTCTAGAACTTGCGTTAGTGATGCATCCCGAGACCGCTAGTGAGACTACATTCATGTGGTAGGATTTACTTCATGATAAGAGGCATTAGGATCACCCTTGTGTTAAACCCGTATTATAATTACTTGACCATTTAAGTCATATTACTTGGCTAGTTAAGTCAACTAATTTTTCCCACACCCTTAGCGTTGTACTCATTTTTAGTACACGAAACCCCTAGTACACCGCTCCGAGCCTATCTTTTCGTTTCTAACTTTAAGCATTTTACTTAAAGGAAGAATTTGTTACACCCCACTTAAATGTACAACCAAATCGCCTTAGCCTTCCGTGTATGCGCTCATTTTTAGTGCATTATTGTTATTTGTTAAACCCTAAGTTAACTTTCTAATTGATTACATGGTTGCTAAGTCGAGTCATATCCTTGTACATATTGTTTTGGGACGATTGGGACTCATGGGTAAGTACTTATTTATGGAGTAATGGGGAAGAACATCATTTATTACCCCCATATGTGCGTTAATCTTAAAAGTGCTCCAAGTATTTTAATTTTCTTAATTCGAGTCATTAGTTTAGTTTATTGTAAAGTATGTAAAGATTCAAGTGTAAGGGGAATTCCCATTCCCTATAATGTATTATTTTGGATGGTAGGGTAAGAGTGTAAAAAAAAAAAGAAAAAAAAAAAAAAAAAAAAAACGGACTACCATCCCTTTTTATTCTATGTTCATTTTATGTTTTTGTTATTTTTCATTTATTAGCTTAAGTCGAGTCTAGTCTTGGCTTAGCAACGCCACATTGTACATGTAATTAACCAAGATTGTTAACTCGCCACCAGTAAAACTTCCTTTATCCAACAAAACCGTGTATTTCATTTCCCTACACCTAACGTTACAACCCTTTAAAAGACCTCTTTGATAGTTTATCCTAGGTGCTTACGCCATGTGGTGGAGGTTTAATCCTTTCCCAAGCCTATGGTAATCTATTTTGCTATCACAGGTAGTGAGAGATATCTTGCGTTTCCATATTGTAATTTATACTTTATTACACCCGAGAGATGTGAGTATCTAAACACTGTTTGTGAGGTGCTTGTGTATGACCTCCGTGCTTGTCTATTGGTATTTAGTAGAACGATTATTTGTTGTAATTACTTTTATATTAGTGTTAAATGACCCCTAACTTGTGTTTTGAGTAGAATAAAAGCGCATTTGCTTGAGGACAAGCAAATCTCAAGTGTAAGGGTATATGATGAGGCGAAAAATGATCCATTTTTAGGGGGTCATTTAAGCCCGAATTCGAATTTATTTGATCAAATATTGCCCTAAATCGTTCATTTTGTGATTTTAGGTACTTTGGGAGTGAAATCTGGAAAAGGAAGCAATTCGGACGTTTTTGGAGTATAAAAGTGAAGAAAACGCCAAAGTCTTAATTTTCCATGCTGAGAACAGTGCATGACGGCGTCAAGAGTAGTTCCCTGACGGCGTCAAGAGTAAAATTCCATGACGATCCAGAAGAGATTTGACGGCGTCATGAAGGTTGGGCGTCAAGAGTTTAAGTCGTGACGGCCTGGAAATGTATTGTTCTTGACGGCGTCAAATGTAGATCTAGGCAGTCCGAGGATTGTTTTGGCGGCGAGGTGACGGCGTCACCTGTTTGGTCTTGACGCCGTCAGACCCCTTTTCCTATATATAGTTTTCTAATTTTTTACATTTAAAGAGAGAAGTTTTGGGAGAAACCCTAAGTACGATTTTGGTGTAACTTTACAGGTTTTTCAAGGGTTCCAACCCCTTGATACCTTGCATGTTTAATCAAGATAAGTGTTCTTCTAATTCAATCAATATGTCTATATGTTGGTTGTCTATATCTTGTTCTTGTCTTAATTCTATCATGCTAGGCTAGATCTATCTTGTGTTTGCTTAGATCTAATGAAACCTAGATATTGATTATGTGTTGATTACTTGTTTATTCTTGTCTTGGATGAATGATTTATATGTTAGGCTTAAGAAAACTGGCAGATCTCCAATTGGTAACATGCTTGAACGTCTTAAGAAACATGAACCAACGCGCACTAGGTCTTTATTGGTTGTATTTAATGCATGAGCCACTGTTTACAATCCCTATAGTTGTGTTGGGCATGTTGTAGGAGGAGATAAAAGCTCATAGAATTGGGGAGTTATGTGTGCCACCCCATGAATGGTATTAAGGAATACAATCCGTCATCCATGCAATTATAACAAGTAATTAACGTGTAAAAGATATCTAGGGAGTAGTGAAATCTAAGTAAACACATTTTCTCCAATTACTGCTCACAACATTAGTATAAATTAGTTTATTTTCATTTCTTGTATTTTATTTTGATTGCATCTTAGTATTGGGTTAGTTGATTAGCAACTAATTCCGCCCAAATCCTTCAAAACCGAGATTTTAATTTGCTTTCCATAAAATATAAAAATACAAAAATAATCATCTCTCACCTTTAGAACTAGTATTTAGGCTTTCTAATCCTAGCGACACTATTCCTAAGCTGAACGATCAATCCCCCGGTACTTGTCACTATACTATACTACAACGATCAGGTACACTGCCTGGTGGGGGTTGTAAGCTTCTCGAAATCCCTCGAGAGGTAAAGCCTGTTGCGATTCCCACGCATCATGAACAAAATCACTTCTTCATGCGAATTATGTAGTGGTCCCCATGACACTCGTGATTGTGTGGAACTCCCCGGAACAGCTTTTGCGGACTACGCATCCTCGCGTACCGACAAAGCGGGAGATAAGTGGTACACTTTCAAACCCGAGCCAAACCCTTACGGTGATTCAGACAACCCCTCTTGGAAAAATCACCCAAACCTTAGGTGGAAACAAAATCAAGCCAATTCTTCCAATCCGCCTAATCGTTATCAACCAAACGGTCCACCCTCCAACCGTACTTTCAACAACAATCCTTCTAACAACTATGGTAGTACCAACAATCTTGAAGGATTAATGTCTAAGTTCATGGCATCTCAAGAAGCTCGCATAGCTAGGTTTGAAACCGAATTCAACCAACAACAAATGGAGATGACCAACAAGATAGACAATTTGTTGAAAGCCCTCAACAACCAAGCGTTAACTACACCTAGGAAGGACACTAGGGACGCCAATAATGGAATCCAAATTAAGGACCCCTCATCATCCAAACATGTCCACTTTGTCAATGTTGTCACCATTAAGCCAATAGATAAGGAGATAGAAGAAAATGACAAGGATGAAGTTGGAGTAGAAACCGAGACTAGGGATGAAAGTAGGGAAGTTGAGGTTAATAGGGGAGAGGAGTTAGAGGAAGTAGAGACTATAGAAAAGCACTTTGATAAGTTGCCCACCAAGGAAGAACGGGAATACCATAAGGATTTATTCGATGGCCCCGAGACACCATATATCCTTAGCACACCCCATATCAAAATGGGAGACCCCTTTAACATCAACATACCATGTAACATCGGGCATATGCATATATGGAAAGCTTACATCGATCCTAGATCTCCTGTAAACATCATGACTGGGACTTATTACAATTGGGTGATGAAGAAGCAACTTGATTATAGGATAATGCCCAATAGGAATTTGATAAGTAACTTTGTAGGAAGAGTGAAGGGATTGCATGTGATTATAGGTAATTTCACCTATGAGATCGATTTTATGATAGTAGAAGACAATCATCCGGTGATAGATGATTGCTTAAGCCAAGTAATATTCGGAAAACCATTTGTTGAGGCCACTAGGATGAGTTATGATCCAACTTCAGGGTTAGTTAGGTTCAAGGAAGAGAATGATGAGATTGCCTACCAAATGCCCTACAAAATTGAGCAATACCGCCTTCTCTCTAATATAGAAAAGGAACACAAGCAAGCGGCTTATTATAGGAATGATGAGGATAGACGTAGAGGAGTAGAGTATGTGAAGAATAGGATGCTTGGTTTCTACAAAGAATGCTTGCAACTAGGTCCAAAGTACAAAACTGGTTTAGAAGACGACCTAGAGAGTGAAACCAACGATGAGGTCACGTAGTAACCCATGACCTTGAGTCTAGCTACAAGACTCGTAAATAAAGAAAAGCGCTTTTTGGGAGGCAACCCATGTTTTGTGTGATTTTTATTTTGTTTGTTTGTTAGTTATTTGCTTCCGTATGCATGCTTTATTTTTATTGTTGGTAGATCATGTTTCTAAACTAAATAGTATAAAATACTTTAATTTGTTGTTTGGCCTAGTCTTAACTTCACCCAAAGGTATTTTTGCAAAAGATAAGTGTAAGGGGAAACCCCAAATATGTTTTTAAGAAACAAACCGATCATGATTCTCCACAATATTAAGTGAACAGGTATATTCATATTTGTTAGAGTCAAATGCTTGTATCGAGTCACAATGAAGTTTTGCAGGATTTTCCAGGAAGTAGGACCAAGTTTTTCCAAAAATTTTCCGGAAACTTAACATAAGAATTTCTGCAGGTCACTTCTAACGGCGTCATAAGTTTACTCTTGACGGCGTCACGTGTAAAAATCTGGAAATTTTACCAGTTTTGTTTTTCTAACGGAGTTTTAAAGTTTTTGTTGAATTATTAGTTTTATAATCTCCAGGAAATCTGCAAACATCATTCCACAAGCATTATATCTTACTTTGTTTTCTAGGATTTAGTAACATATGTAGATTGCCGCCGATTTTATGCGAGGTTGCCTTGTCTGTTTTCTCAGGATTTACAGGTTATGTATGACAAGAAGATGATTTATTTTTCTGGAAGGGAAGCTTTGATTGTTCATTTTCTTGGAGGAAGATTTAACCTGGCCACCTTATTATCCATACCGAGTGAATCAGGGGAGTGTTTGATTTCATTCTTTTTAGTTATTTCACTTTTACATTCTTTACTTGAACATTGGGGACAATGTTCATCTTAAGTGTAAGGGGAGGGTAAAATGATGATACCTTACAGATACACTTTCGCATGACTTTGTTTGTTTGATAGTAGATGTGTAATAAAACTATGAGAAATACTTGTTAGTGCAATTTTAGCGCCAAATTTAAAATTTTTTACAACATTTAGGAGTGAAAATTTAGCCATAGCAAGCGTCTCATGGATAGGAGATTGTATGACTAGCACATAACCGTATCATTCAGAAAAATTTTCCACCCAAATATGTGAGGTTCGCCTTTAGATTTGATAGGAAAAGCATTTACTATTAGTGCTTATGAGTGTACCGGTAGCATTTAGATTCTAGAATTTGCGTTAGTGATGCATCCCGAGATCGCTAGTGAGACTACATTCGTGTAGTAGGATTTACTACATGATAAGAGGCATTAGGATCACCTTTTTGTTAAACCCGTATTATAATTACTTGACCATTTAAGTCATATTACTTGGCTAGTTAAGTCAATTAACTTTTCCTACACCCTTAGCGTTGTACTCATTTTTAGTACACGAAACCCCTAGTAGACCCCTCCGAGCCTATCTTTTCGTTTCTAACTTTAAGCATCTTACTTAAAGGAAGAATTTGTTACACCCCACTTAAATGTACACCCAAATCGCCTTAGCCTTCCGTGTATGCACTCATCTTTAGTGCATTATTGTTATTTGTTAAACCCTAAGTTAATTATCTAATTGATTACATGGTTGCTAAGTCGAGTCATATCCTTGTACATATTGTTTTGGGACGATTGGGACTCATGGGTAAAGTACTTATTTTATGGAGTAATGGGGAAGAACATCATATATTACCCCCATATGTACGTTAATCTTAAAAGTAATCCAAGTGTTTTGATTTTCTTGATTCGAGTCATTAGATTAGTTTATTGTAAAGTATGTAAAAATTCAAGTGTAAGGGGAATTTTCATCCCCTATGATGTATTATTTTGGATGGTAGGGTAAGAGTGTATGCAAAAAAAAAAAAAAAAAAAAAAAAAAAAAAAAAAAAAAAAAAAATAGAAAAAGAAAAAGAGAAAAAACATACGGACTACCATCCCTTTTCATTCTATGTTTATTTTATGTTTTTGTTTTGTTTCATTTATTAGCTTAAGTCGAGTCTAGTCTTGGCTTAGCAACGCTATATTGTACATGTAATTAACCAAGATTGTTAACTCGCCACCAGTAAAAACGGCCTATATCCAACAAAACCGTGTATTTCATATCCCTACACCTAACGTTACAACCCTTGTAAAAGACCTCTTTGATAGTTTATCCTAGGTGCTTACGCCATGTGGTGGAGGTTTGATCCTTTCCCAAGCCTATGGTAATCTATTTTGCTATGACAGGTAGTGAGAGATATCTTCCGTTTTCATATTGTAATTTATACTTTATTACACCCGAGAGATGTGAGTATCTAAACACTATTTGTGAGGTGCTAGTAAATGATCTCCGTGCTTGTCTTTGGTCTTTAGTGGAACGATTATTTGTTGTAATTACTTTTATATTAGTGTTAAATGACCCATAACTTGTATTTTGACTAGAATAAAAGCGCATTTGCTTGAGGACAAGCAAATCTCAAGTGTAAGGGTATATGATGAGGCGAAAAATGAACCCCCGGAATTGAATTTATTTGATCAAATATTACCCTAAATCGTTCCTTTTGTGATTTTAGGTACTTTGGGAGTGAAATCTGGAAAAGGAAACAATTCGGACGTTTTTGGAGCATAAAAGTGAAGAAAACGCCAAAGACTTAATTTTCCATGCTGGAAACAGTGCATGACGGCGTCAAGAGGAAATTCCTGACGGCGTCAAGAGTAAAATCCATAACAACCCAGAAGAAACGTGAAGGCGTCACAAGAAGAGCGTCAAGAGTTAAAATCATGACGGCCTGCATAAGGAGTACACATGACGGCGTCAGAACCAGATCTAGGCAGTCCGAGGAACTATTTGGCGGCGAGATGACGGCGTCAGACATTTATTCTTGACGCCGTCACCTTCTAAAATCTATATATAGTTTTCTATTTTCATTCATTGAGAGGAACTTGTGTGGAGAAACCCTAGGGCCGAACTTTGTGAACCCTAGCTCGTATTTTACAGTAAATTCAAGGGTTTTCACCCCTTGAATCCTTTCATGTGCTATTAAGATAAGTCTTCTCTTTAATTCAATCAATATGTCTATGTGTTGGTTGTCTATATCTTGTGCTTGTCTTGATTTCAACATGCTAGGCTAGGTTTATCTTGTGTTTGCTTAGATCTAATGAAACCTAGATGCTAATTATGTGTTGATTACTTGTTTATGGTTGTATTGGATGAATGATTTCAATGTTAGGCTTAAGAAAACTGGCAGATCTCCATTGTGTAACATGCTTGAACGTCTTAGGAAACATGAACCAATGTGTACTAGGTTTTATTGGTTGTATTTAATGCATGAGTAAATTCTAATGATCCCATATTAGGAGCTTCTTAGCCGGCTCGACATAGGAGTGAAGTAGGCACTCATAGGATTAGGGAAGTAAGTACGCCACCCCATGAATGGTATTAAGGAATACAATCCGTCATCCACGCAACTATAACAAGTAATTAACATGTAAAAGATATCTAGGGAGTAGTGAAATCTAAGTAAACACATTTCTCCCACATATTGCTCACAACCTTAGTTTATTTTCATTTCTAGTATTTTATTTTGATTGCATCTTTAGTATTGGGTTAGTTGACTAGCAACTAATTCCGCCCAAATCCTTCAAACCCGAGATTTTTACTTGCTTTCCTAAAAATATAAAAAAATACAAAAAGAATCATCCCTCATCTCTAGACCTAGTCTTTAGGTTTTCTAATCCTAGCGACACTATTCCTAGCTGAACGATCAATCCCCCGGTACTTGTCATTATACTATACTACATCGATCAGGTACACTGCCTGGTGGGGGTTGTAAGCTTCTCAAGATCTCTTGAGAGGTAAAGCCTGGTGCAAACCCCACGCATCAATAACCTTGAAAACTCCAAAACAGACAACAGAAAGTAGTGTTTGGATTTAGGGTATTTGATGTGATACAAGGTTTGTATGTTGTTAACTTAGGCTTCCACATATCACTTTAGGTTCTATTTGCTCATTCCAAGTCTAAAATTCAGGTCCCATTTGACAGAAAGTCAAATTTCATTTTGATTCCTTGTTACTTGGTCACTGTTAGGTTTCATGACTCGTAACCTCACCATTTCCATTCATTAGTTGTTATCGTAGCTTAAATTAGTCTTAGAGCAGCTTAATGCATCAATCTTAGTCTATTGGAAGAATTAGAAGTTCATGTTGACATAAATAATGTCTTAAAACATTGTTAGCATATTAACAATGTCTCTATGTTTTGATAATTACAAAGCATAAACTCATTAATCTAAAACTTATGACGTAAACAAGTTTTTAGTGCTTAATATTTGTCTTTGCTTCCATATCACTTAAGGTATGAATAAACAAAGGGTTTATTACATTTCATGATCAAAGAAAATTTTTCTAATCACTAGGATTTTTATAAAATGTATTAAACATCTTATATCTTTTACAAAATTACTTTTGGAATTAAAAGAATATGTTTAATTCATAATAAATATATGATTTCAAATTTCCAACCAAAAATGGCAAATTCTATCCAGAAAAATATTCCCCACTAAAAGACAAGAAAAACCAACGTTCTGAAATGGGCGGCCCCCTTAATCATTAAGGGGACCGGCCACTAATTAAGGGGACCGGCCACGCTCCAGAACAGTGTTTTTCTCCCCTATAAATACTGGATCAGTTCACACTTTTTCCTTACCTTTTGCACTTCTAAACTTTCTGATCTAGATCTATTTCTCTATTCTCTCATCCTTTGATCATAAGTGTATATATTCTTTGTTTCAAAGTGATCCAATTTCCATCCTCTCAAGTGCAAGAGAAGAATACTTCTATCTTCCTAGACAAGAAGTATTACAACTTGTTGTGATCTCCACATCCAAGTTGTTGGTGTATCATCAAGATTATTTACATATTCTTTGTGAAGATTGTTGTGAATATTTGCTTGTAGATAGTTGTGTTAGATATAGATTGTGTGATTAGTTGATAGCTTGGTGTGAAGAAGAAAAGCTAGGAAATCTATTGGTGTGAAGAAGATAGAGTTGAAGTAGTTAGTTGTGAAGTAGATTGATTTGAAGAAGGTGTGTAGAAGTTGTGACTTAGGTGTGAAGGTGTTGTGGTGTGATTATTGGTGTGTAAATTGGTGTGTAAATTGGTGTGTATATTGGTGTGTAAATTGGTGTGTAAGGTTTTCTCCGCCATAAGGGAGCTTGTTGATATAGTGAAGAAAACTCTCGAGTTAGGTGCTCGGGGAGTGGAGTAGGGCAAGGAAGGTGTCCTTGTAGCCGAACCACTATAAATCTCTTGTCTCGCAGTTCGATCTTTCCATCTCTTACTTATTTCATTACTTATCATTGTTATATATTTCGTATTGATATTTGTTTGTATTGTGCAATACTTGAGATCACATATTATCGAATCTAAGTTTTAAAAATTAAGTAAACACTAAAACTCTTTTTACAACTAATTAAAAAGACGTAAAACTATTCAACCCCCCCTTCTAGTTTTCCACAGTTCACTTTGGTCAAAGTTCATGTTCATATAAAAAGTCAATATTGCACTCCTAGGTAGAAAACTCAAATTTAGTGGGAATTTTAGTGAATTGTGTGTTGTGATTTGGGCCCTGGTATTTTTACATATAGTAGTCTACCACTTAGACTTTAGATTCCCACCAAGTCTTTATTTTTAAGATTTTTCTTCATTGCTTTTTTGTTGCCTCAAAGTAGCCTGCAGGGCAAAGGGTTGCCCTGCACCATGAACTCTGTCCCAACAGCCAATGTTCAAAGCTATCCCCTGTGCTTATTAGTGGGTGTTAGGAGCTAATTTTTGGCTTAATTGAAAGCTCTCCAGCTCAGCTTATTGAATCAAGTTCCATCTTGGTCCCTTGTTCACCCCTGTGGGCCCCACATCACCCTGCAAGTGAGCCTTTTGGCCTGTGGATCTGTGGCTTTTGGACTTAACTTATTTAAGAATTATGGCTTATTCCCTCAGCTTTTCTTGTTGTTTCATGTTCATTTCAATCCTTTTAAGTTGGTTGCAGCTTAATTTCACTGAGTGGGTCCTTGGATAGCTTATTTGAGCCTAATAGTCCCATAAACAAGTCATTAAGCCAACTGTTTGGCTTATTGCTTTGTACTGTGCTTATTTCTGAGCTTATTGCCAACTCCCTTCACAAAAGTTTCATCTTTTCAGTATATAAGTAGTTTTGTAAAATAAAAATTCAGAAAAACCAAATATAATTTTTAGTGATAGCTTCTATTTAAGAAGCTTTAGCTTTTTAATTTATTTTCTAATTTTTTTTATTAAGTACTTAGTGGTTTTCATATTTTTACTAGGTTCCAGATATCAAATAGTATTTGTATAAAAATTTTCATATTTTTCTCTTTTCATTTGGTAATTTTAGTAATTAAAAGTAGTTTAATTAATTTTAATTGAAAAATCAAAAATAAAATCATCAGTTGTTATTTGTTAAGTACCAGCATCTTTTTATATTTTTCTTAGGTTTTATTAGTCATAAAGTAATTTTAGAAAATAGTTTCATCATTTCTACTATTCATTTGGTAATTTTAATAATTAAATTAGATTAATTAGCTCTTAATTAATAATTAAGTAAATTAAATCTAAAAAGGTTTATTTATAAGTTGTAGGACTTTTTGTAATTTTGTAAGACTTCTGTAGTTGTTAAATATTTTTAGAAAAAGTTTGGTAATTTTCTAAATTAGTCTAGTATTTATTTTAATTTAAATTAGTTTAATTAGTAATTAATTAATATTAAATAATTAAAAAGTCTAAAAAATATTTTTCTTTTTCTTAAAATTTTCTTTTGTCATTAGAATCTTAGAAAAATAATTTTCATATTTGTAGGACTTTGTTTGCTCACGTTTCACTTTTTATTTTGCGCGTTCGCGTTTATTTTAAATTCAAACGCGCGTTTTTAGGTTTAACTCACGTTTTTAGTGTATCTGATCGTCAGTAATTGTTTATATAGTGTTTCTAAGTTATTTTCATTCCTCATATCTTAGGGTAATCATACAAATCACTCAAACCCCTTTTCTGTCCAAATTCACCCGATCACAAACCCGTTTTGATTACCATCACACCTCGTCGGGACATAACGACCCGGGGAAACCCCTGTATTCCACGGAGATTGACTCTCGGCTGTTTGACCTTGTTGACCATCACCTGGTCAATCTAGGTTGACCGTTTGGAGCCAACCAACATTTGTTTATAGTCAAAAGTTTCAAATAGGTATATTTTTAAAGAACATATATTGGAGAATGCAACATTTAAGAGTTAAGAAAGTCTAGAATATCATACCAGCAGGTCATATGGTTGCATCCATGCATGAATTCTATCATCCTCTCCAATATCTACCTGTAATGGTCACATATAAATAATGCTTTACCTCTAATTGATGAAAATAACTAATATAACAATATAGCTCAAAAGAGAACCGGTTGATAGTGTATTTAAATTGCATAACAACCAGCAAGATAATATTGGAAGTTTTGATTACTACTGAAGTAAGCAAATGGTGTATAGATATTTGGCTGAAGGTGTTTATGGTAAAGCAAGCCATGCCCGTCTCGACCCATACCCATTTTATAGCCATTCTGACCCACCCATCCAACCTATCCCACCCATCAATTTTGTCACTTTCAAAATAAAAAGAACTTGTTTACCTGAACAACTTCGGTTCCACCATCTTGATTAAGCTTGTCAAGTATTCGGTTTCTTCTTTAGTGAAGGAGCACCGGGACACTAACATCTCTTGGATCAAGTCCCAAAACTTTAGCCTGAAAATTACATCGATTAAAAATCCTGCATATCATCACAAAAAGAATGATGAAAAAAAATGGACAAGAACAGAACCGACTACATACCACAAAAGTTTTGGCTCTAACAACATGAAGGATGGTTACACGAATAAGACTTTGGGGATCATCTGGTCGGGTTGGGTAACATGCAAACATATTGTTTATGTATTCGTTTTCAAATTTTATTATATAAAATATAATTACTGTCATTAACTAATCGTTTTCAACCTGATATAAGAGGTGGTATAAGAGGCTGAATCATTTAATAACGAATTTCAACCCTTTTGACCCGCTTGGCCTAATTTCATTTATATGTACAAAAGTGAAATTAGAACCTTACCTAATAGAATATAAGAGGCTGCAATAGGTTGAATCATTTAAGATTGACTTTCAACCCTTTAGATATAAGAGGCTGCAAAAGGGTAATAACCGGCGAAAATGATGAGAACTCTGTGAAGAGGGAGCATTAGATGATTTAGAGCCTTACCTAATAGAACCACCTTTAAATCTCTATGATACACTCCTTTAATGTGACAGTACTCTACACCATCAATGAGCTGCTGAAAGTGTCTTCGAGATTCCGCTTCATTTAGTCTTCCACGATGAACCTACTACAACATACATCATGTTTATGATCTCGGAAAGTAACCAAAGAGGCCCATCAAACCTTGCAACATTTGCCTACAGATAAAACAGAACAACTCCAGACTTTGGTTCTGATAGCACAGAGATTCTCGCTTAGAATGGTATTCTCAATCCTCACACTTTGGTTAAATTTTCTGGACCCATATTTTAAGGCATTATATTAAGCAATTTTTATGACTTTAAAATACTCCATAAAAAGCTTCTTCGTCAACCATTGCTTTGAATAGTGGGTAGAAGCCACAAAATCCGGTGTAGAAGAATAAAAATGCTGACGGCGTATTTCCTAATTAGTTACCCACAAAATATCATATTTAAGTAAATTACTAATTTGGTGAGTAACGGAAATAGTCTCTCATCAATACTCTCTGCCAAAGGGTCCCTAATCCCACTATTTGCTTTTACTTTTAGTGAATCGTACATTCCTTAAAGAACCAAAAATGAAATCAAAGAATGGAAATAGGGAACATTTATTCAATAAGTATATAGCATGCAAAAATTCTATCATTTTTATCTAACCAAACAAACGATTGATGTATATTCCTGTTTATATTTTGTAAGTATAGTTGTAATGAAATACTATACCTGATCTTGCAAGTGAGATATATCAGATTGCCACCATATCAATCCTAAAAGATTTGAAACAGGTATAACATGACAAATCTAGAGAGGTGAAAAGAATTTGTGTCTCATTTCTGTAACACCTCTTATAAGCAAAACTGTGACTTGTTGCCACCAAATCGTTGTCCATCTTTCGGCTTTATTGCTTTCTAAAACAACGTTCACGTGATCATCAACTTGTAATACTTCAGCTTTAATATTCTCAGCCAAATTAATCCGATAAGCCAAAGCCAACTTCTGCTTGACTGCAATTTGACCCAAATTATCAACTAAAAAAATGCAATAATTATGAGTAAGATCGTCAGCATTGCTTCAATCTATACATGACTCTCTTATTCGAACTTTTCTTATTTTTTCTTTACGACAACCCTTAATAAGTAAGAATAACTCATACCTCGATAGCAGCATCGAATGTCATAAGTACATGTATAGGTGCACGGTGCACCAAGTGTAGGAGTTATAACTCCTGCTTTTTATCGATCCTTATGATCTAGCACCTCCAATTTGAATATAATAGTCTCAACCCTATCCCAATTAGCAAATCAGCATCAGAAAGGCAGAAATATGTATAAAACTTAAGACTGGAAACTTACTTCATAGCTGGAAGAATCTTTTCTTCCTTATTGTACTCTTACAACCAATCTTCATCCTCATTGTAAAAATCATAGTATCATACTCTGCAAATGTAGCAGCCATTCCATTCACTCATTGAGCGATTGTTTTAGACCTCCCGGTTCATGGTAAACAGCGTACATAGCAGTCATGTTTGCAAGCAACGCCTACATAATAACTGAATATTTAACTACAAAACGATGGGGAAAAAAGTGTATCAATCTTTGACTAATTATACACATATGCATGATTCTTGACCAGGGTTGCATTGTCATGTCCATTTTTTCATGTGAATGCACATTTAGTTTGTTTCAGAAAACAAATTCAAAGATAGTCTGATATGACCATGGTTGCATTGTCATCTATTCATACAAACATTTTCACCCCAATATCAAAAAGCCATAAATAATACTATCTCACAAATCTCCTTCTTATACTTTACATTACATATATATTTCTTATAAATTGCTGTAATTTTTCACAAATGCAAAAAAATGAAAAACACCTAAAACATGCCTAAATCGATAATCGACAACAATTATTTATAGTCAGACATATACACTAAACAATATTAATATACAATTAAATAAAAAAAATAACCTGGATAAATGATAAAGAACCAATCTTTATCCATTTTTTTTTCAATGATAAAATAAATAATCGGTAATCAAACTACAAAACCTTTTTTTTCCATGAGTAAATCGATAATCGAAAATAATTATTGCGAATAATCAGTCGATTTTAGGGTTACGGAATTTTTTTGGTTTTGAATAGATGAATCTGCTATGATGATTGATTGATTTTAGTGATTTCAATTTAGGGTTAAGGGAAGATTAATAATTTGGGACAAAATTGGGGAGAAAAATTGGTTGAAAAATTGGAGAGAACAATTGATTGATTTTAGCGATTTCAAATTGGAGAGAAAAATTGAGGATTGAATTAATTATCAAGATCCGGTTTTGGGGGTTTTGCCTAAAATAATGGGTGAAGTATTTGGGCGGTCGTACGGTGGAGGGATTTTTGGGAGAGAAGTAGGACACTTGTTTTATTGCTATTTATTTTATTGCTATTTAATTGAGGAAGATCATATTTGAACAAACCCTCCTTTATATGGAGTGGTGATTAAACATCCAATTAACATAAAAGTATATTCAAGAAAATTTTTAAATTAACAACAAAGAATTAATAATTATCCCAATTACACATAACAACTTTCAAATATTATCACCATGCAGATTTTTTAATGATCAAGAAATATTGAGAATATACTAGTTATAATACCCCGCGCATGCGCGGTTTTTTTTTAAATTTTTTGAAATAATTATTTAAAAATTTTAATCCTATTGTTAATTGCATCTTATTCATATCTTTTGTATTTATCTTCTACTTGTGCTATGAATAAATATAAAATATTACCTAATAAGAAAATAATCTTTTTCTTAAATAAAATTATTACTAAATTAGGTATGAATTGATTTTTTGAAATGCAAAATTCCCAATAGAGGTTTTGTTTTATTATATAAAAGATATATATCTAGCCTCAAGGCCCGCCCGATAGGCGGCTAGCTTCAAGAATTCATTAAAAGATGAAAGAAATAGTAAAATGCTTGATACAATAACGTTAAAACGAATACAATGTTAAAAAGAAAAATAAGGTCATGTTTATAATAACCATAAAAAGTACATATACTTTGTTGTAGACAAAAAGATTAAAAATAAATAAACTTATAATCTATGCAAACTTTGTTTATACACAACGTTGCTTTTAACTTTTATTTATTGTCATTGCAAAACAAACTGAAACGTGAAAAAAATGCAACGACATTAGTAACAAAAAGAATATATTAAAGAAAGTAATATACTACAAAAATATGAAATAAATTATTTTGGTAATATCAGTCATTTTTTTAAATCAGTCATTATTTTGGTAATATCAGTCATTTTTTTAAAGTAATATACTACCAAAATAACGTTAAAACGAATATCATTTTTTTTAAATCAGTCATTATTTTGAAGTTTTGTGATCGATTAAATTATTTTGTGAGGCTTATTTTGTTATTGAATGAGTGTTTGGATTAGGTTATATCAGCGAGTAGATTAGATTTTAGGATTAGTTTATTTTTTGCGTTGGAATGACTGTTTGGATTAGCTTATTTTTGTTATGGGAATGATTGTTTGAATTAGCTTATTTTTCTGATGTAGTTAGTTGTTATGCTTTACTTAAAATGAAATAAGCTTTATATTTTTGGCTTATTTTTTTGATGGAATAGACATAAGAAGATAAGCAAATGGGATTGTGAGTGAGTGTAAGAATAATCTCATGGGATTCACACTCAATCCCATGGGATTCACATAGAATGAGTGTTTGGATTAGCTTTTAGGAATCAGTAGATTAGCTTTTAGGATTAGCTTATTTTTGTGATTGAACGACTGTTTTGGATTAGCTTATTTTTTGTGATTTTAAATGAAATAAGCTTTATATTTTTGGCTTATTTTTGTGATGGAATACGGATAATAAGATAATCAAATGGTGTTTTTCTGTTATGAGAAAAGTGCAAATCCTTGGTTAGATCATGTGCACATGGGCTTTATATACAGATTCATAGTTGTGTAATTTTTTGTTTTGTTTGTTAGTATTAGGATTTTGTGATTGATGAGATTGTGCTGTTGTTAGCTGCTTATAACTAATATTTGTCTCAAAACTAATATTACTCTTTTCATCTTAAAATTGATATAGGTAAAATTTTGAACCCAACGCCGTTGACTCGGTTTAATCCTTATGATAATTTGGCGAAGAAACCTCCGGATGTTGATGTTCCTAAGGCGACGAAACCAGCGAATGTTCCGTTGCTTCGGTTTAATCCTTTTGATCAGTTGGCGACGAAAACATCATATGTTGATGTTGGTAAGGCGACGAAACCAGCGGATGTTCCGTTGCCTCGGTTTAATCCTTTTGATAAGTTGGCGAAGAAAACATCGGATGTTGATGTTGGTAAGGCGACGAAACCATCGGATGTTGATGTTGGTAAGTTGGCGTCTATTGTTGAGGTGAATGCACCGGTTGCTCGAGATCACCTTTGTAGAAGCTCGAAAGCTTTGTTAGAAAGCGAACCCAGTCTTCATATTGAAAGCTTGATTATGCTTGCAAGCCTAAAGGAGTCTAAACAAATCTGAGAAAAATACACATTTATATATGTAAATTCGCGTCATACTAGTATATGTATAATTGTATGTCATCATGTTTCTTTATATAAAAGTTTAGCTCGAGTCGAGCTTTATTTTGTTTGGACATATCATAAAAATGAATCAATTACGAGCTTGCAAAATATTTAACGAACCAAGCTTGAGCTAAAAACATAAGGCTCGAAAACAAGCTCAAGCCTTATCAACTTAAATGAGCTGAGCGCGGACTCGAGCTTGAGCTTTGGTAGAATCGGGTTCAACTCGGCTCGTTTGTACCTTTTGGTAGTTATACTCATAAATATTAAAATCATGAAAATAATGTGTTTACATTTTCCGTTAAATCTTTAACAGGATTAACTGTAATTGAAATTAGGGTAGCAAAATACTTAGCCAGGTTGAAACTACCATGCTTCATTTTTAATACTTAGCTAAATGACAGATTCACTGGTCTAACAATCTGAATAACTTTACAAATTCTGTACTTGATTTGCAGACAAATTTCAAAGAATAGCAATATATTTTGTAGAAAAACAACAATCATTATATGAATACAAGGAAATACAATGTTGGATTTGCATAATAATACATCTCAACTCGATCATGGAAACACATGCAGCTAACCCCTCCTCTTGGAAGTCATATATAACGAATTTACACAGCACGTACATTAGGCTTACGTTATTTTCTTTGGATAAATTTCTCAAATCCACAGCGATGTTCAATCTACACCACTTCGGATTTGGGGATTTCATCCATAAAGAAAAACGAATTAAAAGTTGTGACCAGCGGCCAGGATTTCCTCAGTCAGGTTGTTATCTGTTCCAATCTTGTAGTCCAAAAACACCTCAAAATTCTTCTTGAACAACCCTCCCAACTTCGTCAGCGTCTCCTTGTGAGCCCCCTTGTCCGCCCACTGCACATGAAATTTAAATCATGTCACTCGATCTCAAGTCTAGATATAGGAGCACATGCAGTTACGTAAATATAGAAACTTACGGAGTTTGCTGGATCAAGAATCTCTGATGGCACGCCTTCAATTGCAGTTGGGATTTCAAGTCCAAATATTTCAGTCTTTGTGTATTCGGCTTCCAAAAGGCTCCCTGAGTGGATAGCATCAATGATTTTCCGTGTGTATGCCAACTTTATACGGTTACCTGATCCATAACTGTATAGAATAATAATATACTCCATTAGAAATGAGTATTTGAAAAGAAAATTTATACTGTACAATCTAGTAGACTTTTGCTCCTTACCTTCCACCTGACCAGCCAGTGTTAACAAGCCATCCGGTTGCACCGTGCTTTTGCATCTTTTCAGCTAACATGGCTGCATACTTTGTCGGGTGAAGCATAATAAACGCTGCACCAAAACATGCCGAAAACGTTGCTTGTGGCTCTTTTATCCCATCTTCTGTTCCAGCCACGAGAGCAGTGTAGCCACTGATGAAATGGTACATAGTTTGAGCTAAGTTTAGCTTGCTCACAGGTGGAAGCACACCAAACGCATCACAAGCCAATAAGATGACATTCTTTGGATGAGGCCCGACACATGGTATTTTAGCATTCAGTATGTATTCTATAGGATATGCCGCCCGAGTGTTGTCTAAAAGTTTACTCCAATTATCAGTTCACTTGTTTCAAAAAATGTATAAAACTTCTACTAAACAGATTAATTACTTCTGCTTACCTGTTACGGATTTGTCCGAATAATCGACCTCTCGGGTATGCTCATCAAACACTACATTTTCCATCACTGTCCCGAACTTGATGGCATTGAAGATATCTGGCTCCTTCTCCCTTGACAGATCAATACACTTTGCATAGCAACCACCTTCGATATTAGACACACCATTCTCACTCCAACAATGCTCGTCATCTCCAATTAGATATCTGTTGTGATCTGTAGACAGTGTGGTCTTTCCGGTACCTAGGTGTACACATATTAATATATTATAAAACCAAACCATGTTGGTCAAAGGGTAAAACTGATGTTGAAAATGTCATTCAGCTAAATACAAGTATAATACTGAACGGGTAAAAAATAGTGGGTTTGACCCAAAACGTCGACCCATTTAAAAATGACCTGTTTTGACCCATTACCCATTCCGCTTGTTTTGTCACGGACCTCCAAGTTATACCTGATAATCCAAAGAAGAGTGCCACGTCACCATCTTTCCCCATATTGCAACCGGAGTGAAGAGAGAGTATTTGGCGTTTAGGCATGAGATAATGCATAACACCAAAAAGGCCTTTCTTCATTTCACCGGCGTATTGGGTTCCAAGGATGACCATTTCCCTCCTACCAAGGTTGAGATCTACGCTTGTCGAGGATGTCATATAATGAGTGTAACGGTTGCACGGGAACATTCCAGCATTGTATATTGTAAAGTCTGGAGTACCGAAATCCTCAAGCTCTTCAGCAGTGGGTCGGATACACCTGAAATTACATCGTCTGGTTAGTAATTATCTTTTTTAAAAGCTAGCATTTTAATTTTGGAGTCCTTACATGTTATTCATGAACAGTGAATGATATGCTCTGGCTGATACAATACGGACGTCCCAGTTGAGAAACTGATCGTTCACGTAAACCTGAGAGGCAAATATACATACTATCAAATTAGTGTTTATATACAATCCAAATGGTTCAACAAAACTAGAGAACACACAACATGTTATTTTAGTGCATTACTATCTCACGGATACATAAGTTAATCTACTTACGCCATAAAATGTGCTTATCTAGTTACATCTTAAATGTTAGTGTTTCGTGCAACCCAGACTAGCACTATAAATATATCCGGAAATGGTTGTGCAGCACATGAAGATGACCCAAGGTTGATAAAAACTGATGTATTAGTTTAAAAAGTTGACCTTTAAGTTTGAAACATACATGTTATCTGTAAATTGACAACTTATCCAGTAGATGAATGCCTAGTTTTTCTGTGGGTCCATGGATTTGCTGAATGAATCAAAGTTATGTCACATTCCTTTTTTGTGCAAATTTAATATTATGTATAAATACTAACACTGAAAGATTGAAACTCAATTATTCATTCAAACCATTGTGACCATGATAAGTGGGGTAATAAAATGATTTTCCTGAATCAAAATCGTGAATTAGTAGATATGGTCAGTATGGCATATTCTATCGGCCTAATATCTTAACATAGATGCATATAGAAACAGGTTTTTTTCTTAACGACGACAAACTTACACACCCATCTACTTTACACGTTTATCCATCTTGGGGATTGGATGCAACAAAACTACTTATGATCTCACAAATCCGAAGCTATCTAAATTTGCAATAACCGCTTGGACCCATTTTATCTTATAAAAATACACTATTTTTACGGCAAAAGGACTAGCAGAAAATCATGTATGAACTGCAACCAAGTAATCCTAACATATGCATATGTAAACAATTAATGAAGTGAAGTATTAGATTAAAAGGAGAGACCTTATCAAGCGAGCACAAGTAATCCACAGCTCGTTCCCTGTTGACCAAGAATGTATGTTCATCCATCTCGATGTTTGGAGACCCCCTGGAGGTTTTAATAATTTTACCAACATTCAATATTGAGCATCATCAATACAAATGTATAACCCGACCAAACAAGGATTGGAAGAACTTCCTTTCCCCACCAAAGTTCATCTTCGGTTGTCTCGTCTCTAACAACACGTTTGTCCCTTGGTGATCGCCCTGTCTTGGCACCAGATAATGTGGCCAAAGCACCACTAGACGTAATAAACAATCCTTTCTCATACTTTATGGCTTGCTCATAAAGTTCTGTATAACCATACGAACATCAGGATTAACTAAACAATAACTAGTAACTAGTACGTATTTTTTTCATCTATATATTATCTAGATGAGTTAACTAGTACAGTAGTATCTACCAGCAGGGGATAGGTTATAGAGGATATGAGTGAACTTGAGGGAACTGTCACTGGTACTCTGAGTGTAGGAGCATGCACGTGACGGTGTTGGTGAGTCACTTGAGCTCTCGGAGTTTCACTTTTCCGGTCTGGATCTCCCTTCACCACCTTCGGCCCCGACTCCCTCGTCAATGATGCCAACGAGGCACTTCAAGAACAACACATATTCATTTTTAGTTATACCAATACCCAAAAACTTATTCATTTCTAATACAAAAATGATATATGGTCTAAATTTTCGTCAAAAATCCAGATTTTTTTTCAAAATGAACGTGTTCACAATATTTTGTGTTGCATGTCTTAGTTTATTTAGTGACACAAACTTTAACAAATTACGAACCTAGTTAGCTAGCTAGATGAAAGTAAATATATACTCGTACTACATTACTACAAACTAGTGTAATTATTAACGTAAAGTAAATTAGAATATTCTCCCTCCGTCCTAAAATAAAATAATTGTCCATAAAAAATACATTGAATAAGAAAACATCATTATTACAATTCTTTTTTTTTTTTTAATTTATTTTTTCAAAATAACAGTTTTACCTTTAATTATACATAATTTAAGAAAAACGTAAGTATTACTATTTTATCTCTTACTTTTTGTAGTTTTACCTTTACTATTTTTATTTTTAACTAATTATTTTATTTCTTCTTTGTAGTTTGTAATAATAATTTTAAAGCAAGTTTAATACGGTAAATTTGGTCAAACTTTCATATCTATATTTAATAGTGAACAACTAAATTGTAACATCTAAAAAAAATAACTATTAATTTAGTACGCTTGCCACGTGTACTTATTATTCGATTGCCTATGTACGCTTGCCACGTGTACATATTACTTTTACTATTACTAGATCCTTCAATTATATCGCGAGAAAATTCCCAAAATAGGCCAAAAAGTTGAGCAATTTCCGAAAATAAGCCAAAAATAATTTGTTTTCCCAAAAGAGTCATGTGCTAATGTGCGATTCTAGTAAATTTTTGACACGTGTTCAGACAAATAGTACAATACCAATCATTTGTTGGCCCACATCCGCGACCATTAGTACACTCCCCCACCAACGCAGATGTGCGAACGACGATTATGCGAATTCCGGCTAATATACAAGAACAATAAACAATAAAAAGAACGCAACATCAAGGCTAATACCATAAGTCAACTTACGCGTGAAGCTCACGCGACCTACCTATCTTCAAGATCTAGTCGAGTGGTGGTCAAGAACAGTGGTGGTGATGGGGTTTGTTTTGGGGCGATAGAGAGAGAGAGATGAGATGTGGTGATGTTATTTAGTATGAACCTTATGAGATGGAGATTCTTGATCCCCAATGAAGGTTTGATGGTATTTTTGGGTTTTTTTCTTTTATTTGTGATAAGATTTGTGTGGTTGGTGTGTTGTTTTAGTAAAAATATATATATATATATGAAAGTTTCATACTAATTTTTTTTCATGGCGGATCTGTGGTGGTGATGGTGGTGTTATCGGGTGGTGTTGATGGTGATAAAAGATAATAATAATAAAAAATAATAATAATAATAATAAATTTAACGTTCGCACATTAGCCGGAATTCGCACAACCGTCGCTCGCACATCTGTGTTGGTGGGGGAGTGTACTAATGGTCGGGGATGTAGGCCAACAAATGATTGGTATTGTACTATTTGTCTGGACACGTGTCAAAAATTTACTGGAATCGCACGTTCGCACATTAGCACATAACTCTTTTGGAAAACAAGTTATTTTTTGCTTATTTTGAGAAATTGCCAACTTTTTGGCCTATTTTGGGAATTAACTCTTATATCGCTATCTTAGTAGTAGGTAGCTTAAGAGTTGTAAATTAGGAGCAAGTGCACCAGCAGTGTAGACGCGTGCAATACATTTATCTTTATGTTACATCAAATTAATATCTTCTTATTCGCAAGATTGAAATTGCATTGCGGGTAATGTGTCAAATATGAAGTTGTGAATTCCTTTTTTGAAAAGGCTGAAGCTTGCACGTTTGTTTGTCGATTTGAGCGACCAAGGGACAGAGCTGTATTCACTTGTTGTCTATCTGATTGAAGGAAAGGGTAACTTATATTGGTCGAGGTTTTACAATGGGGAGGGGAAAGTATAAATTCCAGACCATCCGATTAGTAGCACTTTGCCTATTACGTTAGCAATAGTAGTAGTCTTGAAAAAAACAGATTAGAAGATTCGGAAACGCAATCCACACATATTAACGAATATGAAGAGATAATCTTTGATGTATGTTGCAAACAATCCTTTTTTTAGTATAAATTCCGCTCACTTTTGCCTATACAAGAAAGATTGAGATTGCTTATCTTCTACTTGTTATATTCTGATTGACCTATCAATAAATCCGTGCATCCAGGGCCTCCAGGCTCCTAATGGCTCACAGACCTCAAAAGTTGCAGTCTTGTTTTGTGTTTATGCCTGATATTTTTTTTATCTTTTCACTTTTATTTTGTCACCGAATATAGCGTGTAACGTGTTACATGTTGGATTTTCTATGACTTACCATTTTGTAAAGGAATTTATCCATATTGCTTGCAAAATGGTGTTACTTAAACTCTAATTCAGGAAGAAATTTGTCCATGCTTTCATCCATCACTGTGTGCTTGTCTAGACACTAAGATGGTGTTTTATGTTTGACTGCAGTCGGTTTGGCACTTGGCCAGTTGCAATGGTTGCACAAAGCAAAAACAAGGCCACTTTGGAAGGTCCGGTTTGCAATGGAAGTCAAGCGATTGGGTGGCACACAAATGAGAAGAGTAAAAGGCTTAGAAGATTTCATGTTGACATGTCAGGATTCGCATTCAATAGCACCATATTGTAGGATCCAAAGAGATGGGAAAAACGCAGCTCAGCTGTGATTCGTCAAATGGACACCGTCAAAGAGGGATTCCAGATATGCATCATATTGTTTAAATTAGTCCAGGGAATTGTCATTTATTTAAAGTTTGGGATTTAATTTTTACTGTTTGTTTACTCGTACTGTTACATTTCAGGAGACTACCTTTATAGAACAGTTGGTGGAAGATGAAAGTCAAATGGAAGTGACTCCTTCCGGATGTTCTAAAATCATGAACTGGCATCTTCATTTGGAAGCGCATGGGCTTGCTTATCCAAGAGGCTGGTTACTTCAGAAGAACCTCGATGCTGTTCTTCCTATCGAGTAAAGGCAATGCTTGTGACCTTCAAAACAAGAGCCAGAAGTTTTGGCAACATAATAGCTACTGTAACATGGCTACTATGGGCGATTTTCTGAAAACCCTTCTACCTCACTAAAATCGATCTCTAATCCTCTAAATCTTGTCCTACTCCTTATAACGATTGTGTTTTGGACGGTTAACTTGATTAATTCAGTCCTATAACATTGTTTTTATTAGGATTCAGACCTGATTGAGTTAGGGTTTCGTTTTTTTTAGGGTTTTCTGTTTTGATCGCTGTTTAGTTTCTTGTTTTCTTCTTAACCGACTTTACCCTCTCTGGTGCTATCATGGAAGTCGGTTAGGTTTCTGGCTGCTATATATATATGCCTTGACTTGGTTGAGGCACACGAATTTTAGATTTACGTGGATCTTTAGGTTTTTGTTAATCGCTATTTTTGGGTTTCGTTTTTTAGGGTTTCGTTGTTTCTTTATTTTCTTTAATCATTATGGAGAAAGGTGGTTTTGTTGAGGTTGATGTTGATGAATTGTGTATTAGAGAGGAGCATACGAATCCATTGTCGTATGTGACTATGAGAAAATCACAGCAGCCACGTAAAGCTACTAGGGTTTTGCGTACTAATGAAGCTGATGTGAATTTTACAAACCCTAATGGTGGGACTGGAATTGATGGTTTCACTGGTGTGGGACCATCAGGTCTGTATACGAATACGCTTGATTCTAATTTGCCGGAGGGTGAGGGAATACGTGTTGATCCAAATGCTGGTAAGTTTCAGTCGTCTACAACTAATACTACTAATGATCATGTTGTTACTATCACTAGTAAGCATGATTTTATTGAAGAGGTGATTGGGGTCTCGCTTAAATCAGCCTCGGATATAGATTTATTCCTTAAGGAGCTTGAAGCGGGCAAACATCCGACATGGCCTAATTTGGATAGTGAAACTCGCTCACAAGTGTATGATGCTATGTGTGATTTATGTGAGGTTTATGGGATTGACATGAAGGCTGCTGCAACAAACTCTTATGTGAGAGTCAACGATACTACACCTAATGTTAATGTGGATGAGAATTCTCAACCTATTCCAAACTCTACTTATGTTGCTGAGTCTGTTTGTAAAGGAGTTAACGTGTCTATTCCACGAAGAGTAGTAGAAAAGGCTAGTGCACGTCTTGAACACACTCTATATGGCTACTTTATTGGTAATAGAATGGCGTTTCTAGTGGTTGAATACTTTGTTAGAAATAATTGGGCTAAGTATGGTTTGAAAATGATCATGATGAATGCTAAAGGTTTTTTCTTTTTTAAATTCGATACTCAAGCCGGTTTAGAATCTGTTTTGGAAGATGGACCTTGGATGATACGTAAATCTCCAATCATTCTCAAGCAATGGTCTATTGATACTAGCTTATGTAAGGAACAGCTGACTCGCATTCCGATATGGGTTAAATTGCATGATGTGCCTATCCAAGTTTTTGAAGATGATGGTATTAACTTGAATGCTTCATTTATTGGCAAGCCTATTATGTTGGATTCGTATACAAGCTCCATGTGTAAGGATTCTTGGGGTAGAAGTAGTTTTGCTCGGTGTTTAATTGAAGTGGGTTCAGAGGACGAGCTCGTGGAAGTTATTACTATTGGTGTCCCCTCTCTTACAGGGGATGGGTTTACTAAAGAATCTATCCGAGTAGAGTATGAGTGGAGGCCTCCTAGGTGCACATCATGTAAGATTTTTGGGCACATATATGAGCATTGTACTAAAAAAGAGATTACTCCTCCTGTGGTTACTACTGCAAATGTGGTTACTCCTGCTACTATGCATGCTAATGATGGTTTCCAAAAGGTGAGTCGTAAGAAGAAAAAAGGTAAAGCCCAGTCTGGTATAGGGAGTCAGGGTGGTACTTCTGTCAAACAGTCTATCAGGTTTGTGCCAAAGAATACTACTAGTGAACCCAAAAAAGGGAGCTACTAGTAATGTGCCTACGTTGTCATCTATGTTGAAGTCTAAAGGTCCCCAAGTGTCTACATCTAATCCTTATGATGTTTTAGCAACTGAAGAAGATGGTGATGATGATGAGTGTGTTGATAACAGGTTTAATGAATCGGCCAATTTATTTCCTAACATTGATAAAGGTGGAAGTTCTTCTTTCACGGATGCTGCTGGTTAGCTTGTTTTGGTTCGTTTCTTGTTCTAGGTTCATTTTGATTCTAGATTTGTTAAGAGTTTTTCGCATGTCATAAGCTCTAGGTTAGTTGTCTATCAAGCTGTGTTATCTTGAGGTTAATGTGGTATTTCAGCCACATTCCATTTGTACTCAAACGTTTTGGTTTTAATTTATTTACCAGGGTGCAGGATTACTCCCCTTTACCAAAAAAAAACAAGAGCCAGAAAGAGGTATGGTTCTAGTTGCATTTTATTGTTGGCAAAATAGATAAAATTCGCATTCAGCATTCAGATTTTTCATTACATTTGCAAAGAAAAAGATTGATCAATGGCATACTTGTATATTCATGATTTCTGAAACAAATGAGAACTTGTGAAAATGATAACATGAAAAGAGTAATCAACTAAATTCAAGAACAAATTATAAATTATACATATGTTGACAATGAAAAAGCCTAAAACATAACATCTGAATGAAGAATATTTTTAAATCTGTTTTCATTTCATAGAAATAAATAGAAAACAATGAATGCTAGACATTAAGGGTGTGAATAGTTTTGATAAGATGAGGCTCGTTTCTGGGAAATTTTTCAATGGAAACTGAAAATTTTAAAATGTGTTCAAAGTGACCTCTTTGGCTCTTTCAGCAATTGTCTTCTTGGATATAGAAAACTCAATAATCCAACTGATTACCAAGATTTACAAAACTATAATTTCTAGTTTTCTGCACCTTTCTCTTGCACTTCCCACTTTTTTTAAATAGAAAATGCAACACTATCTAAATATGCTTTCCAAATTTTAAACACATTTCTAAAACTAAATTGTCCTCCATTTTCTAGAGATTTGTAGAAAATTTCTCACACCTAAATGCACCAAGCCTTTTTTTATTTCCAAGTTTTTAATTGCCGGGATTGTCTTATTATTTCGTGTAAGTTATACTCTCTTATGTAGTAGTATAAACCTTCCAAAACATCTAAAATACCAATACTTATAGTTGCAAGGGATGTGATAAATTTACCCGACTACCCGCTCAGATTCTAGACTTTTATGGTGCATGTGAACTTCTAAAGTTGTTAACACATTTATAAAGTAAGTGATATTTTAGAGTGAGGGGAATTGCCTAGAAATGCAACTGAAAATCTTAAATATGCCCAAGTGGGATATGGGTACTTTGCTCGCTCATCGAAAGGAGTGGAAGCTCAATATATCAATTTGATATCTAGTTATTCATTGCAAACCTATTGTTTTATATATGATTGACTTCTTTGTGAAGAAGTGGCCTAGTGGTAACTAGTAAGGCACTTGACTTACACAAAAGAAGCCTAGGGTTCAAACATCACTAGTTACACATTTGGGGGTGGCCAAGGGTAAACGGTCACTGTAACACCCCCAAAAATTTGATACAGCTGAAGACTAAACAAGCTTTTGGGGTGCTACGAGGATTGGTATCCATTCCAAGTCATAAAAGAACGAGATAAAGTAAACATAAGAAAACACAACCAAATGGCGTTTTAAATTTACATTCATCCCAAAATTTATCCAAAGTAAGGCCCAAAGAAGTAAACGTAGGTCCACAAATACATATCAGAGTTTTAGAAAATAGATCCTTAAACCATATTGCCGAGCCAAGCCTCCAATCCAAGCATCCACAATCAGTGTTTAATTACCTGAGAAAACGCGCTAAAAGTCAGCTTTCGCTGGTGAGATCATAGGTTTATATTCATAATTCAATCAAGTGGACATATGCGCAAAACGCTTGCTAGCTAGACTAGGCCTCAAATCATCAAACCAAACCAAACCTATAGGTGCACACTATAGTCCAAAATCAATCAATCAATAGCTTACCTAGTTCTCGACTAGGCCTCGCTCTAATAATCATTCATATTATCTAACCATATCTAGTCCATACGCGATAACTAGATTCGCTGTACGACTAAGGTTGATATAACATCCAATATTATCTGACCATATCTAGTCCCCACGCAATCATTTTCATTGTGTGACTAGGGTCGATATAACCTACCTAGTTCGATAAGCATGGCAAGTTTTGAATAAAAGCGATAAAAGTCCACATAAATCATTTGCACGTTTCCCACCCCAAGTATTGAAAACAAAGTTAAGAAGTAAAAGTGGAGCTATGACTCACCTCAAGATATCAGCATAAAGTAACCAGTAGAATCAAGAAGTATAGCACTCAAAAGACAGTAACTACGAACTCGGCACTTCCTAACAATATAAACTCGTTTCAGGATCATTTCCTCAAAATCAAATATTCCCAATCCCGAACGTATTCCTTTTTACTTTCCAAAAATCCATTTCTCGTATTATTCTCATATTAGTTTAGAGTTTGGTATCCATGCGGGTGGAGGGTCGACACAACTCAAACCAAGATAACCATAACGAAAAAGAATAATAAAACAATCTATAGGTCTAATATTGGCCCAATATATTATTTAAATAAATCATTGAAGTTTATCAAATCTGTCGACTTGGTAGTCCTCTATATTTATTTACTTAATATATCACTTCAAGATTATACCCAAAAACTAAGTCACGTAGCACGTTGAATACTATATGGTAAGTATCAAAGTTTAATAAATTCCCTAAATATATCGTCAAGCTTACCAAATTCGTCAATTTGGCAAACCTCGCGAGATATTTAGTAATCCATTATTCCTGTACACATACCACAACCTATGGGCGTCGTAGGATATAATGCCCATTAATATACTTATTTTATATAACTCAATAGATCCTATTTAATCCGTCGATCAAATAAGTTACGTAGTTATAGAAAATGTATGTATTAACGTCACATATCCGTGACAAGCACCAAAGTCATAAAATGAATAATATGGCCCACTTGGACTCAAGTGACCTCGATCTCGTATAACTCGCAAGTCATCATTTTATTTTCCAAAAGTTCACTTTGTTTCGTAAGACAATTCACCTTATATTTATATTTTTATTTATAATAGTTAGTTATAATAAAGTTTCCGATAATTATTACACTATTTACATAGTTCAATACATACCGTTAACGTTATTATTTTCATTACTCGTGATCAATTTATTCTTAATACACACACTTGTATAAATATATATACGTTTCTCACATTTATATATTTATATAAATGTTTATATTATTAATATAATTATTACGAGTTATGATTATTAATTTTTGGTTATAATTTATATCGAGTTATAAAAGATGGTCACATGTCCGAGTCATCACCCTCGACTCATTGTCCAAGTCCAAATGTCAAGGCGTTTTGCCAAAATCAACCGTTGACAGTGACTTCGACACGCACAACCAAAAATCCAAATGTAAATAATAACCAAAGCTCAATCATAAAAGTCCATCTCCGTCAAACATCCCATATCACAAACTACAACAATAAGGTCAGTCTACGGCACCTTTCTAACCTATCTCCGTCATTCTATATCACCGTCTCACAATCGGTCCCCATTTATCTCTCGTCAACAACAACACCAATAAACAATACATCAAGCCCATGCCGAGACGGCTCATCTACTCCTTCTCAGTCCAAGATACAATAAAACAATAACAACAATAATAAACAACAACAGAATATCAGTAACAAGAAGAAGAACATCAAGAAACCAACGCGAGCCAAAGGACTCACTTAGGTCTCGACTTAGCTCCTACGAGCCATAAGCAAACCAAACGGACCTCATGGGTCTCGTCAATTCAATAACCACAACAATATCAGAAATAAAAAGAAAATCAATCCACTCTAACCCTTGGTCCTTACCTTCTCGATACCCCTCCAAACCGAGACCAAGAGTGGCAATAACCACAAGGAATAACCAAATACACAACAAATGGCCACAAGGAAACCAAACTGGGCCGAGCAGTGAGCTTGGGCTCACGGTTCCATCTCGACACAAGCAAAACAACACCCTTTTTGGATACCAAACTTATGTTAAATCATGTCTTATACCAAAACCCATATATATAGATCGTTTTTAATCAAAACCGTACCAAAAATATTTAACTCGTGACCTCCCAAATCATGTTTTTAACAAAAATACGAGTCACCAACACTAGTGATTCGTCTTACCTTCCATATCACAACAAATAGGTCTCGAAAATCTTCAAGGATTAAGAAAACCGCGCGTGAACTAATGGATCTAATAGATCTAGTGATGGGGAATTGATTAGTGGTGTTTTCAGGTGGTGGTGGAGGATGATTAGGCGGCGGCAGCCTATAGATGGTGGTGGTGGCTAGGGTTTTGTAAAGATGGTGAGGATGAATATGTTGGGAGAGAGAGATGATAAGGTGGTGTTTGTTTATTTTTGTTTGTGTGTTTCCAGGAAAAGACCACAAGGGACCAATATGTAGCTACTATTTATTTTTATTTTTCCTTCTTTTCTTTTAACCAACAATAATAATAAAATGGTGTAGGGGATTTGACTAGTTAAATAAACACAATGATCAAACCCGAAAACCTTTCAAAATATCTCAACATTCTCAAACCGAGCTCGTTCCCAATAATTTAAAATTCCACGATACGTTCCATAAATATATAAACCAAACCGTAAATTCAAAATATATTTAAATTTGTTAAGTTATCCTAGTGTCGGAGTCAACGTAGTGCCTAATAGATATCTCAAACATAAATCACCACAGACATTCCATATCAAATCAATAATTCCAATTCAAATTCCTTATAAACCACGAAATTCAAAACCACGGTCCAAAGTTTACAATTTCATCGTGAATAAACTTTCAAATATTCCAAAAATCATTAAATTTAAAGCAATGCGGGTTTTTAAATAGCTCCATAATTTGCCAGTTGTCACAGTCACGAGATACCTGGTTAGGCTGGGTACATCCGAGTGAAGAAAACTCACCCTCCCTGGGTTTACAACAGGAAAACCTCATTCGTTTTCTTTTTGAAGAATATGTGAACATTAAAGACATAACATGCTCATAAGTTGTGTTGCTTTTTGTGCAGTTATAAGATGTCAATATTCAGGCGGCACATTGGTTTTTTGACACTCCATCAGTTTTCCACAAAAGCTATTATGACCAAAAGCAGCTCTGCGTTTTTTTAGAAGCAGTGGGAAAGGAGGTGAAAGAAGGAGTGATTTTCTTTCTCTCAAGTCAAAAGATGATATTGCCTTTTAGTTGTGTTATGTGTATTATTATGCTTATATTCTTTTACTACACGGTTGGTTCGCCCAGAGGTGCCGTTGCCTTCTGATATTTTGGTAAAATTCTTTTTTAAACATGTGAATGTGATAGAGTTGCCTTGTTTTTGTACACCAGAAGGGTAGACTTCAAAGTCTTGTTAATTGAAAGAATAGATTGTGCCTTTTTACAATTTTTGCATACATTTTTGGGCTCAATTTTATTTGTCGATGCATTAGTAGCAATAGACATTTTTGCAGTAGTTTGAGTTCTTGACATTTTTTTCATCAACAACTGTCTAAAGATCATTCATGCTCATGTAATTTAGTTCGTAAAACGTGGCATAGGTTGTTATAAGTGCACAAGAAGCAACAACTGTCTAAGGATCATTCATGCTCATTCATACATAAGTTAGAACAGGATGTAAAACTATAAGAAGCAACAAGATCCTATGACAACAGTAATTTAATGAAAGAAGATGAGAAAGGGAGATTTTACTTATGAAACACAGCTAACGCATTATAGGAACGTACATAATGCTAAACCTCGTTTGAAATGCCTCTTTTGCTGTGCTTTAAGTTGCTCAAAATATTAACTTTGTTCATTTTGATTTTCTGCATTTAATGGTGGCCAAATAGTTATGGCAAAAATTGTAGAATTATTAATTTCATTGTGCCCAATTAATATGCAAACCATTTTACTTTTTCTGCATTACCGTTTCTATAATTTGAGCAACTGTACATCTTCTCACCTCACAAATATGTTTCTCCGCTATAATTTGATGTTGAGCTTTACAGAAAGTGCAGTCAGTCACTATGTCATGAAAGAAATGTTTAAGACATCTTTAGTTTTTATGTTTGATTCTTGTATTTTAACCATAGCATAAGGCAATAAGGACTAAAACCCAAGTACAATGGTTCAAAAAGTCGACCACAGATTAAAAAAATAATATTTACTATACAAAAGAGCACAAATTATACGGAAAAGGAGTCGATTTGGGTTGGTTTTATTGATAACAGGTCAAAATGGATATTTTTTAGCTATAAATGAAACGGGTTAAAAATTGCATGGCATGTTTTCAAAAGCTTACAACTTGCTTTAAACTCATACAGAAAAGTAAATTTCAGGGCTAACAATTAACTGGTGAAAGTATTCAGTGTTTTTATAATAATGAATATACTAGCCCTTGGTATCACAACATCAATAGATTGGTGCTTGCAATTTGACATAACCTCATGAACATTGATTGATAACATATCAAAGGGCATATACATCTAATCTGCAGAATTGCTGTTTTGATGCAATGCAGAGCACAAAAAATGCAAGTAAATCTTTAATTAGGGTATAGCAGAGCACTATGAATGCGCTGATGCAAATTACGTAATGCAAATTACGTCCCTAATTACTGTTTTATTTTTGCAAATTATGTCCCTTGAATGGTTAATGACATGCGAAATAACTAATATACCCTTATCTTCGTCCCCTTTAATTTTCTATTGAATTTAAATTAATTTTTTGGGTTTTGCTAATGGCAGCCGTGTTAAGAGCTTGATTTTATTACATACTAGCTTATAAGACCCGTGGAATCCACGGGTTTTTAGAAGAGATATTGCCAAAAAAAGAAAAAAAAAATAGTGTGTAAACAAAATAAGGAAAGGAACAAAAGTAAACAGGCTAAATCATTTATTGAAAAGGAATATGAAGTAATAAATGAATGATAGTATAAAGTACAATGAACATTTGGTGAGCACCTAATAACTATGAAAATAAAGTGTAAGTAAAATATTTGGGCAACACTGCTTGTAACAATAATGTAATAAACGGCCATGCACGTGAGCTCCAATCTTGACCGCCGTTAAAAATAAGCCAATGAGTATTTGGTGAGCACCTAATAAGTATATAAAAGGTGCAAGTAAAACATTTGTGTGATTGATATTACATGTAAAAAAATGGAATAAATGACATCATAAAAATATTCGTACATACCTTTTGAAACTTGATCATAGACTGTGAAAAACCTCTTTTTACATGAAAGTTTAAATAGAGTAGTTGTTGGTATAATGAATTTATATTCAGATAATTACAAATATGTTTAAACCAACTATTCCAGTTACATCGAATAAACACATAAGTCGCCCACTTGAATGGCTCAAAACATATAAATAAGAAGTTGCTCTTAAATTTAGTACAAAGTGATGCATCATTTTTCTATGACCACAATACAATTATACATTTATTTTCAAAAGCTACAGATTTTAGATATATTCATATTATTAAACCAAACACAACAAAAAATGAACCATTTTAAAATTCAAGACATTCCACTAAAAACTCAAAAGATGTTGTCATCAAAGAAGGAAACACCACTTGCCTAAAGGTTGTTAAAGACCTCACAGAAAAATTACTTATCGTTGTTCCTGCTTATAAACTTGCACATACTTCTACTTACATATACTTCACAACTAACGACAATAATTGCCCAAACAATCTGAATCGATTGCATGAGAAGGCTGCTCCGACACCAACTTGCACTTCTAGCAGGGCAAACTGTAAAAAAATATAGTTAAAGAATATGTGTCAAATTAATGGTTTAACAATTGTGTACTCTATAAGCATTAAAAAAATTCTAATACAAATGGTATCTATGCTTTTGCTAAGAATCTTGCTTGAATTCATCTTGAACATGACAAATACAGAAAAAGATAGCAGTTTCATAATTTTACCTTGGAGATCCCTGTTTTGAGTTTAAGTTAAAGTATACGTTAAATCGATCATAAAAATAATACATTAAAATTAGTATCGGTGATAAATGCAGGATTGAAGGCTACGTTTTCTTCGATTGCATGAGAAGGCTGCTCCGACTCCAACTTGCACTTCTAGCGGGTCAAACTGTAAAAAAATGTAGTTAAAGGATATTTGTTAAATTAACTGTTTAACAATTGTGTACTCTATTAGCATTAAAACAATGCTAATACAAATGGTATCTATACTTTTGCTAAGAATCTTGCTTGAATTCATCTTAAACATGAAAAATATAGAAAAAGATAGAAGTTTCAGAATTTTACCTTGGAGATCCCTATTTGAGTTTAAGTTACAGTATACGTTAAATCGATCATAAAAATAAAATATTAAAATTAGTGCCAGTGATAAATGCAGGATTGAAGGCTACATGGAATTTTTGTAGAAATGGGTCTCCATAGCATATGTGCATGTTTCAGCTCTCTTGAGTAACATGGTGACATAAAAAGCATGGGTGGGTCAGCAGATCCTACCAAACCCGTTTTGACCCGTGTGTACCAAAATTACAGATAACTTCTAATTTATGTATACATGCATCATTGCTAATAAAGATGAATCTGAAGGGAAGATGAGTAACGTACCCGCTTTTGTGCATCCCACAAACAATCGTTTTTGACCCATACTCAAACCATCAAGTTTTTCGCCTAACAACAATGAATCTTGAACATACCTGCAACATCAACTATTTTAAAAATGTAGTCATTGCATACTAATATGTGTTATTTTCACATGTGTATTATGTACTTTTTTTTGCCTCTACTTTTTGGTCCAACTTCATCACCGATAATAGGGTGTAGTTTGTATAAACATTGCATAAATAAATGGATTGCTTTTTCTACATAAGCATAGCTTAGAAGACATAAATACTTTGGTGGATTTCTATACATCTATAAACAAAATGAGTGTTCCCACAATTTTCGCATAAACAATTAATATACATGTGTAAATGATGTAAGACAGCAAGCTTATATGAAATACATTCTAAATGATGTAAACAACATTTCATGTAACCTTTTTACTTTTTTTTTACCCAAGGTTTATTTCATACTACTAAATGACATGATGCAAGAAAGAAAGCTTGTATGAAGAAATTACCTTACTATGGCGCGACTCTCATAGAGATAATACAGAAGCCTTCCAAGACTCCCAAGTCTGTGATTTGTTTTTCCCGAAAGATGAACCATGATCTAGCTTATATTTTTTTCTGCAAAGGGTTAAATGGGTGAAGACAGAAATTTTAGCTAAACTAAAAACTGACACGATAAGAGGTAGAATTTCAGTCTGAGAATGGAAAATATTAGAATGACCCGTTTTGGCATGTAAACAAATGGTACGTCTATATAGGTAACAATTACTTGGTTTTCTAAAAGGTAATCAGTTATAAAAAACTCATTAAAGGATGCTTTATATCTAATCACAATGTAACATGTGATTTAAAGAAAGAGAAAGAGACTTTTATATATATGTGAAAGACGCTATCTACTTCAATGTTAAACCTTGCTTTCCGTTCTTATCCTCATTCTGATTCCAAGTTCCGTCAATGTAGAAACTGAGATTGGAGTAACCGAAACCTGTTGCCCAACACCAAAAGCCCAACACGTTCTGAACTCATTAAGAAAACATTTCAAGTTCGGATATGTTTAAAAAATGTGTTTTGATCCATTACCTAATATGACCATGAGTGAGACCTAATTACATCATTTATTTCGATAGATTGAAGCCTCTGTGAGCCAATCATATCTTATCTAAAGATTGACAGTTATGTTTAACATTGACTGAGACCTAAAAAAATTTAGAACATGAGTGAGACCTAATACCTCATTTATTTTGAAAAAATGAATATAACATAACTGTCAATCTTGTAGAACATGAGTGAGACCTAATGCCTCATTTATATCGAAAAGATCAATGTCATCAACCTTATAGACCTGCTGACTTCAAGGCAACCGGAATTTCACCAGCAGGACCTATGCCAATAATAGCAGGATTCACACCAACAGACTCAAAACTTCTGTATGAATATGTATGTTGTAAATGTGTACATAAAAAGAAGCATAGTAAGAGCTGTTTATTTTACCTATTGTCAAGGAGACCAGATTAGATCGATTGGACGTGCTTTTTGAAAATCATTCTAATAACTTCCTTTAGCAGGTTGCTGCGTATGGTCGGCGCAGTCACGTACGCTGGATGACATGCTGCTACCTCGTACATCGACACCTACACAGTTAGCAAAACATTACAGATGTTACATTTTTAAGAAATCTAAACCTTAGAAGTAGATGCATACGGCTGTAAAAAAATGGCAGAATATACATAGAATAAGTAATTAGTGTACCTTGTGGAAAACCACGTGGTTTCCCAGAATCCATGTTTAACCCTGATACACCTCGTTGCATCGCATTATGCATTAAGTAGTTACAAAATTAATGTAGATCTAAAGGAAATAAATAAAAACAATTCTGCAGATATCATATGCAAGGGTTAAACCGCGGCGCGCGTCTACCTACCTACAATTGACGGATTTGGTTGACCGTTATGTGAACGCGTATGTGTATACCTGTGAAATTAAGAAAACGTCAAAGGAAAATACGTTAGGAGTAGCGGGGCGCGCTACAACTGAAGCAAAGTCTGAAAGTTAAAAAATAAAAAAACAAAACAAAACATTACCTTGAATTAGACCATGATCAAGTGTATAGCCAGGATCAGTATAAGAAGAAAATCTTTTGCTCGCGTTCCTAATACTGCTTGCAATAGAACAGCTATCATTGCTACAACCTTGATACACTGGATCAACGCGAGCTATAAAATGTGTAAAACAGTTGTTAAGTGACCATGAACATTCAAATGTCTGCCAAAAAATGTTACCAAATAAAGAGACTTAAACGTAGCCGCGTTTGAGTATACATTGGGCATATTCCATGTGTGAATACCGTAACCCAAACGTAGTTACGCTTGAGTATACCTTGGGTAGTTGTTCGTGAAGTTTGGCCCATAGAATGTGCATGGTCATTGTCTGTGTGCAAGCCTACATAGCCATTTTGTGTCGCCTCACGAATGCCAACAACAATAGAAACTATTACACAATCGAATGGCCATAGTTACGAACAATTATATCGTTGAAAACTTTACCTCAGTGTTGTCTCCTCTAGGATGCTTTCTTGCACCCTTTTCGGGGATATTGACAAATGTTAATTACCTATAGGTAGGAGTTGGTTATGGGCCATTATCTCGGCATAAAGGCATGGGATCGTCGTTGGTAACCTTTTTGGTGGAAATACTATATGTCATGTAGATGGTTATGATGCGTTGATATCAGTTAACATGCTTATGGCGGATCAGAATGAATGAAAATAAGTGCAAACAACACCTTAGTTAAACTACCTAGATAATACAAAGAATAGGTAGTGACCCGTTAAGCATAATATTATATTCAAGATTCAGTAATTATTGCTTCGATACATTGCATAACTATAGTCGATACAAAGAAAACATGAAAAGTAGCATTGCATACCTACATATCAGCCTCAAAACTGATTGCAACAATTAATTACATCATTCTACTGGCTTTTCGATTAATGTTCTTAAACTACCCAAATCACATATTTTGAGTACTATGTCAACACAAAAATGGCATTTTACCTTAGAGTACCAAAATCACATATCTTGAGCCAAGTAGCAAGGCGCCATGAGGAATAATAATATTCTCTTATTCAAGTCCCTTTTTAAGCAATTATTCAAGTTCCTACAAATGACAATTACACAACAACAATAGATCAAACAGTTATCATATGTTGACAAATTTCAAACCCAATTAAACTAATCATAGACACATTGTGTTCATAGACATATCATCAAACACTAAACACGCATAAGTCTCATCAATAAAAAAAACAAAACATAACACATATAAAAAATAAATGCATTCAACTAATAATTCAAAACCCTAATCAAATGATTCGAAACAAACTAATTGTAAATTGCAACTAATAATTCAAAACCCTAAATACATCAAAATAGCTATATAATGGTATTTAAATCAAAACCCAAAAAAAAAACAAAAAACTTGAATAGATGTAAATACTTACCAATCGGATGATGTATCAGAGGATATGTTATGAAAATCTTGAATGAATCGTCATGTGGAAGCCAGACTGAATACTTTGCAATTAATTCTTGATCGAATCGGTTTGACAGAGATAATCAGTGATTGAGTGATATGAATTGGTATATGAATCGTATGAAAGAAGTTTGAAAAAGGAGCATATAAAATTGACTCATCTTTAATTATTTACAAAATTAGGATGATTGAAACGGAAGATTTGATTTTTTTTTGTTGAAGAAGAGGAGCGTTGAGCAGTTATCGGTGGTGTTAATACCTTTGAATGGTTTACAAATATAGGTGAAATAGGTGAAACGGGCCATTTAATTTTATTCTCCAATTATGCCTTAGAGAGTTGTAAAAAAGTGGTATATTAGGAAAGCCACATCAGAAAATTTAATTATATTAAGCTTAGATGGGTGGTACAAAAGTGGTGTATATTAGAATACATAGATGAACTAATGAGTTATTTCTATTAGATAACATTTCCGATAAAAGTGGATGAAGGATACACAACAAACACTTAATTCTCATTGAATGAATTAGTTTCTTACAAATAATTGTAGTAAAAATGATCATGTTAGAGTCAGCCATAAAGGCTGTTGTTCGCAAAACCCTAAATTTTTATTCCAAATTGAAGAACATCAAATGACTTGATCATATACAAAGACAATCAAAATCTCCTGACTCAAAAACAAATAATCCCAAACTCAATCAATCAATCAATCAAGAACATCACTTTTATTCTATCTAAATCCAGCTCCGGAATAGTACATTTCACTCGTCGGTCGGGTCCGCAACCGTGATGGCATTCTGGTACTGATCCTCATTCTCACTCACATCATTTCCTAACACCATAAAACAATTCAATTCAAAGCCACATTTTTTTATTTTAAAAAAAAGTAGTAAAAAAATGTGACATACCTGGGATGGTGTTTTTGTGATCAGTGTCATCGGTATTGGATCCATGTGGGCTGGGTTGAATCAGGAATGGGTCAAGAGGTAGATACGGGAATGGGTCAAGAAGTGGAAGGTCATCACCGATCCATTGCTGACATTTTAAATGAATTACAAACTTGCATTGCTGACATTTTAAAATCAGTCTGTATTTCACTGCTCTTCCACACACGTTGCATGGACCATCGCTCACAATCCCTTGAACAAATGAGAGAGGATGCGGGTGACGACCTTCAAACTTGTGTATACCCCCAAACTTTATATTCACATACATATAAGGCCCTTCAAGTAGGTCGTAAAAACCTGATATAGATGTTTCAGATTGAAGTATGTGTGGTGCACAAACAGAATGGATTGACCAGGCACACTCATAACAGTGGTAGAAACACACTTCTGGATTTAATTCCTTCTCGCAAATTTCACAAAAGTATTTACTTTTATGATTTTCAGCCGGGTGGTAACTTAATCTCATTGGGTGCTTGTCAATCTTATGTCTAATTTCACCAGGCAATAACAAAGCACACCCGACATGTACAAAAACATCTTCACAAGTGTCACAATCCAATGAACATGGGCAAAAATAAATGTCACCTTTACATATAAGACACGATCTGTGGTACTCTTTTTTGAAAGATATGGAAAGGAGGTGACCTGAATGAGCTTCGTGTGTGATGTTTTGAGGTATGAATCTACAAGAAACATCAATATGATAATCACATTCAACACAACTGTAGACAAACCCATTACACCATAGACCACAAACTCTGCAATAGAACAAGGATAAAAACTTATTAGGGGCATTTGAATGGAGAATGAGTGTATGTTCGGGGTGGCCCGGGTATTTTTCTACTTGAGTAGGAAGCTGGGTGCACCACTCATGCAGAACAAAGTTACAGTCATCATTGACACACTTGTAAAATGGAACATTTGTGACTGGTCTAATACATGCACTGCATAATAGTTGAACTTTCTTCATTGGGTTATGACATGATATAACTGCAGTTTCGGTGGAAGTTGATGTGCTTGTAATATTGTTGCATTCTGTACTGACCAGAATTAGGGGGTGTGGATGCAAGTTGTGTTTTACGTTCCCCTCATCTGCTCCAAATGTTCCGGAACTTATAGCAGAACATCTAATAGAGAATTTACTTACAGTTCCGATTGTGTGCATGTGAGGTTCCCCTCACACAAACACAACACTCAAACTTCCCGATTCGCCACATTCGGCGTTGGCGTTCGCACCTTCATCGATAAACCCCGTAAAGGATCCCCCTTCGCACCTGGCGCAGATCCATCTACACCTGCCTATTGTTCTTCTTACTTGGCTTCCTACTAGGCTTAGCTCCAGTGGCGGATCTAGGATTTCAACATAGGGTGTGCACTCGACTTGCTACAAAGAAAACATCTCAAAAAAAAATTTTGTCTGGCAGTTTTCGGGTCGGTTTCAGCCTGGTTTTTCGGGTCGGTTACTTCACACATGTCATTGCTGAAAATATTCTTTCCACACTAGCCGTTGCTACCAGAAGGATCAACACCAACTTAATTGAATACAATTAAAATATTCAATAATGATAACATACTTTTATTTTTATGCAATAGTATACTTTTTTTTTTTTTAAATTTGATGACTTCTTTCATACACGAAAAAGTAACAAACTTAGATAAGAAAAAGATAACTTAGTGGTACCATTATTAAACATTGTATATATATAACATGGCGTGATGGACGGCACCTCCAACCTTAAAATACTAATATCTGGTCCTCCAACCTTAAAATACTAATATCTGGTGCGTCCAACTTAACGTTAAAATACAATTGTTTGGAAACTTGGGCTGTTACAATTTTCGTGATCCATTAACGACCTAATTTTTTATCCATTCACTTCTATGTCTTGATCCATTCTTATTGATAAGCATGTACTTAAGCGGTTCGTATAATCGTATTCCATCTTGCTCCAGAACTTTACACACGTTCCTTCACGACGAAGTATTTGGTAGGTGCCTCAGATCTAGGTTATACTTTCCTTGGCTGCATGTTCATTAATCTGTGTTCCTGTTATCTTGCTAAGATTTTATGATGCATCTTAGATTGTATGTCATATTTTTTGCTTATAGATGTTTCATATACTTACTAACTGTTGGTTGGTTCTTTACTGTTATTTGCCATAAGTTGTGTGCCTATAGCATAATAATAACCACGACCCACAGACTCAACCTCATTGATCAACCCATCCAAATACTCCAGATGGTCACCCACATGCGCACACCAATGAGAAGCGGCGGACCCAGGAATTGTAATTAAGAGGGGCCGAACCTTATTGAAAAATGATAAACACATTGACTAAACCACTGAAAAAGCTAAATAGTACATCAAAAGATAAGATAATACACATACCAACAGCCCAAGTCTCTAGCCTTCCACTTTTGAAACGTTTAGTAAACAATATTCGAACAAAGAAGTAAAAACGCTGCGGCGGGTGCCTCTCCCTTGTTATTAAACATTTTAATATAAATACCTTAAAAAAAAAAAAAAAAAAAAAAAAAAAAAAAAAAAAAAAAAAAACACTCTTATGTCATATACACGTCACTTATCACTCTATAGAATTGGATAACATCAAGACCCATCAAGTAAACAAATTGGAAAAGTTTAATGGTTACATACTAGTCAAGCACAATAACATCAAAAAATACATGAAACTTTCATGGGATATGTTGACCGGACGGGGGTGGCCCACCCCTGTCCCCCTCTTGTCCTCTTTTCTCTCTCACTTTCTTTCAGTACAACACAGTTTTTTGTCAGTTTCTGTTCTGTATTTTTGACAATTTTAAGCGTTTGACATATTAAACTTTATATTTTCTGTTCCGCACTTTCATGTTTATAATTTTTTGATATAAACAAAATTATAAAAAAAAATAATAATAAAAAAAATAAAAACTAAAAAATAAGGAAGTTTCCGGTCAACACTAGCCAACTTTCATTTGTTTTAAATTATAAACTTGTGGCCCTATTACCAATAAAGATGAGAGAGAATACATTTCCCTACTTAAGCTGTAGAGCCGCCCAACAACAACAAGACCCCGGCCGCCCCCTTTAGATACCAACGTTAATAAAGTTGAACTAGCGGTTAAGGATGATAGTACTAGGTTTGATTATAATGTTGCTAGGAAGCAGCTCATGGTTGTCACGCCTACTTACAACCGCGCGCTTCAAGCGTTTTATTTGAATAGGCTTGGCCACGTGCTGAGGCTGATCCCTCCGCCGGTTCTGTGGATTGTTGTGGAGATGAATGCGGCGTCTACGGAGACGGCGGATGTTTTGAGAGGGATGGGGATTATGTATCGCCATTTGGTTTGTGGGAAGAATTTCACGGATGTTAAGGATAGGGGGGTGTATCAGAGGAATACTGCGCTTGAGCATATTGAGCGTCATAGGCTTGACGGGGTTGTTTATTTTGCGGATGATGATAATGTCTATTCGCTGGAACTGTTTGAGGCGTTGAGAGATATCAGGTACTTACTGCTTTGCTTTCCATTTTTAGTATCTAATAATGTCGTCATTCTGCTTCCTATGTTGTATACTTATTATTTGATTGCCTATGTGCGATTATGACGTACGCTTGCCACGTGTACAAATTACTTTTGCTATTACTAGATCCTTCAATTATATCACTATCTTAGTAGTAGGTAGCTTAAGAGTTGTAAATTAGCAGCAACTGCACGAGCAGTTTAGA
Source organism: Artemisia argyi (assembly GCA_030686995.1). Classification (NCBI taxonomy): domain Eukaryota; kingdom Viridiplantae; phylum Streptophyta; class Magnoliopsida; order Asterales; family Asteraceae; genus Artemisia; species Artemisia argyi. The sequence continues at coordinate 1,340,430 of CM060702.1, forward strand.
CGCGTGCAATATATTCACAAGATTGAAATTGCATTGCGGGTACTGTGTCAAATATGAAGTTGTGAATTCCTTTTTTGAAAAGGCTGAAGCTTGCACGCTTGTTTGTCGATTTGAGCGACCAAGGGACAGACATATATTCTCTTGTTGTCTATCTGATTGAAAGAAATAGTAACTTATATTTGTTGGGGCGGGGAAAGTGTAAATTCCAGACCATCCGATTAGAAGCAATTTGACTATCACGTTAGCAATAGTAGTAGTCTTGAATAAAACAGATTAGAAGATTCGGAAACGCAATCAACATATTAACGAATATGAAGAGATAATCTTTGATGTATGTTGCATCTTTCAGCCAGAGCTTAATGGTTTCTTCTGGAAATGTTGGAATAGATCTCAGAGTAAAAAATATGTAAATTTTAGTAATGCAAATAATCCTTTTTTTAGTATAAATTTCGCTCATTTTTGCCTATACAAAAAAGATTGAGATTGCTTATCTTCTACTCGTGACACTGAGATGTTGTTCTGTGTTTACTGCAGTCGGTTTGGCACTTGGCCAGTTGCAATGGTTGCCCAAAGCAAAAACAAGGCCACTTTGGAAGGTCCGGTTTGCAATGGAAGTCAAGTGATTGGGTGGCACACAAATGAGAAGAGTAAAAGGCTCAAAAGATTTCATGTTGACATGTCAGGATTTGCATTCAATAGCACCATCTTGTGGGATCCAAAGAGATGGGAAAAACGCAGCTCAGCTTTGATTCGTCAAATGGACACCGTCAAAGAGGGATTCCAGGTATGCATCATATTGTTTAAATTAATTCTGGGAATTGTCATTTACTTACAGTTTGGGATTAAATTTTTACTGTTTGTTTACTCGTACTGTTACATTTCAGGAGACGACCTTTATAGAACAGTTGGTGGAAGATGAAAGTCAAATGGAAGCGACTCCTTCCGGGTGTTCTAAAATCATGAACTGGCATCTTCATTTGGAAGCGCATGGACTTGCTTATCCAAGAGGCTGGTTACTTCAGAAGAACCTCGATGCTGTTCTTCCTATCGAGTAAAAGGCAATGCATGTGACCTTCAAAACATGAGCCAGAAAGAGGTATGGTTCTAGTTGCATTTTATTGTTGGCAAAATAGATAAAAGATCACATTCAGCTTTCAGATTTTTCATTAGATATGCAAAGAAAAGGATTTATCAATGGCATACTTAAATATACATGATTTCTGAAACAAATGAATGCTTGTATCAGAACTTGTGAAACTGATAGCTTGAAAAAAGAAATTAACTAAATTCAAGAACAAATTATAAATTGTACGTATTTTGACAATGAAAAAGCCTAAAAGATAACATCTGAATGAAGAATATTTTTAAATCTGTTTTCATTTCATAGAAATAAATCGAAAACAATGAATGCTAGACATTAAGGGTGTGAATAGTTTTGATAAGATGAGGCTCGTTTCTGGGAAATTTTTCAATGGAAACTGAAAAATTTAAAATGTGTTCAAAGTGACCTCTTTGGCTCTTTCAGCAATTGTCTTCTTGGAAATAGAAAACTCACTAATCCAACTGATTACCAAGATTTACAAAACTATAATTTCTTGTTTTCTGCACTTTTCTCTTGCACTTCCCACTTTTTTAAAATAGAAAATGCAACTCTATCTAAATATGCAACTGATTACCAAGATTTACAAAACTATAATTTATATATGATTGACTTCTTTGTGAAGAAATGGCCTAGTGTTAAGACACTTGACTTACTCAAAAGAAGCCTAGGGTTCAAACATCACTAGTTACACATTTGGGGGTGGCCAAGGAAGGGTCGGAAACAGTCACGGGATACCTGGTTAGGCTGCGTACATCCGAGTAAAGAAAACTCACCCTCCCTGGGTTTACAACAGGAAAACCTCATTCGTTTTCTTTTTGAAGAAATGTGAACATTAAAGACATAACATGCTCATAAGCTGTGTTGCTTTTTGTGCAGTGATAAGATGTCAATATTCAGGCGGCACATTGGTTTTTTGACACTCCATCAGTTTTCCACAAAAGCTATTATGACCAAAACCAGCTCTGCGTTTTTTTAGAAGCAGTGGGAAAGGAGGTGAAAGAAGGAGTGATTTTCTTTCTCACAAGTCAAAAGATGATATTGCCTTTTAGTTGTGTTATGTGTATTATTATTATGCTTATATTCTTTTACTACACGGTTGGTTCGGCCAGAGGTGCGATTGCCTTCTGATATTTTGCTAAAATTCTTTTTTAAACATGTGAATGTGATAGAGTTGCCTTGTTTTTGTACACCAGAAGGGTAGACTTCAAAGTCTTGTTAATTGAAAGAATAGATTGTGCCTTTTTCCAATTTTTGCATACATTATTGGGCTCAATTTTATTTGCCGATGCATTGGTAGCAATAGTTCACTTCTCTGTAGAGTTCAAGATTTCATTTTGGTACCTGGATGTGGGGTTATAGACATTTTTGCAGTAGTTTGAGTTCTTCACTTTTTTTTTCATCAACAGCTGTCTGAAAGATCATTCATGCTCATGTAATTTAGTTCGCAAAATGTGGCATAGGTTGTCATAAGCACATACAAAAGCTGGTGCATTGTCTCCTCTTCTTCGGCTTTGCTTCAAGTATTGACTTAAGTGAGAACAAGAGGTACATAATGCATTATAGCAGCGTACATAATGCTAAAACTCGTTTGAGATGTCTCTTTTGCTGTGCTTTAAGTCGCTCAAAATATTAACATCCTCTGAACTTTGTTCATTTTATTTTCTGCATTTAATGTAATGTGGCGAAACAGTTGTGGCGAATATTGGAGTAGAATTATTAATTATGTATGCAAGACTGTTGCTGAAAAAAGTCAGCCCTTTAATATAATTTCATTGTGCCCAATTAATCTCTGCAAACCATTTTACTTTTTCTGCATTACCAATTCTATAATTTGAGCAAGTGTACATCTTCTCAACTCACAAATATGTTTCTCCGCTGTAATCTGATGTTGAGCTTTACAGAAAGTGCAGTCAGTCGATCACTATGTCTTGAAAGGAATGTTTAAGATGTCTTGAAAGGAATGTTTAAGACGTCTCTAGTTTTGATGTTTGATCCTTGTGTTTTGACCACAACATAAGGCACTCAGGACTAAAACCGAAGAACAATGGTTCAAAAAGTCGATCACAAGTTAATACGAGTAACATTATTTAGTATACATAAAAGGCAGCAATCTTAGTCAAATTTATATGGAAAAGGAGTCGATTGGGGATGGTTTTACTGATACAGGTAAAAACGGATATTTTTTAGCTATAAATGAAACGGGTTAAAAGTTTGCCTGGCATGATTTCAAAAGCTTACAACTTCCCGAATGGTTTTATTAAATGTACTAACTTACTATTTTCATGATATACGGTAATATTTTAAATTATATCTAATACAGAATTGTTGTACTGATGCAATGCAGAGCACAATAAACCCATCTCATGAACACAAGTCATATATCTCTTGGTGTAAGCATAAAATTATGTCGGATAGAATCAGGTTAAAAATTACGGAGTAAACGTAAGTGTATTAGTGTAATAATCTAATAATCATCTACAACCACAGCTAACTCACTTATGATCTCCAACACTATTCCAACACACTCACTCAAAACCAAACACGTATAAACAGCCATAAGCCCCTTCTCTAAACAACCTTTTACTAGCTTTACTCACAAAAGAAAAAAATAAATAATAAATAATAAACGGGACCATTTGATGGGAAAACGAGAGCCATGGTGTCCATGTGGCGCATTCCGGTGGCGTTTCTGGGGACCATTTCGGCTGGTCACAACGGCTCATGACTCGAAAAAGTGAGCCACGGTGTGGAGCTCGCGCCGTCCGGGTCGCGTTTTGCCGGAAAATGTCAGCCTTGGCGCCAGGTACCGAGAGGCGAGAGCTCTAAGTATTGCTACTCATATAACAACATAGTTAAACCAAACGTTCTCTTTTTGGGTAGATTGACACGGTCATTTTAGAGTTTGTATAAAGAAAACACAAACATAGAAATACAAATGTAAATAGAAATAAGTTCAATAACACTAAATAATTGAGGAAAAGGGCCGACAATGACTTTGTATATATAACACTTTTATTTAATTTAAAAGAAGATAAGTAGTACATGATAGTAATTATATAAACCATGATAATGTTGCATTGCTGACACGTGGCCTCCTCTTTCATTTCAAACCAAACCAACGGATGGAATCAGATCTCCTCAACAATTTCATCCTTCCTCCATTTGCAGCGCCGACAACAATCTAAATGAATTACAAACTTGCATTTCTGACATTTTAAAATCAGTTTGTATTTCACTGCTCTTCTACACTCGGTGCATGGACCATCGCTCTCAATCCCTTGAACAAACGAGAGAGGATGCGGGTGACGACGACTTTCAAACTTGTGAATACCCCCAAACTTTATATTCACAAACTCATAAGGTCCTGGAACATCGTAGGTATACTTATTATAGTATGATACAGATGTTTCAGATTGAAGTATGTGTGGTGCACAATAAGTATGGATTGACCAGGCACACTCATGACAGTGGTAGAAACACCGCTCTGGATTTAATTCCCTCTCACAAATTTCACAAAAGTATTCACTTTTATGATTTTCAGCCGGGTGGTAACTTATTCTCATAGGGTGCTTGTCATACTTATGCCTAATTTCACGAGGCAATAACAAAGCACACCCGACATGTACACCAACATCTTCACAAGTGTCACAAGCGAATGAACATGGGTTATAATAAATACCATCTTTACAAATAAGACACGTTCTTTTGTCCCTTGTTTTGAAAGATCTGGAAAGGAGGTGACCTGAATGAGCTTCGTGTGTGATGTTTTGAGGAATGAAACGACAAGTAACATCAATATGATAATCACATTGAACACAACTGTAGACAAACCCATTACACACTAACCCACAAACTTTGCATGCAAACACGGATAAAAACTTATTAGGGGCATTTGAATGGAGAGTGAGTGTATGTTCGGGGTGACCTGGGTATTTTTTTACTTGAGTAGGAAGCTGGGTGCACCACTCATGCAGAACAAAGTTACAGTCGTCATTGACACACTTGTAAAATGGAACACTTGTGACTGGTCTCACACACGCATTGCATAATAGTTGAACCTTCTTCATTGGGTTATGACAAGATAAAACTGCAGTTTTGGAGGAACTTGGTATGCTTGTAGTATCATTGCATTCAGTACGGACCAGCTTTAGAGGGTGTGGATGAAAGTTGTGTTTTACGTTACCCTCATCCGCTCCTAATGTTCCATGTTCAACTTGTTTAGCAAACATGTGTTTTGGTATGCTATAACTTTCATCAGGGAATGGGAGATGGAGGAGATCCGGATATTCAGAATCTTCATAATTTTTGATGATGACCACTCTGTTTTCGGTATCTAGTAAACAAAAATTGTGGTTAAAATGAGAAGCTAAATTGTCGGACTATCAAAAAGTATAAACACTCATAGTATCTGACTTACCTCTTGATGTCGCACAAGGAATATGTGCATAGTATCTGCATTTTTCACATTTATAAATCCAGGTGTTTGCACTTATATAAAAACCACTTTTACATACCCTGCACCTTGGAAAATATTGATCACCCTGATCTTTTCGGGGGAAGGAATAAGAAAGGATGAGCGGGTGAGGATGAGAGAAAATATCATTTGTTGCATTTTGTATCATCAGATTTTCTGGTAGGAAAGCACAGTCGTTGTGGATGAAGAGGCCACACTTCGTACATATACAAAAAGTACCTTTGTGTTCTTCACAACAAGCGTCACATTCACACAAAAGTGGTTTGAGGGTAGCCGTTAATGGGTGCCGATGGCTAGGGTGATAAATCAGCCTGTCTTCTACGGAATCTATTGCGCAATTACCATGAATTAGAAATTGACAACTTGAAAGGCAGCAGTAAGAGAGCCCAACAACATCATTTCTTCCACATAAAACACAAAAACACCAATCTGGTGTTTGAGTTACGTGAAATAAAGAAAGAGTATGAGCAGGGTGAGATGCGTGTTTTAACGTAATGGGAAGCTCGCGGCAGAATTTATGGAGTGAGAAATCACATGAATGGGCACACTCATAGTAATATCTGTGAAACCAATTGATTTGTTTGCAACACCGATTACATCGACGACGTCGAAAGTTTTGACGTGTAATTAGCTCACCACCGCCATTGTCATCGTCGTCATCATATACTTCTTCATGTAGTGGATAGTTTGGTTGCAAATCAATGAGATTGAGTGGATGCTCGTGTTCAAGGATCTCCACCATCACCATTGTAATTGTATGTTTGTTTATTACTCTTTTAGATGGAATGTTGCATTATAGACAAGGATTATCCGTCTTTTATACAGAGACCAAAGAGTATATGTTCTTTACTTATTTGCAAAGATTTGAATATTTGGTGATTTTACATTCTTTATTAAAGACCTATAATGTTCCCAGACAAATTTTTTTACCAAAGTTAGCAAGCAAACTCTTTTTCTTTAGAATAAAGTAAAGTAAAAATCACAAAGCAAAATTTAATATGCTAAACCTTGCCTATGAGAAAAGAATATACACTCTAAAGCATGATAGATAGATAGATTAAAAAAAAAAAAAAAAAAAATCCAGGTGGAAGAAAAATGGATAAAGTAGAAGAAGATGAAGATGAGAGAATAAGGTAATTATTTGGTTGGTATCGTACGTGTCGGTAACTCAAATAATGACACGTTATATCCACTCAGCTACCTCACCCTTCCTATTTTTTAATCAAATAATAGTTCTTGGGTAAATTCAACTATTTTTACTGCAAGCCCAAATTGGGTTGATTGGGCTTATTTTTATGTTTGAAAACCGTGAATAAAAATATTGACTACTTAAAAGATTTTGAAGTAATGCTAACATGCTTCTATTGTACAGGGTCTGTGAAACTGTGTTTAACGGGATGCAGTTGCTGCGGATGAATTTTTTTTTTAAATTTTAGCTACAAAATAAAGTTTGATGTAAGTAACGAGCACGTTGCGGTGATGTATTATTTGATAAATTTATTATGACATATTAATTAAAATCATTTAATTACTTCACAATCTTTGCATAAAAAATATTGTGTATGTCTACATAATTTGATATTTATGCATTTTCGTATAACCAAATTATGTAATACAGTTCGTATTCTTTATCTATTACTCTAACGTAATTAAAAAACCATAAAAGTTGGCGTTTTTAGATGTAATGTTGCATTATAGACAAGGATTATCCTTGTTTATGCAGAAACACAAAGAGTATATGTTCTTTTCTCATTGCAAAGTTTTGCATATTCGGTGATTTTACATTCTTTATTAAAGACCAAGTTAGCAAATAAACTCTTTTTCTTTCAAATAAACTCTTTTTCTTTTGAATAAAGTAAAGTAAAAATCACAAAGCAAAATTTAATATGCTAAACCTTGCCAATGAGAAAAGAATATACACTCTAAAGCATGATAGATACGGAGTAAAAAAAGCTAAGTGGAAGGAAAATGGAAAAAGTACATCAAGATGAAGATGAGAGAACAAAGAGAGAAATATTATTTCTAAATTATCTCTCAATTTGAGTTTTGTCTTTTGGCATGTGATATAACTCTTTCTTTATTTCTTTTTTCTTTTTTTGTCCGATAAAAACTCAATAAGTTTTTTTTTTTTTTTTTTTTTTTTTTTTTTTTTTTTTTTTTTTTTTTTTTTTTAATTGAGCTTATAATTTTAGAAAGTCATTCTTCAATTTGTAAATTGTATTTTAAAAAGAGAAAACAAGTTGATACGAGATTTTACCGACCCGATCATTTGAACCCTTACAACTTGTGCGTATATAACTTGTGCGTATATAAAATCAATGGTTTATCCAAAAAGAAAACTAAGTTATAAATTAAGCTATGTTACATATTAATAATACACTTCTGTAAACCGTACCCGACCGACTTACCGACCCGATCATTTGAACCCTTAGCTTTCTCTTCTCAACTAACCATGTAAATGAGCCACCTTAGTTTTACTCCTGGGTCCGCCACTGCTCTAAAGCGGTTTCTTTACTAAGCTGATGCGATAAATTAGTGGGTCAACAAGTCAAACGGTCAAGGTCGGGTTAAGTTGTGTCATATGATGTTTTTTCAATGATTAAAATTGAGATTTTTTTTCTATAACTAATTGACAATGCAATGTGCATCAGTGCACCGTACCCGACCGACTTACCGACCCGATCATTTGAACCATTAGCTTTCTCTTCTCAACTAACCATGTAAATGAGCCACCTTAGTTTTACTCCTGGGTCCGCCACTGCTCTAAAGCGGTTTCTTTACTAAGCTTATGCGATAAATTAGTGGGTCAACAAGTCAAACGGTCAAGGTCGGGTTAAGTTGTGTCATATGATGTTTTTTCAATGATTAAAATTGAGATTTTTTTTCACAAAATTTTATTGTATTATAATTTTATCATTAAGCAATAACAACAAAACAAGTAATAGTTTTGAATAAATTCGCAATCAAGAACCACGCATTGAACATCACAAACCCTAAATATATTTGAGTATAATCAATAAAATAAACTAAACTTTAAATTGAAAGAATCCTCATTTATCATTGTGATAGATCTTTTTATTAAAATTTTATCATGGCTAATTAAGCACTAATCATATCAGTTAACAACAACATTGACAAAAGTACTAAACAGTTTTGAACATCACAGATTAACTCATAAAGAATCAAGAAAATTAAGAAACCCTAATTAAATTTCAAACCTCTTCATCACAGAATGACACGTGATCATTAATCCGATGACAATAACTTTTCCAGAAACAAAATTTACACCTCTTCTTACGGTGTAACGTCATGGTACCGGTTTCTAATTTGGATGATCAAACAGCTGGGTTTTTTTTTAAGATACGAGTATTATGTTTTGGATGATCAAAATGGGCTTTGTTTCTGGGATATGAGTATCAACTTATATAGAGATGATGAGTTTGCATGCATGTCTGTGTTGTTGACTGTTGTGTGTGTGGCCGGGTTTTTTTAATTTGAATTGAAGTTTGTGTTTTTACAGTTTTAGTCCCTTTTACGGTTAGAAAGTTTTTATTAATTTATTTCTTAGTCCCTTTCTTGCACCACAAGTAATTAATTAAGATATACTCATTTTAATTACTACTAGTTATTTTAACTCTAATTACTCACTTAAACCTAAAAGTTTTATGGGAACAACTAATGTACGCAATAATTATTTTGACACAAGTGAACTTTTAATTTTAATGTGTTTTGTAACAAACGTGGGTGGGATGCAAATACAAATTTTCTAGACAAACCGTTACACTATAATTTTCTAGACAAACGTGTAACATATGTAGTAGTATTACTTAAGATTTACTAATAAATAAAGAAATCCTTCTTATCGACCCATGAATATTACGGGGTTTTGGTATTTATATATTTATAACCCTCGCATATACGAAATATCTTGTATTATGATTAAAAAATAAAAAATAAAATAAAAAAAAAATAGTTCAATATAGATAAAAGGGTTTGTCTAACGGGCATATCCTCGGAGCAATTGGGTTTTAACGAAAACGTGTAAAGGACTAACGTTGCAATAATAAAATAAACGGTCGTTAAGTTAACAAGATTCATTTAGTTATTTATAAACGGTCGTTAGTATAAAAGACTAACATTGCAATAATAAAACAAACGATCGTTAACTCAACCTATGAAACAGGTCAAACAGGTCACCGGTACACAAAATGACACGATTTTAAAAAGTTAGTGCTACAATATAAAAAAAAACGTTCGCTACATACAATGACAAAAGGTGACAAGTATGATGCCTTTAGAGTTAATATTTGACGGAAAATATAATGACCTCAAATGTAAAGTAAGTTAACTGATAGAGATCATAAATGTAACGAAAATAACAATCGGGACTAATTGTGTCTATTCGGTTTTCGACATAATTAGTATGCTTTATACGAATTTAGTCGCACAAGGTTGATTAAACATTTACAAATCTTTAATCATGTGGCAGCGTATAAACATGTGACAAATTAAATTAACATTTAATTTAACGGATCTTAACATATACATATGTTATCAATCAAGAATAAGCAATTAAACTTGATGCATTAAAACTTTCGGCTGAATAAGATTTGGCACAAATTAATTCTTACAATTTCATAAATCATCATAATTATAAATTGAGTAAAATACACCGTTCGTCCCTGAACTTGCATCAAAATATCATCCTTAGTCTAAATAACAACTTTTTATCATCAGAGGTCCTTTTTCCATGTTTTTTTATCATTCAAGGTCCCTTTGACCTCACTTGACTGGTACATCAAACGGACGCATAATCATTTGAGGAACTTTGGGTGTCCTAGGTGGACATCAACCCGAAACTAGAATCAGAAAACTTAAGGCTTCGGTGTCAGGAAATTAGGGCAATAGCAACACTTTTTACATATGACATTATATGTGTTATAATGGTCATATATATACTTTTTGTCTTCGATTAGCTCATTTTAACTTTGACAAAGATAAATTCTTTTGAAATGCCCTCTAAATGAGATTTCATTTTTTATAGGTCAAAATGTAATTTAGTACTTTAAATTTCGTTGAGTTGAGCTTTCAAACCCAATTATTAAAGGTGAGACATAGCACCCTAAACTTAGCTAAGTGAAATTTCTACTACATTATACCCACTTAACAGTTAACCCTGATAGGATTTAAGGGAAAAGACCAGTATTGTTGAAGCCAAGCCCTTCGTGAGTGCTCAAGATCACCTTTGTAGAAGCTCGAAAGCTCAGTTAAAAACCGAACCCGATCTTCATACTGAAAGCTTGATTATGCTTGCAAGCCTAAACGAGTCTAAACAAATCTGAGAAAACTACACATTTATATATGTAAATTCGCGTCATGTATGCATAATTGTATGTCGTCATGTTTCTTTATATAAAAGTTGAGCTCGAGTCGAGCTTTATTTTGTTTGGACATATCATAAAAATGAATCAATTACGAGCTTGCAAAATATTTAACGAACCAAGCTTGAGCTAAAAACATATGGCTCAAAAAACAAGCTCAAGCCTTATTAACTTAAATGAGCTGAGCGCGAACTCGAGCTTGAGCTTTGGTAGAATCGGGTTCAACTCGGCTCGTTTGTACCTTTTTGGTAGTTATACTCATAAATATTAAAATCCTGAAAATAATGTGTTTACATTTTCCGTTAAATCTTTAACAGGATTAACTGTAATTGAAATTAGGGTAGCAAAATACTTAGCCAGGTTGAAACTACCATGCTTCATTTTTAATACTTAGCTAAATGACAGATTCACTGGTCTAACAATCTGAATAACTTCACAAATTCTGTACTTGATTTGTAGACAAATTTCAAAGGATAGCAATATATTTTGTAGAAAAACAACAATCATTATATGAATACAAGGAAATACATCTCAGCTCGATCATGGAAACACATGCAGCTAACCCCTCCTCTTGGAAGTCATATATAACGAATTTACACAGCACGTACATTAGGCTTACGTTTGGATAAATTTCTCAAATCCACAGCGATGTTTAATCTACACCGCTTCGGATTTGGGGATTTCATCCATAAAGAAAAACGAATTACCCTATTTTATTCTTATTATTTCTTCCGAGAGAGATTAAAAGTTGGGACCAGCGGCCAGGATTTCCTCAGTCAGGTTGTTATCTGTTCCAATCTTGTAGTCCAAAAACACCTCAAAATTCTTCTTGAACAACCCTCCCAACTTCGTCAGCGTCTCCTTGTGAGCCCCCTTGTCCGCCCACTGCACATGAAATTTAAATCATGTCACTCGATCTCAAGTCTAGATATAGGAGCACATGCAGTTACATAAATATATAAACTTACGGAGTTTGCTGGATCAAGAATCTCTGATGGCACGCCTTCAATTGCAGTTGGGATTTCAAGTCCAAATATTTCAGTCTTTGTGTATTCGGCTTCCAAAAGGCTCCCTGAGTGGATAGCATCAATGATTTTCCGTGTGTATGCCAACTTTATACGGTTACCCGATCCATAACTGTATACAATAATAATATACTACGCATTAGAAATGAGTATTTGAAAAGAAATTTTATACTGTACAATCTAGTAGACTTTTGCTACTTACCTTCCACCTGACCAGCCAGTGTTAACAAGCCATCCGGTTGCACCGTGCTTTTGCATCTTTTCAGCTAACATGGCTGCATACTTTGTCGGGTGAAGCATAATAAACGCTGCACCAAAACAAGCTGAAAAAGTTGCTTGTGGCTCTTTTATCCCGTCTTCTGTTCCAGCCACGAGAGCAGTGTAGCCACTGATGAAATGGTACATAGTTTGAGCTAAGTTTAGCTTGCTCACAGGTGGAAGCACACCAAACGCATCACAAGCCAATAAGATGACATTCTTTGGATGAGGCCCGACACATGGTATCTTAGCATTCGGTATGTATTCTATAGGATATGCCGCCCGGGTGTTCTCTAAAAGTTTACTCCAATTATCAGTTCACTTGTTTCAAAAAAATGTATAAAACTTCTACTAAACGAATTAATTACTTCTGCTTACCTGTTACGGATTTGTCCGAATAATCGACCTCTCGGGTATGCTCATCAAACACTACATTTTCCATCACTGTCCCGAACTTGATGGCATTGAAGATATCAGGCTCCTTCTCCCTTGACAGATCAATACACTTTGCATAGCAACCACCTTCGATATTAGACACACCATTTTCACTCCAACAATGCTCGTCATCTCCAATTAGATATCTGTTGTGATCTGTAGACAGTGTGGTCTTTCCGGTACCTAGGTGTACACGTATCATAAAACCAAACCATCAGTTGGTCAAAGGGTAAAAGCGGCATTGAAAATGTCATTCAGCTAAATAAAAGTAACAAGTGATAAGACGGGTAAAAAGTAGTGAGTTTGACCCAAAATGTCGACCCGTTTAAAAATGACTGGTTTTACCCGGACCTGTTTTGACCCATTACCTATCCCGCTTGTTAAGTTATACCTGATAATCCAAAGAAGAGTGCCACGTCACCATCTTTCCCCATATTGCAACCGGAGTGAAGAGAGAGTATTTGGCGTTTAGGCATGAGATAATGCATAACACCAAAAAGGCCTTTCTTCATTTCACCGGCGTATTGGGTTCCAAGGATGACCATTTCCCTCCTACCAAGGTTGAGATCTACGCTTGTCGAGGATGTCATATAATGAGTGTAACGGTTGCACGGGAACATTCCAGCGTTGTATATTGTAAAGTCTGGAGTACCGAAATCCTCAAGCTCTTCAGCAGTGGGTCGGATGCACCTGAAATTACATCGTCTGGTTAGTAATTATCTTTTTTAAAAGCTACAGTAGCATTTTATTTTTGGAGCCCTTACATGTTATGCATGAACAATGAATGATAGGCTCTGGCTGATACAATACGGACTTTGATACGATGAACTGGGTCCCAGTTGAGAAACTGATCGTTCACGTAAACCTGAGAGGCAAATATACATACTATCAAATTAGTGTTTATATACAATCCAAATGGTTCAACAAAACTAGAGAACGTACACACAACATGTTATTTTAGTGCATTACTATCTCACTGATACATAAGTTAATCTACTTACGCCATAAAATGTGCTTATCTAGTTATATCTTAAATGTTAGTGTCTCGTGCAACCCAGACAAGCACTATAAAAATATCCGGAAATGGTTGTGCAGCACATGAAGATGACCTAAGGTTGATAAAGACTGATGTATTAGTTTAAAAAGTTGACCTTTAAGGTTGCAACATACATATTATCTGTAAATTGACAACTTATCCAGTAGATGAATGCCTAGTTTTTCTGCGGGTCCATGGATTTGCTGAATGAATCAAAGTTATGTCACATTCAAGGGCGGACCTATGTAGGGGCAGGGGAGGGTCCCAGCCCCCAAAATTTGCGGCACCTAGTGTAAATATTATAGGTTTTAGAGGTAATTTAGTTGATGTTACAAATAAATCTCCTATTTGGCCCCCCAAAATAAATTCGCCCCCCCCCCCCCCCCCCCCCAAAAGAAATGTTCTAGTTCCGCCACCGGTCAGATTCCGTTTTTGTGCAAATTTAATATTATGTATAAATACTGACACTGAAAAGATTGAAACTCAATTATTCATTCAAACCATGATATGTGGGGTAATAAAATGATTTTCCTGAATCGAAATCGTGAATTAGTAGATATGGTCAGTATGGCATATTCTATCGGCCTAATATAGATCTGCACCAAAAAAAAATATCTTAACATAGATGCATATAGAAACAGGTTTTTTTTCTTAGCGACAAACTTACACGCCCATCTACTGTACACGTTTGTCCATCTTGGGAATTGGATGTAACAAAACTACTTATGATCTCACAAATCCGAAGCTATCTAAATTTGCAATAACCGCTTGGACCCATTTGATCTTATAGAAAGACACTATTTTTATGGCAAAAGGACTAGTAGAAAATCATGTATGAACTGCAACCAAGTAGTCCTAACATATGCATATGTAAACAATTAATGAAGTGAAGTATTAGATTAAAAGGAGAGACCTTATCAAGCGAGCACAAGTAATCCACAGCTCGTTCTCTGTTAACCAAGAATGTATGTTCATCCATCTCGATATTCGGAGACCCCCTGCAGATTTTATTGATCACATTAACATTCAAAATTGAGCATCATATTACCGACCACTTGAAACACAAACAAGGATTGGAAGAACTTACTTTCCCCACCAAAGTTCATCTTCGGTTGTCTCGTCTCTAACAACACGTTTGTCCCTTGGTGAGCGCCCTGTCTTGGCACCAGATAATGTGGCCAAAGCACCACTAGACGTAATAAACGATCCTTTCTCATACTTTATGGCTTGCTCATAAAGTTCTGTATGTATAACCATACGTACATCAGGATTAACTAAACAATAACTAGTACGCATTTTTTTTCATCTATATAATATATCTAGACGAGTTAATAATTATTTACCAGCAGGGGATAGGTTATAGAGGATATGAGTGAACTTGAGGGAACTGTCACTGGTACTGAGTGTAGGAGCATGTACGTGACGGTGTTGGTGAGTCACTTGAGCTCTCGGAGTTTCACTTTTCCGGTCTGGATCTCCCTTCACCACCTTCGGCCCCGATTCCCTCGTCAATGATGCCAATGAGGCACTTCAACAAAACACATATTCATTTTTTAGTTATACCAATACCCAAAAACTCATAAAGTTATTCATTTCTAATAGAAAAACGATATATGTTCTTAATTTTCATCAAAATCCTGATTTTTTTCGAAATGAACGTGTTCACAAAAGTTTGTGTTACACTGTTACATAACTTAATTACTCCGTACTATTTAGTGACACAAAATTTAACAAATTACACTGTGTCCTATAATAATTGTCTCTCACAAAAACACACAGTTTAAAAAAACATAACTATTGCTGATTTCTTTGTTTTACTTTTATGTAAAATGACAGTTCTACCAACAATAACTAGAGTAATAATTTTAAAAAAGGGTAATAATATGATCAAACTTTTCTATCTATTTATAGTCCCTCTTTTCTAAAAAAAAATAGTCTATCTTACTATTTATTTTTATCCCAAAATAAGTGTTCAGTTTTTATATATAGAGAGTAATTATAACTAGTATTCCTCCTTTACCCTTTAAATTAAAACTTGCATTAATGACTCATTTTTTATTTTATATTAATTATGAGGGTAAAAACGATTTTTTATCAATCAAAACTAGCATTAATTACACATATTATAATTTCAAACATTTTTTGTTTGAACTCTCTTTTTCTTTTTCTGAGACGGAGGGAGTATTAAATTAAGACATCGTAAAAAAAATAAACCGTAATGGACTATTAAATTAGGACATCGTAAAACATAAACACATGCTATAAATATGGGACGGAGGGAGTATTAAATATATTTTATACCTAATGGATTGGAGCTGTTGTTTGTGGCGTTCTTCTTCAGAAAGAGAAGAAGTAAAAGTAGGAGTATCTCCTCCTGATGCTTTGATGGGAGTATTAGGAACAGATCTCTTCTTCTGCAACCAATGCAGCTCATCTATCGTCTGAGCCTTCACTGTTGGCACACTGTCATCATGACAAATCACCTGCTCTTCCACTTCTTTCTTCTTTCCATAGCCATGCGATGTTTGAATCTTTGGTAGTCCGTTTCGTCCTTTCGTTGGTGTCTTTGGGAAACTAAACTCCCCGTTATTCTCTGACGACATTTCTTATCTATCTGTAACATGCAAATAAAAAGATTGTCTGTTCAAGTCTCGTAAAAAAAACATGTATACATGTATTATAACATGGTTTTTTCTATTAAGCACACTAAAAGACACCGGACCTCACAGAAAAAGACACTGGGATCCAAGAAAAGTAAAGTTTATGTGGATCTCAGTGTCCTTGGAGTCCCGGTGTCTTTTAGTGTCCCACCCTTGTAACATATATGAAGATGAACTTACTAACCAAAAACTATGAAGAAGATAAATTGACGTAAGATAAGGGAAATATGATGGAGGTGATGAAAGATATGTCTGACACTCAGCCTTTATATAGCTCTTTTCATTATACAAGTGTCGTACCTTTAACTTGACCATGGTTAGCTTTTTTATACATTATCTAATATTTAAGAATTTATATACGCGTTAGGCTTGGATCATATAAACATTATTTTTAAGAATTTTCCAAATGCAACAACTGTATGCTAGATTTGCTCTAGTTTTCCGGATTATCTGTAGATAAAAAAAAAACAATGTGAATTGACATGAATACCTTACCTTATCTGTAGGACATCAACCGGAGTGAGCACGAGTCAAAACTCATGATCTTTTATCTATAAAATTTCTCTAGTAGGTCCATGAGTTTTTCAAAAACGAGTACCAATTGAGTCAAAACCTTTTAGTCCGAATTATCTATAGATACTAATCCTTTAGTTTCTTTGCTACAATATATGATAAACGACATTCACTTTAATAGTTCATCTTTTAAGCTATAAGTACCTGTCTTACGAGATGTATGGTATCATTTACATGCAAGTAGGGTTTTGAAAATCGGATTCAATCGGCCGATTCAACCGGTTGAACTGAGTACCTAACTAGTCCCCCGAGCTGTTGAAATGAAGAAATTTGAAAACCAAATGAAAATTCGGTTTGATGTCTGATTCAGTTTTAAAAATCGTGTATACAAGAGCTCACACAAATAATTTAAGATTTGCTAACAACAACCATATAAGCGTTATTTAAACATACTATAATTTAAAAGCATTTCTAAATATTAATTCACTTGATATTAATATATACCTTATTAAAACTCACCTACTTTAATATATTTATAAAAAAATTGATGAGCTTTATTTTAAAAACATTGTTAATAAATCTGAAAATTTTTAGTTTGATACCCAGAAGATACACCCGTGGCAAGTATATTACATTTTAAAATAGATTTCCCTTGAAACTATGTAAGGTAAAAAGTTTCAAAATAAGCCATAAAAATTTAGCTTATGAAACATAAGCCGAAAACCAAACAAGCCATAAGCCCGTTATATAAGCCGAAACAAACACACTCTAAAATCACACTATTTTTTTTCTTTCTTTTACTAGTTTATTTTGCCAAAATTATTTTACGAACCAAACTATTTTTTTCTTTCTTTTACTAGTTTAATATTTGCACCTTCGGCCAACCCACCCAATATCCTACGGCTAGTTCAATACCAAGTCCCCCAAGGTGCTATTTGCACTGTGGGTACCCAATGAGCACAACCGACCTTGGTTGTGTCGTAAACTAATACTTAATCACATTTCACAATCCGCAACAATCCCTTTTATATCAAAACCAAATATACTAACCAAAGTCCAACATACTGTCTCGGCTGGAAAACTACAACTACTACCAAAGTCCAATATACTATACTGATATGTAAAAAATAATATGGATACGAAAAAATAACAACATACTGTCTCGGATGTGGTCTCGGGCTCTCGGCTGTGGTCTCGGGCACGGGCTGTGACCTCCGGCTGTGGTCTCGGGCTCTCGGCTGTGGTCTCGGGCACGGGCTGTGACCTTCGGCTGCAGTCTCGGGCTGCGGTCCCGGGCTCGGGCTACATTAAAAGAGAGCACATTTATATCTCAAAAGTTTTAAAAAAACTGTTGTCGTCGACATGTCGTCGGGATACCAAAAGTTATTAAAAAAAATAAAAAGAGAGACACATTACCTGTCTCGCTACGTACTGTCTCAGCTCTCAGCTCTCCCTAGCTACTGTCTCCGGCTCTCAGCTGTATTAAAAAATTAAAAAAAAATAAAAAAAAATAATACAAAATTAACACTTAATATTAAACAAATGAGGGTTGGAGGAGGAGGTGCACAGTGGTGCTCGTGTGGTGGTGGTGGTAAATGTGGTGGTGTTGTTGGGGTTGAGCTGTGGTGGTGGTGGTGGTGGTATAATGTGGTGGTGTTGTTGGGGTGGAGGAGTGGCGGAGGTGGTGTGGTGTGGTGGTATAATCGTCGGAGGAGTGGTGTGGTGTGGTGGTATAATCGCCGGAGGATAGATCGATTGTTTTTTTTTTTTTTTTTTTTTTTTTTTTCTAAGTTATGAGAAATAATTGACCAGATCTGATTTTGACATTGCTTTTTATTATCCCGTCGACATGTCGACGGTAATATTACGTTATTTTGTCGTTTGCGTTTGGCGGGACGTATTAAATTTTCACGAAATTTTTGGCGGTTTTATTCCCGTCGACATGTCGACGGGAAAATAACTTTTATTAAAAAAAATTATTTATAATAAATACTTTTATAAAATTACTTTATTATAAATACTTTTATAAAATTACTTTAATATAATAAAAAAATTATTTATTATAAATACTTTTATAAAATATTAAAAAATAAGTTTTATAAAATTAATAAACTAAATTTATATAATTAAAAAAATTTATTTATTATAAATACTTTTATAAAATTAAAAAAATATATATATATTTAAAATTAATTACTTATATTATAATTAAAAAAATCATTTATTAAAATATAAAATAAATAATAATTAGAATATCACAAAATACTAAATCCCAACCATTAGATAACCTCGAGATCACAACCGGTAAAAATTCAAGTCTTGTATCCTTGACCCAATGTTTTATAAATATTCAAGTCGAGATGCAATTGTTATACATGAGATGTTAAAAGAACGAGTCGAGATGCAATGGTTATACATGAGATGTTAAACGAACGAGTCGAGATGCAATGGTTATACACGAGATGTTAAACGAACGAGTCGGGATGCTATGGTTATACACGAGATGTTAAACGAATGAGTCGAGATGCAATGGTTATACATGAGATGTTAAACGAACGAGTCGAGATGCAATGGTTATACATGAGATGTTAAACGAACGAGTCGAGATGCAATGGTTATACACGAGATGTTAAACGAACGAGTCGAGATGCTATGGTTATACACGAGATGTTAAACGAACGAGTCGAGATGCAATGGTTATACATGAGATGTTAAACGAACGAGTCGAGATGCAATGGTTATACATGAGATGTTAAACGAACGAGTCGAGATGCTATGGTTATACATGAGATGCAATGGTTCTACCTAACAACTTTTTTTCTACCTAACACCTTATCCTCACAATATAAACACACACACACACACATACTCATCTCACTATATCTCTCTCTCTCTAGCAGTTTCTGTTTTCTGGCGACACCAGCAGTTTCCGGCCGTCGGAATCTTTTTCTGGCCACCACCTTTTATCACCTCAACTTGTAGATCGGGCCACCCCGGTCACGATTCAACCACTCAACCTCACAACCACAAACATACACTGTTATCATGGTGAAGAAGATGGCAGAATTTGAAGCTTTTCCTTGTCCTTGTGAACGAGGAGACGTGATTCTGCGAGAATCGTGTAAATCTTACTCCCGTGGTAAATTATACTATGCGTGTCCTTTCTCGCAGGTGAACAATTACATATTTTTTTCGTGTATTATATAAATAATTTGGTTAGTTGTTAAAAATAATAGTTTTTACTCTTTAACAGCCTGGGACAAAAGACCATGGATGTGATTCTTTTTTATGGAAGGAGGAACGACTCACCAAAATGATGATCGGTTCTCTTGGAGCTTCAACATCAAGTGGTTCTGGATCTGCTCCAAAAAGGTGCTCAAACTGTCATGAAAAAAATCTTAGAATAAACATGCTGGAGGCACAAAAACAGGTGCCGGAGGCACAAAAACAGGTGCTAGAGACAAAATTAAGGGTGCTGGAGGCAAAACTTGACATGGCAACGTATCCCAACCACGACCACGCATGTCAGTCGGATGCAATACTCCGTGACCTTTTAGGTGACATGGATAAATTTCATATGTAGTACTGTTATCGTTGTTGTTGCTGTTATCGTTGTTATTGTTGTTGTTGTTGATGTTGTTTGCTGTTGTTGTTGATGTTATTGATGTTTAATAAAATGTTGTTGTTGTTGTTGTTGTTTAATAAAATGTTGTTGTTGTGGTAACTAATGTTGAACGTCTTTTATATTTAAAATTTGTACGCACAAATAATAGAACTGAAGAAGCAATAATTATCAAACACAAAGGCAAACAGTTTATTTAAAACAAGCAAGAGTTCTTAACCACATGCATTTTCATACAGACTCAAACTAAACAACTCGACAACCAAACTAAACAACTCGACAACCAAAGGAAACAACTCAAACTAAACAACTCGACAACCAAACAAAACAACTCAAACTAAACAACTCGACAACCAAAAGAACAGATCAAACGAAACAACCCGTTTTTTTTTTTTTTTTTTTTTTTTTTTTTTTTTTTTTTTTTTTTTTTGCGGCTACTTCCCGCTTTACTTGAACTCGCACCATCTTTTCCCTTCCTTGCTCTCATTTCCTTGATATGTTCAAACGTAGCTTCAAGATTTCTGACCCTATTTCCTAGATTATCAAGTTTGGTTTCCAACGTACTTTCAGCTTCGTCGTCACCTCCAACAGCAACAACTTGAGCTTCAGCAGCAGCTTGGGCTTCAGCAGCATCTAGCTCGTCCATGTACTCTTTGTAGTACGACTTTTTCCTACACCATTCGATAATCTTGTCTCTCATCCACGGTTTAACGTTCTTAAAAGAACCATATTCCTCATAAACTGCATGACCAAAAGTTAACATAACTTCATTAAAGAGGAGCTCGTGTGACAAGATTTTTGGGTACTCCTCTTCAACTGTGCAACCACGCCAAGTCATGTGTGTCTTGTAAGAATTGACGATTGACTTATTTGTGAGATGTGTAAAATGAGACGGAAATAATTTTGTGAGAATGTATATAGGTAAAAAATGAGACGGGAATGTATTTGTGAGGATATATATAGCCTGATTTTTGGGGAGATATTCCCGTCGACATGTCGACGGGAAAAAGAACGCGGGAAAAATCCCGCCCAATATTTTATCCATTTATTAAAAATATTTATAATTTAGTAATATATTCCCGTCGACATGTCGACGGGAATCTCAAAACAAATAATTATTATCCTTAATCACACGTTAATTGTGGGAAAAAACGTGATTAATATAGTCCCGTCGACTTGTCGACGGGAATATATTAGCGGATAAATTTCGAGCCCAATTTTGGTGAATTATTGAGGCCAAAAAAATATATTGAAATATTCCCGTCGACATATAGACGAGAAAATACGAGTATGAAAAATTCAATGCAGTAGGGCTCGGTCAAGCGTTTTTTTTTGTCGTTTAGTGCATATTGCCGTCGACATAAGATCGACAGGAAAACCGTCGACGCCTGTTCTCCTGTTTCTTGTAGTGACATATGATATATGTTACTACTATTTTTAATCTTGAACGGCAAGCTATAGAAAAGAAAATTTACACGACATGTCACAAAAATCAAACCACTTTAACGCATATTTTCATGAAAATGTCCTTAATTTCTCGGTGGTTGTAAGTCAAATCATACAAAGTTCCTCCTATGTCTTCATGCGATCCACGCGTACCATCACGTCGAAACAAGACCAATGCATCGATCTTTATGCGATAGAAAAACCGATGCATCATACTAGTATATATTGAGACTTTTAAATGAAAGCCTTCCAAGAAAAAAAGAAAGAGAAAAACAATATAAATACATATCATATGAGAAAAAAACGTGGACACAATTAAGAAATAGATCAAATGCAAATATTGTACAAGTAATGATACGATAGTGTAATTTTAATACTAGCATTGACCGTTAATCTTATCCATAATTTCGCAAGACACGTTGTATAAATGTGATGTACTACTTCTATTTTAAAAAGTGCACTACACTACACATAAGAAAAATTAAGAACCGCGTTGAGTTTTCAATACTGTTTCTCATTCAAAGTATACCAAAAACCTATTTAAATAGGTGATAGATGCACGTTATTCAAAAGAACGAGCTTTTGAAATTTGAATCAGATGCATGTACAGAAGGACGGAACTTGAACGTTGTTGGTGAGGGGTCAACTTGAAAAATATTTATTTTAGAGGGGCCGATATATACTACGTTAAAATTTTTATATTAACAATGACTAAAATTATATATAAAAGAGTATAAAATGTTATAGGGTTAAAAAATTTCGGTCCTTTCTAAGTTCCGTCCATGCATGTACATAAACAAGTTTCTAAATTATATGCACAAAGTCTGGTTTATGTCGTGATTATTCTCGATCTAGGATTTTCGAGAGAATGTTGCACATTTTTTCCCCTATAATAAGTACTAAAATTCGCGTAATTTTTTTTTTCTTTTTTTCTTTTAGCTAAGCTAAAGTTGAGCTATAAAGAAAATAGCGTAAGGGTTTGTATATACAAAAGAACCGACATTTTTGAAAATAATTACATTTCGAGACACATGAAAATCACGTGTAACCCGTGCTACTAGTACAATGTGAAAGTAACGTCAAGTTTAGGAAGATTTGGCCAAACTCGTCATCTGAAATTAAATAACGTCAACTAATTAAACAACTACTAGTACAATGTGAAAGTAAATTTCAAGGGATTAATAATATCACTGTTCAAAAGAATTTGAGTCGAAAACTTGGGCTCGTTGCATGCTCTTGTCACAGTGCCCGGCTTAATACAAGCTTTTTGTGGACAACTATAGGACTTCTTCTATCCTAAATGAATACTAGCCTAGCTTAATCTAAATGAGTTTATTAGGGGGCGTTTGGTTGGAGGCTTGGAGCAATTTCATAAAATTTGAGGGAATTTGAAATTAAAATTTCATCAATTATCATGTTTGGTTCATTAGAAAGGAGGAAATTTAAATGGCAAAGCAAATTAAAATTACTTAAAATAGAGAAATTTAAATGGCAAAGTAAATTATAAACTTTTAAATAAAATATTTATGAAAAAAGATTTTATAAACTTTTTTTTTATAAATTTTTATAATTTTTTATAAACTTTTTTATAAACTCTTTTTATATAAGTTTTTATAAATTTTTTATAAACTTTTTTTATAAATTTTTTATAAACTTTTTTTTAAAAAAATATATAAATTTTTAGAAAAAAAAAAATTATAAACTTTTTTTATAAACTTTTTCTATAAATTTTTTTTATAAACTTTTAAATAGAAAATTTCTATCAATCAAACATGCGAAGGTATTTTAAATTCCGAAATTCTAAATTGCTCTAACCAAACACCCCCTTAGTTAGTCTAAACTCCATTTATGTTTTAAAAAAAGAAAAATGATAGGGTCACAAACAAATTTTCACAAAAAGAATCCATAAACTGATGTGGTGGCGTGTCATTGGTGAGTTTCTCTCCACTCTCTCTCTCATTAAACCAATCACTTTCCGTCACATCAGTTTGTGGATTCTTTTTGTAAAAATTTGTTTGTGAACCTATCATTGCTCTTTAAAAAAAGTCTAAACTCTATTTATGGTTTCAAAAAAAAGTCTAAACTCCATTTGTTTTATTTCAACCCTTTTGCTGCACATGAACGTCAACTATTTACAACTTGTGTATTATGACTTTGAAAATAAAAAATGGATTTAAAATTTTGAAAGAAAAATAGTCGCATATGAATTTGATCATAGTTGACAGTTGACACATTTGTTGTCTTGTTTCCTTGAGGCTTGAGCACTTTTAATCGGTAAATTTCATACGTTTGGTCAGAAACTTTATCAAGTATAACCACATGAAGATGAAAGCATTTTACAAAAAATACATTTACATGCAACTAATAAAGTTTTACTCGAAAAAATACATTTAGTTACTTTACTTTTTGCACAAAAGAAATATTATATATACCTATATAATTTGATATTATGCGTTTTAATTTCATACAACTAAATCATATACTCCGTAGTTCAAATCTTTTTTTATTACGTATTAACCAAACATACTTATAGAAATCATTAAGGTGGTGCTTGTTTTTAAAAAGTGTCTCTTAACAGCCTCTT
The DNA here is from genome assembly GCA_030686995.1 of Artemisia argyi. Classification (NCBI taxonomy): domain Eukaryota; kingdom Viridiplantae; phylum Streptophyta; class Magnoliopsida; order Asterales; family Asteraceae; genus Artemisia; species Artemisia argyi. The sequence goes on from CM060702.1 coordinate 1,364,966, forward strand.
AATTTTACTCGTTCAGACGCGGTCAGACATTTGGGTCATTAATTGCGTTTGTTTTTTCTTCTCGTTCAAAAGCAGTTAGGGGGTGGCAACCTTGCGGTTTGCTTGGTTCGGCAAGGGTTGTCGATCGGCAACTTCCATTGCCAGTCATGCGGCAAGCAAAGATCGGCAAGTCATGCGGTAACATTCACCGATTCGGGAGAGGCAATTTCCAAAGAAAAGTTGAACGTTGCATTGAATATAGTTTTGGTTGTCTCACTCCAACACTAACCCTAAAGTTAATACACCCCTCTTTCCTCTCTTTCCTACTGCCGACCACCATATGCCGCACCACCACGATGCCGCCATCATCGCCACTAAACACCACCACCATCATCTCCTACCCTTTATCTTGTGTAGATCTTGTTGTTTTGAAGACTCTCGGGTTTAGATCGTGAGAGATTTGTTGGGTTTTGGTCCGTGAATCATCTTTCCGCCTCATCTCTTTTTCGTTTCTTCTTGGTAAAGGTATAAAACGTATGTGAGGTAAAAAGTTTTATTAAAATAACGATTCACACTTGTGGTGCGAATCGGTTTTGATATAAAACAGGTTTTGTGAAATGGGGTTTTGAAATAATACGAGACTATGAAGCGGATTTGTGTTAAAACGAGTGGTACACATTTAATGCTTGATTAGGCAAAAAATTAGGCAAGATTGCCACTAAAAAATGAAGATTAGGCAAGATTAGGCAAAAAATTAGTTGGACAACCATGATTGGTTGTTTGCTTTAAAAGAGGAGGCAATGTGTGGCAAGGTTGTCACCCCCCTTAGAGGCTCAAACCTCTTAACCAACAAAATGTGTAGGAGATGTCTTGTTGCCTCTTAATGTCTTTTAATGTTTATGTGTCGTAGATTCAGACAATATTATTTCATTTAGATTCAGACATTTACGCCTCAGATTCAGATTCAAATGTGCGAATTAGATTTAGATTCAAAGCCTCTTAATAAACAAACATCACATGAAGCTCAATGAAGTAGTTTACATTATATATACTGCTACGTACTTTATAATAGATTTAAGACTTTCTATAACAGGAAGTCTTGAAAAAAAAAATAAGCCTACACATTTATTATTAAAAGATAGTCAATAGTTTGCATACACGTAATTAAAAGTTAATTAATTTTCTTAAATTGTTTGAACTTAACATGTAACAGCCTACTTTATAACGGGTATTTATGTGGAGCTTTAGACTTTAAATTGTAAACGTACTTGTGATTTTAAATTCAAAGTACTAACTTTCGTTTTAATAAGTACATTATTGTTCAAAAAAGGTCAACCAAAAGTCAAATAATATTATGCTTTGATACGGAAACATTTGATAGAAACATATGTTCGATGTTTTGGTATAAGTGAGCTTGGGTTGAATTGGACACGACTTGACCCGACCCGTTAAATATTTGAGTTGTTGAATTTTTGCTAAAGACGGGAACCACTTTCGATTTATGGCTAAAATAATGTAACATCGTAAAAAAGTACTTTGAAAAAGATTATCACCGGAAAATATAATCACACTGATACCCGTCGCTGAACGCGCGGGTACCCGGCTAGTTAAAGTAAAACGTATACATATCGTAATTATTTTGAGTTATTGCCGGAAAAGTAAGAAGTTGATTTTAAACTTTTAATCTTAAATTTGTATTAAATGTAAGTTAAAAGCATTACAATATCGGTCATATTTTATTTGAAGTTTGTATACAAAATTGCTAAATTTTGACCTATTACTAGAAAATAAGAAATTGATTTAAAAAATCTAATCGTTAATTTTTATAAAATTATAAGTAAGTAAAAAGTATTGCAAAATCGGGCTCATTATCTTTAAAATTTAAAAACCTTTTATTGACATGTTTTTTATAAGAAATTTTTTGTTAGGTATTTGAGAAAGTTTGTTATATAAAAAAATGCAAATAAGAAAATGTTTGTGGTAGTTTACGTAATTTGTTACATAATTTAAGGGTGTCTTTTGAAATTTTCTCTTAAATTTACTTATATATAGCTTAAGATAGTTTTTCAAATTGTTAAATAGTTTAATGGAATATTTAAAACTTTTTTTGAACAAATATTAAAAAGGTAACTTTGATATTTTGTTATAAAATCAATACGTCAAAGCATATTAATATTTGGTTCATCTTGTTCGTAATGTAAAGACTTTTTCACATTTTGTTACAACTATATATTTCATAAACTAATTTAGGGTGTGTTTGTTAAAAATAACATTGAGTAGTAGTTGTGAGTTGTGATAGTCACAGTTTACTGCTCACCAAGGTCGTCTTGAGGGTGTGTAAGGTGAGCGACCGTTTTGCGCCTCAAAATTTTTTGAAGCTCCAATATTTGTCCCGTTAATAATTATGTGCATGTGTACACATATTTTTTACGAAGAAAAAAGTGTTTTGATTAGAAAATATTTTAAATGAGTAATATGTTAGAATATTTAGATAACTAAATTATATCTTATAAACAATGATACTTTATATATAACATTAATTCTCGAAAAACCTCGTTATATAGTTTCGTCAAGGGTCTTAAAAAGTTTCATAACTTTATAAGATAGCCCTGTTGCTTACCGTTTTCTAAAAAAACATTGGAAATTAGTATTCTTAAAAATTAGTCCAAGCTCACCAATCTTTTGTCAAACGACTATTAAATTTAAAACGTTCATTGCTCATCGCTCATCGTTTTAGAATTTCCACATCGCTCCGCACCCAACATAGTAGACTTCGGAAAGCTAGTTTAACTTAATATATTCAATTTTACTGATTTATAAACTCGAGTCACAATTTTATATCGTGACAGAAATAAAAAAGAATGTTATATGTCTAGTTGACTATGTATTTTGCCGATCATGTTCTCAATCCTAAATGGCACGTCTTTCAACACATGCCACCGCTACCTTATTTTATGGCTGTCTTTTTCCTACTCGATCGTCATTTTTTTCCTATTTTTTATTACGAATAGCGATAATGAAAATTATTTATATATATCATCCATTTTTAATCGGATGAAAAAAGATATGCCATTTTCATTCCGAATCTTGCGTATGTAACGAAAATATTCATCATTAGTATTTGTTTGGCTGTCAAAAGGCTTTAAAACAAAATTCCAATTAAAAGAAGAAAAAAAATGAATAGAAGAAAAAAAAAATTGGGGGAAATGGTACGCACATCGTAAATGCTTAGTTAACTGGTAAATGATACGATCGAAGAAGCACGTCATGGTTTAGTCCCGACCTTTTTTCTAAACGTAATTGGAACAAGTTTTATTGTCTGAAGCTAGATCTTTAGAGAAGTGTCAGTTAACATCTAAAAGTTCCGTATGAACAATGATGTCAGGATTTCCCGCCAATTTAAACCAAAGTGCTTCGCTTACTTGCTCTAAACTAGGAGTCCCTTAGAGCTAACTAGGATCCTTAAGTGTCATTCAATATCCAAAAGTGGCGTATGAAGTCAGGATTTCCCGTCAATTTAAACCTTAGTGCTTTGCTTACTTGCTCTAAAGTCTAAACTAGGACTCTAGGAGAAGCTCCAATGAAAATTAAGGCCAGCATTTTTAATGTCAAAAGAAAATCCTAGAAGCCCAATCATGGAAGGCCCAACAATAGCCCCTCAAGAGTAAGATGACAGCCCAACATTTGTGTCGGCCTTTTTATTTAGTGAGCCCATGAAAATAGCCCATTAATCAAGTTTTAAGCCCATTTTTATACACTCAATGTAACCATGTTTTGTAAGGCCCGGTTGTAGACCTACATATATTTTAAAGTTGGCACAAATGGGATATATGATACTTTTTTTAGAATTTTTCAGCTAAAACTATAACAAATACAGAATGTTTAGAGGAACAAGTCACTAGTTCTCGAAAGTATTATAAACTTATTAACATAAGCAGTGTGCACTCAATTCATCCACAATTGTCTTCATGAGGAAAAGATATAACTAAACCACCATTAGTGTTCATTACGTAAAGGTTAATTCATTAACATTAGTTTAAACACAAGAAGGTAATAATTACCATCTCATTATGATACTTCAAGTTGCCTTATGAATGTATTTTAATACGAGTAGAACCATTTGCACTTAAAATATGATCATTGGACAAATCAACTATAACATTATTGGACATTAAGCCAATACTAGCTGATTTAAGGTTTGATGGTATTGGTATTATTACTTATAAATATAGTTTGGTAGTACCGGTTTTCTTGTTTATGGTGTTGCTTCACTTTATCCGTTTGTTTCAAGTGTACGACAGATAGCTTTTGTTAAACTAATTATTTGAATTTTAACTCAGAAACTTATTTACGTTTTCGTGTTGCAAACAACAACGAATGCCGTTCAGTAGTCTGAATGTACAAGCAGTTAAAATAAGTTATACTTAAAGTACAACTGTTTACTGCATACAACGGAGTGTCCTAATAAATTTTTAGATTGTGCCCATCGTTTCCCATGTCAAAATGATACATGAAGATAAAAGTACGTAACATATTTCACTTCATTGAAATCAAGTGGGACACATTCAATTACGAGTGCAAATAGGTGCCACAAGTTGAAAAAAAAATAGTGGTCGGAAAAGAAAGTTAGAAGATCTCTATGAGCAAATCCCCATCACAAACTCACAATAACCCCATCTCTTTCTATCTAGGCCTTATCTAAATATCACATACTGTATTTTTATAAATGATATATTATTATTATTATGTATATATTGATGATATTTTATTCTTGTACAAAATTTCGCCATCACATATCATTCGACTTGTTGCATAAGTGGTGAAGTTGACTGTATAATCATGAGAATTGTGATTTGTAGATTAGTTACATGTAAAAATGCAGTCCATGTCCTTTAAGATATTAGAGTATTTTGGTTTTGCTATTCAGAAAGGGATGGCGGCGCAGCTTGTTGCCCGTCTACCAGTCATTATGTGAAAAAATTTTCTATCAAAAAAAAAAAAAAAAAAAAAAGAAAGTATAAATTTGTTATAACAAAAAAATATATATAAATCTTATTTAGTTTACGGGATCATAAAACTGTAAAAGTTATGCTTAATTTTTTATAAGCTTTGTTCATTACAAACCATAACAATATGCAATGGGACATGTGTGAATCTTAATTAAAATCTTAATCACTAATGACAAGGTTAAAATACATATAGTTTAGAAAAAGGCGACGTAGACCGGGCGTAATGGTGAGCACACATGATTGCGGTCACCACTACCACATCAGCGTTAACTTATCTTTCTCTCTTTACAACCTTCTTCATAACCAACTTTGTGTAATAAGCTTGACCACGATCACCACCAAAAATATACCCTACTTAAATACAAATATAAACCACAAAAATCATTTAATGAAAACCCTCCCACACACAAGTTCCTCACACGACTCGGTCGAGTATACAACCGAGTCCTTGCTAGGGGGCATCGCTAGGGGGAGGTGTAATAGGAGAACGCATTCTTTTCATGAGGTGAGGTGATCGAGCCTCACGACCATCCATTACAAATGGTCTTAGTTCCATAACAATGTTAATAAATGATTTTAATGAATAGGTTAAATAAGTTAATACATAGCAATGACTAAAATAAATTTGCTATATGTTTAGCAAAAATGGAATCGAGCGAGTCAAGTTGATAATGTTAAGCTTGAACCTCGGCTTAAACCGAGTATTAAATTCCAATCTTGTGCTCGATTAAATTATTGCCACTATGATAAACCTTTACAAAGGTTTATAAATATGCCACATCACAAATACATAAATCTTTTAGATTTATAAACCTATTTCCACTATAGATAAACTTGTTAAAGCTTTATAAATATATAACATAACTCAATGCATTAAATTGTGAAAATGTCTAAGATATTGGACCTCTTCATGCCATGTAAGCATGAAATTGATTTCCACTATTGTTAACAATATTATGGACCTCTCTATCTTTTTATAAACCTTTTTATAAACCACCATAGTGGATGTCCTTAGTGCTTAGGGGTATTACCATAATACCATAATTAATTTAGTTATTTTTTTTATTTTATTATTTTTTTTAGTATATATAGGTTAACTTAACATGATATATTTGAGCTTGACTCGTTTCGACATAAATTGCTTCTTTAGTACAAAAAGATACATATACATATACAACAGCGTATAAATGTATAAATATGTAAACATGATGAGGCATGCTAGATTTTCGAGCCTTGCATTCGATACTCGAGCTCGACTTGAGACTCTATGAGTCTAAATCGAAACAATTTTATATATCCTACAAGTTGGTCCCGAGAATATCACAAAAAGGCTTTGTGACTCAACGATATTTTGTACATGGCTATTTTTTTTTCTTCTAATCAAATGGTTATTTTAAGTTTAGCTCAAGATACATGAGCTACATTTTTATTGTATATCATTGGTTGATAGTCAAGGTTATGTAATTAACACTGAGTATGCATGAAAGTATTATGAGTTATCAATGCCGTAACTGAGCGAAAGGTAGCACACGTGGCACACCCTTGTAATATTTATTGTTAGGAAGAACAATTGGATAAAAGACACTAAGAGCACATGATGTCACAAGTTATAGGCGTGTTATAGCCCTATAACTCAACCCCACACCCCCTTAAGTTAAAAAAGCCTTGGCACCTTCCCCACCAGCCAAGCCCTAATCGTGTTTATTGGGTTATAGAAGTCGCAATAAGTCATGTTTATGGGAACATGTGGCTAGATTGAATCATTTGCGATAGAAATTCCCTTCAAGGTGCTTGCTTACTGATGGCGGGCGGACGAAGGGTCCAAAGGGACTTATCAACATATTCTTCAAAAAAAAAAGTGTCCAACTCTACGCTTGACTCGCATTGGCAACTTTATCTCACCCTACATCAGCCGGTGTGGGTCAGATGATGTCTTATAACTTGATTGATAGAGGGGGAGTGTTTTTTTATTAAGTTATAGGTTATGAGTTATAAGAAGAAAACTGATACGGCAGCAAAAAGTGCTACGAGTATAACACCAACCCTATAGCTTTAGGACATTGTGCTCCAAAGATTAAAACATAAAATGAGAGTTGCTATAGCAACACCTTTTATAGGACACAGTACAAACCGGTATGCACATAGTATAACATAGATATGCATACAATACAATCATATTATGCATAAAAGGGTGTGTGTATATACGATTGGGGTGTCTTTATACTACAACCAAAAAAAAAAGTAACAGTAGTATTTGGTACACTTGTTAGTTGTTAGTAGGAGTGTAGGACCAGCCAAGGAAGGACAAAATGAGAATGGGTAAATACGAGTGGGTGAGGAGGGGATGAGGGAGTGTGGATAAAACGTGGACACTTTCCACCAATCAAAACTCATTGAAATCCACCAAACAATCCTCTCACTATTCTTTTCATATCATACAAACTGACACATTACTTTTTTTTCTAACTTGAGGGCCTGTGGACATCGAAACCTAGCTAGCATTCTTCAACAATGGCAGTTGTGTCAAGTGCATTTGCAGGTGCAAAGCTTGAAACACTCTTCTTCAGCACAACCAATGCTGCTGCTGCAACTGCCACACCATCCTCATCCTCCTCATCTTGTCACTTTCCCCGAAGAACCAACAATAATGTTTCTGTTGTGAGATGCCAATCTTCTTCTTCTTCATCAAATGCTACTGATGTAGTTACTGAGAATTCTTCCTCAAGTGCTGCTGGAAATGCTTCTAGTATCTCTGCTCTTGAACAACTCAAAACATCCGCTGCTGATAGTATGTTCATTATTTTTATTATACTTTCACATGCATATATTATATATAAAACCAATTATTCTTATCTACTATTATCAAATGTTTTTTTTTTTTTTTTTTTTTTTTTTTTTTTTTTTTAATTTTTACTCGTGGACAATTATTTTAGGACGAACTCAGTGTTGTAGCTGAGCGAACGGATGACTCGTGCAAAAGCTTATACGATAACTAAAATACGAAGGTCAAAGATATATTATACCAACTATAATTTGAAACCACAAACATAATAAGTTGTATTTTGATAGTCTATTACTCTATTTTAAGTTTAACAAATATTTACAACATAAGATTGTACGATGTTAGCATTTTTTTTTTTTTTTTTTTTTTTTTTTTTTTTTTTTTTGTTAGAAGTGAATTTTGAGGCTCCAAATTATAACGGGGCATATATTTTGAGGCCCCTAAAAATATGAGGTCATGTTCGATAGCACATCCTCGTATACGGCTCTGGACGGACTAATCATATTAATTTTTGTTATAAAGTGACATAAATGTACCTCTATCATTTGATAAATATGTTTCCTTATCATTGTAGTATAATTTATCCAACTTAAAGAGTCTGGAAAAAGAATACTAACTCTTAATCAGTATAAGCTAAAAACACAGTCCGAAATGAAGCATAATGAGTCTATGTTAGAACTTTAGATAATATTAAATGATGGTTTGAATAGGGTAATAATGACTTTTCTTGCAACCAGGGTACACCAAGGAAAAGAGTAGCATTATAGTCATTGGTCTCAGTATCCACACATGTCCCGTTGAAATGCGTGAAAAGCTTGCAATTCCTGAGGCCGAGTGGCCCAGAGCTATCAAGGAGCTATGCGCTTTGAACCACATCGAGGAAGCTGCTGTCTTAAGTACCTGCAATCGCATGGAGATTTATGTTGTCGCTTTGTCTCAGCATCGAGGAGTTAAAGAAGTTACCGAATGGATGTCAAAGGTACATCCTAATAAGGTTAAACTTACAGCATATGTAATTTAATTAGATAAATTATATAACCCGCAATAGGATACTCAAACGCCCCTTATAAATCAGTTCCAAGGAGTTATCTTTTTTGTACTAAATCATTATGTGGAGTAGAAAGTTAACTAATGAAAATCTTTGTGTCTGACCACAGACTGGAGGGATCTCGGTTTCCGAGATTTCTGAGCACCGTTTCCTTCTATACAACAAAGACGCAACACGCCACATCTTTGAAGTATCAGCAGGACTCGAATCATTGGTTCTTGGAGAAGGCCAAATTCTTGCCCAAGTCAAACAAGTTGCTAAAGTCAGTCAAGGAGTTGCAGGCTTCGGAAGAAACATCAGTGGGCTGTTCAAGCATGCCATCATGGTCGGGAAACGGGTCAGAACCGAGACCAAGATTGCAGAAGGAGCAGTTTCAGTAAGTTCAGCTGCAGTTGAACTTGCGCTAATGAAGCTTCCCCAATCTGCTCATACAACTGCCAGAGTCTTACTCATAGGAGCTGGTAAAATGGGAAAGCTCGTGATAAAACACATAGTATCAAAAGGGTGCACAAAAATCGTGGTTGTGAATAGATCCGTAGAAAAAGTCAATGCACTTCGTGAAGAGTTTAAAGATATTGAAATCATTTACAGACCAGTTGACGATATGATGGCTTGTGCTGGTGAAGCCGATGTGATTTTCACGAGTACTTCTTCTGAAACTCCTTTGTTTTTAAAAGAAAATGTGATTGATCTTCCACCTGTGAGTCCCGATGTTGGTGGAAAGCGTCTTTTTATTGATATTTCAGTTCCAAGAAACGTCGGATCTTGTGTTAAAGATCTCGACACTACAAATGCATACAATGTCGATGATTTGAAAGAAGTTGTGGCTGCTAACAGAGAAGACAGGCTCAGAAAAGCAAGGGACGCTCAAAACATCATCAATGAAGAGTTAGTACTATTTGAAGCATGGAGAGATTCACTAGAAACCGTTCCTACAATCCGGAAATTAAGAGCATATGCTGAAAGAATCAGAACCAGTGATTTAGAAAAATGCTTGCAGAAAATAGGTGACGTAAACAACAATACAAGAAAAGCCGTTGAAACTCTGAGCCGTGGTATAGTCAACAAGCTTCTTCATGGTCCATTGCAGCATTTGAGATATGACGGAAGTGATGATAGGACTTTGGACGAGACTCTCGAGAATATGCATGCTCTTAACAGAATGTTTAGTCTTGAGACTGAAATATCTGTTTTGGAAGAAAAGATTCGAGCTAAAGTTGAACAACAAAAGTAAGCTTTTTTGCCGATTCTTTTTTGTTTCCATAACACAAACTCGTTTGAATAAGAGGAAATTTTCCTCATTTTGTGTTCAGATAGTTCAATTGGACTACTTCCATTAAGGAATGTCTCCTAAATGTGTTTTGTTCATGAATATTGTTGTTCATCCTTGTAATTACATTTACTGATTTCATCAATATAAATACATTATTTCACTTTATGAATCATCGATTATTTGTGCTTCGTATATGAACTTCCGTTCTGTACCTTGTATGCAAATACGTAGATGAGATGCTAACTTGTGTCCGATTTCTAATATAAGATTGTTGAAGATTTTATATCTGCCCTCAGTTATAGACCTCCTTGTCATCAAGGAGGATGGCCAATCAGCATTAGTAAAATCAATAATCTTTAAATGAGACTGAACAAGATAGAAGAAGAACCCTTTTGAAACACTCCCTTTAAGATATCAAAAAAATGTAAGGCAGCTCGCATATGACTCAAATGCTAAAGAACATAAGAGATGTCTGGTCTAGTCAATTAACTATATTTGTGCTGTATATGTTGGTTTGATGATTAATATATGATTCACCTTACACCAAAAAAATCATTTAGGGACTAAAAAAGAAAGCTCGTAAGAAATTTGGACAATTCATGATTCCATCCTAGAAGCCTATTTTAATCTACACAGAGACTTATATCACAGTTGAACAAAAAAAATTGTGACCTCGGCCATTTTTAGTCCTGAATCCGTCACTTGTTGTAAAGAGGTTGGCAGTAGGATTTCTTATTAGTAATGTTAAACGAGTTGGCTAACAGATACAACATGGTTGGTAAATAGGTTAGGCAGTCGACACTTTCCAACTAGAACCAACTTAGACCCAACCTAGACCGTTTATTGTTGTGTTGCTTTTCGGGTCATGTCGTCATTTGTCACCCCTATTTGGATAGTTAGTTACTGTAACAATGTTTAGGAAAGTAGTTTAATATCACCATTAATATTTGACCAAAAAAAAAAAATAAAAATAAAAAATAAAAAAAAAAATAGAGAGAGCCATTCATTTTGTTTGTCGATATGGGCTACCTCTGTAACTGGGCCTTCCCATTTTTGTTTTGTTGGGCTAGGCCTTTACACCAAAACAACCACATATGATTAACTAATTATTTTTACCTTTTACAACCTCAAATCTTACTTTGCCATCTCACACATGGAACATAATTTGTAACGTGGGCTGTGTTTCATCTGTTAAAAAAATTGTGTTGAGCATGTTGAATCGTGGTATGACAGAAATCACATGATGCCATTCATGTTAGTGCCCCTATTCCCTTCTATATGTAGTAACATGGATTTGACATGTACCAATGTACCATATGTTGACCATGTTTCATGAATACCCATCTCTTTCTTTCTGTAGGCCCTTTTTCTTAATGTAAAACATTTCACAACACATGGTCTAAGGTTTCCAAGTTGCCAATATGTACTATGATCTTTTATGCAATTTGAGGAACACGAACGTGATGGAAATAGTCATTTAATGTTGTCAAGGACCAATGTGGGATCCAATCTTACATAGTTACAGTTACCTAGCATCGACTTTGTGCATCACATAACGTTACACGTCATTTTGGAAACGAACGAACCAGAATTCCTTAATGTATTCTTCATTGTATGAGCTAGTCCAACAATGTTTGTGAAAATGACGTTGTACTGAATCACTAGTCTTTTCAAATACCAATAATGCTGTATGATATAGTGAGATTTGTCTGACGGGACTTAATCTCGTTTTTTTCGTGCCCCATTCATTTGTTGTCAAAAAAATCTACGGTTTTGTGATGAAATTAGGTCTAGTCGTTTAGCACCAATAATCTTGTATCCAGTGTGGTGACGTTCTCAAAAATGAATTTAACCAGATGCATTTAACAAACCTTTTTACACATGGCGCGCATCAGAAACATCAAGATATTTTACACTACACAAGAAGAATTCACGTAGTTTACGGAAACCCCGCCAGGTCCGCCCGGCTTGTCTCATCAATAATAAATGTGCCAAGGAAGCTCTATGTACTCTTGGTAGTGGTCACCAAAACTAGTAATGGCCCTCCAACTTGATTTAAGAGCTCATTATATCACATCCATTAGTGATGGGACAAAGCAGGAGTTATTAGTTGCTTTAAATACATAATTAGAAACCAAAAATAAAGGTGTATATAAGACTCAAAAAATAAATAAAGTTGTAGTATGTAATGAGCAAGTAATAACAAGATCAATCATGAAAATCAAATCAAACCTTTTCTTACAGATTCATTCAGTCTCATACCCACGTGATTCCACGTGCTCTTTTTGATTCCAAAATATTTTCTACACATTATTTATTTATGCAACTATTACTTAATTAACAATTTTCCTTAATCTAAAAAAAAAAAAAAAAAAAAAATCTAAAACCTAGCATTTTCAAAGCCGTGCAAGTCGCTGACTCTATTGAAGGACTTCTTTGTGACCGCAACTTTAGCCAGCTTCTCAGCCGCTCTCCAAGCCGATGTCGGCGTTAACGGCTCACCGTTTTCGTCAACTAGTACTCCTCCTTGCTGTTGTTGTTGTTGAACTATCTGATGTTGGTATTGCACTCTCCATTGCAAATCTACCAGCTCGGACTCTAGCCCCTTGACAAACTCGTGAGCCGATACCGACTGCTTTAGCAAAGCTCGAGCCGATGACAACAAATGATGAGCCGTGGTCAGCTTGTTATGTTCCACCAAAAGCCGTGACTCAGCCACGGCTCTTGTAGCAATAAAAAGGTTTCTTAGCCGTTCGATCTTTGGCGAACACGCTGAAGACCGAACGGTCTGTGCACGGGGCACTAACAACGCCTTCTCTCCACCGTATATCACTTGTTGCGTCGCGGGATCATTGTAACAACACCTAGCGGATAACACATGATGATGAGACCCATTATTCGAAGACCGTGGGACCCTCATTTCAACCAAAACCTCTCTCTCTTCCTCCGCGTAAAGGTCCCCAAAACGAACCGAACCGGGGTTCAACACAACCGGCTTTCCATTACACGAATAAACCGCGGTTATCTCAGCCGGATCTGACCCGGGTGCCACACCTAACTCAACCCTCAAATCCTGCGCCACTACACTTAATAAACCACCCACACATTTCGTAAACGCATTTTCGGCCGGTTCATTACTTTCATAACTATACGCATCCCCGGTTTTTTCCAAAGTATGAACCGGGATCTCAACATGAGCAAACCGCGTGGATGACACGTGGTTTGCCTGTTGCCGACCCGAATTAGTATTAGTATTAGCATTAGTATCCGACGCGTGGTCTTCGTGACCATCCGATAATAAAATAATACTCGCAACAGGATTTCGCTCCCTTCGGTCTTCCAACACTTTAGTCGCTTTCCTCAAGGCCTCACCCGCACAAGTCCCTCGGCTCACAGCGAGCTGGTCAATAATACGCCGAGCCGAGCGTTGACCTCTAGCACTCATTCTTTTCAAAGGCAGCACTCTTTTCGGACAAGCCGAGAATGCCACAATAGCGAGCCGATCAGCCGAGCCGAGCGAAGAAATAACCAACCTCATAGCCCTTTTCAACATTTGTAACTTAGCCCCACCCATACTCGCACTAACATCCAACACCGCCACTAAATCAATAGGCGCGCGTGTTGAAGACTGGTTCAACACACGCGCTGGCGGCGGTGCTTTAACTTTTAGCACCACCGCATACGTCTCATGCGTCTCAGTAGACGAAATAACCGCCACTTCTGACATTAACATAACTTCCACATTTTTTACTACACCTGTTTGTTCAGCTGAAGACGAACAAACAGGTGTACTAAAAAACCCTTTAAACTCCTCATCATCAACTTCAGCTTCTTCATTCTCTTCCTCTAGAGACTCAGCTATAGGGGCAATACCTCTAGGAGTCCTTAATGGCTCATCATCATCATATGGTCTAGATTTTACAGCTTTTTGATTCGCTTTCGGTGTTGTAGTAACAGAATCTGAATCCTCGGAAACTTTTTTAAGGTTGCGGTCTATAGTAAGGAACGAGGCGTCTTTCCAGGTGGATTTACAAACGGGGCAAATGAGATTTTTTTCGAGTTTGACGTGATTTGAAATACATGGAAAATGAAATGTGTGAGAACATTCTGCTGTGAATATTGCTGTTTTGTGACCGGTTTTCACACTTTGTAGACATAATCCACAGTTACTCTGCACAAACATAAATATATCATTACTGTCAGTAAGATGTAAACAGTCACACCCCGTAAAAAAAAAAAAAAAAAAAAAAAAAAAAAAAAAAAAAAATACTTACTCTAGAGAAGCCTAATGAGGATTTGAAAATAGAGAAAGGAGATCTAGGAGAGGAAGGATTTGAGTTAAGAATTGATGACTTGATATTATTTTTGGTATTTTTGGTTTTACATCTTAATCTAGGAGTGATATTAAGGTTGTCAATAACAGAAGAATGGAATTTGGCATCATTGTCTTCATTTGTTTTGGGACGTAAACTTAACCCAGAAGCAGTAGTAGTCGTAGCAGTAGTAGTAGTATTATCATTTTCGTCATTGGTGTTGCTATTGGTGCTTTTGGAACGTAAGCTCCAATTGCGAGGAGTAGATGGGTTAGAGCCGAATGAAGAGCTTTTGAAGAATCGAAGTTTGCGAGGGCTCGGGGAAGGGTCGCCGAGGACAGGCGAGTCGGAGGGGTTTCGGGGGATCGTTGTGCAAAAGGCTCGACGCCAACCGGTTCCCATTTGGTGTGTTTTTGGAATGTGAAATGAGGAAATGAAGATGGTTTGTTTATGGGAGATGAGATTGGAATATATTGGGATTTATACTTGTGTACTATAATAATAATAATAGACAAAATTATTTGGTTTTCATTTATCGAGTGTAAAAAAGGTCAAATATTGTATGGGATTGTACTCTCATAAAATGCACCTTTAAGTTTTGAATCACAACTTTCTGCCAAATTCGTAAGACATCCATGTCTCGCCAAACTCGGCAATAAACGCGTAGTTTCAATCAACACACGCAATGATCGATTTTATACACTACTTTTGTGTCTAAACAAAATCATATCTCCAAACTCGCAATGAACACGTAGTTTCAATCAACACACGTAATGATCGATTTTAAACACGTATTTGAGACATATTTGTCAAGGTTTGTATAAGTTTCACTTTACAAAGAGTAAGGAGATGTTAGTTCTCTTGCATAGATGTAAAACTAGTTTAGTTACCGTGAAATTTGTAGGCTTTTATTTGGGTTTTCTAGTTGTCTTGCTTATGGTTTTTTTGATTTGGCCTTCATGTATAAGATACTCTTTGCACTTTGTGATATTTTATTTCAGTATGTGCCTATTTAAAAAAATAATAAATAAAAAAAATAAAAAAAATGTAGGTGTTTTATATATATTCAAGAAAACTAACATCTTAGCAAATAATACACATTGTATAAATCGGTTTGCTCTCATAAATAAAAAAGTAAAAGCACAAGATATGATTACATATAAAGTCATAGCAGAGTGTTGTTATATCAACAAATAACCCTATAATATTACAACAATAACATAATATCCTATTCCATCTGAGCGGGTGTATGGAAAATAACCCTATAACATTTACAGTAGGGTGTCAGTCGGGTCGGATTGGTTGGGTTCAGGTTAATTTGGGTCGGGTCAAAGTCAGGTCAAGACTAAAAATAATACTCATTTCGTCCCATATTAAATGTTCGCTTTTACTTTTTTAAGTCTTTCTTTTTAAACTTTGATTGTAATTATTTTCATTTGTGATATAATACTTGATGAAAATTATACCTATGAAAATACATTCAAACTGCAATCCATTCATATATTTTGAATCAAGTATTATATAACACAAATAATAGAATTAAAGGTTAAAGTTGAAAAAGAAACACTCTAAAAAGTTAAAGTGGACATTTAATATGTGACAGAGGTAGTATACCCGAACCCGACCCTATTTAAACTCGGATTCTGGTCAATTCGGGTCGGGTCAACTCAGGTTCGGGCTGACCCGAATATGAGTAAAATAGTCATAAATTTGCATATTTGTTCTAATTTATATGGATAATATATAAAATAATATATTAAAAAATGAAAAAAAAAAAAAAAAAAATACTCGAGTCAAACGGGTCTATCAGAACCTGAGTAGCCAAACAATTTCAACCCAATACCCATCCCTATTTAGTGTTCGGGTTACTTGGGTTGACTCGAATAACCCGAATTCAATTTTTGACCTGAGTAACCCTACCCGAATAGGCTTAGTCGGGCACGTGTCCGAGTAAGGTATTTTGACACCTCTGTTGACAACACATTTCACTTTGACAAGAAATGAGAGGAAAGTTACCCGAGAGAATTCCACTTGCGTTACGAAGTTATAGATATTGCAAATGCAATTTAGACGAAGATAGTTCTTTTGCAATTTACTTTGCGATGCAAATAATAATACTAGTAGTAAAATAAAATACATTTTATGCAAATTAATGTACAGAATGGTGCCGTTCCAAAAAAAATTGTATCGTAAGCTATCTTATTTCTTTATTGTAGCTTTTGGTGGTCAACCATGTGTCTTTAGACAAACCGTCCTAGAAAATCATCTTCTCTATTTATAATTGATTATTTACAAGAAAGATAAAAAGCTGATACACTTTAAAAAGTTTATAACTTAAGATCGTGTCCCTTTTCTTTTGATTACGTTATATGTATATAGCGATACTTATGGCGAACACCAACTAGTTTTACATATGAATAGACTTCTATATTTTCAAAGCTAATTAAAGATTATATTGATGGTAACTTGCGAGAAAAAACCTATAAATTACGGGTATCCGTATTATGATGGGCAGGTAACCCGTCAATTTTACTTATCGTTGGGTCGTTGTTGAAAAAATGAGCCCACTAATGGGTGATAGGGGTGGCGGCTAATTCATACTCATCGCACTTGTTTTAGAAATACTCACGTATATATACCTTTCAAATGATTTTTTTTTAAATTAACTTACAATTATTACATTACTTAAATATTCGTGAAGTCAATATTAGATATATTTAATAGTCACCTAAACCGATTAAAAATAGAGCATGTTAATCGTCCGTTTTGAATTCTGATCTATAAGAAGAACATGAATAATCAAAGTATCAAATATATTAATTAATGTTACAATTCTCAAACCAAGTTCGTTCATACTTGGTCTTGCGATTTTAATACATAGTTAATCACTAAATTTAGGAAAGAATTCATGAGTCACAAAAGTATTAGCTTTTTTATATGTATTAATGCTATTACTAATATATAATTAGCGGATTGTTGAATAATTATGTGCATATTTATCAATATGTCATAACTTAGGCTAAGTGTAATGGTGACCACCAAAAGACTTAAGACACCACTATTACATAAGTTTTTCTCTCCAGGACAACTTCATGATCGACTTAGTGTAATAAGGACATCGGGACACCACCAAAAATATACTCACAAAAACAATTAAATAAACACACTTCAAACACAAACAACTCGATCGCATATGCGACTGATTCATCCATTTTGTCCTATTCCACGTGTCCCTTTGATGTGTGTGTAATGGTGGCCGACGCGTTAGCCTAGGTGACCAAGCGACTTGCCGACCGACTTTTACACATGATCTTAACACACCTTCTAATCAAGTTTGATTTTCAAATGTACGAAAACAAGTTTGTAAATGTTACATTTCATAAACCCACGGGTTTACCCGTGGGAAAGGGTACCAGCAGGTATGACTATGGGCAAAAATTTTATCCATAGACGATGGTAGGGGGATGACGAGGAAAAAAAATCATAAGTATGGGTGACAGGTTAAACGTACCTGTACCCATTGCCGACAGTCGATGTCTTATTAAAGACCGATAGAAAAATATAGACCCTACGCGTATGAATAAAAAACGATAAATTATTTAATTGGTTTTAAATATGAATTATATGTACATAATTATTCCTACTAAGTAAGCCAAAAACACATGTTGTTCATTTGTCCCTTTTAAACAAGCTACGACCCTATAACATACCACTATATTTAAATGTCGATATGAACTTTAGGGTGGTCCAAAAATAATATATAGATTACTATTAAACCCACCAACTTGACTTTCTGCACCTTTGGTAACGAGCAACATCACATGCCATCGACGTCGTACTACTACTACTAGTATAATCCTGTTTTTGCAAACCAAATTGCCTACGTAACTACGTAAGAGTAGCACGTAACATGGTCACGTTTTTCGTAAGTTGGATAAGATGTTTTGAGGTTCAATTACAGGTCATATCAATGAGTGTCGTTAGCACGACGATATAAGTCTTGATACACAACGGGACCGAAAATGTGTTGTCACTTTCACGACAGGCCAAAAATAATAGAGTACCCGTTGGTGGACATGTATTATGTAAAATGAGCAATGGTAAGTTCACTAAGTTTGATAGTTGGATTTTCGTAACCAAAAACTAAAACGTTAACAACATGATGTCGTATACACGTCTACGGGAGTATTAAATTTTTTAGATTGACAAGGGAAACAAGTAGCAAAATCTCTAGCTTTTGATTTTTGGTCCCACTTATGCATATCCCAATGCAGCAAGTGTCAAATTATAGAAGCTCATTTTCTTCGGGTAGGTTTAGCAACAATATCAACTACAGTAGTAATTAGCGGTTAGCGTTTTTACATAAAATGCTTGTTTGAAATCAAGCAAATATCATTCTTACATTTTCTATGCTACTTCTAGTAGTATTTACGAGCAACTACCATATTCATTTATTAACTATGACTATACAGTTGTATTACCAAACGGTTTATCAAAGCAGCAACTACTGCTTCATGCTACAGTTTACTGCTATTATTTTCCGCTACTACTTGGTACTAATGGCTTTTGATACCGCTATATTTGTCAAACATGCACGATATATACATAAAAAATTACGAGTACTAATCAATATTTACAGTACTCAATATTTATAATGTTATTTTTGGAGCATACTGTAGTATGACCAAACAATGTACCTTAAAAGAACACAAGGGCACAGTGTACATCAGCAAAAGTACACAACATGTTTTTACCCCCTTCAGTCAAATTAAATTATCCACCTGTTTTTCGTGAGTATTTATGATAGGTTTATATAAAAAAAAAAAATTATAAAATGTGAAATTTTCTTGTATAGAGTAACAAAATTACGCTTATATAAAATGCCACAAAAAATTGTTGATAGTTTATGAAGCATTCATAAACATACCAGCTGTTTTGTACTTTTAAAGAATAAATAGAATCAGAAATTGGCTAAATAATTTACTTTCATCAATTAATTTTAGCAACTGATTATTTCAATATTGCTTCGTAAACTACAGCATGTAATTATGGCTCATTCATTGTTGCCACTTTTTTTACAGCTAAAGAGTGTGTGGACCAAATATAGATATGTTGCATTTTGTTCCAACAAAAAATTTAATTACTATGGAATTCTTTTATGATTTTAAGTTGTACTACTAAATTTCAATTTTAATTTTCCTTCTCCATTTGAAATGTCAAACTCCCGCTTCTTGTACCAATTTATAATTATTTTTTGAAGTAATTATTTCTAAGTTGCATATTAGAAGGCATAGAGATGTGTTTAGGATTTTACACAACTTTTTTTGATTGCGCGACAACATCCTCTAATTTTTTACTCTTACCAGGATTAAACTACAAAATCGATCTCTTATTTACCAAAATATGAAATCCATTTAACATCTCTAAGACTGCTAGTAATGGTCACACGCGCACCATCCTCACACCATTTTTCACATGTGACACCACTACGAGCCCTAAGCTCACTCATGAGCAATGCAAAAAAAAAAAAAAAAAAAAAAAAAAAATGAGGCAACATAAGCGAGCCTCCTCACCTCTATTATACAGTGTGAAAGTGGGCCCTTTAAAAGTTTTTGTATTTCATTTGTGAGTGTGTGTGTGATATTTTGTATTGTATATTACTATATTTATATAAATTGAGTATTTTAATAAAAAAAATATGCTAGTTATAACAATTACGGGTGAAAAGTGAGGGAAATTGTGGAGAGATAAATAGTGCTTTGTCGCTGAAGTAGAAGGTGGTGGAATGTAAACATTTCTAGAATTCTAGTCTAATGATCTCATTCCTGTTGATTTCAGATATGAACTTATCTTTTTAAGAACAAACAAAAAACATAGGTACTTAGATTTATACATAGAAAAGAATGAGGGGTTTATAATGTTAATAAGCGAAAGAAAAGGGGATGTGAATGGAAATATGGTGGTGTTGGGGTTAGCAAAAATTGGGAGGCACAAAAACTGTCTGCCAACCGCAGCGATTTCTTTCCTTGCCAATTTTCATACTTTATTTTATTTTATTAATTTATTTATTGTAATATATTTATATCCTAAAAAAAACACATATTAATATCATTATTTTAGACTTGATTACCCCTTCTCCCATCCAATCCAAACTCCTGCAAATCTGTACGTATTATCACGTCAGTTTCAGTTACCCCCACTTAATTGAATATAAATAAATAAATAAAAATACAAATTATTGAAAAAAAAAAAAAAAAAAAAAAAAAAAAAAAAAAAGAACAGTTGATTGTTACTAGAGGAATGGAATATACTATTGTTCGTACGCCTAAAAAGTTTATAAAAAACTAAAAGCATGGATGTGACTACGAAATGGAAACGATATTCCCTGATAATGACAGTCAAGGATAAAAAGAAACTCAAGACGTGTTTTATACAAATTCCTCCTTTCGATACTCTCTAACCTTTAAGTAAAAAATATTTTTTTTTTACCAATTCTTTTCTTAAATTGTGAAGTGTTTGGTGAAGTTTGGTATATGATAGAAAGGTAATTTGAAAATTAATACACGTATGAGTTAAATAGTCAAACTACCCTTTCATACTTTTTAGGTAAAAAATCAAAGTAAAGTTTGAACTTGATTTGTTTCATCCCACCTAGAATAGAAATATACTAGTATATAGTTAGGCCAAATGCATGTACTTATAATGCTGGTCGTAATAAGGGGGCAACGACGTGTCGTTCCACCTATTTAGACGCGTCATCTTCACAACATTCACCTCTACACGATGCATCTTAAGTGCATCTTTGTGAGATCTCAGTCCATCACAAGACCGAGTTGTGAAAGGTGAGTACTGCGAGTGTGTGTGATTGTAGTTTTTGTGGGATTAATTTATATATATGTGAGGTATATTTTAGGGCCGAGCATCGGTTACGGGTAGGACTGACCAAGATCGATGCCGAATTAGCCCAAAAGCCGAGATCAAGGACCGGACCGAATATGGCCGGTCCGGTGTCGGTCTCGGTCAATTCGTTCGTGTAGTTTGCTCAGCCCTACTATAATTAAGTAAAAGTAAGTAATGTCAAGTAAAGTAACTCCCAGTACTGTCTTTCACGAGTTATGGGTCCTAATACCGTCTTTCACGGTGTGTGAGAAAGGTTAAAACATAGACAACCTTAACCCTACTTAAGATAGAGAGACTGCTTCGTATTTTAACAAATGTATAAAAAGACCTCCTAGTATAATTAAGTGATAATGTTAATATTTACTGTCACTATATTCATCCACTTATAAAAGGCTTTGATTAAAAGGTACATGTAAAAAGTCAAAAGGAAAAAGAAACAGAAAAGTCAATAGGCTATTTTGGAGTCACGTGTGTATAGACTGAGAATCAGCTATATATGCTCTCATCTCTATATAGATAGAAGCTACTCTGCTCACCACTTTATTATTAATTTTACCTTTTGGTCCACCTATTTCTGTTTTCTCCATTACCACCACTCGTTTTTATTCAGAACCAAAGGCACCGTACTAATTTATCATCAATACAACATTAACAACTACTGCAATACTACACTCTTTTAAGGCATAATGTCAAGATACAAACGTAAAATGACTAACCCTAGAATTGGTTTTGTAAGACATATGTCTTTCTTATAACTCTATTTTGAAAACAGGACTGGACCAGCCTATTCGGCCCATTGGCAAGCCTCGAATACGAGATCTTTAAAGGAAACAACCCCTCAAAGTTAACCTTGGTAGCCACTTGATCTAAACCAAGTGGTTTGGTGGCCACTTGAAAAACTAGTTTGATGGCCAATCCGTTTTGAAATCCATGCTTATTACTAGAATAGCATTCTCTTCTAAACAACATATTTTGTCTCCTCAACATTCTCGTCATGCTATAAGATATTAAACGGTTAAGATTGATGAACAACTTGTAGGGTAACCCTTTACCCTACAAGTTATAGATTCTGTTGAAGTCCCATGAAAGTGTAGGTGGCTCTATTTGGAATATATAGAATAATGTAAGGGTTTTTCTTGTCAATTCATGAGTTATGGCATAGATTATCGTGTGTTTTGCTTTAAGCAACAGTTAACAGGACGTTAAGTTTATAAAAAGACGTAACTAAATAAGATATTGATGTTCAGTTTTAACAAGTCAGTATTTCTCTTTTTTGGTCGACATGTGTTTTACATAAGCACAAGTTAAGCACACTAAAAAGATATCGGGTGTCACAGAAAAGGATACAGAGGTCCATTCCTGTGGATCTTTGTATCTTTTTCTGTGAGTCCCGATGTCTTTTTTGTGTGCTTAACTTGTGCCCCAAGTTATAAAAATCTTACATAAAAAGGAAAATTTTACAGTATGTGTTTATTAAAGAATGCATTACCTTTATACGTAGTATCATGCATGTTACACGTACAAGACTACAAAGGTGTGTGTATAAAAGGACGAGATTATGTGAGATGATGGAGTATAGACTGACAGATTGGGTGGTGATTAACATGATCAACGAGTGACTTAACCCAAAAGTAGATTGGAATACGTGATAGACGTGTGATTATGGATCACCATTTTTGTCAATAAAGTTTTTTGCTTTTTTATTATTTTATTTTATCTTTTAACCTAATCACACTTCAGTTAAGTGATTATTTTACTACCCCACCTAGTTTCAAACCCTATAATCAATCTACATTATTCATATATTGTCAATGGTGTTCCAGAAGAATGTGAATATTTGGTTTAAATCCATGAGGGTAACCAAATGGTTTTGTATTGTCAAAAATGAAACATTGAGAATAAAACATTTAGTAGCTTAGTAAAACATTATGTTTAAAACAAAGGGATAATGATCCATGTTGTTGCAGCAGCCTGCTGTTATGTGTATATTATGTTCATCCATTAACTTCGATCATGAAAATATATTCAAACTAATAGCTCAATGATTTCACAGTGGCCCGTAAGTTCATGTTTTATCAGAATTTCTTTATTATTCATTCATAAATTAACTGTTTTTGGATTTATTTCTTGCAAAAATAAAAGTTGCAACAGAGAAGTTTAATGCTGTTTGAAGCATGATCATATGCCCTTTAACAAAAACCTAATTGAACCAAACAAACATCAAGTATTTCTAGCATGAATGCTTTATTTGTCATAAATGAGATGCTAGAAGACTTAAGTATACCTATTAGCAGTGTTGCATAAAATTCTACATGGTCGATTAATCGATGCCTAAGCGCTAATCGACCACCACCTTCTCGATTTGCAAAAATCGGTCAACAAATCGGTTAATGGTGGTTAACGATAGTTAAACTTATTGAAAACCTGCAAAATTTTGCCAGAAATACCATATACACGCCGAAAACTTATTTTAATCACTTATAGTTGTTTATATCAATTACAAATTATTGGTATAGGTCAAATCTTGTTGTAAATAACTAAAGGTCGCCAAAAATGCTAAACTCATGGGAAATACCAAAAACCTCTCGGAAATGATGATCCAATTAATCATCGATTAATCTCATCCAAATCGATTACAATCTATACAAACATCGACCGACCGACTACCGATTCACGATTTTTGTGACCAATCTTATGAGTATTACACTTCAAATTTACGTGTTTCTTTTGTGGAGTGCTAAAGTGATTATGAATAAAGAAGATGGTTCCATATTCATTATTGCCTCTTAAAAAAGAAAGAATTCAGAATGAATTAGAACATGGTAGGTCGTTAAAAGTAAGGTTATGTGGTATGTTAGCAAACGCGTTTGAAATAAAGTTTTTGAAACTTATTATAAGTGCCACGTCAGATGGTGTTTAAGAGTGTCCACGTGGCATTAATGAATTAACATGACATGTGATTACCGGCCATGTAGGATCATTTTGGCCTTTGGACCCATCTCACATGTGACATGTGTTATTTGATGCTCCATCTCGATCACCTTTGACCTCTTTCCATATGTTCCATGAATAGTTTATACGGCTCGTTTAGTCGTTTGTCATAATATTTGTCAAGAACAAATAATTCACGTAACAGTAAACCATCTAAGTAGTTGGAGGTAACTAAGAAGTTGTATATCTTGATTATGGTTACTTTAACGTGTTCTCACGTTTTTGTCAAGACGGTTCCTAGCTAAATACAATTTTGTTTCTTAAAATATTTTCTCTAAAGTCTTAAGTGTGTCATTGCTACTTGTAACCTTTACATGCATTAACAAAGCACCAATGATGCACCATATATTGGCCTTGGACCAAAGAAACTATTACATGAAACTTGAGACAAACATAGAGAGTTCAATGAATGATGCTGCTACACTATTAGAAAAAGTATTATTTGGAACGCATTTTTTGGAACGATTTCTGGTTGAAGCGTTCCAAAAATTCAAAAAGTGATTAAACGATTTTATGGAACACGTTTTTTGGAACGGCATTTAGGTGGAGTGTTCCAAAAATTCAAAAAATGGGCCCGAAGTATTTTATGGTTCAATTGTTTAAAAATGAGGAGAAAAAAAAATCATAGTTTGTTCCATATTTTATGGATCGGTTCACTTATAGGAGAAAATCATTTGTCTATCTATTTGTTAAAAAAAATCGTGCATTTCAACTTTAGACGTGGTTTTGTGCAAAAGTACACATGTTGGTCAAAACATGGTGAATTACTAGGTGATAACAGCACATTTGTTCGTATAACTATTGATAATGAAAATGGTGATTCGTACATTAACGATGACTGTGAAAACTCAAATGAGATGTCTGATAATGTGGAGGATAAGACTGGTGACAATGATCAAGAAAAATTGCAAACACTGCTTGAGGACTTATAAAAACCATTGTATGGTGGTTGCACAAAATTTTCTATTCTTTCTGGTGTTTTGAAGTTGTTTGGCGTAAAAGCAAAACATAGATGGACGGATACAAGTTTCATAGACCTATTCGAGGTTGTGCATGAAATGCTTCCTAAAGATAATGGATTACCTGTTTCGTTATATCAATCCAAGAAAATGATGTGTCCAACGGATTTAGAAGTTGAAAGAATACATGCGTGTTCGAATGATTGTATCTTATACAGAGATACGTATGAAAATATACATAGATGTCCTATTTGTAAAGAGTCGAGGTATAAAATTGAAATAAAAATAAACGAAAACGAAATGAAATATGCCCCCCCCCCCCCCCCCAAGCAAAGTTATTATGGTATTTTCCCATCATACCAAGACCGAAACGATTATTTGCAAACGAGAAAGATGCAGAATTGTTGTGTTGGCATTCCGATGAGCGTAAAAAGGATGGAAAATTAAGGCATGTGGCTGATTCACCTCAATGGAGAAAGATTAATAATAAATATGAGGAATTTGGTGGCGAGATTAGAAAAATGCGGTTTGGTCTTAGTTCGGACGGAATTAATCCGTTTAGAAACATGAGTAGTAAACACAGTACTTGGCCGGTTCTTTTATGCATTTACAATCTTCCACCATGGTTATGCATGAAACGTAAATACATCATGATGTCATTGTTGATTGAGTGTCCAAAACAACCTGGTAATGACATAGATGTTTATTTGGCTCCGTTGATTGATGACTTGAAAACTTTACGGGGTAAGGGAGTTAATGTATATGATGCATATAAAAAGGATTACTTCCAAATGCGAGCTATGATTTTTTGCACCATAAGTGATTTTCTAGCATATGGCAATCTTTCAGGGTATAGTACAAAAGGAAAATTTGTGTGTCCTGTTTTCGAAGATCAAACATTTTCGAGGTGGTTAAGTAATAGCAAAAAAACTGTTTTCATGGGGCATTAGAGATCGCTTAAGAGAGATCACTCGTATTGGCAAAAGGAAATGGAGTTTGATGGGACGGTGGAGAAAGGAAGGGTAAGGACACGATTTGATGGAAAAAATGCACTTTCTCAAGTTCAAAATATAACACAGTGTTTGGAAAATCAAAGAATAGTCGAATCCCAAAAGGAAAATGGAAAAAAAAAGTCAATATTTTGGGACTTACCTTATTGGGAGTTTTAGAAGTCCGACATTGCCTGGATGTTATGCATATCGACAAAAACGTGTGTGATAGCTTGATAGGCTTATTATTAAATATTACCGGGAAAACAAAAGACGGGGTTAATGCTCGAAAGGACATGGTTGAACTGGGTATTCAATCACAACTTGCGCCCGAAGAAGGGCAAAGGGGCACATATCTTCCACCTGCTTGTTATACTATGTCAAAAGCCGAAAAAACGCAATTTTGTCAATGCTTACATGGTATCAAGGTTCCGTCAAGCTATTCTGTGAACATTAAGAAGTTGGTTTCAGTTCAAGACTTTAAATTGGTTGGTATGAAGTCACACGATTGTTATCTGTTCATGACACATATGATTCCTATTGCTATTCACGGATTATTGCCAAACAACGTCAGACATACAATCACAAAACTTTGCTTGTTTTTTTAACATGATTCATTCAAAAGTGATTGATCTTGAAGTTCTAGATTCATGGCAAAGCGATATTACCCTCACGCTCTGTGAACTAGAGATGTATTTTCCGCCTTCCTTCTTTGATGTTATGGTACACCTCGTATCTCACATTGTAGGAGAAATTAAGGCTTGTGGTCCGGTATTCCTATGTTATATGTACCCTTTCGAGAGACATATGGGTGTATTAAAAGGATATGTAAGGAACTGAGCACGACCAGAGGGCAATATCGTAACCGGATACCTTGCTGAAGAGTTAATTGAATTCGGTAATGACATTGTGAAAGGTGTCGGGAATATTGGCATTCCACAATCTCGTCACGAGGGAAGACTTTCAGGGGTTGGGACAATTGGATTGAAAATGATCAACCCAGACCGTCATGCTTTACAGATTGCCCATTCTATAGTCCTACAACACATGACATGTCTTACTCTATACATTGAACAACACATAGAAAATTTACGTGCAACATATCGCGGGAGAACCAACAAATGGTATCAAACTAAGCATAACGAAGAGTTTGCATATTGGCTTAAAGACATCGTGGCAGAAAATTTAGGTCAACCAAATGTTGATAAAACAGTGGAAAGGTTGGGAGAGGGACCAAGATGTGTAGTTAGATCTTATCAAGGATACGATATTAACGGTTATACATTCTACACTCAAATGCAAGATGAAAAAAGTACAATGCAAAATAGCGGAGTTACATTAATAGCCTCGACAATGGAATTTGATAGAAGTAATCATGATGCAAGGGCTACAAATGCAAAGAACTCATTTTACAGTGTTATACAAGAAATATGGGAGTTGGCTTATAATACTTTCACTATACCCCTCTTCAAATGTAAGTGGGTGACTAACAACTCTCGAGGTGTTATGGTAGACGAAAAAGGTTTCACACTTGTAGACCTTTCAACACACGGCTATACATCTGACCCCTTTATTCTCATAAAATTAGCCACTTAGGTATTCTATGTTAAGGACCCAAGTAAATCAAGATGGCACATTATCTTGCATGGTAAACGACGTATACTTGGTGTTGATAATGTGGTCGATGAGGAAGATTATGACCAGTTTGACGAGTTACCACCTTTTTCTGATGGCGTTCCTCCGTTAGATGGTGATACTATTGAACCTACATACTTACGATCCGACCATAACGCATGATTATTGGTAGTTAGTTGTAGCTAGAATTGTTTGTTTTTATGGCATGTAATAAACACTCTTTATTTTGTGATTATCAAGTTTAGCTTGAGGTTAATGTGATACTTCAACCACATTTCATTTGTAGTTAACCTTTTTTATGAGTAATACATTTTATCGAAGTAACCATTTACTCAAAAAATGTTTTATATGTAGTAAAGATGATGTAAGTGTTTATATAATTCAATAAAAAGTAAATTGTATTTAAATTAATAAACACGTTATTTTAGAATGTAACAGTTTAACTTATTTTAACTCTACTCAAATAATTAGGATTATTAGAGGTGACATGCTCTTAGTAATATCATTAGCTTTTTTTTTTTTTTTTTTTTTTTTTTTTTTTTTTTTTTTTTTTGATCTAATAGTAATATCATTAGCTCACTAAGTTTTTTTATTTATTTTTTATTTTTTTAACATAGCTCATCAACAAACTAAAAATAAAGTGATATGTATACATTGTTTCATAACTTAGAGTTAATATTAACACAATGTGATATGTTAAAAATAAATAATAATAATAATAATAATAATAATAATAATAATAATAATAATAATAATAATAATAATAATAATAATAATAATAATAATAATAATAATAATGTGATACTTTGTGTAACTTAAGTTAACATGTGGATAGTAAAAATAATTGGCACTAAGATTGGCGGGTTAGTATTTCCCACTTCTCCTCTTTCACATACCCACTCACAATTACCCGGATCAGAGGCTACACATCCTCTTTCGCATGGAAGAAACCACCCACAATCCAATTACCCGGATCAAAGGGTTAACCACTTCTTATCCTCCAGTACTTAAACAACCTCTTCAACACCTAATTTCCTAAAACCTAAAATCAAAGTTTAAAGCTTTTCAGTCAATTTGAGATAAAGATTCTATACTTTTTATTTTGTTAATCACAATTACTGGTATTTACCGATGAGTGATTAGTTAATTTCTTGTGTCGAATGATTGTAATGTCAAGTGTTAGTGGTCCAATCTCTGATTATTGAGCATTTTTAGTTGAACTTAATTATGATATGTGGTAGGTAAAGTAGGCTTTCTTATGAGTAGGTTTTGATTAATTTGCTTATAATGTTGCGTTTAAGAGCATATTACTAACAAATTACTCTTTAGCTTATATGAGTTATTATAGCGGCGCAAGGCTTTTTGAACATTTGTATTTGCATTACCTGATGTATTTGCACTGTAATACAATTTTAGGCCCAACACCCATACGCTAATTTTATGTTTGAAGATTAAATTGGCTTTTGGATTAAGAACTTATATTTGTTTGTTTGGAGCTGGAACTGAATTGGTTTTCGGAAAATAAGTTCATGCTTACTCTATCACGAACAACTGGATTGGCAAAATTTCTTAGTTGATAATTACAGATGGCATGCTTTTTGCCAAGTATTGCTTTGTGAATTGCGGTCAGTCCCTCCTGCAAATTAGACAAATTTGTAGTTTAGTGCTGAAACAAGTCGAGTTCAGTGACTGGCACACGCATTTTAGACAATTTTTTTTTATCAAAAAATTAAAGTGCAGTTATGATTACTGGGACTTAGTATTGCGATACTGATATATAGCTTTGAATAAATGGTTACAAGGTTATATGCCTTTGGAATAGACTTTAGGGAATTTTCAACTTGTTTAACCCATTCAGCCCCATTTGACCCATTGCCCTTTTAGCGAGATCTTTTTAAGCTAGCACAGTTGACCCGGTAAGATGAATATACAACCCTTAATGAACCATTCATAAGTTAATGGTTCGATGTTGCCACCTATGATTACTCCAATTTCCTTTGAAATGTCTTCTAAAAACTGCAATTGACAATATTTATTGCTCTGTAACTGTAGTAATGTAAGAAATGTTTGAACTTAAAGACATGGTTACGAGCTTCCATGAAGTGTAGATTAACTTGGTGCTTGTCTAGAATTTAGTACCCAAAATGTTACCCGGGCAAAATACTAGTATAACATAAAGGATGTGAATCATGGAATTTTGTATTTTATATTATATTGTGAAAGCGAATTGCTATCGTATAATTATCAGTTATACATCATAGTTCTTTATGTCAAATATATTACAAGCAAACCAATAATAGTATACTAATAGGGGCGGTTACCACCATAGTGTTGATACTTGTAGAGATATTTAATTTAGCTTAATTACATGTACCATATTCATCATGGATTGCTATAGTTTAAGTGGATGCTTTTATTTGTATACATATCTTGATAATTAGCGGTTCTACTTATTTTCTCTTTCATGTATTTGTTTTAATGTAGATATACTATGTCACGTGAGTCGTTCTATATCGATTTCAATGTGGATGGACTAGCTATTGGACCCACACGCAATAGATATGCTTCATGGTTCTCACTCGAGTTGAAATCACGTATTTCTTATCATTTGGAATGGGATAAAGTGACAGAGGCAATGAAGGATCAGTTATGGCTATCTACCAAGGTGTTATGTTTATTAAAAATTTATATGTGATTTAATTTATCGAAGTATTTGTATCAGCTAGTTAACATCATTTTCTTTTCTTTCTGAAAACCATTAGGAAACTTGGAACATTCCAAATGATAATGCAAAGGCCACGCAACTCAGGATAGCCAACGATCTATTTAGGAAATTTAAGGGCAATCTTGTTACACATTGTGTCCGCAAAAACAAATCACCATTTGAAGATTACAAGTTTTTGGATGATCGTGATTGGGAAGACTTCGTTGCGTCCAGAAGATCGAGAGACTTTTTGGTATGTGCGACTTTAATTTATACTTTTTTATTAATAACTCATGTATGTTACTGATTTCATAATTTTCTAATTGTTTTTTTACTTTTACGTGCAGGAAAAAAGTGCTAAAGCGAAGGCTAGTACAAATCAAAACAAGGATCCGGCCCGAGTAGGACGATCGGGGTATATTGGGAAAGAAGCTCAATGGCAAGAGGATATGGTAGAGCTAGTTGAACCAGGCTTAGAGGGGTTGCTGTGTGTTCATTCAGTGAAACATGTTTTAGGTCGATTAATACGTAACAAAGAAACAAGGAAAAAGGAGTTGACAGAAGCTCATAGCCAAAGACTTAAACATTTGGTAAGAACTATATATTTAACTATTATATTAACCAAACGTCCCAACCTTTAAAGCTTATATCATCTACACGAGTAATATATTTTAACTATTGTTTCAACAGGCAAAAAAAGAGCGTGAAATGATTGTTGATGGTACCATATTTATAGCGGGGCAAGATCCGCTTACAAGGGTGCTGGGACCAGACCACCCGGGGCGAACCAGGGGAAAATTATAATTATATGATAGGCGAAGTGAGGAATTCTATAAGATCAATATGGGAAATGTTTTGTTTCACCCGGTTTTGCATTGGTGGGCACCTGATGGTATTTTAATTGCTTTCTTAGTGTGTAGTTTGAAGGTTTTAGTCAAGTGTGTTAGGTCTTTGTCTTCAATCAAGTAGGATGTTTGTTTATGTTATACACAAGTCATGTGGATCTTTTGTTTGTTGATGGCTTGTTTCTTTGTATGGCTAGACCTTTTTGCTTATTTAGTAATTTGTTAGCTTTAAAAATTTTGGGTTACTTTTTCTTTCTTGTGTTATGGTTATTTTATGATGTAATTATGTAAGCATTGTAGAAATTGTTCTGGTCGAATGTAAATC
This sequence comes from Artemisia argyi, assembly GCA_030686995.1. Lineage (NCBI taxonomy): Eukaryota > Viridiplantae > Streptophyta > Magnoliopsida > Asterales > Asteraceae > Artemisia > Artemisia argyi. Next base: position 1,396,718 of record CM060702.1, read on the forward strand.
TATATAGAATGTAAACCCATTTGAAGGAATGCTAAGTAAACTATTTTAAGGAACACAAAACCATTTCAAAGAACGCTCCAAAAGTGCTCCAAAAGTCAAATTGATGTTCAAAGAAACCCATTTTATGGAACGGTTAAACAACCGTACTAAAAGAAAGCCAATTTTTTGGAATGCCGTTTATTAAGACGGTTCAAAAACCGTTCCTAAAAACCTATTTAACCGCACCAAATAATTCTTTTTCCACTAGTGCTAGGGGGTTTAGTGTATGTTAGCTTAGGATTAGTCATGTATTTAGATAGCGAAAGGAGTGTCTTGCATGGCAAGTAAGTTTGGCACGTAGTCATGCATGCTAAAGACTTGCCGTATACCTCCTCATGGGGCTGCTATGGTCGGTTTCTGATCTTCTGAGGATTAGATTTCTCCCCCTCATTCTTTATAAACAGACATGACGGGCGATGCGTCTTTTATTGATCTATCGTGCATTCGTGTGTTTGTGCGTATATACTTTTTGTCAAGTTTAGGGTCCTTGTATGTGTGTTGATTTCTTCTCTCAAATTTGGTGATCTGCTAGCTCTAGCATTATTATACCAAGAAGATGTAAAAATACTATTTGGAAACTCGTGGGAGGTAATTTCTACAAATACGAAATATATATCCTATAGACAAATGAAACTTCAAACATTAATTTTGGAAAACAGTAGACAACTTATTTAAGGCCCCCACAATTTACAGGTCCCATCTTGTGATTGAATTTTGGAAACAAGCTATTTCGAAAAATACAATTATTAATTTGTCCGAAATAATAATTATAATTTGTTTTTATCTATACCTTTTTCTGCTTTTACTGGAAACTTTTTTTTTTTTTTTTTTTTTTTTTTTTCTTTTTCTTTTTCTTTTTTAAGTTGGTCACACAAAACTTTCGAGGTGTTACCTAAAAAATACATATTCAATTATTCATCTACATTCTTGTTATTGTTTTTTTTGAACGGCTCTACATTCTTGTTAATTGATCTCACTAGCTCATGCAAATCTCCTCTTATCAATATTTCTACTTTGTTTTGAGGCACACATACATCAGATTGTGATATCGACATCGAACGAGAAATTTGTTTTCAGGCAATTGTGTTTCGGAGCTTCAATGATATTTTACTACAATTTAAGTATGTAAAATGAACAATGAATAATAATATCATATGATGATACATTTTGAAATCAAGTAGTGAACATGGTTTTTGGTAGAATCAAACGTTGCCAACCATCTCTGACTCAATTTGTCACGTACACACATGCTAATAATATATATATATGGGTTGTGTTGACCGAACCCCCTCTATGGGGCTAGGTTGTACTTTTTGTCCCCCAAATGTACAAGTATTAAAGCAGACAGTACAGGCGGCGGCAGCACAAAACTTCCCCAAACCCCCCCTATATATATAAATATTTTATGATACTGTAAATACAAACAAAAATTTCATACATCATATTTGCTTCATGTTGCAAAATAATCATGGTCCTAAAGACCGTTAAGGGAAAAAAAAAAAAAAAAAAAAAAAAAAAAAAAAAAAAAAAACTGTTTTCTGACGATTGAATCTCATTTAATTTTATATCTTATATTTTTATGAGTATTAATTTGAAGAGCAATCATATCTTCGTGGTTTTTGGTGCAAGGAATAAAAAATAAACGGTAGTTATGAAGAAGAAGAAAATGCACATTATTGGAGCACATGTTAACTGCTGACCATGTTTAGAATCTATTCAACTACCTTATTATTTTTAATAATTAAACACAATTATAAACTAATAAAAGCCAACGTATAATACTCAAATAAATAAACAAGTACTACATTTAATTATCAATAATCCATTAAACTAGATTTTTTCTTTAGCAAGATGCATGTTCTTTCAAAGTTCAAACCCTCATTAATCTAACCTTGCTATATCTTAATAATAATAAAACAGATCAAACGGTTAGTCGGTAACAATTTTGAGTTTTGATTGTTACTTGATTCAAATGACGAAAATAAATGATGTTTCTGATGTTATAAATGTTTTAGTGAACCGACTTGACACAAGTCACATGAAAACCGACGGGTTAATCTTAATAAATCGTTTAATATCAGCTTTTTTTTTTTTTTTTTTTTTTTTTTTTTTTTTTTTTTTCTCTTTGTATTGACACAAGTCACATGAACCGACTTGACACAAGTCACAGAAGTATCTATATGTATTTTGGATTCAAAGAAGTTTATGTGATAAATAAACTCATTGATCCAATATAATGGGTATATGAATTAATCATGAGAGTAATAAACTAACATAAGTTGCAATCTAAGATAAGTTTGTGAAATATTAAAGAGCTCGAAAAAGCTGTTTTAATCATATATTAATAATGGAATTGTGATTAAAACATAAAAATAAGAGAGCTCTCTATTGGGTGGCAATAATACAATTAAAGTCAAACACATTATAAACATAGCTATAGTTTTATAGTTTCGTTACAAATAAACTAATTCGTCTCAATAATCAAAACATAACATTGTGTCAATGGGGATTTGCTTTCATGTAAAGATGAATCATTTTAAAATGGATAAGGTTTTCTCTGTTCAGGTTTTTTAAAGAGAGCGAGCCTCTTTACTCAGATAGTAAGATGTACACAACCTCACCGACTTGATTTTGAAATTGTTTTCGTCCATTTCCTCAAACATAACTACTTGGTGTAACTATACATAATATGTGTCTACTAAATGCAGCTAGCTTTCTAAAGGTAAATAAGAAGAAAACAATAAGTAAAGAACAAAAAAGGAAGTATTTGTATTCACTTTATATTTGTTTGAGAAGATATAATATTGATCCATGTATATATGCAATAAATTACGTTTCTTTTCTGCAAATTAAACTCACCCATTTCCAAGAAACATGAAGAATGGGCAGATGATGAAGGATCTTGATTCTACTACACACATTGACACATACATACACACATTCATGCATCAAAAATACAATTTATATTACCTTATTTTAATATTTATAAACTCATGGGTCCTCACAATCTCAGATTAAATGAGTTATATAAATGCTTTACAATTATTGTTATAACCCCAATATTCTCTTGTCCTTTGATCAAAAAAAATCTTCATCTTTTCCCAACCTTTTTCATATCATAAAACTCTTTACTGAAACTGATAAAGATGTTTTATTGTATTTATAACATTGAAAAACAAACATGGGTACACATGTGACTTATAATAGAGAAAACATTTTTTTCTTTTTTTTTCTTCTGAAAATAAAAATATAAGTTTCTACTTTCTAGTACGATAACTCAATAACTCATACTTATATATATCCAAGTCCAACAACCAAGATAAGGCTAAATCTGAGGCCCACAACTGTAACATTTAATTGAGTTGGTAGTTTGTTTATTAAAAGCCCAACTTATGCATGCTAAGCCTCTTTACCTTTCTTTAATTTTATATTTAAACTTTATATATTTATATTTTAGTCTCTTTAATTTCTTTAATCTTTTACTTTAGATTTCAACATATGTAAAAAATAATTTTTTTTCTTCTGTTGATACAAAAGTTGGGCTTACCTTGTTTGGACTCCTGCTCTCGTACCAATTTGAACTTTAGCGCTTGTGAAACCTGCGCACTAAGAAAGCAAACAACACCGTTAGGCTTATCGTGTGATTGTCTCCCACGATTAGACTCCGGCGTGAGAGTAAGTAATCGGTTTAGGGTTTAGTTGAAGAGTTAGGGATTGTGTAAATCGTACCTTTTAATGGGAATATATCATTCTATATATAGGGCGCAGAAACCGTGTAGGTATCTTGCTCCTTACTCTTCGCACTCGTGGTGCTTATCCGGGGTAAGGATATCTATCCCGTAAATAGAAGATCCTTATCCATTAGCCGTGCGTTTTGGTTGGGCTTTGGGCTTCGTGAGCCCAAGCCGTTGGTAATTATGGCCCAAGTCATTTGTCATGATAGCCCACTCGTAGTGGGTTTGGGCTTAGTAATGTCTATAATTTGGGCTCGTGGCCCAACTATAGGCTATACGTCATCATTTTCTCTAATATTAGTTACCAAAATTTTACTTTTTAAAATGTATCCTTTCAACTTTGTGCTTTGTATTATTAGTGTGGTGGTTAAGAGCATATTATTGTTACACCCAAAGTCATGAGTTACAATTCTTATGTTTATAAATCATTTCACTTTTACATTTTTGCTCCTTTACTTTTACATATTTTGTTTACGTATTTGCTTACGTGAAGATGAAATCGGCTTACTTTGAGTTTGCCAACTTGAGCTTACATAAATAGGCTATAAACTCACAATCTTTAAGAGCTTTTTAAAATTCAATTAAACGCTTAAGCTAACAAAATAAGCTAATTCAAACACCCCATAATCCAGTCTCAACGCGCGGGCTTTAAAAACCTTCTTAATGGTCATTTTGATTTGAAATAATACCGTTTAAACACTTAATCTTAAAATGTACTAGCTCACACTTCAACAAGAATATAAACTTATAAAGGTTGATCAAAGGCGAGTTGAAACCAAATTTGACTTGTTCAATAAAACATATTATATTGGCATTGTTATGCATTTCTTGATTTCTATCATACAAAAACCAATCCACTCAAGCCAATGGCCCACCATTGCAACATCTATTCTGATCATGAAATTTCTTTCTACCAAACATATATAATTAATGTTTTGAAAACCAGACCGAATTGGCTGGTTCAATTGGTGAACCGGATCAAAACTGATTCAACAGTTCTTCTGCAGAAGACCGAAGAAAACCTCAAAAACCAGAAAAAACCGGGAACCGAAAAGAACCGGCTCGATGTCCGGTCTGGTTTTCAAAACATTGTATATAAATGCTTCATTCAAGTGTAGAGGCCAACCATCACCCAATGATTTACTAATAATGCACATGACCTCCTCACAAAAAAGTATGAGGTTCAAACCTTAAGAGTGGAGGGAGTGGTCACCACTTCACCAAAGTTTACCAAATTTCCACATCATCAATACCCAATAAAAACCTTCCAACTCACATTTCACCAATTCACCCCAATTTTCACCAATTTGGTGGCATTGGTTTCACCAAATTTCCACATCATCAATACCCAATAAAAACCTTTTTGATTCACCAATTTGGGCCCACAAGCAAATTCCCTTCCTCTTTCTCATTCGGTAAAACTTACCGATTCTCTCCTTCACCGAACATCACCGAGACCCTTGCGGCGGTGTTACCGAGCTTTACCGAGCTTCACCGAGAGTTTGCCGAGCCCACTCCCTCTGGCCTAATAGGTATACATTTGAGGAGTGAGACTGTGAGAGGTGGCCGACAAAAGAGTCAAAAATGTTGACAAAGATGCCTCGAATAAACCGCGTACATCTGATTCAAAAACTCGTTATCCTCGAGTAACCTGAACACTGAAAAACACGTTAGTTTACCAATTTATTCAAGTGTGCACCTTCTTTGAATTCCTTAAACTCAAAGCAAGCGTACAAAAACATGGCATAATATATAAGTTAATCTACAAATAATGTGACATTATTATGAAATCTTGTTAGCAAGGTGTTGTGCTTGTGCCCATACTATTCGTCTATTTGGCCCCTACCCACCTTTTATTACTAATGCCAAAGGTACACAAAAAAATTATTCTGATATGCATCAATAATGAAGGGTGTACCAAATTGGTACCACAAATATGCATGGTCCATTGCTTTCAATCATCTAAAATTTTATTAACATGACAACAATTTTGTGGGAGAAGATGGTGGATTCATTGAAAAAGTCGAAATGTGGCTCGACCAATGTGACAATTGCTGAGGCTAGTACAATAAGGGTAACACATGACAATTCTATATATAACATTATTCATATAGATATATTACCCAACAAAAAAAAAGAAAAAAAAAAGAAAAGAAAAAGAGTTTTAGGAGATGTTACAATATGAAAAGTAATAGTATATGACTATGAAATTATGATTAAACTTGTGCCCAACTTTGTATTATTTAAAAAACCCATTATACTACCCTTGGAGTTGTAATAGCGCCAACCGGTCAAGAGGTCGAAAACCATGGTTCAGTTACATATGAATCAAGCATCATTATTGTTATATGCATTATTCATAGATTTTATAGAGTTTAAGGCTTTAAGCATTTAAGCACTAAATATTAACAGCTTTAGAGATGGAAGAAGATTGGGTTTGGGCTAACAAAAGGTGAAAGACATTGGGTCAATTTGCAAACAGTTGAAATTGGGCCATTTTTCACATTGATTCAAAAGAGAAATTATTAGTAAGCTTCGTTTGTATGTCCAAATGTCAATCCAAAAAAGTAATAGAGAGAAAAAAATAAAAATGATTTATCCACAAATCACCATAATGAATGTTATATAAGCATATATTTAGGTTAATCTATAAGGCTAAGTGTAATAAGCCTCAAACACTAGGTCAGTCTCACCCTCACATACTAGTCTCACTTAGTCTCCCTTACTATGCAACCTGACGACCGACCGAGTCCTCTAGGGACAAAATGGAGAAGTGGGTCGGCACACCGAACCGATTTGTGTGTTTGTTTGTGTGTGTGAGTATTTAATTAAAATGTATTTTTGTGGGTATGTTTTTTGTGGTGTCTCATTATTACACTAAATTAGTCACGAAATACTCATTAAAAGAAAAAGCTAAAGTGACATAAAAGATGTAGATCACTTGTGAGTCCTTATTACATCTCTTAGCATCAATTTACTTTTTGTTCTCATTAGAATTGCATAAGATTCCTTATTTTCAACTTTTGTAACAATCATTTTTTTTACCTGCATTTCGACTCGACATTGCGAGCCGACTAATCTCAGTGCGACTATCCTTTTGGATAGCGCGGAGTCATTGCAGGTGAACCTCCGTGGCCACATAAGGATTAGTTTTCTCCCCAAGGTTTGAACGTGAGACCTCCAAGGACTTTAACCACTTAGAAGACCAAATTCAAACTACTGAGTCACCCATGTGGTTTTGTAACAATCATGTTGGAGTACTCATTTGTTGTCTTGACCACATTCCTGCTTATTCTTCTTCATATAAAGTACGAGTTGCAAAGAACGTTTCTTACACACTTATATTCTTTATGAGTACGCATATGCATCGTATAGGCACATCTTTAAAGATATGTCATTGACTCATTTCCCTGCAAACTCAGAGAAAACATGTGCAAAAGTAGTTCTACAAGGTTGTCAAACTTACATTTCTTACAAGAAATAATTGAAGTAAATGGCTAAAGACCATAGTACTCAACCTAATCATGGTTGTCATGCTATAGTTAAAATTTGTTATATAACTCATACAATAATGTTTTATGACTGACTTTTCACTCACATAGAGAGATCTAAATCAAATGTACTTTTACTCCTTTGGAAATACACAAACATTGAAACAACACATAAGGAAATATTGTCTACTGTTTGGGCCCCAATTGGGCTCACAGAGATTCCAATTCGAGTAAATGGCTAAAGACTATAGTACACTGGTCACTGGACTCAGTTAGTAGTAATTCAACCTTCAAATGATGGCATGAGTGTGCCACTATATACAAAAAGTTCCATAAAAGTTAAGTTAAAAAGATTGTACCATACATTAAGGTTATTCCAAATGCTTCAAGCGAATAACAGAAGGGTACTCTTTGTTGTGTCAATTTACACGCTCAACTCTTACGAATGAAACAAGATTCAATACGACTGTCCTATTTACTTGGTATGTGGAAAACTACTACGTAGTACTTTATTCGTTATTGTTTGCACAGTCTGATGATGAATAGTAGCGCGCTGATAACTCAAATAACCTTAATTCGGATCATCTTAAACAAACATGATAGAATAATAAAGCACATAAAACGAACGATGTTTTCTGATTCCAGAGCTTCATGCAAATAACCCACATTACGTCAAGCAATAGGCTTTTTTTTTTTTTTTTTTTTTTTTTTTTTTTTTTTTTTTTTTGGTAAAAGGTCAACGACCCTCGCAACAGGTTTTACCTCTCGAGGGATCTCGAGAAGCTTACAACCCCCATCAGGCAGTGTACCTGATCGTTATAGTATAGTATAGTGACAAGTACCGGGGGATTGATCGTTCAACTCAGGAATAGTGTCGCTATGATTAGAAAGCCTACTAAACTAGGTATAGAGGTGAGGGATGATTCTTTTTGTATTTTTATATTTTTATAAAAGCAAGTAAAATTTCGGGTTTTGAAGGAGTGAGCGGAATTAGTTGCTAGCCAACTAACCCAATTAACTAAAGATGCAATCAAAATAAAATAAAAGAAATGAAAACAAAACTAATTATACTAATGTGGTGGAAACAATAATGAGGAAAGTTGTGTTCACTTAGGTTTCATTGCTCCCTAGATATCTTTTACAGGTTGATAGCTTGTTACAATTGCATGGAAGACGGGTCATATTCCTTAATACTAGTCGTAGGGCCGTGTACAATATTCCCTAACTTTATAGGATCCTACTTCACTCCTATGTCGAGCCGTTAGAAGCTCCTAACATGGGATCATTAGAATTCTCCTACGTATTAAATACAACAAAAAATCGTAGTACACCTCCGATCATGTTTCTTAAGACGTTCAAGCAAGTTACCAATGGAAGTCTGTCAGTTTTCTTAAGCCTAACATCGAATACAATCACCCGTAACAATTATAAACAAACAATCAACCCATAATCAACATCTAGGTTTCACTACATCTAAGCAAACACAATGAAAATCTAGCCTAGCATGTTAAATAGAAGACAAGCGTAAGATATAATCAAACAACACATAGACATATTGAATGATTTGAAGGAATACTTATCTTTAATTAAACATGAAAAATTCAAGGGGTTGAAACCATTGAAAAGCTGATATAATTCGGACTAGGGTTTATTCCCTCAAAGTTGCACACCCAATGAATGAAATTTGGAAAACTATATATAGATTACACATCGTGACGGCGTCATGTGTTAGCCTGTGACGCCGTCAACTCGCCACCATAATAAAATCGTATTGCCTAGATCTACTTGTGACGCCGTCATGTGTAGTTGTGCTCTGGGCCGTCACTAATGTTTGGACCTTGACGGCCTTGGGTGACGCCGTCAACTCCTATGCTTAAAAACTCTCTGGATCGTCACGTGTATTTTCCACATCCACCTCTTTTGTAACTCTTGACACCGTCATGTGGAGAGCCTTGACGCCGTCAAATACTGTTCCAGCAAGGAAAATTGAGATTTTGCCGTTTTCTTCACTTTTATGCTCCAAAAACGTCCAAAATGCTTCCTTTTCCAGATTTCTCTTCAAAAGTACCTAAAATGACAAAAGGAACGATTTAGGGCAATATTTGATCAAATAATCACGAATTCGGACTTAAATGACCCCTTAAAAGCGGTACACTTTTCGCCTCATCATCACTCATGTTAGGCTCTTTACTTAAAAACAAATAAAAGGCTAACAAGGAGAAAAAGCGAGCCTATTGCTATGTAAGAGAACTTTGTTTTTTATGTGAAATTCGTAAAAATTAACAAATCATGAAGTTTGATTTTTGAATATAAGTGTATGAGCTTATATGTAGTGTTTTATTCTTGCTCCATTTGGTTCCTGCAATAGTATTACAATATGTTAGAATGATAGAAACCCGTGAGAGGTATGTATTATTGATATGCATTTATAATGTTACATAAAAGATACTATAAACCCTAATAGACCCAACCCACATTCGGGCTTGGGCCGTTATATTGTCTAATACTCCTCCGCAATCTGAGCGGTGAAATCGCGAATGCTCGGATTGGATAAAAAAACTAAAAACATTAAAATAAAACTAAAGATAGTTAACCATTAACGCAATAAAAACATAATTTGTTGATGAAGAATTCCGGAAGCAAGCGGAAGCAATTCTTCAAGCAGCAACAAAGGCAAATCAGTAGCAAAAGATTATAAAATATTTGTTGATGAAAACATCCGACAGCAAGCGGAAATTAATCTCCACCATGTAGCATCAGCAAAAGCAAAGAAACAAAAATGGATAAGTGACGGTGGCTAGGGTTTGACGGGGTGACATAGAAGAGGCGGCTCAACTTAGCTACCTAGTCTGAGGATCAGACCCGTTCTGATACCATGTTAAATGATAGAAACCCCGTGAGAGGTATGTATTATGTATATGCATTTATAATGTTACATAGAAGATACTAGAAACCCTAATAGACCAATCCACATTTGGGTTCTGATACCATTTTGAATGATGTAAACCCCGTAAGAGATATTATATTATTGATACGGTATTTATAATGCAATTACATGAAACATAATAGAAACCTTAACAGACCCATAGCCCACAACCGGGCTCGGGCCATCTACGTCTAATACAATATAGTCAGAGTTCGTGGGTTCAAATTCAAAGCCGCGAGCTTTAATCTTGGTATTACGCTGTTTACTACTTACATGCATGTTGGCCGTGAGACTGGTTGATAAGAGCCGCCAGAGTGTCGGTTACTCTTTTTTTCATGCTCCATTTGTGTCAAAGTTTTCATAAATGATAGTAATTTTTATGATGACAAGGTGCTTTTTATGATAGAAGAATGTAAGAATGTCACTTTTGCCCGACTCTTTTTTTACAATAGTCTTAAAGCAGAAGAAAATATTCAAAGAAGACAAACTAGCTAGTGATATTAGCTATCACCACCTTGTGAAAAGATAACAACTTTTCTACAGTCGTGGCGGCTTTTAATTTGTATATCATTACATGAACAAACATGCATGATGATGCTTACGTTAAGCCTATTTATCGAATGTCTTGAAACTACGGGCTAAAACATGTCCTACATATATTCCATATCCACCTATATAGCTAGCTACATGTCTCTTTTAGTCACTTCCTTGTAAAAGTTTAGGACTTATTGGAAATAGTGTTAAACATTATTGAAGCCTCTTAATTGATTACTTATATATATATATTAACTTGCAAATGCCATTGGTGACACATATCAAAGTTGAACAAAAGCCTTTCACTAGCTATTACAAAGTGTTGTTTATGTGAAATTTACACAAAGATAAAAAATACATTAGTATGTCACTTCTTGTGTGTCATACAGTAAAGTTGTTCATTTGCAGATGAAACCACATGGACGTTTTTGTGACAGAGATTTTACTTTCTTGTAGCTAGTGACACATAAATTTACGTGACAGACATGTTTTTTGTCACTAAAAGACAGCTTTCTTACTTTCATGTAGTGTGCAGTCTATGTTGATCTCATTGGTAGTAATTTTTTTTTTTTTTTTTAATCAAAATCTTCATCAATCATTTCGTATTATAGTAGCTACATGACACGATTAAAGCTTTGTAGCGTCACTGTTTGGACAGTTCGAGGCAAACAAATATATATACTATATATCTATATATAAAGGTTAATTAGTTTAGCATGTAAAATCAGCAATGGGCCATGCAAAATATGCAATCTTTCTTTTTTACATGGAGCGTTTGTTTCTATTATAGCTGATTCAGTGTATAAGTAGAAAAAGGTCAACAATGGAATGTGAAACCAATTTTAATTTTATGTGAGCTAGCTAGTTACACTCTCATAGTCTCATGAGTCATGAGCAAGAATACATGGTCACCTTTCATTCTACCACACCTTTAATATATTGGTTTTATACTAGCTAGAGAGAAAATTCTATGCGGGTAAAAGTAACTACATAAAAAAGATTGTGAGGAACATTGTGTGACTAAAAAAGATTGAAAAGAAATTAACAAGCAAAAGTAACTACGACTATTATAAAAGGCGAAGATTAACCTTAAAAGTAGAGCTTGAACACTACAGTAGCTTTGTAAATGATCAGTTTAATTTGTCTGCATCAGTTCAGTTACGATTAACTGCATAAATTTTATATTGAGGGCTTTGGACAACAGAATGAGAAGAATAGTTATTTAATGAAAGCACAATATATAGTTATCGTTAATGACAAGTAAGATCAAATATATAAAACTCAGTGTTTTAAAAATATAAACATTAGAATAGAGCATTGACCTAGCTATAAGATGCAGGTTACGATAGGTTAAAAAAAACAAACGAGTAGAAAACAAAAAAATTTGTTGTGTTGCATTTGAGTGGTTTCAGATACAAAAAATATTGTGGGCAGGAAGGCGCCGTGGTTTTGAAGGCTCCTTTTGTTTTTATTGTTTTATGTCACTTTCCTTTTTATATTTTCACCCTGGATCTCAGATCGTAAAATTATAACTAAATCAACTGTTCAAGGAATCAAATTATTGTACGTGCTAATACTATACATGATACTATTCAAGTTGAGTCGTTTTCTACATTGTTTTTATCAACGTGCATGGCCTTGTTCACGTATCACTTCTTTAGACTCAACCTAAGAAGGACGAATGCACATGCATTTGAGCGGGTCAAATGACTCACATTTAACCTACTCGAGCACGTTAATTTATATATACGTTTTAGTTGATGTTACCAAAATCAGTTAACTTTGTAGAAATATTATACAAGGTTAACTGATTTTGGTAACATCAACTAAAACGCATAAGCAAATAAGCAAAGTCGTTTATGTGCATGGAAAATTGGAAATGAGTGAGACATTTAATCAACAACGTTTATGTTGCAATTTTGATATTGGAATCTAATGGTATTACTATTAATTCTGTGGGCTTTTCTATGTTTCTTTTATTGGTTATCTTCAAATTCCATTGCTCAAACTTTTCTATTATTTCTGCATTTATAAGTTACGTTCTCGATCTGTTGGTTATCTTCCATTCCTCAAACTTTTCTACTCACAAGGGCTCTCTAGATACCCCCCCCAACCCAAAACCCAAAAAAAAAAAAAAAAAAACGATAACACATTAAGTTTCTCATAAGCTAAAGATTTTCTGTTTCTTGCAAAGTTTAATTTCAGTTGGATCGTTCGAAGACCTCCCGGTCCAAATGCAAGAGAGTATTAATTTTCGTAAATTAGTTAGTTGTCCCAAGCCCGAGTGTGGCCTTAGGGGACATTAAAATTTTCTATGTTGCTTTTGTAAACTATTATTAATGATCAATAATACAATACACTAACAGGGTTTTCGTTATCTACACCGGCGGAACTATTAAGCGCCATGCGAGCCCCCCTCCCCCTACCCAAAAAAAAAGGTAGTTTTAGGACCGGCCTTGTTGGGGCATCAAATTTTGTATATGGTTTTATATGGTCTGCCTAAAAAACGAACGAGAAACCATCTCAGATCTAGTGATAACCAGAAAGAAAGAAAAATGAGAAAGAAATTGTAGCCAAAGATGTCACCGGACATTGTAAAAGGAATATATGAAGAAGTTGAAGAAAGATGGTGCTTCGATAATTTTTTGGGATAGGTTATATGAACCATTTTTACAAGTGATACCCCTTGATTTTTATGGTTTTTATTTTTATAATTTGTTTATATTAAAAAATTATAAAACTAATAGTATAGAACAGAAAATATAAAGTTTAATAAGTTAAAAGTATTTAACTGACATAAAATATGAAACATAAATTGATTAAAAAAAAAACTGTTTTGTGCTCTAAATAGAGTAGGTAAAGGGTGAAGAATGTACAAAATACATAAGAAAGTAGGCTAAGGTACCAATAACATAACCCTAATTTTTTTAGCAAATGATTAGGTCTACGAGATGACTTTTTATCAGTAATAAAACTTTCTTGTGTAGTGCAAGTATATTAGTCCACAACATACATGCTTCTACTATCGAATATGTAGACAATTTGTTTATTAAATTAAAGTAGCATATCTCTCAAAAAAGACAAATAGTAGCTTTGGTTTAGCGTTGCTTTTATCCAACTTGCAAAATTCTTTTGGGAGTTTACGGGTAGTATATTTTTTTTTTTTTTGAAAGGTGACTTTGCCATAAATGGTAAAGAGTCGCACCTGCCAAATAGCAGGCCCTCATCCACCACATGCCCAGACTATGTTGTCTGAACCGGGTCCACGCTGGCGCAGTGGGGATTTAAACGGCTTTCGCCCGGAAACCGTACCGCCTCCACACGAGATTACTCGCTGGAGAAACGGCCGGATGAAAACCGGGGCCGGCTTGGATTCGAACCTGCGCAGCTAATGGCTTACAGGTTCTCCTCTTCATTGCCTAGTATCTCCGGAACATATGGTCCACAAGTGGACCACAAGTGAGGACTTCCCGGAAGGTCACCCATCCGGTACTACTCCCACTTGTGGCTCGCTTAACAAGTTAAGCCCCACCCACTAGACCACAAGTCCTTTACGGGTAGTATATAGTGACGTGATAATAATATAATTGTACACTTTTAGATGCTTCAATTGAAATTTTCAAGGGTACGTAATATTTGAAACTTAAAGCTTAGTAGTAACATTTTTTTTTAAATACATGTTTATATTTTCTCATATACGATTACATGAATGATTTTCTGCTAAAAAGAAATCCATTTTTAACTTTAAAGATTTCGACCCCCTCCAAGATAAATGTTCAAATTCCGTCACTTGTTATCTAACATATGATTCATGAATTGTGCATCTGGATACCTGCATTGATCACATCCTTTTTTTCTTTTAGCTATTGTTTTTAACTTTTTCGCCAACTAATTCATAAGGTTTAAATCAAAGACCAAACATACTCAAATCAGATAGAGCCTTCATTTTTCATGAGATTGACGTTGTCAATTCAGATTTGTTTACACCTAGCTTAAATTCAACTGAAACCTCACACGTACATTCACACATTTTAGTTTGGTCATATCCTTTTGAGACAACATACAATAGTATTCTTACAAATGATTCCATTGAGGTTATTGGTGGGTGTACGTATGCTTGTAATTCATATTCAAATAGTTATACTAGTAATTTAATAGCATTACTAGTTTGTTGGATATTCTCAATGATGCTAAGGTTATAATGTTTCAGAACAAAATAATACCGTAGAAGTTGCAATTACATTCAACTAGTACAAATTTTCGTAGACAATTTTGAACCTATACGCATACCTAACCAGATCGATATTCATCGTTAAATTTGGGGCCTTGTCGGTTGACCCGCTATGGAACTTTCCCTCCTCGCTAGGTCTCTCCATGTAGTACAATTATTATGTGAGTTCAGTTAGCATGATTCATGTGAAGTATGAGTCATTTTCTTAGAAGCCAACAAAAGTGTTAAATATGAATGAAATGACATGTAAAACGAAAATGAAACTCAAATGAAGCATGCAAGACCAATCTAATACTGCGCACCCACTCTTAACCACATATGCAATATATATACGAAATGTAAAATTAAAAACAATATTCGCTCCAACTTCATTCGACACGTTAAACTCACTTAGTATTAATAAATTTCTAATTGATACTCATATATATCGTATGTAAAATTAAAAACAATATATATCGTATCTGTTAAAATTATTGTATTCATGAAAATAATGAGTTTTAATTTGAATTTTCAACATATATGGTACACATTATTTAATCCTAACCCTAAAAGAATCTTAATTATTTTAAAATTAACTACGCTTCATTATTGTTTCACCATGGCTAATATCGTACACCCGATATATATATATGTTCAAAATACATTAATAGAAAGCTAACGAAACTTCCATGGGGTCCTCGATCTTATAAAAGTCTACAAGATATACACTAAAAGATTTAATATCCATTTTTAATTCCCTTTTGTCTCTTTCCTTAACGAGTTCGAGTTCTAAATATTGATAGTAATGTACGAACTTTTCAACATCCAACAAGTTGGTTCTTAAAAAAATACTTCGAGCACTTCATATGATTCATGTGATAATAGAGCATGGAAATGCAGTCAAATTATTCTATTTAGGAATCAAAACATAAATGATAAAATAACTTAGGTAAGCATATATTAAGAATAGACAAATAATTATTCCATGTAAGTTACAATATTGTGGGTCTAATATAACCATTATTGGATTGTTTCCTTGACTACATGACCGCATAGATAGGAAGCTGATGAAGAGTTAGGTTTCATTTTTATACCATTGGGAATATTAATGATGATTGAGTGTCGCTGTGATTTCTATCTTCTTGCTAATATTGGGTGTAAAAGACTTGTTTAATTACTTTACTATACATTTACCGTGAAAAACAACGTCGTGTTAAAAGGCTCCAAAAACGACGTCATTTTAGATTTTTTTATTTATTTATTTTTTTTTTAAAATTTTTTTTTAACACTTTCCTTTTTATACGACGCCGTTTCATGTTTGGGTATAACTTTGGACAAAAACGATGTCATTCTTGTTAATGGGTGGCTTTATAAGTGTCTCAAATAGATGGCTACATATCTCAGATACATACTCGTCAAGAACACATGTGCGTCGGATCATTACCTAGAGAGAGAGAGAGAGAGAGAGAGAGAGAGAGAGAGAGAGAGAGTTCTGCAGTAGGTTTGATTGCATGTTAATTGTCACCCGATTTTCGAGATTTAAAGTAGACGAAGACCGGATTCAAAGATTCATTTGCATGTAACGGTTTCTGGAATTTTAGTTGTGTTTTAGTTTTGCTAATTTTGATTAATCTATGTTATTAGTTTGTGGCTTTAGAAGGCTAATATGTGTTTATAGGTGTTGATTTTATGCAACTTTTAAAGTCTGATATGTGGTCGTAAGTATTGTGTTAACTATGTGATGGAACAGGTGGTGTGTTACAATTTGTGTTTAATTTAGTTTCTATTGTATGATGTTAGTGGATTTATGGATATTTGTTCTTGGTGGTTTAAACTTTCACATGTTTTTTATATCAATTTAAATTTGCACTCATAGGGTAATTCGATAGCCGTCGTTGTGCATATAGACCTATGACTGCATTTCAGGTGATTGTTTTTGCCAAAAGTTATGCATAATCAATTCATTAATCAAATATTGTTTGTGTAAAGTATGTGCCTTTAAATTTAGGAGTAGGTAAACGATATGCATGGTTTTATGATACTTTGGGATTTTGCTACGCGGTAATGCCTGTTGACTATTTACTAACCACATCACGATCTTTAGTAGGTTGTTTAGAAGTAGACAACATGTTGGTTGAAGTGTTCGCAACTTTCGCACCCTTCATTGGTTGTCTAGATGTAGACGCCTCTTTTATGTTATCTTTAGTAGGAGACGTCTTGCTATCCTTAGGAGGAACCGATCGATACTCAATTTTTTTTTATTTGAATAGCATTGAACTTCTTAGTATTACTACCTTTCCGCTTCAGAACAATAAATCCATCATTAGGCAGCTTCTTAGATACACCCGAATGAATATCTTTGCTTTTACTCATCCCATTCACCATACATTTTGGAGCGGTTTTAGGACAATCATCATTCGAATGACCATAAAGCAAACAAGTACGACACCGATGTAGTTCCTACTCGTATTCAATGCGAATAGTTTCCTTTGTGTACCCTTCCCCTACGAATTTAGGAACAACCAAAAACTATCACGAAATTCATTGGATGCTTTGATTTTTATCAAAGCTCTTGCATAACTACTACGCCTCCATGACTCCAAACACATGGTATTAGTATAAGAATCTAGCATCATAGGAGTACCAATTTTAGAAGCAATCAAACTCAAACCATTCGGAATATAAGCAACCAAAGGGGCATCATGAAACTTCACCATAACGGAACACAAGACAAATCTTTCTTAAGAAGACTTATCGATGGAGACCACTTGTTAAGAAAGATAGGAATTCCATAAATCATCCAAAGTCCATCCCCAAGAATAGACTCAGCATCATGTATAAACGAGAACTTAAAAAAAAGAAAAAAAAAAGAAACCATTCGCGTTCATCGTAACTTTCTGAATCCCATATTTTCCCCAATTGTTACGCACAAACCATTCAACCACAAGAATTGCAAGTCTTTTACCAATAAAATACCCAAAAAGAGAAATTTTCATCCGTTCATTCACCTCTTGTACCGAATCTATAGGTAAACCCACATCATAATGAGCATCCTTATATAACGTTTCTTCAATAAACCGAAAGTTAGCTTTAGTAGAAGATGCAGGGCTGATTTTAGAAGCATAAAACGAGGGGGCTTCCACATTAGTTTTGGTCACTGGTATGTTGTCTACTTTGTCATCAAAAGTCATAGAAGCCAAAGCAATACCACTCATTGCCTCTTCAAAACTCTTACACGCAGCCATAGTAACAATAGTAAGTTTGAGTGGTTTTCCATCTTCGCCCAATAAAACTGCTTTACCATCAAAGAATTTCTTTTCTAGGATACGGATCTTAGAAGCAAGATCAACACCCAAATCCAAACCAGAACCGCATGCATTCGTTTTATCATTCAGACTCCCAACAATTTTAGCAACCATAACCTGAGTTACTTGTAAGCCTTTTTCCCCACACTAGTTTCCAAGGTCGGAAACTCCATGTTCAACTCTGTATTCGTCTCTTTATTACCGACTGTAACTGATTCATCAGTATTCTTTTCTTATGATTATTGTTCCTCCCTTCCGAATCCAAAATGCCACTCTTCATGTTTAATAAAATAGAACACGAAAATAGTTGAGAGCTCACAAGGGCTAATCAAACCTATGATCTTGTCCTTTATCAAGATTAATACACGGTAAATATTACGATCGATTTAGGGATGTTATAGTTAGCGAGTCACCAATTTCGCCAAAATGGGAGGAATTTTCAGGGTATAATCATTTGCGCACAATAAATGTGATAAGAGTATGTTGCGACGTTTTACATTTTAGAAAATTAGGTATTCGTTTTTGACATCATGTATAGCACTTTGACAATTACTTTCTTTATAATGTCGGGCAAACCTTATCGAATTAATCACACATACTTAATGAGATCACACATGCACAATTTAACTTATGTGTTACGGAGTATACGTCAAGATCATTTGCTAAACTTATTTTCATCCGTCATTAATATTTTTTTTAGGTAAAGGGTTTTTTACCGTAGCAAAGTGTATTTTCATCTATCATCAATAATTTACAACAAATATATGACTTACATTGTTTACGACGCATTGTGCAAGGAGTTCTTGAAGATAAGCAATTGTTGTAATTTATATAATAATGGGATGAAGAAATAGATTGTTAGCCATAGTTATTTGATTTATTTATGCAAATTTTTAGTTTATTTATACGAATTATGGAATTTAGATACAACTAATTTTAGAGGTAGGATGTTGAAAGGTATATTGTTTTGGTGCCTCTACTTCATGGTTAATGCTTTGAAGTATTGGTAATTGCGTTAATTAAAATGAAACAGAAGCAATAAATTTCATGTCTCGGCAATTTCGTTAACTTTATAACGAAAACTCTCCTTCAAACATTATACAAAAACAAAGAGTATTAGTGTTCATCAATTTTAGTTTATACCAAAAAAATTTCCGAATGAATGTTAGACTTAAACTGGCTACACCGTAACGTGCAACAACCAAATTACTCATTCGTTTACAAGTGACATGCATTCATGTTATGCTGGCGACTTGACAATTTCTTATATTTTTATCCAACGATGTTAGAAATGCAAGAAAATCTTAATGCATGCAAAAGGCACAGTTAATTAAAGGGATCGATGACATTTTTTTCCGACTTTGTGATGTGAATCGATCTTTCACTAGCTAAGATCAGTAGTGAGCAAACTTTTCATTAATATTTCGAAATTGAGTATAATCTTGTGCATGTGAAAGTATGCAAATCCCCTTTCTACGTGCATGACATAGCGTGTTGCTCATTTCCAACTAGCTAATATACTAAGAAGCATGTATCAGTTTCATTCGAGTTGATTTAGGTCAACTTGATCATTGCGCGTAAAATCTTATATCGATCATAAGATCAACTTCACGAGACTGGTTGCAAAACAATTAATTATCCGTTGTGTGTTAATTTATAGATATGTGCAATTATGTTATTAATACACTGGCTATTAAGATAATGACAAGTTTGAAAACTAAATTAGAACCATTCAACAAAATCAAAATGACAAGATCTTGTTCCAAAAGTTGTTGCTTGAGAAGTGTTAATCAAACAAAACTGTACTTTGAAAGATAAAATAAAAAATGGATTCCTCTATGTTATTCCTTGTATCTGGATAATCAGTAGTTACGATTTCCTTCTAATAAGGTGATCTTGATGTGCTCATGATCTCCTGCTAGCTGGCTATTTTCAATGAATTATGACTAGTTGTTAGCTGACCAATGACTTTAGCGGTTACTAACTGTGTATGCCATTTATAACACGATTTCACAAATTCATTAAGTACACGTTTTCATTTCATAACCTGTTCAATTTGAACTTAGATCACTATAATATAGTTTTTTTTATAAGATATACTATCTAATCATTGAAGTTCTTTCTTAGAAGCAACGCGGCAACACTTGGATTCTTGAAACCAAAAGTCTTGTAACTTAACGCGTAGTATCCGAATGATCAACAACCGATAATATGTAAGATCAAGTGTTAATATATATGCAATGTATATAATGTGTAATGTAAATTGTCTGCCTTTCTCTTCCAAAGGAAACATGCAATTGAATGATTTTCTTCTTAAAGAGAATTCTATTATGAATGTGATGCTATCTCCAATATTATTGTGGAAAATATATAAAAGAAATTCAAGGGGGACACATTCCCAGAAAGGAGTAGAAATCATCATAATTAACAACATAAGATTCAATAATATGATGATTAACCTAGTAATCCAGCTGTTTTTTATAATTAGGTACATGCACGGGTTCTTTTCATTACCATTATAATATTGTTTAATTTTCCTAATCATTGAATTTAAGACAATTATGGGCATGCATGTAATCTTTCATAGTAGTAACAAGGATATAAACACGTACGTTTAGTTGTGCTAGGTAGCCATTATTTACTTATTGCAAAGGTAAAAAAGAAAACAAAAAATATATACAGTACATGCAGAGATGTGAAATACAGAGAACCTAAATTGATCATTTTCGATTTAAACACAAAGTGAGTGTCAAAGTTTCTGACTTTTTAGACTCTATTCATCAATTTGTTTCTTGCACCAGCTTTTTCTGAAAAAGACATACCTACACAAACAGTCCAAGTTTTAATACAGTATAGTTTAATTAGTAAATTACTTAAATGCCCTAAAAATTAAAAGTTTGTCCTCTATATACTTTAAAAAATCACTTTTCAAAATACACCTAACTACTTATACAACTTTGTATACTTGACTTTGCCGACTTATATTTTTTTAATAAAATATGTGACACGCATTAAAATTTTATTGAATACTTTCAGTTGCTCATACACTTTATTAATAAAAAAAATATGATAGGTGTCAATATTTGGGAGTCGCTCATCCGCCTAGTCGGCCAAGTCTATTTTGAGAAAATGTTAATAAGACCATGTTTTAGATTTTGGAGAATTTAAGGAATTGGCCCTAGTTTAATTATCACATGAGATTTGTTATTGGTGTTCTCTAAAACACCAATAATATTCCTCTTCATTTTTTTAAGTACGTATAATATTGAAAGCACGGAATAAAAAATATAAAATTTAATAAGTTAAAAGTATTAAATTAACAAAAAATATGAAATATAAATTAATGAAAAAATGTGTAGTAATGTAAACAGGAATAGACGAGAGGGTGGAAAATGTAGAAAGTGAGCTAATGGCGCATTCATATTGGCTGAAACTTTAAATGCCCTAGTAGCATCCTTTAAAAATTAAAAGCATGGCCAACCGGATGCATGAGGGGAACTAGCTTTTTCTAACTAATTTTTTACGACTCCTATGATAAATAACAACTAGCAAATACCTAAAAAAACACTTCCTCTCTGGCAAAAAAAGAAAAACGGTTCCCAAACAACCTTAATCGCTTCCTTAAATTTTTTTCGTTTCTTTGATCGTTTCTCTACAATTATTCCTTGAACTAATTTATTATATTAAGGCTACTTTTGTTCCTTAATTAATTTATTACTTTATGGATTGATCGTGGGTCGGTTGAATTACGAATTTTGTTTAAGCACAGTAGGGATTTGTTTTTGTCCAATAGTATTATCTTCTTGCATGTGCACCGATTTTGGTCTATTCAATTTGAATATTAATCGAGGGTCGGTTGTTTAATTGTATTGGTTACACTTTGTTTAATCGATTGTATCATTCTTGATTGGAGTAACATGGGTGTTGGTTAGTTTCTTGAGGTTATTGAATAAAAACCCTAAGCGATTAGGGTTTTACACTCTTTTTGGTATTGCATGCTGCTGGAATCATAGGTTGCTATTAAGTTTGATTTGTTTTAAGTGGTGGTGAGAGATGAATAAGGGTTTTCTGTGTTCTAAGAGTGTGACAAAGGGGACGGCTGATACACATAATCCTCCTAGGTCTACTGGTGATGCTGTTACGAGTTCTGTTGATGAAAAGATCCGTGACATGGAACGAAAAATTGTCGAGGGTAAGCTTGTGTTCGTGGATGATGATGGGTTCCATTACCTCTTAATGATGAGACTCCTGTCAGTACTGCTGTTAATGATGGTATCGAATTGGGGTCTCAATCAACTCGTGAAGCTAACATGGAGCAACTAACAAACCAAGTGAAGCCGGTTTCGATTGGTAATGTTGTTAACGATTCGCATGGGGCTGATAACAATATTAAGGACTATGTTAAGGTTGTGTTGGATGATGGGGAGCAGCTTCATGTTACACATGATTCTAATTCGTCTTCTAATGGCTCTAAACAGCCTAATGTGGAACAATCGATAGCTAATGCGCATAAGAATTTTGATGATGCCCTGAATCTAATTCAAAGTGAGATTGTTGCTAATGATGTTAATTTAACTAGTACTCCTCCTTCGTGTGCAAATTCTAGTCCTAATGTGAATATGAATATGAGTGCAACTTCTGGTCCTTTTGCTCCCAAGGTTTTTACTACTAATGGTACTGGATTAAAGTCGGTTTCTTACGCGGGTGCTACTTCTAATGAACCTCATAAACACGTGTCTAATTTTCGGAGGTTGGAATGTAGCAAAAAGAAGGATGATGTTGACCTTTCAGTTCCAATGAAAGTTGTGGAAGAGGTGAACACGAGGTTTGAGAATACTCTCTACGGTTACTTCCTTGGCCAACGCCTTACTTTACTGTTGTTGATTACTATGTCCACAATGCATGGGCTAAGTTTGGTGTGCAAAAGGTAATGGTGAATGCTAAGGGGTTTTTCTTTTTTAAGTTCACTTCGAAGAAAGGTGTTGATGATGTGCTCGAAAACGGTCCTTGGTTGATCAGAAATGTTCTCATTATTCTTAAACCATGGACTTTGAACACAAAGCTACTTTAAGAGGATTTGACTAACATCCCAGTGTGGGTTAAATTCCATGATGTCCCCCTTGCTATGTTTTCTGATGATGGCCTCAGTCTTCTTGCCACACTGATTGGCACGCCCAAAAGGTTAGATGCTTTTACAAGCCAAATGTGCAAGGAATCGTGGGGCCGTAGTAGTTTTGCTAGATGCATGATTGAAGTTAAATCAGATGAGGTGCTTCGGGATAGCCTCACTGTTGAGATACCCTTACTTGATGGTTCGGGTTTGACTATTGAGAAGATACGGGTTGAATATGAATGGAAACCACCTCGGTGTGATAACTGTAAGATCTTTGGTCATACTCTGGTTGATTGTCTTAAAGTTGTTGCACCTCCAGTTCAGCCTACTAAGCCGGTTAATGATGGTTTCACGACTGTCAATAATAAAAAGAATGGTAAGCAAGGTGGTTCTACGACACAGGGTAAAGGATGGTTTACTAAACCTGTTGTGGGTAAGCAGTTTCAGTATCAACCCAAAAAGAATCCTCCAGAACCTAAGAAGGTGGATGACACTAAGAAGAAGGCTTCTGATTTGCCTAGTACGAGTGGAACAAAGATTTCTACATCTAATCAGTTTGCTGCTCTTAATATGGATGACACAGATGCCTTTGGTATTCCGTCTAATGACAACGACAAGGATGTGGATGCTGGTCGTACAATGAAAGTTACTGCGGATGAGTCTACTAAGACAGGTAATACAATGGAAGTTAATGAGGAAGAGTCTATTAAAATTGGTAGTGTTTCACAAGATCCTCTTGTGAGTGATTTAAAAGAAAAGGAGTCGGTTGTGGTTCCTACAACCGGTGTTTCTTCTTCTCCTCCCACCTCTTCTACTAAGAGGGTTAACCCTTTTTCTAAGGTGGGAGAGATCGTGGTTTCAGATTCTGATGATGAGGTGGTTGTTAATCTATTTGATGAGTCTGCTAATTTGTTTGGTGGTGGCCAAGAGTTTGAAGATGCTAATGAGGACTAAGACTGCGATGACTATGCGAATCAAGTTTATGATCTTTCAGGGAATTTGGATGGCTTTAATGCCATTTATGGCACTAGGCTTCAAGGTCATAGGAAGTAATTTATTCGTTATGTCTTATGTTGTCATGTGAGTAATGGTGTGTTGTAACAATTCACATTTTTAGGTTAATTACTATTCCCGGAAAATTTCACTATTCACTTTTACTATTCATTTTTCCCGAAATTTGATTTTTGTTTCATGGCCTCGAGTGATAAATCATTTCCATGGCAAATTAAAAGTTTGACACTCGTCAGATCATTTTCGTGAAAGTTAATAAAGAATTACACGTTTTAGGGTAAAACGTCATTCAAAAATTCTACGCACAACGAAACTCGACCGCGTTAATTTTCCCCGTATCAGAAAAATGTTTGATACACTCATGATTTATTTGAGAATAAATCATGACTGAGAAAAACATGACCAAAATAAGCCTCGGCCGTGAAAAACTGGAATTTTCAGTTTTAAGCGTTTTTACTCAGCCGTAACCTTAGCCTATACTTGCACCACACCTTCTTATAACCTTCAAGTCCTAAAACCTAAGGCACTTTTCTTATATTTTGTAAGAAAGTTAACTAGTTTTTGAAAGAAAACTAGTGTTTGATCTTCAATCTTGAAAATTTTCTAAGAAAAGTTGTTATAACTTTAAAGTCTCCAAAAAGACATAGTTATAATCTTCAAATAGCTTCGTACTTTCAAGAAGGCGTCGTTATAATCTTCAAATAACCTTGGTTTATCAAAGATTGCAATGAGTGAAGATAATCAATCAAAGTCCTTTTCCTTACATGCTACTTACCTTTCTTTGTAGAAAACCAAAGTTGTAAGCAAACTCTAATACACTTCCTTGCTTAAATATCATATTCATGCTATTTACATATCATTCATGCTATATATTGTCTTGTGATCATGTCCATGATGTATAAAAATGGGTAAAACAAGTTATTACAAATGATTGTTAACTTATGTTATTTAAACAAGTAAACTAGTGACTTTTATGGAGAATCACGACCAAAATAGTACAACTATGATATTTGACACTTACTTACTGTTAAAGAGGACTTAACAAGGAAAACATAGCAATTTTAATCACCCAAAACGAGTACCCGAGTCAAAAGTTATGACCATTTGAAGTTAGCAAAACCAAAACGCCGAAACTGCCGATACCTATTGTTTTGCATTCTGCCATTTTGAAAGTCACCCTTCTGGTCCGATTCATCAAAAAGTTAAAACACGAAAGTTGTCCGGAACGATGTTTTCGTACAGGAACAAAGAAGCTCGAGCCCTGAAAACGCTTTCCGAGTGATATTTTCTTCAAATTCTTAACAACCCATTTTTAGACCAAAGTCATTATATAAAGGTTATGATTTATAAAGACCAAGAGGTCTTATGACCTAGATTCAAGACCACATATAACACCCCCATTTTAGGATCGCAGCGGAAAGGGACATGGGGTGCTATACATCGATCACATTGTACAAATATAGTAAATAACTTTAAAACAAAGTCGTTTTAATAAAAGTTCATACTTCACATTCGATAATATATCAGAGTTAACAAAGGTCCCAAAAGGTTTTACATAATACAAAGTTACATAAGTTTTTAAGTTTGAACATTATCGAATGAAAATATTTTTATTTAAACATGGGCCATCAAGAAGATATCCATTCTTTGCGCCGCCCATCCAAGCAGAAGTCACTTACGGACCTGAGATAAACATGCTAAAAAGTCAACATAAAGTTGAGTGAAATCATAGAGTTTAATAAGTAAGCAGTTGAATACAAGCATTATTTATCGGGCGACAAGTATTGCAATTACATGTCGGTTTATCTGATTATAGTATTGAGAATTATGAAACCGAAACCTTAACCATGATTTTGTGCCCCTAGGTAAAAATTGCCAGTTTACCCTAAACTCTCAAGATTATGTGACCGTACCCAGTCAAGGCCGGCTAAGCCTAATATGCATATCCATAATAATAGCGTTTCCAACGGAATTAACGGTTCATAGTGGGGACTTAATTGGCAAGAAGCATTCAATCACTATAATCACGTAATCGGGTCCAGCATACCAAAAACTACTTGTATTCAGTTTATAAAACTAGCATGTATCCCCCTCGCGAGGTTTATAAAACGTTTAAGTAAGTAAAGGCGAGGCTATGAACTCACCTTAAAGCAAGGAAAATAGCAATGAACAAGCGAACGAAGGAAATAGTCGCAAAAGCTCTACGATGAACCTAAGTAATATACGTTGTCTTAGTTTATGAAAATAGATATCGATGTACTTTTGATTATATAAACTATGATCTTACTTAAGCTTGGTACAATACTCCTAGATACATAAAAAGGTTTTAGTTACTTACTTACAATTTATCCAAAAGTATGACTTGTAAGTTATATAAGTATGAAACTTATATTTACCCTAGGTTCAATTATGATGTAAATGTTCAAATTAACTCTAAGGTTCAAATTAGTCCATGGGTCAAATTTTTGGTCAAAAAGGTCACATTAGACCTAAGGGTTCAAAATATACTAGGTGGTTCAAAATTGTTTTAAAAGGTCCAATTCTTAAAGTGTATAACACTTATATACTTTTTATAACTAGTGCTGATGGAATTTTTATTAACTTGCCTATGTTTAGAAAATCGCTATTTGCAAACCGTAAGTCCTCAAGTCTCGATCTTTATATCCCCGGAAAGGTCTATTTCTGTACTAACGAGATTTATTGGTCCCATTTAGCTAAAAATTACATAACCTTAGTAAAACAGTCCATTTACCCAAACTATCAATCCATTCAGCTTTCAAATTTTCAATGGTCTCACGAAAAGTGCGATATCTAGAGTTTT
Organism: Artemisia argyi; assembly: GCA_030686995.1. Lineage (NCBI taxonomy): Eukaryota > Viridiplantae > Streptophyta > Magnoliopsida > Asterales > Asteraceae > Artemisia > Artemisia argyi. The sequence goes on from CM060702.1 coordinate 1,423,902, forward strand.
ACTAACCCGATTCATTCCCCGTTTTCGGACACTTTTAAGTTAAGATGTCCTCTAAAACTTTTATTCTTTGAGTAACAGAGGGTTCAATACAAAAAAAATGACTTTTTCACGTTTTAAATCTGTTACTCAGATTGTGACTAGTTTCACCAAAATAATTTTAGTTTAATCATCGTAAGGAGTTATTCGACGAAATACCCGTCAAAATGACCACAAGACATAGGGCTACAACTACATATTTTTATTTTATGTCCATTGTCTATAGATTAGTACAGTTTAATACTTTTGTACACGGATCAAAAATAAAACAGTTTCATGTTTTGCCTTTCTTTGGTTTTTAAGGTTTTCTAACTTAAGTACCAAGCTTAACTAAGCATTATAACTTATATAATGTTCAAATACATCAAGATAGTGAATAAATGAAAGTATGAAAAGATGAAAAATATAACTTGAAGCTTACAAGTGAAATGATGAGGTTTAAGGTAACAAGGTTTCCTAATACTTCCTAGTTTTTATTTCAAAACTAGATCAAGAAGTAAACTAGGTTTTATTTTCTTGATAAAAGCTTGATCTCCTCCTCCTTGTTGTGTGTTTTGTCGTGGGTTAGGGAGAGAGCAAAAGAGATGAGAAGGTTTTTGTAGCTAAGGCAAATGAGATGAATGAGTAAATAATGCTACCAAAATAATATCTCTAGACAAGAATTATTGAGTTAGTAGGAATTTAAGAATTGTGTAAGAAATGTATGGGAGGGGGGCGGCCAAACATGGGGGAAAGAAGAAAAGGTGGAGTTGTAAGACTAGTGTAAGAGTTTAGGTGCATATAGAGTAGATATTATTACTTTTAGGGGATACCGGGTACCGAGTTTGCTAGAAATAAAATTTAAATGTACTAAATAAAGTGTAAAACTTGTGAAAATATTAAAACTAGTTTTCATGATGAATTTTTGAAATATAGATGAGTGATGAGATTATCGGAGGATTTATTTGAGGTTAAAACGTGAAATACGAATTTAAACCGCGCGATAAAAATAAAAAGAGTAAAAATGAAAAGTGGACTTAAAAATGAAATAAAATGGATTGTAATAAAACAATGGTGCATAGAAAATGTAGACTGAGCATAGTCTAGTCGCGATAGAATTTATTTAAACGTACGCGGATATCTTCCGACTAAGTAAATAAATTAAAATAGATTATTTAAATAATAAACCATTAAAATAATTGATATGAAATTTTTAGAAATGTCACAGCACGTACCCCTTAAAAGAGCGACGTCCCGGCGCTCAGCTCGCTTTAACTCCAGACGGTTCGCTCGTGAAAAGATGAGGATACTTTCTCTTGATCTGGTCTTCGCGTTCCCATGTGAACTCAGGTCCTCGTCGGGTGTTCCAACGAACCTTAACAATGGGGATGCGACTTTGCTTGAGTTGCTTCACTTCACGATCCATGATCTCTATTGGTTCTTCTATGAAGTGCAGCTTGTCATCGATTCGAAGTTCTTCTAATGGAATGATAAGACTCTCATCCGACAAACACTTTTTGAGATTAGAAACGTGAAAAGTGTTGTGAATGCCTCGAAGTTCTTCTGGTAGTTCTAACTTGTACGCCACTGGACCAACCCTAGCCAGGATCTTGAATGGTCCGATGTATCGTGGACTTAGCTTCCCACGTTTACCAAAACGAATTACACCCTTCCATGGCGAAACCTTGAGCATAACTCTATCACCTACATTAAACTCCAAAGGTCGGCGTCTAATATCGGCATAGCTTTTCTGACGACTACGAGCAGTTAACAAACGGTTCTTGATTTGAACAATCTTCTCCGTTGTTTCACGAATCATTTCTGGCCCTGTGAGTTGACTATCCCTAACCTCACTCCAGCAAACTGGTGATCTACATTTTCGCCCATAAAGAGCTTCGAACGGTGCCGTCTTGATGCTTGCGTGATAGCTATTGTTGTAGGAGAATTCGACTAATGGTAAATGTCGATCCCAACTACTTCCAAAGTCGATCACACACGCCCTTAGCATGTCTTCTAGAGTCTGTATTGTTCTCTCGCTTTGACCATCCGTCTGTGGGTGGTACGCCATACTCATATCCAGATTTGTATCTAAGGCCTTCTGGAGTGACTTCCAGAATCCCGATGTAAATCGGCTATCTCTGTCGGATATGATAGAAATAGGCACGCCATGTCTACAAACAATCTCCTTTAAGTACAGTTGAGCAAGTTTCTCCATACCGTCGGTTTCTTTTATTGGTAGGAAATGAGCAAATTTGGTCAAACGATCCACAATGACCCAAATTGCATCATACCCACTTGGAGTTCTAGGGAGCTTAGTGATGAAATCCATGGCGATTCTTTCCCATTTTCAAATAGGAATCTCAGGTTGTTGAAGAAATCCGGCTGGCTTTTGATGTTCTGCTTTAACCTTCGCACACGTTAGACACTTGCCAACATAGGTGGCAATCTCAGCCTTCATATTCGGCCACCAATACAATTGCTTTATATCATGGTACATCTTATCGGATCCCGGATGGATAGAGTATTTGGATTTATGAGATTCGTGCATGATTAAGTCTCTCAAACCTCCAAACAGCGGTACCCAAACACGTTTATCAAAACATCTGGTTCCATCAGGGCGAGTCTCAAATATTGGTTTGATCCCCCTCCCTAGATTTTCGGCTTTCACATTTTCTTCTTTCATTGCTTCCTCTTGAGCTTTGAGAATTTGTTCCGGTAACTTGGGGAGAATCGTGGTTGTCATTACCAACGATCTGACCCACAATGGTTTTTCTCTTTCTTTTCGGCTTAAGGCATCAGCCACCATATTGGCTTTTCCAGGGTGATAACGGATGTCGCAATCATAGTCGCTTAGGAGTTCAATCCATCTACGTTGTCTCATATTAAGCTCTTTTTGGTCAAGGATGTATTGGGGACTTTTGTGGTCGGTATACACCGTGCACTTCGTACCGTACAAGTAGTGTCTCCATAATCTAAGAGCAAAGACCACTGCACCCAATTCTAAATCATGGGTCGTATAGTTTTCTTCATGTTTTCTCAATTGTCTAGAAGCATATGCTATGACCTTTTGTCGTTGCATTAACACTGCTCCAAAACCTTTTATCGAGGCGTCACAATAGACCACAAAATCTTCTGCCCCATCCGGTAGTGCTAAGATAGGCGCGCTACAAAGTTTTTGTTTCAGTATTTGGAAAGCCTCGTCTTCATCTTTACCCCACACATACTTCTTGTTCTTTTCGGTCAACTTGGTAAGAGGTTTGGCTATTAAAGAAAAACCTTCGATGAATCTTCGATAATAACCAGCAAGTCCTAAGAATTGCCTCACTTCAGTTGCTGTTGTTGGCGGAGCCCAACTTTGGATAGCTTCAATCTTCGAAGGATCCACCTGAACACCTTTACTATTGATCACATGGCCGAGAAATTGTACAGATTCTAGCCAAAAGTCACATTTTGAGAATTTGGCATACAATTGCTCTTTCTTGAGTAACTCCAAAATAATCTTTAGATGTTCTTCGTGTTCTTCTTTACTCTTGGAGTAAATCAAGATGTCATCAATAAATACAATTACAAACTTGTCGAGGTATGGTTTGCACACTCGATTCATCAAGTCCATGAATACTGCCGGTGCATTGGTCAACCCAAACGGCATCACTTGAAACTCGTAATGACCATAACGAGTTCTAAATGCAGTAATTTGAGTGTCTTCTTCTCGGATACGGCGTTGGTGGTAACCAGATCGTAGGTCAATCTTGGAATATACACTTGAGCCTTGAAGTTGGTCAAACAAATCGTCAATTCTTGGAAGTGGATAACGATTTTTGATCGTCAACTTGTTAAGCTCACGGTAATCGATACACATACGAAAGGATCCGTCTTTCTTCTTCACAAACAGCACCAGAGCACCCCAAGGCGACGAACTCGGCCGAATAAATCCCTTCTCCGACAGTTCTTGTAGTTGCTCCGATAGCTCCTTCATTTCTGATGGTGCCAACCGATAAGGTGCACGTGCTACAGGTGCAGCACCAGGCACTAAATCAATCCGGAACTCTACTTGTCGAGGTGGTGGAAGCCCTGGTAATTCTTCGGGAAACACTTCCGGAAAATCACGGACAATGGGCACATCTTCTAGTCGTCTTTAAACTGATTCTTTCTCTGTCACTTGTGCCAAATACATCTGGCACCCTTGCTCAATGTACCTTTGGGCTTTAATACGAGATATGATTTTTAATTGGGAAGCGTCTCTATCGCCTTTGATTGTTAATATTTTGTTGTTGTGTGGAATACGAACAATCTTTTCACTACAAACAATAATCGCCTTTCGATCGGATAACCAGACATCAAAAGTCCCAAGTTCTATTGGCATGAGGTCAATACTAAATGGGTGGTTCGCTAGATTTATGGTACAATTCCTTAGAATAGTGTTGGTACTAACCAATTTCCCATCGGCTAATTCTACTTCATAATTATAGTTTAACTTAATCGGGTTAATATTTATCAACGCACTAAAACTAGTGGACACAAAGCTCTTGTCTGATCCCGAATCAAATAAAACTTTAGCATAACGATTATCAAGTAGAAACGTACCCGTCACGACATTCGGGCCTTGTTGTTCTCCATCTCCCATTACATACACTCGACCACGAGTATTTCCAGCTTGACCGTTTCCTTTCTTCGGGCATTTGTTGCTGTAGTGCCCTTTTTCCCCACAACCATAGCAAGTTACGATCGGCTGTGTATTAGCACCAGTAGCCTTAACCCTACAGTTTGTCACCGCATGACCCTGCTTTCCACATTTGGTACATATCACGGTACAGTGGCCAGTGTGATGCTTCCTGCAGCGATTACAGTAAGGATGGGGACCAGCATATCCACCTTTCCCGGTTGGGGCATCAGTCATTGCCCTAACATTCTCTTGTCTTCTATTTTGCTGATGATGATGATCATTGTTGCGGCCCTGGTTGTTGTTGTTGTTATACCCTTTCCTTTCATCATCCCATTTTCTTTTGTTCTGTTGGTTGTTGTTATTGTTGTTAGCATTTTGAATTGTTCCATACTCCACCACTTGAGCCATAAGTTTTTGAGTCATACGAATAGCCATATCTAGAGTTTGTGGATTAGAGGATGTTACACTTCCTTTGATGCTTCGCGGAAGACCCTTAACAAAAGCTTCCAATTCCTTCTCGAAATCCGGAACCATACTAGGACATAAGACTTTTAGCTCTTGAAACCTTCGAATATAAGTTTCGATATCATAACCTTTCACTTTAAGATCATAAAACTCAGTTTCAAGCAACCTTATTTCACTACGGGGACAGAACTTATCGATCGCCATTTTCTTGAAGTCAGTCCATGTGGTTTCATAGGCTTTTTCTATCCCGATAGGCTGAGCATACGAATTCCACCATGATTTAGCATAATCTAACATTGTACCCACGGCGTACTTGACCTTGCAGTTCTCTGAGCAGTCACTGAGTATGAATGTGTCTTCAATACTTTCAAACCAGCGTGTCAATGCAACTGCCCCTTCATTTCCTTTAAATTTAGTTGGTCCACAACCCAAAAATTGTTTATAAGTGCAACCACGCACTACACCACCAGCTGCAGCCCCAGCTGCTCCAGCACCGCCACCGGCAACCGCTCCATTACCGCCACCTGAAGCCCCAGTGTCATTTTCCCTTGTAGCACGATCCTCGGCTATAGCCTGGGCTATACTGTCAGCGACTAGCTTTCGAATAGCTGCATCAGACATTTTCTTCGGTGGCATGATTCTATCATAACACAAGAAAATCTTGGATGAGTAATCATACATTGATATAGATATATTCATACATGAATAAATTGAATAAGAAAAATACCATAACAATATAGAGTAGAATTTGAGGAATATAACTTCATCATTCATTACAAAAGATCAATACATTGTTGGATTGTATTACAAAATTTGACGAAGTCATTACATTCGACGATACTAGTTACTAACTAATAGTAATTTATAAAGTAAAAGTACAACAACGAAATACAACAAGAGAACAACAAAGTACATAAACTACTGAGGGTCGCGGGGTGATTCACTTGGCTTAGGCTGTGGGGTCTCTCCATACACTGCTAATACATCTGTGGCCACATAAGACCTCTCCTCATCATACCCCAATCGCATCATCTCTCCCCAGCGAGCGTAAGTCCAGCACCTTAAATCATAAAGATCCCTCTCAAGGCGCTCATTTTTCATACGGTCAAATGTGCGGGACAACCTAACATCTCCCAACTCATGCTTCAACTTCTTGTTTTCAGCCCTTACGCCCACATCATCTAACTCTCGAACATGTTTACCCAATACATTGACCTCGCGCTTAGTCTCATCTTGTTGGTGCTCTACCACACCCAAATCAAAATCTAGTAAATCCATACGCTTATGCACAAGCTTATCCCTAGATAAAGAACATTCCCCTTCCGTTTCTCTCACCATCATTTGCCTTTCTAACACCATAACCTTTCCATAAAGAGAGTCGATAATTCTCCTCATGGTCCCGGGTACTAGATCCTCAAGCTCATAAGTGATAGGAGCAGCTGAAGATGATCCACCCCTCTCATGGATACTACGAGGAAATCTACGTCCTGTAAGTGGCACCTGTGTAATAGTACCTACAGTAGCAACTTCTTCGGGTTTAGGCTCAGAATCGGAAGAAGTGTCCGGTGAAGAGGGTGGATAAGGTGAACCCGGTGCAGCATAAGGATAGATTAGTTCGGGTTCATTCATCTCTTCGTCGGAACTTACATCTTGAAGTATCAACATATCATCTTCATCATCTTCAAATGGCTCTTCTTCTTCTTCATCTTGGTTTTCTTCATCAATGTTTGGATGAATGTGATTCGGTAGTGGAGGTAGATGTTGAGCCTGTGCAAGCTCAGGTTGAGCGGGCTCGATCTCTTGGATGTCTACCTTGTGATCAGGAGGAAGTAAATGTGCCATGACAAATCTGAAAATCATATATACATATAATTAGAATAAGAATAGAAATATTATCACAAAAAAAATAATATTTTGTGTAAGTAAGTGAACAAATAGTGATGCTTTATAAATAAGTAAAATAATCAATAAACATTACATGTACAAATGATAACATTTGTTATGTGCATACGTATAACAACGGCACAATAAAAGAGATATGTATAAATTTCCGGATGGAAGTTTATAACGCTCATAAATAGCATAAAATTTAACAAGTGCATAATGTGCATATATAAGGAGTGATATCTTGCGGATTATCGAACAAGATAGGAAATAATTATAGTGCTTATAACTATTTTTAGAATAGCATGATTACGATATATATATATATATATATATATATATATATATATATATATATATATATATATATATATACACGAGGGAGAAAATAGGAAGCTCGGGAGTAGGCGCGCATAGATATCGGACAAGATGATGGAAGCTCATGTTTTTAAAAAAAATATTTAAAAAAAAATATTTATGATTATAGTCTAGGTTTTTAAAACAAAAAGACCTAGTTCACTATAATTTGTGCTCTGGTACCAATCTATAACACCCCCATTTTAGGATCGCAGCGGAAAGGGACATGGGGTGCTATACATCGATCACATTGTACAAATATAGTAAATAACTTTAAAACAAAGTCGTTTTAATAAAAGTTCATACTTCACATTCGATAATATATCAGAGTTAACAAAGGTCCCAAAAGGTTTTACATAATACAAAGTTACATAAGTTTTTAAGTTTGAACATTATCGAATGAAAATATTTTTATTTAAACATGGGCCATCAAGAAGATATCCATTCTTTGCGCCGCCCATCCAAGCAGAAGTCACTTACGGACCTGAGATAAACATGCTAAAAAGTCAACATAAAGTTGAGTGAAATCATAGAGTTTAATAAGTAAGCAGTTGAATACAAGCATTATTTATCGGGCGACAAGTATTGCAATTACATGTCGGTTTATCTGATTATAGTATTGAGAATTATGAAACCGAAACCTTAACCATGATTTTGTGCCCCTAGGTAAAAATTGCCAGTTTACCCTAAACTCTCAAGATTATGTGACCGTACCCAGTCAAGGCCGGCTAAGCCTAATATGCATATCCATAATAATAGCGTTTCCAACGGAATTAACGGTTCATAGTGGGGACTTAATTGGCAAGAAGCATTCAATCACTATAATCACGTAATCGGGTCCAGCATACCAAAAACTACTTGTATTCAGTTTATAAAACTAGCATGTATCCCCCTCGCGAGGTTTATAAAACGTTTAAGTAAGTAAAGGCGAGGCTATGAACTCACCTTAAAGCAAGGAAAATAGCAATGAACAAGCGAACGAAGGAAATAGTCGCAAAAGCTCTACGATGAACCTAAGTAATATACGTTGTCTTAGTTTATGAAAATAGATATCGATGTACTTTTGATTATATAAACTATGATCTTACTTAAGCTTGGTACAATACTCCTAGATACATAAAAAGGTTTTAGTTACTTACTTACAATTTATCCAAAAGTATGACTTGTAAGTTATATAAGTATGAAACTTATATTTACCCTAGGTTCAATTATGATGTAAAGGTTCAAATTAACTCTAAGGTTCAAATTAGTCCATGGGTCAAATTTTTGGTCAAAAAGGTCACATTAGACCTAAGGGTTCAAAATATACTAGGTGGTTCAAAATTGTTTTAAAAGGTCCAATTCTTAAAGTGTATAACACTTATATACTTTTTATAACTAGTGCTGATGGAATTTTTATTAACTTGCCTATGTTTAGAAAATCGCCATTTGCAAACCGTAAGTCCTCAAGTCTCGATCTTTATATCCCCGGAAAGGTCTATTTCTGTACTAACGAGATTTATTGGTCCCATTTAGCTAAAAATTACATAACCTTAGTAAAACAGTCCATTTACCCAAACTATCAATCCATTCAGCTTTCAAATTTTCAATGGTCTCACGAAAAGTGCGATATCTAGAGTTTTACTAACCCGATTCATTCCCCGTTTTCGGACACTTTTAAGTTAAGATGTCCTCTAAAACTTTTATTCTTTGAGTAACAGAGGGTTCAATACAAAAAAAATGACTTTTTCACGTTTTAAATCTGTTACTCAGATTGTGACTAGTTTCACCAAAATAATTTTAGTTTAATCATCGTAAGGAGTTATTCGACGAAATACCCGTCAAAATGACCACAAGACATAGGGCTACAACTAAATATTTTTAGTTTATGTCCATTGTCTATAGATTAGTACAGTTTAATACTTTTGTACACGGATCAAAAATAAAACAGTTTCATGTTTTGCCTTTCTTTGGTTTTTAAGGTTTTCTAACTTAAGTACCAAGCTTAACTAAGCATTATAACTTATATAATGTTCAAATACATCAAGATAGTGAATAAATGAAAGTATGAAAAGATGAAAAATATAACTTGAAGCTTACAAGTGAAATGATGAGGTTTAAGGTAACAAGGTTTCCTAATACTTCCTAGTTTTTATTTCAAAACTAGATCAAGAAGTAAACTAGGTTTTATTTTCTTGATAAAAGCTTGATCTCCTCCTCCTTGTTGTGTGTTTTGTCGTGGGTTAGGGAGAGAGCAAAAGAGATGAGAAGGTTTTTGTAGCTAAGGCAAATGAGATGAATGAGTAAATAATGCTACCAAAATAATATCTCTAGACAAGAATTATTGAGTTAGAAGGAATTTAAGAATTGTGTGAGAAATGTATGGGAGGGGGGCGGCCAAACATGGGGGAAAGAAGAAAAGGTGGAGTTGTAAGACTAGTGTAAGAGTTTAGGTGCATATAGAGTAGATATTATTACTTTTAGGGGATACCGGGTACCGAGTTTGCTAGAAATAAAATTTAAATGTACTAAATAAAGTGTAAAACTTGTGAAAATATTAAAACTAGTTTTCATGATGAATTTTTGAAATATAGATGAGTGATGAGATTATCGGAGGATTTATTTGAGGTTAAAACGTGAAATACGAATTTAAACCGCGCGATAAAAATAAAAAGAGTAAAAATGAAAAGTGGACTTAAAAATGAAATAAAATGGATTGTAATAAAACAATGGTGCATAGAAAATGTAGACTGAGCATAGTCTAGTCGCGATAGAATTTATTTAAACGAACGCGGATATCTTCCGACTAAGTAAATAAATTAAAATAGATTATTTAAATAATAAACCATTAAAATAATTGATATGAAATTTTTAGAAATGTCACACCACAACCATGGCTAGAGCCAAGGTTGAGTCTCAAGACCATGGAACAATGACCAAAGGTCATGGCAAAGCCATGGCTAAAGACCATATATACATACCAAGGCGAAAACATGAGCTAAAGTATTGGCGATAACTTGAACATACAATTTGGATCTACTTCATCTAAAGAACCATGAAATATTACGAGTATTTGTCATACAAGTTATAAGAAACTTACCCTAATAACAATCTTCATGTAAAGATAAATTTTCCTAAGTTTATTCAAGTACTTGGACATGTAACTTTTCAGATCAAAACTTATATACATATATATTTTATCAACTACTACAATAGTAGGGAGCCTCATGTGAGGAGTTCATTATGTAAGCCGTCGAGATGAGTTGTGGATTTACGAATTAAAGTGTCCTGGCTCCTCGAACGTTTACTACATGACTTCTGAATTATGTCGGCCCGAACGGTAGTAAACGATATATAAACTATACATGTTTCATGAATCATTTCTTTTCAAAGACTTACACTATACATTGTACCACATCATGGACTAAGTGCAAGACATATATTGGCACGTTTATGTTTCCTTAGACATTATTCCAAACCTAAGTTGCAACAATTATTCTAGGTTGCTCGTATAAGTTCTTACGGCATATCCATCATTCTCATTATACATCATCCAACTCAAGGTGAGTTCATAGCCCCACTTTCCATTACTTAATTGTTTTACAAACCCTTGGGGGGAATACACGCTATTATTTTTCTACTTGAACACAATGCTTTCTATTGTATGCTATTCGACTATGTTTTATTATCACTAAGTGATGAGGCGAAAAATGATCCGTTCTTAGGGGGTCATTTAAGCCCGAATTCAACTTTATTTGATCAAATATTGCCCTAAATCGTTCCTTTTGCGATTTTAGGTGTTTGGAGAGTGAATTCTGGAAAAGAAGCCATTTTGGACGTTTTTGGAGCATAAAAGTGAAGAAAACGGCAAAATACCAAAATTCCATGCTGAAGATACAAGGTGACGGCGTCAAGACCACCATCTTGACGGCGTCAGACATGAAGAATTAAACACCGTAGGTGGTGACGGCGTCAGAAGGCTTCATGACGGCGTCAAAGTGGCAAGAATAAAATACCGTGGGTGGTGACGGCGTCACATAGGCCGTCATAAGTGGATCAAGGCCGTCCGAGGAAGTATTTGGCGGCGAGGTGACGGCGTCACAAGTTACTCTTGACACCGTCAGCCTACTTTTCCTATATATAGTTTTCTAGTTTTTTCATTAAAAGAGAGAGAAGTTTTGGTGAAACCCTAAAGACGATTTTGGTGACTCTTTTACAGGTTTTTCAAGGGTTCCAAACCCTTGAGACCTTGCATTGTAATTGAGATAAGTATACTTTCAATTCAATCAATATGTCTATGTGTTGGTTGTTTATCTCTTGTTCTTGTCTCAATTCTACTATGCTAGGCTAGATCTCTTTTGTGTTTGCTTAGATCTAATGAAACCTAGATATTGATTATGTGTTGATTACTTGTCTATTCTTGTTTTGAATGAATGATTTATATGTTAGGCTTAAGAAAACTGGCAGATCTCCAAATGGTAACATGCTTGAACGTCTTAAGAAACATGAATCGAGGCGTACTAGGTCTTTATTGGTTGTATTTAATGCATGAGCCACTGTTTACAATCCCTATAGTTGTGCTGGGTCATGGTGTAGGAGGAGATAAGAGCTCATAGAGTTGGGGAGTTATGTATGCCACCCCACGAATGGTATTAAGGAATACAATCCGTCATTCATACAAGTGTAACAAGTAATTAACATGTAAAAGATATCTAGGGAGTAGTGAAGTCTAAGTAAACACAATTTCTCCAATTACTGCTCACAACCTTAGTATAAATTAGTTTATTTTCATTTTTATTATTTTATTTTGATTGCATCTTAGTTTTGGGTTAGTTGAATAGCAACTAATTCCGCCCACTCTTCCAAAACCCGAGATTTTACTTGCTTTCATAAAAATATAAAAATACAAAAATAATCATCCCTCACCTTTAGAACTATTAATTAGGTTTTCTAATCCTAGCGACACTATTCCTAAGCTGAACGATCAATCCCCCGGTACTTGTCACTATACTATACTACAACGATCAGGTACACTGCCTGGTGGGGGTTGTAAGCTTCTCGAGATCCCTCGAGAGGTAAAGCAAGGTGCGATTCCCACGCATCAAGTTTTTGGCACCGCAGCCTGGGGAATAGTTATTGTCTAGGTTAGGATTTCTTTTTATTAGGTCTACTTGCTAGATTCCTTTCTAGTAAGATTTTTATTTATATTTTTTTAGGTCTTGTTTAGTCTATCTTATTTCTTCGTGCCTTTGTTCGTAACTCTTTACCATCCGACATCATGGAAGGTGGTAACATCTTTGAACCCATCATCCCACCACAACAAAACCCACCATTAGAACCCCTTAGGCCCCGAACCTTAGGAGAGTATTCCAGACCTAGCCACCAAGGCTACCGAAACACCATTGAGCTCACCGGAGACAATGTGACCCCCTTGCGATCCGACACCATCCGGTTGGTGCAAAGCGGATGTGCATTCCATGGACTTCGTTCCGAAGATCCAAACCAACACCTTAAGGACTTCCTCAAAATCGTAGATTCCATAGACCTAGGTGTTGAAACTAGAGAGACTACCCGTTTACGCCTATTCCAATTCTCTCTACGGGATCAAGCTAGTCAATGGCTTGAGCGTTTACCCGCGGGATCCATCACCACATGGGATGATCTCACCACTCGTTTCCTTGCTCAATTTTTCCCACCGGGGAGAACTACTAAACTTAGGAATGACATCTTGATGTTCCAACAACGTCAAAATGAATCTCTTTATGAAGCATGGACTCGTTTCAAGGACTTACTCCAAAAAGTCCCTCATCATGGCATAGATCTTTGGCTCCAAGTCCAAATCTTCTATGACCATATCGACATCTCCACGAGGCGAACCATTGACCAATCGGCCGGTGGTAAGCTACGTGATCTTAGTGCGGAACAATCATGGGAACTCATAGAAGATCTTGCTCTCTATGACAACGAAAGTTGGAATGATCCCCGTGATTTGAACAAAACGGTCAAGGCAATATCTTTGCCTTCGAATAATTCAAGCACTCCCGACCGTAGGATCATGGAACTTGAGGACCAAGTCAAGTTTCTCATGAAATCTTACAAAGCTCCGAAGCATTCAAGCCAAGTGAACAAAATCACTTCTTCATGCGAATTATGTAGTGGTCCCCATGACACTCGTGATTGTATGGAACTCCCCGGAACAGCTTTTGCGGACTACGCATCCACGCATACCGACGAAGCGGGAGATAAGTGGTACACTTTCAAGCCCGAGCCAAACACATACGGTGATTCATACAACCCCTCATGGAAAAATCACCCAAACCTTAGGTGGAAACAAAATCAACCCAATTCATCCAACCCACCTAATCGTTACCAACCAAACGGTCCACCATCAAACCGTACTTTCAACAACAATCCTTCTAACAACTATGGTAGTACCAACAATCTTGAAGGATTGATGTCAAAGTTCATGGCATCTCAAGAAGCCCGCATAGCTAGGTTCGAAAACGAATTCAACCAACAACAAACGGAGATGACCAACAAGATTGACAACTTGTTGAAAGCCCTCAACAACCAAGCGTTAATCACACCTAGGAAGGACACTAGGGATACCAATAGTGGAAGCCAAATTAAGGACCCCTCATCATCCAAACATGTTCACTTTGTCAACGTTGTCACCATTAAGCCAATAGATAGAGAGATAGAGGAGAGTGACAAGGATGAAGCTATGGTAGAAGCCAATAGTGAGGATGAGAGTAGGGAAGTTGAGGTTAAAAAGGATGAGAAATTGGAGGAGATAGAACCTATAGAAAAATACTTTGATAAGTTGCCAACCAAGGAGGAACGGGAATACCATAAGGATTTATTCGATAGTCCCGAGAAAACATATATCTTTGGCGACCCCCTGATCAAAATGGGAGATCCCTCCAACATTAACATCCCATGTAATATAGGGCACATGCATATATGGAAAGCTTACATCGACCTTAGATCACCCGTGAACATCATGACTAGGACTTATTACAATTGGGTGATGAAGAAGCAACTCAATTTTAGGATGATGCCCGGTAAGAATCTGATAAGTAATTTTGCGGGGAGAGTGAAGGGATTGCATGTGATTATAGGAAATCTTACCTATGAAATCGATTTCATGATAGTAGAAGATACTCGTCCGGTGATAGATGCTTGCCTAAGCCAAATTATATTCGGGAAGCCTTTTGTTGAAGCCACTAGGATGAGTTATGATCCGACTTTAGGGATAGTTATGTTCAAGAAAGACAATGATGAGGTTGCTTATCAAATGCCCTACAAGATCGAACAATACCGCCTTCTCTCTAATTTCGAAAAGGAACATAAGCAAGCGGCTTATTATAGGAATGAGGAGGATAGACGTAGAGGAGTAGAGTATGTTAGAAATAGGATGCTTGGTTTCTACAAAGAATGCTTGCAACTAGGTCCGGAATACAAAACTGGTTTAGAAGACGACCTAGAGAGTGGAACCAATGATGAGATCACGTAGTACCCCATGGCCTTGAGTCTAGCTACAAGACTCGTAAATAAAGAAAAGCGCTTCTTGGGAGGCAACCCATGTTTTGTGTGATTTTATTTGTTTGATTGTTATTTGCTTCCGTATGCATGTTTTATTTTTTATTGTTGGTTGATCATGTTTCTCAATTAAAAATGTGGAAATACTTTATTATGTTGTTTGGCCTAGTCTTAACTCCAACCTAAAAGTATTTTTGCAAAAGATAAGTGTAAGGGGAAACCCCAAATATGTTTTTGAGAAACAAACCGATCATGATTCTCCACGATAATAAATGAACATGTATATTCGTATTTGTTAGAGTCAAATGCTTGTATTGAGTCATAATGAAGTTTTGCAGGATTTTCCAGGAAGTAGGACAAAGTTTTTCCAGAAATTTTCCGGAAACTTAACATAAGAATTTCTGCAGGTCCATTCTGACGGCGTCAGGGCATTGCTCTTGACGGCGTCAGGAGTCAAAAATCTGGAAATTTTACCGGTTTTGTTTTTCTAACGGAGTCTTATGGTTTTTGTGAATTATTAAGTTTTATAATCTCCAGGAAATCTGCAAACTTCATTCCACAAGCATTATATCTTACTTTGTTTTCTAGGATTTAGTAACTTATATAGGATGCCGCCGATTTTACGCGAGGTTGCCTTGTCTACTTTTGTCAGGATTTACAGGTTATTTGTGACAAGAAGATGATTTATATTCTGGAAGGGAAGCTTTGATTGTTCGTTTTCTTGGAAGAAGATTTAACCTGGCCACTTAAAATCCATACCGAGCGAATCAGGGGAGTATTTGATTTCATTCTCTTTACTTTTTAACTTTTACATTCTTTACTTGAACATTGGGGACAATGTTCATCTTAAGTGTAAAGGGAGGGTAAAAAGATGATACCTTACATATGCACTTTCGCTTGAGTTTGTTTTGTTTAATGGTAGATGTGTAATAAAACTATGAGAAATACTTGTTAGTGTAATTTTAGCGCCAAATTTAAAATTTTTTACAACATTTAGGAGTGAAACTTTAGCCATAGCAAGCGTCTCATGGATAGGAGGTTGTATGACTAGCACATAACCGTATATTCAGAAAAATTTTCCACCCAAAAATGTGAGGTTCGCCTTTAGTTTTGATAGGAAAAGCATTCATTATTAGTGCTTATGAGTGTACCGGTAGCATTTAGATTCCAGAACTTGCGTTAGTGATGCATCCCGAGACCGCTAGTGAGACTACATTCGTGTAGTAGGATTTACTACATGATAAGAGGCATTAGGATCACCCTTGTGTTAAACCCGTATCATAATTACTTGACCATTTAAGTCATATTACTTGACTAGTTAAGTCAACTAATTTTTCCCACACCCTTAGCGTTGTACTCATTTTTAGTACACGAAACCCCTAGTACACCCCTCCGAGCCTATCTTTTCGTTTCTAACTTTAAGCATTTTACTTAAAGGAAGAATTTGTTACACCCCACTTAAATGTACACCCAAATCGCCTTAGCCTTCAGTGTATGCGCTCATCTTTAGTGCATTATTGTTATTTGTTAAACCCTAAGTTAACTTTCTAATTGATTACATGGTTGCTAAGTCGAGTCATATCCTTGTACATATTGTTTTGGGACGATTGGGACTCATGGGTAAGTACTTATTTTATGGAGTAATGGGGAAGAACATCATTTATTACCCTCATATGTACGTTAATCTTAAAAGTGCTCCAAGTGTTTTGATTTTCTTAATTCGAGTCATTAGAATAGTTTAATGTAAAGTATGTAAAGATTCAAGTGTAAGGGGATTGCTCAAACCCCTATGATGTATTAGTTTGGATGGTAGGGTAAAAGTGTATGCAAAAAAAAAAAAAAAAAAAAAGAAAAGAAAAAAATCAAAAAAAAAAAATAAAGAAAAAAGAAAAAAAAAATAGAAAAAAGAAAAAGAGAAAAAACATACGGACTACCATCCCGTTTCATTCTATGTTTATTTTATGTTTTTGTTATTTTTCATTTATTAGCTTAAGTCGAGTCTAGTCTTGGCTTAGCAACGCCATCTTGTACATGTAATTAACTAAGATTGTTAACTCGCCACCAGTAAAACTTCCTTTATCCAACAAAACCGTGTAATTCATATCCCTACACCTAACGTTATAACCCTTTAAAAGACCACTTTGATAGTTTATCCTAGGTGCTTACGCCATGTGGTGGAGGTTTGATCCTTTCCCAAGCCTATGGTAATCTATTTTGCTATGACAGGTAGTGAGAGATATCTTCCATTTCCATAATGTTATATTACTTTATTACACCCGAGAGATGTGAGTATCTAAATACTATTTGTGAGATGCTTGTGTATGACCTCCGTGCTTGTCTATTGGTCTTTAGTGGAACGATTATTTGTTGTAATTACTTTTATATTAGTGTTAAATGACCCTAACTTGTCTTTTGAGTATAATAAAAGCTCATTTGCTTGAGGACAAGCAAATCTCAAGTGTAAGGGTATATGATGAGGCGAAAAATGATCCGTTTTTAGAGGGTCATTTAAGCCCGAATCCGACTTTATTTGATCAAATATTGCCCTAAATCGTTCCTTTTGTGATTTTAGGTGTTTGGAGAGTGAATTCTGGAAAAGAAGTCATTTTGGACGTTTTTGGAGCATAAAAGTGAAGAAAACGGCAAAATACCAAAATTCCATGCTGAAGATACAAGGTGACGGCGTCAAGACCACCATCTTGACGGCGTCAGACATGAAGAATTAAACACCGTAGGTGGTGACGGCGTCAGAAGGCTTCATGACGGCGTCAAAGTGGCAAGAATAAAATACCGTGGGTGGTGACGGCGTCACATAGGCCGTCATAAGTGGATCAAGGCCGTCCAAGGAAGTATTTGGCGGCGAGGTGACGGCGTCACAAGTTACTCTTGACGCCGTCAGCCTACTTTTCCTATATATAGTTTTCTAGTTTTTTCATTAAAAGAGAGAGAAGTTTTGGTGAAACCCTAAAGACGATTTTGGTGACTCTTTTACAGGTTTTTCAAGGGTTCCAAACCCTTGAGACCTTGCGTTGTAATTGAGATAAGTATACTTTCAATTCAATCAATATGTCTATGTGTTGGTTGTTTATCTCTTGTTCTTGTCTCAATTCTACTATGCTAGGCTAGATCTCTTTTGTGTTTGCTTAGATCTAATGAAACCTAGATATTGATTATGTGTTGATTACTTGTCTATTCTTGTTTTGAATGAATGATTTATATGTTAGGCTTAAGAAAACTGGCAGATCTCCAAATGGTAACATGCTTGAACGTCTTAAGAAACATGAACCGAGGCGTACTAGGTCTTTATTGGTTGTATTTAATGCATGAGCCACTGTTTACAATCCCTATAGTTGTGCTGGGTCATGGTGTAGGAGGAGATAAGAGCTCATAGAGTTGGGGAGTTATGTATGCCACCCCACGAATGGTATTAAGGAATACAATCCGTCATTCATACAAGTGTAACAAGTAATTAACATGTAAAAGATATCTAGGGAGTAGTGAAGTCTAAGTAAACACAATTTCTCCAATTACTGCTCACAACCTTAGTATAAATTAGTTTATTTTCATTTTTATTATTTTATTTTGATTGCATCTTAGTTTTGGGTTAGTTGAATAGCAACTAATTCCGCCCACTCTTCCAAAACCCGAGATTTTACTTGCTTTCATAAAAATATAAAAATACAAAAATAATCATCCCTCACCTTTAGAACTATTAATTAGGTTTTCTAATCCTAGCGACACTATTCCTAAGCTGAACGATCAATCCCCTGGTACTTGTCACTATACTATACTACAACGATCAGGTACACTGCCTGGTGGGGGTTGTAAGCTTCTCGAGATCCATCGAGAGGTAAAGCAAGGTGCGATTCCCACGCATCACTAAGTAACATCCTTGCCAAACCAAGATCCCTTATTATGAACCATTTAATCACTTGCGAGGGTTACTTGCGAGTGAGCGCGAATATTGTGAATAGGCCTATTGGGATTAACGAATCCCATTTGTTTTGACTAAGTTCAAACAAATGCATTAATATTTGAGACATTAGGTATGACGGCAAAGTACCTACCGGGATAAATCTGCCGATCGATATTGGTACACGTTAACATTTTGGTGTCATAAGCTTAGTGAATTAATAACCTTTCCGGGCATATAACAACGTAGCCCATCTTTGTTTTCTAACTATGAGTGTGAGTCTATAGCTCACACTACGATTATTGTGTTCAACGATTTAACTACCAACACATTGTGTTCAAACATTAAACAAACTCTATGAATATCACTCAACCTTTGTGTTGACCTCTCAAACATGTATTTCAGGTTCATGACGATCAAGGATGGCACGGAAGGGCACGGATACTCAAGAGGGCTATAAATATCATTCAAAAACTCATTTAATGTAAATTGTAAACATGGAACCATCTGGGACCTCATTTTGTAATCTCTGATATTTATACAATTTGAATGATAAATCTTTTAAAACGATTCAATTGGAGTTCGTTTTCTATTATTGTGACTATTGTGCCGTCGAGTAACACCCAGTTTGAATTCCGCTGCAACCATGAATTGGGGGTGTTACAGATTGGTACCAGAGCCATGGTTATAGAGAAACGGGTCTAATTGAGACCTAAACTATAACTACAATTACAAGCAAAAACATTTTTATAGCCTTCCGCTCTCCGTGTCTTCCATCCTCCAGACGATTATGGACTTAGTAAGCATGTTATGCTACACAAACATATTAGTATATTCATATATACCCATTTTGAGCATTTCCCCGTAGACATTTTTATGCTACACAAACATAATTGCATATTAATATATGTACCCTAAACATAATTGAGCATTTCCCCGTAAGCATTTTATATTAGACGAACATATATAAGTATATTGATATATACATTCAAGTTATTTTCAATCATTTTATCTAAACATATCTGCGTATGCCTATTCTAGGGCATTACGACACAACCACATTCTCCCAATCATGTTCCTACTCCAACATTTTATGTCCAAGACATTGTAACTGATTACGATGGTCTTTTCTATTTCCCGGACATTGTATGACACAATGGTCTTTAATCATTTCTCAAATGTTTTGAGTCACACAATGGTCTAATCTACTTCCGAGACATTGTGATTTGTGCAATGGTCTCTGGAATTACTCCATCACATCATCAATATCATTTCATATGATATCAAAAACCCATCACAACCTATTATGAGATTTCTAAAGGATAAACTAATCCATCACCTACAAAAGCTGAAGTTCAGCTCTACATTCATCAAAGTTTTCTTATGAAACCTTCATTGTTAAAAGTTCGTGATCCTGGCCAAGTATGGACTGTTTTAGAATTACTTAAAACTTCCTTTCCACACGTATCTACCCGTACTATCTTCTATGCAATGAAATGTGAAAACATACGTTACAAGTCTTGTATGGGCGGGACTTGCAACTGAAGGGTTTGACATCGCCTTTGTTTAGTGGACAGTTTCTCAAAAACAACAGACATATCACAAGTATACCTAATTTAGGTATTTGAAAATTTTATCGAACCTCGGCTAAATATAGACTAGTCACCTATATTTAACCTAGGGACAGTGGAACATAGTCTGACTAACTATGTTCGACTTAAAATTTTCAAATACTGAGAATAGTTGTACTAGGGTTATGTTCAGGTTAATTTCCTACATGAACTCGATAAACCACCAAAATTCATTAAAACAATCTAGAGACATGATAGTGTCTTACCACTCAGCGAAATCTTAACACCTTATTTGTACTACCTAACTTCATTCTTGAAAGTTTTCATTTATGAGATAATCCGAACTACTATCTTGGGATAGTTATCAATTCTTCTCTCCATCCTGTAGAAGTACTATCCTGTTTAGGTCCTAAGGATACCATTCCATCATAAACCTTTAAAATCTCTTAAGATTTTCAAAACAAACTCAACATCTATGCCTAAGAATATTAATGTTAAGTATACACTACACATTTTTGTTCATCAACATATCACATCATTATCTTCACAACCGTTGGAACCACAAGCTCATTAACAGATCTTGATGCACTTTTAAAGCTCAAATCATCCTTAGTTACACCACGAGCACCCTCATCAGCTTTACAAGATTGAATATTCATCTTGTACTTTTGGAACACCAGTATCATCTTGTAATACACTACCTTGTAACTCACCGGCTAAGTATGAAAGTTGTGTTGGAAATTCTTAAGTAGGATGATTTATAATTATTTGAATAGATTGGGATGCCTTTTCATTTAAATAAAGAAATTGTAAATCACCGAACCATAAGTTTATATTTCCCTATTTACATTGTATGGGATGCCTCTCTATGTAAATAAAGAATTATAAACAAGTGGACTTATTTGTATCCGAAATAACATAAGTATGAAGTCAATAAACACTAGGTACAACAACAGATTACCTACTAGGCTATAATTGCAACTACTATCCCCATTTCTGTTTGATATTCAACTACTATATCAATTCCTATTAATATTCGACTGCTATATCAATTTCCTTTGATATTCGACTATTACCATACATTTCCTACATAAAAGTAAGCCTCATCCTACACCATACACTGAAACAACAAATCAAACTACATCACCGGTAATCCCAGACTCTAGTCCTCATAAGTAACCACACCTCTTCATCGACACGACTCCAACATATAACACACATAGAACTTCGGGACGAAGTTCCCCGTAAGGGGTAGAGACTGTAACAATTCACATTTTTAGGTTAATTACTATTCCCGGAAAATTTCACTATTCACTTTTACTATTCATTTTCCCCGAAATTTGATTTTTGTTTCATGGCCTCGAGTGATAAATCATTTCCATGGCAAATTAAAAGTTTGACACTCGTCAGATCATTTTCGTGAAAGTTAATAAGGAATTACACGTTTTAGGGTAAAACGTCATTAAAAAATTCTACGCACAACGAAACTCGACCGCGTTAATTTTCCCCGTATCAGAAAAATGTTTGATACACTCATGATTTATTTGAGAATAAATCATGACTGAGAAAAACATGACAAAAATAAGCCTCGGCCGTGAAAAACTGGAATTTTCAGTTTTAAGCGTTTTTACTCAGCCGTAACCTTAGCTTATACTTGCACCACACCTTCTTATAACCTTCAAGTCCTAAAACCTAAGACACTTTTCTTATATTTTGTAAGAAAGTTAACTAGTTTTTGAAAGAAAACTAGTGTTTGATCTTCAATCTTAGAAATTTTCTAAGAAAAGTTGTTATAACTTTAAAGTCTCCAAAAATACATAGTTATAATCTTCAAATAGCTTCGTACTTTCAAGAAGGCGTCGTTATAATCTTCAAATAACCTTGGTTTATCAAAGATTGCAATGAGTGAAGATAATCAATCAAAGTCCTTTTCCTTACATGCTACTTACCTTTCTTTGTAGAAAGCCAAAGTTGTACGCAAACTCTAATACACTTCCTTGCTTAAATATCATATTCATGCTATTTACATATCATTCATGCTATATATTGTCTTGTGATCATGTCCATGATGTATAAAAATGGGTAAAACAAGTTATTACAAATGATTGTTAACTTATGTTATTTAAACAAGTAAACTAGTGACTTTTATGGAGAACCACGATCAAAATAGTAAAACTATGATATTTGACACTTACTTACTGTTAAAGAGGACTTAACAAGGAAAACATAGCAATTTGAATCACCCAAAACGAGTACCCGAGTAAAAAGTTATGACCATTTGAAGTTAGCAAAACCAAAACGCCGAAACTGCCGATACCTACTGTTTTGCATTCTGCCATTTTGAAAGTCACCCTTCTGGTCCGATTCATCAAAAAGTTAAAACACGAAAGTTGTCCAGAACGATGTTTTCGTTCAGGCTCAAAGAAGCTCGAGCCCTGAAAACGCTTTCCGAGTGATATTTTCTTCAAATTCTTAACAACCCATTTTTAGACCAAAGTCATTATATAAAGGTTATGATTTATAAAGACCAAGAGGTCTTATGACCTAGATTCAAGACCACAACCATGGCTAGAGCCAATGTTGAGTCTCAAGACCATGGAACAATGACCAAAGGTCATGGAAAACCATGGCTAAAGACCATATATACATACCAAGGCAAAAACATGAGCTAAAGTATTGGCGATAACTTGAACATACAATTTGGATCTACTTCATCTAAAGAACCATGAAATATTACGAGTATTTGTCATACAAGTTATAAGAAACTTACCCTAATAACAATCTTCATGTAAAGATAAACTTTCCTAAGTTTATTCAAGTACTTAGACATGTAACTTTTCGGATCAAAACTTATATACATATATATTTTATCAACTACTACAATAGTAGGGAGCCTCATGTGAGGAGTTCATTATGTAAGCCGTCGAGATGAGTTGTGGATTTACGAATTAAAGTGTCCTGGCTCCTCGAACGTTTACTACATGACTTCTGAATTATGTCGGCCCTAACGGTAGTAAACGATATATAAACTATACATGTTTCATGAATCATTTCTTTTCAAAGACTTACACAATACATTGTAGCACATCATGGACTAAGTGCAAGACATATATTGGCACGTTTATGTTTCCTTAGACATTATTCCAAACCTAAGTTGCAACAATTATTCTAGGTTGCTCGTATAAGCTCTTACAGCATATCCATCATTCTCATTATACATCATCCAACTCAAGGTGAGTTCATAGCCCCACTTTTCATTACTTAACTGTTTTACAAACCCTTGGGGGGAATACATGCTATTATTTTTCTACTCGAACACAATGCTTTCTATTGTATGCTATTCGACTATGTTTTATTATCACTAAGTAACATTCTTGCCAAACCAAGATCCCTTATTATGAACCATTTAATCACTTACGAGGGTTACTTGCGAGTGAGCGCGAATATTGTGAATAGGCCTATTGGGGTTGACGAATCCCATTTGTTTTGACTAAGTTCAAACAAATGCATTAATATTTGAGACATTAGGTATGACGGCAAAGTACCTACCAGGATAAATCTGCCGATCGATATTGGTACACGTTAACGTTTTGGTGTCATAAGCTTAGTGAATTAATAACCTTTCCGGGCATATAACAACGTAGCCCATCTTTGTTTTCTAACTATGAGTGTGAGTCTATAGCTCACACTACGATTATTGTGTTCAACGATTTAACTACCAACACATTGTGTTCAAACATTAAACAAACTGAATATCACTCAACCTTTGTGTTGACCTCTCAAGCATGTATTTCAGGTACATGACGATCAAGGATGGCACGGAAGGGCACGGACACTCAAGAGGGCTATAAATATCATTCAAAAACTCATTTAATGTAAATTGTAAACATGGAACCATCTGGGACCTCATTTTGTAATCTCTGATATTTATACAATTTGAATGATAAATCTTTTAAAACGACTCAATTGGAGTTCGTTTTCTATTATTGTGACTATTGTGCCGTCGAGTAACACCCAGTTTGAATTTCGCTGCAACCATGAATTGGGGGTGTTACATGTGTTTTTCTTGTTTAGAAAATAGGAAGTATCTTGTTATGTAAGTTTGCCTATGTAACGGGCTGAGATATGTGATTCACCCATATCCATTGTACTTAAACGTTTTGGTTTATATATTTACCAGGATGCAAGATTACTCCCTTTACCGAAAAAACAACTACCAAGAAAGAGAAATGATTACATGGTATTTGCACAAGCTATGAGATCGAGTAACTATTTTTTAAGTTGAAAAGTTGTTGCATGCTAGCTGGTAGCTAGTTTCTTTATTTAAATCGCACGTATGTTCTATTATGGAAATTATTGCGTGATATATAGTTATTCCAAGTCTTAGCAAGTGTGTTGGTAATAAAAACATGTATATAAATTATAAAGATCGAACACTTGCATTTTTATCTTCGGTCATGTTTTCCTCTAAGCCACTGTGTTCCTTTGGACATATGTAGAAGTCATAATGTAAGGTGAAGTACAAGGTTTTTAAAACCAGACAGTCTACGAGCCGGATGAGTGAATGGTTTCTGGTTTTCTCGGTTCAACCGGCCACATGTTTCTAGCGAGATCTAAAAAGATTCCAGCGAAATATGT
Organism: Artemisia argyi; assembly: GCA_030686995.1. NCBI lineage: Eukaryota > Viridiplantae > Streptophyta > Magnoliopsida > Asterales > Asteraceae > Artemisia > Artemisia argyi. The sequence continues at coordinate 1,448,929 of CM060702.1, forward strand.
AAGCTTTTGTTAAGATTTGAAGATTCCGGCGATATATGCATGACTTACAATTTTCTGATAAGATTTGACCAGATTCCGACCAATTTCAACTTTTTCGACGAAGTTACAGGTTTTCAGTGGTTTTTTCCCTGTTACGGGTTCCGGTTTTAACCGGTTCGTGACGGTTCGATGACAGCCGGTTAACTTGTGCTTTGAAAAGCGGTCGACCTGCCGGTTGAATCGGTACGACCGGTCGGTCTGGTCCGATTTTCAAAACCTTGGTTAACTACTTGATTAGTGCTTCACTCACATAAATTTCACAAAAATTTGAATTCACACAAACATGTGTAACTATAAGGAATGAGAAAAAGAAAGACAAAACTTGATACAATTTTATAAGAGCAGCCACTATGGTGATTTATAGATATGTTTAAACTTTTTTGAAGAGATCTATAAATTTGTGAACTACAGTGAATAACCATTTCAATCTTAGGTGTAATGAAGAGGTCTATGATCTTGAAGAGATCTAAACTATTTTTTAATTCTTTTTTATTTTTATTTTTTAAAATATTGATTGTATTTTATGATATGAAAAGCTTTTTAAATAAGTTTATACATAGTAACAATATGTTTAGTTTGTAAATTGATGATGTATTAATTGCATAAACTTTTTAAAAGTTTATTATAGTAGATGCTCGTAATAGGCTTGCTTTTCGTTTTATGCCATTATAGATTCTTTATCCTTGTTATGGCAAACCTGCACTTATATCTGAGCAAACCTGCACATATATATACGGTTGCCATATACCCCGCTCCATTGGGATTATATTTGTTGTTGTATTAGTATAACTCAATTGTCACATGTGAGTAAATTTTATTTTGTGAAAATTATGTGAGACTAGTATTTCTCTAATTACTTTAGCATGTTGATATGTTTAGTGTTGCTTAATGTTACAATCCTTCTGCTTTGAATTTTATATCTTATAGATAGTATTGTTCAACAATACTCCCCTCCGTCCCATATTAAATATTTTGTTTTGACTTCTGCATTTTTTTTAGTTTGATTTTAAATATTTTTATTTGTGTTATATAATATTTGTTGAAAATTATACTTAAAAAATACATTTAAAATCCAGTTTATCCATATATTTTGCATCAAATATTATATAACTAAAAAAAAAAGAAAAAAAAATTAAGGTTAAATTTCAAAAAGAAAGAATTCAAAAGTAAAATATGACATTTAATATTATACTCCGTAAGATATAAGGAGTATATTATTAGAGGGGAAATGTGGTTTTTACACTTTGGTTAGGTTTAGTATCTTAGTAGTTGTTTTGAATTTAGGGTTTCCCCTAATAATAGCCTTTTAGGGTTGTTATTAATAATTAATTTTTGAAATTTATATTAAGACAATACATAATATCTAGACATTATCATTTAAAATCATCTAAGATTACTAACCATTTTCTATAATATCTAATACGTAAATACAATTGATCACTATTTCATTAGTTATATTAGCGAAAAATATGAAGCATATTTTCAACATTGTCTTAACATATTTCATGAAAACTTTGTTTTTAACAAAAACTCAATTGCTGTTGTTAGCAATTTTTCTTGAATTTATACTTATATTTATGGCCTTTTGTGAAACACATATTAATGAACTTAAACTCACATGTCCTAATACATTTTGTTTTGAATGAGCCTTGAACCTTTATACTAAATGGGGATCGATTATAATTATATACCTTAAAAAATCAAAGTGAGTTAATCCGGCAAGCGCAATAACATTGAAAAGGTTAATTCTAATTTTATGGGTTGCAACATACATTAATATTACTAGTAGGTACCTGAGCGTTGCGACGACCGGTACGTTGTGATTAAAGTTCAGACACCAACAAAATAACAATGACGAGCTGATTGACCTGAGAAAAACAAAAAGAAAACGATTTGTTTATACCGGTTCTTACGGTCCTCTCAGTTTCATTTTCGAACATGTTTTATTAGCTAGCCGAACCGGTGTTAACTCCTATTCTCTGTTAAATCAGTTGAACCCATTGGTTTGGTCCAACTTTTAAAATCATATGTATCATCAATTTATTTTCATATAAATTGTATAAAGCTTTATGTGTTTTATTAGTTTGTACAATATGCATAATAACATGTGTTTGTCATTATAGGGGTAGGGGTGTTTTAAAGATTAGGTATTTATTGAAGAACTGTTACAAGTCTATAAATTTAAGACACTTAATTTTTTTTTAGATGTAACTTCATTTTCTATTATTAACAAGCATGTTGCATAAAATTTTAAGCATTTCGTTTTTGGAATGTTCCAAATAATTGTAAAGTAGTATAGATAAAAGTTATTAAATTATACTAATCTAATATTAATCGAAGGGTCACCTTCACTACATTTTCCTCTCACCCCTATATATTCACTCACCCCTCTTTCGCCACTTGGTGCAACTTCATGTTTATCATATGCTATCATTCTTAAATCCTAGAGAGAAGAACTGAAAAATATAAATAAAGAGAAAGTTAACTAGCACAATGGAGTTCCACCATGGATTCTTGGAAGAAATATATAATTCAAGCTTTCCATTTGGATTAACCAAAGGCATAGATGATCCCTTTGATCAAAACACTCTCTTTTCTACCCCTAGCAATTTTCTTGAAACTTCACCTCTTTCAATCACCTCTCAAAACTCTTGTTCCAATTTTGAAGACTTTACTCTACCATGCAATTTTGACCCACAAACCCTAAATTCTTCTTCTTCTTATGGCCAACATTTCATGAACCCTTTCATAGACTACACACCCGACATTAAGCTTGAATCTTCACTATTGAATGATCAAGATTACTATAATGTGTTTTCAATGTTGGATGATGTACAAAACTGCCATTTTGTGCATGATATGAGCAATGTACCCAACCCTAATATTCCCGGCCTACAAGGGGTTACAGGTGAACCTGAACTCCAGAGGCCGGAAAGTTTTAACATTGGAAAGAACGGTAAAAATAGTAAAGTTGAAGGACAACCTTCAAAAAATCTAATGGCAGAGAGAAGGAGAAGGAAGAGGTTAAATGATAGACTTTCCATGCTTAGATCCATTGTGCCAAAGATCAGCAAGGTATATACATCACTATTTCATTACCATGTTAACCTATAATAAGATTAATTAATTTTAATGTTACTATCCACAGTATGTTTTTTGAACATAGATAAAGCGTACCATAAGAATCCAAAATATGTACTTTTTCTTTTTTGAACAAAATATGTGATAGATCTCATGTTTTTTAATCATTTATGCTTGTTTGTGTTTAATAGAATCTAGTAGACTAGTACTACTATTAATTAATGTCAGCATACCATTTATAGCACACCGTATAGATTGGTAGTATATGTTTTAACTTTGATTCCTTTTGTATGTTTTAAAGATGGATAGAACATCAATACTAGGAGACACAATAGACTACATGAAGGAGTTGATTGAGAAAATTAAACACATGCAAGAAGAAATGGCAATTTCCTCCAATGATGATCAATTAAACTCATTGAATGGAAAATCAAAAGAAACATATATCAGAAACTCACCAAAGGTATATATCAACTTCTAAATCCATTTCTCTTTACAATGTGTTGTTGTATACTAGGATTATATATAGTGTGTTAATTTGATGTATTTTAACTATAGTTTGATGTGGAGAGGAGAAATACCGATACTCGGGTTCAAGTATGTTGTACAGGTAAACCCGAGCTATTGATATCAACGCTGACAACACTTGAAACGTTTGGCCTAGAGATTCATCAATGTGTTATAAGTTGCTTCAATGATTTTGCGATGCATGCTTCTTGTTCTGAGGTAACCTTATGCCAATAGTTCTACATATAAGTTTTATGTTTAAGCTACTACAAAAGAGAGTGTTTTTGTTATTATCTACCGTGACACATGAGATAAATAGTCACTATGACCTTTCTTTTCAATGACACATTAAAAAGACCTAGCTAGGTAACAGTTAAAAGTGTGGTTAACACATTTTATGAAAACTTGTGTCACGAAGAGGTCAAATATGAAATATCATTTTCATACTTTTCTTTTTCACTATATACATGTTTTTGCTCATAACAACTAATTAAATTTAAGATTAAGATCCTTTTGTTTTCAAGTAAACATGATAGGTTATGTTAGTCATATTAGAAACAAGTTACATCAAAATGAGTGTCCACTTTTTAGGAAAAGTTAAGAGCCACTTTCTTGTTTACTCTCACAACATTAGGCTGGTCCGAACCCTCGTACCACTTCACCTTTATTATCAGTGTCACATTAGCTTTATCTCTCGTTCACCACCATCTCACTTATCACTCTCACACGTCTCATCACTTCACCTTTCAACATATTTTTTTATTTATTAAAATACCCCCATTAAATGCCCACGCACACTCACAAACTAAAAAAACAAATAATAAAAACAATAGAGAGGCCCACAATGGCATGGAGCCCCAAAGGTGAAACATTCACCGTTCGCTGCTTGCTTTTTGCCTTCCTGTTGTAACCCCAGCGCTGACGCCGAGTGAATTGCATCTTGCCTATGCATCACTCACTCCCCCATCGAGAGTAGCCTTATAAACATGACATCTCAAAACATACACTTTTTTATGTGCAAGAACAGCAAATTAAAAGAACATTTTTGTCACTAGGTTTTTCTTGTTAATAGCTTTTAGAGACCCATTAGGGACTTGTAGAACTTTTATTATGTGTGATGTTATAATAAATACTATAACAATCTTCAATAACATATGGAAAACAAATTTGTTATATACAGGAAATGGAACATGGAGTAATTATAGATTCGGATGATATAAAGCAAGCCTTGTTTAGGAACGCAGGATACGGTGGAAAGTGTCTCTAAAATGTTTATATATGATGCATGCATGGTGCATTCTTTGGGTTGATTCATATATTATTCTTCTTTTTAAATAATAATCATAAACTTTAAACGTTCGAATTTGTGTGATAATTATTGAGGGACAGAAATGTAGTTTGATAGAAGGAAAGGATCGATGTAGATGGTTATCTTGTGATCGTTTTTTGTCATCTAATAAAAGGTTATGTTACTTTTGTTTTGCCCTTTTTCTTTTTGCGATGTGTTTGTTTGCTACCTTGTATTCATATGTTTTTGTAAATCAACGATAAACATATGTTGTAATAAACATAAATGAGGATCAATCATTCTTGTTTTTGTTGGTGATTCTAGTGTCATTGTTGCGATTTACTTTAAAACCGTTTGTTTATTCATTTTAGCTTATAAACGAGTTGGTATGTGCGAAATGCACACTTATTCTAGCAAATATGATGTCGCTATGAAAAAGAGCGTGGGTTAAGGAGGTCGCGCCCCATTGCGAGGTCAAGGTGCAGCGTCCCTTGTACTGTAGGGTCAAGAGCAGCGCCAACTAGGGGTGTTACTTGGGTTGACCTGTCAATTTGGGTCAAGGTTAATAAACATACACGAACCCGACCTTGTTTAGAACTCGGGTCACTTGGGTCGGATAAATTCGGTTCGAGCCAATTAGGGTCTGGTCAACTCAGGTTCGGGTCTAGGTTGTTTAAAAATTATACAATTTTGGTGTTTACATACAAATTAGAAAGAAAAAAAATAAAACTCGGGTCACTTGTGTTGACACGAACCCAAGTAAGAGACATATTATACTCGAACTCGACCTTGTTTAAAACTCGGGTCAATTCGGGTTGACTGATTGACCCGAATATTATTTTGGACCCGACTAACCTGAACGAAAAGCCATATTCAAGTTTGAGTCAGGTCGGCTTTTTTGACACCCAAACGCCAACCATGCAATCCGTCTTTTCCCTCCAAAAGGACCAACAAATATGACAATTAAACTTCAACCCAAATTTTCATCAAATAAGCACATACTAAAGAGAAAGGGATTTTACATTATTTGAAAAGTAAAAAAGTTACTCTCTTTTTTTCAAATTTGTGTTTACTTTTGAAAAGAATTTCATACCACCTTTAGAACTCATTATTCGGTTAAAGTTCACATGATGAATAGAAACACACGTGACGATCAGTACTAGTAAATAATAGTACTGAAGCCAATATTTTTTCGCCATGTAATAAAGCATAATGTTATTCATTACCTATGAATAATGGCTTGGAAACAATTAAAATAACTTGACCAGCCTCTTCTTAATTGGCCGATTTTATGTCACAATCTTGAGTTTATGAAAGTTTATGTATCACATCTTATTTTATGTCTTTTTGAACAAATGGGCTCAAACCAACCTCTATTATTACCAAGTAACATAAGACATCAATAATCAATTGCTTTGTAGCCCATATTGATAATAGTTGTCAGGCCCATAATAGTAAGCCCAAAAATAGAATTTAACCTAAAAGTTCTGATCCTTGCTAAGTTGCTCTTGCATACACTCTTTGAGCAATTCCAGAAACGTAAATTCAGAAATGTTCACTTTCCTAAAGTTGAAAGTTGAATGCGGGTACAAATGAGTGAGTGAAATTTCTAAATTGCAATCCAGAATGTAAAAACTAATATTTATACAGAAAAAAATGAAATCGGTCTCTTAATTTCCAAGATATTATCCTATATTATAAAAGAGAAACATGATGTGACATTAAGTGTATTGCAAAAATTTTTAGTTAAGTTTTAAACTTGGCTGGTATTGGTTGGATTTTGTGATTAGAAGTTCATTATGCATTTTTTTTTTACCCAACAGTCATTGCCTGTAGGTTTGGCAGCAGCCTATTGGCTGAGAAACATGAGGAGTTACACTGTTCATGCATTAACGGTCTTAAACACCCTACTAATATACCAAATGTGGTAAAATTTTCAAAGGCAACCAGAACAAGCAACTTTTCAGTACACCTAACAAAGTACTCTCCTCACAACCAAAAATCACAGCCACACAAACATAGATTGCAAAACACAAAGACACACAAAAAAAATTATTGGTTCATCCAAAAAAACAATTAACGATCCAAGATTCACATGTCCACAAACAAAATTAATCAGATTCACAAATCGCAGAAACATAAACGAGGTAAAAATTAGTTTATTATTATTATTATTATTATTATTATTATTATTATTATTATTATTATTATTATTATTATTATTATTATTTTATTTATAACATCACTTTATTGAAAAACAAATAGGATTTTACAAGAAATTAGTGGGGAGCCGAGATACTAACTGAGCCCCCCACACCTCTAGCTACAGCAAAACCAATCCTACTAAAAATATGTGGAGCAGCACGTGCTCCAATGTCTTGGGTCATAGAGAATCGTCTAATGCGCTTTAATAAGGTCACAGCATCCTTTTCAAGTTCTCCAAAAGAAGAGAATGAAAAGGGGAGGAACCCATATCCGATATCATCGCATTTAGCAGCGTACTTGACACGTTTACGTTGTGCGGCTTCAATAACCGCCCGACCGGGCATAAAATCAGCCATACACGAACGCGTCAAAGGTGACGATCCTGTAAGATCAACACAAACATCAAGGCCACCATCCCACGAGTAAAGTAACATATCGGCCGGACGTAAGGTTTTGTCCCTCTCTCCACGAAGCCCAATATCCACCTCCTTACGAACAGAAACTCCAGACCGAGAACATATATCAACAAGAACATCACGCACAATATTGTGCCGATGTTTAATACCAACTAAGCCTGTGCATGATACAGCATGATCTCCAAAAATATCTCCAGGAAAAACCTTAGAACAAGCTGAACATGGCATCTGGACAGTAAAAAGAGGAACACCCAACCGATAACACAACACACATCGGTAAGTCCTGGCATTCATAGTTTGCCCCAATCCGGATATCGGCGCCACCCTAAGCCAATCTGACGTATAATCCTCTTTTAATGAGTTCCATAAAGCCATCTGTCTAGAGGATAAATGGAAAGTGGATTCAACCATTTGGGCAACACGTGTGAAATGTATATCTGCCAATTTCTTCATAAGTTTGGGGGCAGCGATCTCACTAGAGTTACTCATAAGGTCAACATCCATATTCACATTGAAAGTACACAGTGCATCATCAAAAGAGGGACCAGTAGACACAATACCAGAATTACGGAGAAGCTTAGTCTGTAAACTGGCAGATTGAAGTCTAGAAGCAAGGAAGGCGTAGTTCAAGACATCACCTGCAGAATACACACCAAGTCCCCCGAGAGCAAAGGGGAGGGTGGCGAGTCTCCATTGCCAATCACCAAATCCAGGTCCAGAAGCAGTGACAATACGTTCCAAAGAAGAGCGAAGTGCTGCATCAAAAGAAACCTGAGCACTCTCGAAGACCCGAGGAGGACATGTGCGCATAGAAAAATACAACTTCGAAATACCGGCACATGCACGCAGTAGCAACAACTCACACTGGGGATCATTAAGCTTAGCAACAACATCCATAAGCTCAATAGTTTTAGCCACCCTTTTCATAACAAGCTTACTACTAAACTCAAAATCCACACTAGCGGGACCCCCTAATAATTTAACACCATGCGAAGGTCGAGAAATATTAGGGGGAAAAACACCAACATACCTGCTCCTGGGGTCTTCCTTCGGCCAAAAAACCTCAGTCTTATCAACATTGAGGTGTAAACCACAACTAGGTCCATCCATCATAATCAACTCCAAAACCTTCCCCACAACCAAAGTATCCCTAATAATATTACCATCATCAAGATACCAAGCTTGAAGAGAAAGAGTGAAGGAGTCTCGAATCTTACATGCCAAAGGATGTAACACTAAAGCAAAAAGAAGAGGCCCAAGCGGATCACCCTGTTGCACCCCTTGGTGCGACCATAAAGTATGCTCACCATAATATAATCTAGCAGGACTGGAGTAACAGAATTCCACCCAACGTGAAATAGCCAGAACACGAAGGCGAACTTCTCGTAACATAACTGCACGATCCACCATGTTGAAAGCATTTTTAAAGTCCACCAACAACATAGATAAACCCACATCACCCCCCCCCCCCCCCACCCGGTCTTCAATCAACCGATTCACAGCATGAAGGATTACCTCCCCACCCCCCGAAACACCCACACCAAATTGCAAACCGTCAAAATAACCATCCAAAGAATGGCCAATCATAGAAGCACAAACCTTGGAGACTAAACGCCTCCAAACAGTACCAACAGCGATAGGACGGATCCCCCCTCCTGGTTTAACCAAGGGCGTGAGAGGAGCACTAGCAACATACTCTCCCAACACCCTTGGGCATTTACCTTCAAGAAAAAGGTTCACCACCTGGGTATATTTGTTAGATGTGGTTAATAAGAATTAGGGTTTCGTGTTAATTTAGGGATTTTTGTGAAATTGTTCATAAGAATTAGGGTTTGATTTAAATTTTAGGGTTCTTATGAAATTAGGGGTGGTTGGGATTGGGATTTCGTATGTGATAATTTAATTATTGAGGCATGTAGTTTTAGACCATATGTGTATGTTCGTTTAGTTTCTATAATAATGGGATATCTGAACTGATTATATGGTTATACTAGACTTTGTAAAAAAAAGGACATTTATGTGTTTATTGGCTTATAGGATTAATTTTATGCGCAGGTTAATTTTTTTTTCTTTTTGTTGAAGCATTCTTCTTAGATCATGATCGATGGGGTCATGGAACAAAGAATGCTGGAAGATGATTTCCATCAAATTACTGGGTTAGATTATGACTGACAATCGAGCTTATATGATTATAATAAGTATTATTTTGGTATATTCACGCTGCGTTTTTTTTTTCATTAGTCCATCGAAAGCAAAACTCAATGTTTTCTTCATTTGCAGTGGCTGGGTAATTGGTAATCGAGAAGACCTGGTGAAGAATATAATTGCAGACATAAAACCAGAACATGGAGAGGTAATAATTTTATGTGCTTTGCGTGTGTGTCTCACCTTAAATGGTTTAGACTTCGAATGAATAGTCGGGGATCGGATACCTATATATTTATATTTGACTAGATTGTTAAACTCTTTATTAAACTAATAGGTGCAGTTGGATATAGCAGCAACATTTGACATAACAACCAGTGATGATTGTCGTAAGCTCATGCCGGGTGACTAAATACAGAGGTATGACAATAACATAAGCTACTCATATGCCAAATAATATAGTTTGATAACTACAAAAACTGCTTCTGCAGACTATCAATTATCAGCCACTCCAAGAATTTTTTGCCATAACAATGGAAATCACTGATGTATCTTCCTATGTTTGCATTTGTAATTAAATTTAAGTACGTAACTTTTCAATTGGTGACAGTTTATGAATTGTTATTGCAGAAAGTGGTGGCTGAAGATGTTGATGAAGTAAAGGAGGTGAAGAAGAAAGGGCGTGTTTCAAAACGAGAAGCTGTGACCAGTAGTGTCAATACAGTAAGGGTTTAACTTAATTACATAAATATATTTACTATTTGATTTTGCCTCCCTTTGCTTACAATAAATAAAATAGTGCTTCATTTTCTGAGCTTATATTTTAAGATGTTTCTGAATCATCGTTACGCCTGGAATGTTTTATTTAAGGGGGGTTTAGCATCTGTTTTTGTTTTCTATTCATAGTATATTAGGCGTTGGTGTATAATGTGATGTTGTCTTAGATATACTGAAATGATTTAGTTATTTGTGTGACAACATGTGTTTTGTAGTATACTTACGCACACGTTCATGAACAACCAGCATCATTGTTACTTGCATTTGCATGTGCAGGTTTAGCATTTCGGTTTTACATGGCATAAGTATATATATTATTTAGACATAATCTCGCATAGCAAAATTTGCAATGTGCAAACAGAACGTTAAAGATGCATCACCCATTCGCCCTGCATTATGTTAGAACAATGTAGTTAATGAAGAGTCTTACTACATATCTGTAATTTTATGCAAAGCAGATAATATTGGATTTAACCTAAACCTCAAGGATTACTGCATTGACCTCATATTTGTGGGGAACTCTAATATTTCGTTTGCTTTGAATCCCATCTTTAATTGACTAATTGAGCTGTTCTATTTAGGAATCCAAGTTCTTACAAGGGCTCAAACAAGTCATCCTTTGGACCCATTATCTGCTGCTGAAATCAAAGTAGCTGTAGCAACTGTAAGGGCAGCTGGAGCAACGCCCAAGGTACTTTCACAGTATCATAATTTCGTAGATAAATCATGAATGCAGTTGTGATCAGATTTATAATATCTTTAATTCCTTCTCTTTCCAGGTTACAGATGGAATGAGATTTGTGGAGGTGGTTCTATCAGAACCGAATAAAAATGTGGTAGCGCTTCTGCATTGTTGCCATCATTAACACCATTGTAGACATCTGAGCAACCATCTGTGCGCATGTTTGCTCCATTGATGAAAGTTTCTCCTTCATTTCAAGAACCTCTGCATATGGTTGTTACAATACTTTTATAGTATTCTACTTATATTGATTCAAGGGCTTTTTTTAATTGCCTAATGTTCTTAAATTTTTGAACAGGTTTAAGCATGGGTTTGCAGACATCATGTTAGAATTTGATTTTCTGTACCGAGTCCAACGAGATGACTGAATTACGATGAAAAGTCCTCATTGTATTCTCAGAAGCTTGAGGTAAAATCTACGCCATGTATAATTAGTTCCATAGAAGTGGTAAAATAAGCAGGTAATTAATGGGCAAAAACAGGTACGTTTCGTATGGTCGATCTTCAGCTCACCTAAGCACACCTTATTCAAAAAAATTTAGAAGAATTATATAGTACTGAGTATCAATAATAATGTAACTTTAATAAGACAATAACTTGGAAAGTTAAGCTAATCCAAACGGCCCATCAGTGTGAGTTGTAATGTATTTTTTTAAGTGTGCGACGGCTCGGAAAACATTCCTCACAATGACCAGGACACACGTGTTGGCTTGTATGACTTCATACTTGGTTTACTAACTCACCTCACACTCACGTGCTTTTCTTAGTCTCTACATCCAAAAATTGTTTCGCTATTTTTTAAACTATACATAATAGTGCCGATGTTATATTTTAATAAAGCCTTACTTCAAGAACATTCATGCTTTATCACATTTTTCTTTGGCACATAAGCATACCTATACCAACATACTAAATGGAACATCTTACCCCTTACTGATGCAATAATTGTATGTGCACATTAACGTTCTTTATTCATAAATAGGCATAACTGATTGTTATTATGTAATTGTGATTTGGTGTAATTGTTAATAGGTTTATTTAAATGGTGACTGTATATTTAAATGATATACAGATGCTGCAGTGAAGGAGAAACCGGAAAAGATTGTCGGCTCTTATTATTATAAGATTAAGCCAGAGATGAATCTCATGCTGTCGTTGCAGCAGCTGCTGCTGAGAGCTGCACCATGGTTTCTGGTCTAAAGAAGGTAAGATGATTTCTGGTCCAATGGCACCAAATGTACAAAGACAAGCCCGCGGTGACATTCAAGTAGAACAAGATACTATAGTCCCCGATGACCATGGTCTATATGTAAAGGTAAATAAGTAATATTCTTAAATATATATATATATATATATATATATATATATATATATATATATATATATATATATATATATATATATATATATATATATATATATATATATATCACAGAAGGGATTATAGAATTGTAATTTTATGCAATTTAGTTAGATGTACTTGGGCATTATTTGTTAGCGAAATATGGTATCGAGATTCAAGTAATAAATGCTGTAATGACATGAATTTCAATTCGAGTAAAAAGTTGTGCCGAACCGAATTGACCGAGTTAATGTACATTTGTTTTCTTGCATACAGCTAAGATCAATAGGACCACAATTTGTTAATATTAGTTAAAAGTAGTAGGCATAGAGATTAGCTTTTAATGAATTACTATATCAAGATATCAATTATGAATGTAGTTGAATTATGTTGCGATTGAATTGGAGTAAAAGGTTGAAGTGGAACCGGATCGGCGAATAAATGTATTATTTATTTGTTTACATTTTATTAAGGACCGTTAGATTGGACAATAATGAAGTTTAGTAGTTATGTTGTAGTCATATTGTCATAACTGGTGTAACTTTGTAGCTTAACAAGTAAATACTAACAATTGTTTATAATAGAAGGATTACTTATGTTGTATTGATCATGTATTTTGTTAATGTGCAGGGAAGGAAGATGCGCTACAAGGATGCTAATTTTCGAGTAAAACAACACAGAAAAGAGGTACATTTGCTGGTACCGCGCTAACAAAACATCTGCCACGTAGAAAATGATTGCTGAAGCGCTGAAGCCACTGACCACAGAAGCATCACTAGAGAATAACGTTAGAAAGATCAGGCCGTCACCATTCAACAAGAAGAGCGAGCAGGTATCGAGTGTTGTGAGGGCTTTTATTTGCGCGTTAAGGGCAGTTTCTGTTATAGCATTAGTAATCGGTGCCGTTGTCTAAGCTAAAACATATGATGCCATTGAGTTCTGTATTGGATCATTTGGAAAAATGTACCATCTTAACTAATACTGATTACTTTTTTAAATGGAATTGAGGCTTCTTTTTTGTTTCTTGATGTCACTTGCTGTAGAAATTGCGTTATGCACCTACGCAAAACATGTGTAATTTGTTACTTACATATATGGCGAAACAGGTGATATGTTATAAAGTTGCAAAGTGGTTTGCAAATTGATGCTGTTTAGCTGCTATTAAAAAGCATGTTCAATTTGCTAAAAAAAATGCAGGTTCAAAAACTTTACTACAAAACTGAAAAAACTTCGCAGCAACGCGCGGGCAATCCCACTCGTAAATTATATGTGTAATATGAATAAAAAAGTTTGCAAAGTCATACTTTTTGAGGAACTCAAAATTTATTAGGGGCGAGCAAAACCGACCGACTCCCGAATCCATCCTGATCCCTGAAACCGAACCGATCTCAAACGGGTCGGGACTCGATTTGTGTTTCCGTTTTGTCGGGATTCAGGGTAGTCGGGATCGGGTTGGGACGGGCTGAAAACCAAAAAACAACAAACAAAACTGATCAAACCGACCGATCCCATCCCATCCCGTCCCGACTGTCCCAAAACCTAACCGAACTTAATTGGGTCGGGACTCGGTTTGTGTTTTCCGGCTTGTCGGGATTCGGGATAGTCGGGATCGGATCGGGACGGGTCGGAAGCGGCCTGATGCTCAACCCTAAAATTTATGTCTGGTATATTAATTAATAAAATATATTTATATGTAAAATAAGAAATACAAACACTTTTCATGCAGCACTTATTTTTAGCGTCTTATTTTCATTATTTCATGAAGAAAATAAACTTAGTTAATCAATAATTTGTAAATAACACTAAAACATATTTTTTTTATTTATTTTTTTATTTTTATGTTTTTAGATAGGCAGCCTTTTATAAAACACACAAAAAACCAAGATAAAAAAATAATAAATAAATAAATAAATAAATAATATTCCACCCTAATTAATCACGCAAATTAAGTGAAAGATGAGACCCACAATGAACCGACCACAATTTATCCGGGTCTAATCTTAAAAGACTAACCTAAGTGACACATAAAAATTCTTGAAAGAAACATGGTACAAAACTAAAGTAAACTAAACTCAACTACATATGGAAATATTTTGTTGTGCATGTTTTAGAAAGAAAAGACATTTCATATTGCCTTTAATGTGTGATTTCATTTTCAGTTTTTATATTGGACCTTTAAAAACTCGAGAACAAACATGTAAAGTTGAACATAAGATTTATTGATATTTATTAAGATAAAGATTGTTTTAGTAGCATTTCACCACGTAAGTGTACAACACAAAGCACGTTTCAATGATGTCTAGACTAAAGCACCCACAACTTTGACATTATTTTTCAGATTAGTATTCAAAAGTCAAATGTTTTTAGTTATCATAAAAGCTTTTAGATACCAAAAGTTCAAGTGTTCTTGTCAACTCTTGTGTCATATTCATCCTGCAAGAATCACATTCTTCATATTCATGCATGCCTCCATTTCGAGAAATAATAAATTTAAAACGAGTTTCAAGTGTTCTTGAATCTTATTCCACAATCAAAAATTCAAAATGATGAATGGATTCATTCTAGAAAATAGAAATACTTTAACGGTGCTAAAAGATCCAATGTCAGCGATATCTATCGTTACACTATTTGTAATATTATTGGCTCCTATTTGTGACCAAATAATTTAGTGGAAGACTAACAAGTAACAACATCAATATAGGATTTAAATATCTTTTTAACTTTCTATTTTTATAATTTTTTGTTATAAAACTACGAAACAGAAATTACGAAAAAATATGAAACACAAAATGATCAATAAAAAACTGTCTTATACTGTTAATATAGCGAGTAAAATGTGGTCCAAAGATATGCATAACAACTTATTTTTAAAGGCTGTTTTCCACATATTTTTGGGTAGTTACGTAAAAAGAATATAATACTAAGAACATGAGAAGGTAACATGATATTTTAATAATTATTTGATGCTTATGAAATGTGAAAACTTGGAGGTAAAAATTAAGTAAAAAAAGATACCAACAAAAGAAGTTTATTATTACAAAGAGTTGTCTCCCGTTAAAAGGACATTTGTCGATAATGTACTTTGGTTTTCTAACATATTTTTGTATAAGAATTACCCTTTTTCGATGTCTAACATTAGAGAGCCGTGCCGTATATGAAGGTGTGTCAGGTGTGCTACCGCACCACAAATGATCTTAAGTTTTTAGTGGCTTCAAAATATGTCAAAATGTGCACCTCGTCATATGTTTAAGACCTCAAAATTCGTTTTTAACAAAAAATAACTCGATGTAAATATTTGTTAAAATTGAAGCTTATATTAAAGCATTGCGTATTTTGTTCTAATACTTGAGATAACTTAACCGTCATATTTAGTTATCATACAGTAAGTTTTTTGCACATAAATTCAGTTACGCCTTGTGAAATACACTTGTTTTAAGATATTTAATATTCTGGTATATAATCATCACATAGCTTACACGCCTCGACAATGCATACCTAAGTTTGCAAGACTATCCAATAAATATGGGCCCCGTTACAACTCCCTAGCACCTTCCAATCCAATAATTCATTCTCATCCTTAAAACTATTACTTTTAGTATTTCATTTTTATACTATTGATATATATGACTTTTTTTTTCCAATAAAATAATACAATCTAATGTTATCCGGTGCATTAGCATATTTCATTCGAGAAACTCACTATTGGAAGACTTAACAAAAATAAAGTGGGTGACATGTAAATCGATGGCCCATTTATTTATTTTCTTTTTATTTTGTTTCACTAGTGATAGTTGACCTCAAACCTACAAGAGAATAAATAAAGAAGACATGCAGACCCACTTATCTTAATTTTTAGTGAAATTTTCTGTATTGCGTAACGTATAAAAGCTATTTTATAACCTTACAATTTTCGGTTACAGCTACTACCTAACCTTTGTATAACATATACTACGTACTTTATAATTTAATAAAATCTTTACATAAAGAAAAGCTGTTCACCTAGTATATCAGTTGTTATGAATACATAAACAAGAAATTATACATTTTAAAATTTGATGCGTTGTAAAAGTTTAAATGGGTTATGAGATTATGCTGATGTGCAGTGTATTAAATTTTGAAAGATTCGGTAAAAAGATCAAATAAGCAGAGCTTAAATGAGCTCGAGTTGTATAAAACTTAAATGAACCGAGCTCAAGCTGTGGGAGGCTCGGGCTCGGCTTGGGCTTGTTTTCACCCTTACTTTGTTACACTTGATTTTATATTTAGGAGTATAAGACTGCTGTGATGAGACCGAACCATTCGCCATTCGATCGGTCTGGCATAAAAAGATCCCCTGCTACAAGGACCGAACAAAACGCGTCTCCCTCTTAAAATTGAATGTTTTGGTCTTTTGCACGACCGAAAGAACGGAAAGTGTTTGCCTATGTCCTTGAATATTTTTTTTTAATTTATTTATATGAGGTTATTTTTTCATGACCGTGGTCTCATTACTACGAGCATTTGATGAAAAAAAAAAAAAAAACTGAATTAACACTGATATGACAGAGCGATTTGATCACGCCTCATTACAAGTAGTAAGCAATAATCTCAAAAGAAATACTCGTACTACTATAAAAAGTATGACAAATTATTCAAAAAGTTACAATACTAGTCCTAACCCCCTGTCTAAAAGTAGGCTCCACATTACATTCCCCGCTATAATTAAGCAAACACACCGATCATCATCATCATCATCATCATCAATCCAACCACAACAAATGAATTAAATCCAAACACAACCACCATCATCAACAAAACAAAAAAACAATATGGAAAACACGACATATTCATCGTACCCAGATTCCAACGCCTCGTCCTCCACCCCGCGCTCACTCGACCTCGAATACGACCCTGACATCACAAATTACAAAGTAAAACTCATGTGCAGCTACGGGGGCAAGATCCTCCCCCGCCCCCACGACAATCTCTTAACCTACATCGGCGGGGACACCAAGATCCTCACCGTTGATCGCACCCTCACTTTCCACACCCTCATTCTCAAGCTCTCCACTCTCTCTTCATCACCTCGTGATGCCACCATTTCGTTTAAGTACCAGTTGCCTGGCGAGGATCTAGACGCACTCATATCTGTTACTAATGATGAGGATTTGGAGCATATGATGTGTGAGTATGACAGGATTTTTAAGGCTTCTGTTAAGCCTGTTAGGTTGAGGCTGTTTCTGTTCCCGGGAACGGGAACAGAATCAGCCTCAACTGAGTGGTTTGTTGACGCGCTTAACGCGGTCCAGATTTCAACTGAGAATAATAATCCTGACTATTTGTTTGGTTTTGATAAAGCTAGTAACGCTCCTGTAGTTGTGCAGCAGCACGTGGAAACGGTGCGGCCTGGTTCGGAGTGTGGTTCTGAAGATAGCAATAGTAATAGTAATAGTAGTAATAATAGGAATGTGAATGTGAATGTGATGGGTGAGAGTGTTGTTGCGTCTGCTGTTGAGGTGCAGAAACATTCTGCACCTCAACAGCAGATGCAGATTAATATGGATCCCAGGGCTTATTATGGTGATTATTATGCTAAGATACCAGCTGCGGGGGCGGGTACTGGACAGCCGCGCTACTGGCAGGACCAGCGGCATATGACGACAGGTGGATACCCAATGTCAGTGGCGGGAACTGATTCGCCGGTTTATTTGATTCCGTCTTCGACTGGCGTGTATCCGTCTGCAGCTGGAGCTGGCACAGCTCCTGTTGCTGTGCCAGCTCCAGCTGTGACGACAATGCGGCCTGTGCCTCAAGTTGGCCAAGGGCAGGCGTACTATGGGATGCAAAGGATGGTGAATCCACCTGATCAGTTTTATAGGGAGCAGCCGATGTATGGGACAATGGCACAAGTCACACAACCGCAAGTTCAGCAACCGAAAGTTGGAGCGTATCAAGAGACACTTGGGATGGTTAGGCCACAAGTTGACCTTGGGTACGGGCATGTTGGCCAGCTTGGGCCGGTGGGGGTTGATGCCACGGGTAGGCAGGTGTATTATACGACTGCACAGGGTGGAATGGGACCAACGTACCAACCGGTGGTTGCTGCTGTTGATATGAGACAAGGGCCGGGTTTGACAGTTAATCAAGAGGGTAAAATGGTTGTCAATCCTAATAAGATTCCATAAGTTTTATGTCTTTTGTTTAGTTGGTTATGAACTTTAATAACTATATAGGTGTATATGCTTGTTTCGTGTGCTTATTTGGTCATCGTTATGAATCTTCTATGTTGTATATACCTATATATATTTACTTAATTCCAGTGATTACTTTGCACAATCCGTTGTTGTTAAATGTTTTGTTATGCTAAAACAAATTACAATAATTTGCTGTCATAAAATTGAACAAAAAATCTTGTATATTTCGTACCTGATCTTACAACAATTGAAGTATAAGTTGAATATGATTAGCAACATAACGCTAGCCAAACACAGAAGTCAACCCAACCTGGTGCACCGAGACTCTACACAGATTCACAAAAGACTACCAAAATCCCCACATGAACATTTGCCATTAACAAATCTATGGAGTCGTTTATTGTCTCTTATCATGATTTCTCTTTCTGTTTCGACCGATACAAACTTAATAAAACTATGACAGTCCCTGCACATACTCGTACTTTTAACAACACGAACCGCTGCTGGTTTTTGTATCTTTATCAAACCATACACTACAGCAAACTTTTCGCTGTGATGGACTCTAGATAAGCTTGGTTCTTTATCTTCAATTTCTTCGTCTTCAGGTATCTCCAAGTTTTCTTTCCACTCGTATCCAAGATTTCTTGATTTTTCAAGTAAATCGTCTAATAAAACATGAACATCTCGACACTGATAACATGATTTTTCATCTGGTTTGAAGGAATAAACCTTATCTTTAATGCTAATCCAGCTCCAATCTTTCAACTTCGTCAAATTTTCTTCTTTCATGGCTTTCCTTAATCGTGATACGTCCTTCCATCTTTTTGCCGAAACGTACATGTTCATCAGCATACTGTAAACCTCGGGATCTTTAGGCTTGATGCTAAGTAATTGTTCAGCAGCATAAAAACCCAACTCTAGATTCCCATGACTTCTGCAGCCTGCAATTAGTAAAGACCAAATAAACTCATTTGGTTCAAACTCCATTTTCTTCACGAAATCAAAAGCTTCTTCTAACCTTCCTAATCTCACAAACATATCTATCATACACGCGTAATGATCCATAATGGGATTGATTTTGTATTCATTTTTCATCATCTCAAAATAAGCTAAACCCTCATCCACCATACCAGCGTGACTACACGCTGCAAGAACACCAATAAATGTCACCTTATTTGGCCTATCGCCGGCTAATCTCATATCATTAAAAAGATCCAATGCTTGCTGAGAAAGACCATGTTGAGCAAACGCCGTGATCATTGAAGTCCAAGAAATCAAAGTTCTTGTATTCATCTCAACAAAAGCTTTACTTGCTTTCTTGATACTACCACATTTGTTATACATATTAACTAAAGCCGTACCAACAACAACGTCCGATAAAAAGCCGGTTTTTATAGTTTGAGCATGAACTTGTTCCCCTTGTTCTAATGCCACAAGATTGCTACAAACAGTTAAGATACTAGACATGGTAAATAGATCAGGTTTCAAACCCGATCTTTGTAACCTCAAAAACATGTCTAGTGCCTCAACACCGTTCCGGGTTTGCATTACATTATCCTCAGCAACATCCATCATCTGGGCATGGCCCGCAATCATCGCATTCCATGTTACTAAACTTACTTTTTCCAATCCGTAAAACAACTTCTTTGCTTCACTAAACCATCCATTTTTTAAGTACAGATACATTATAGAATTCGTAACAGCTAAATTAAATTCATACCCAATTTTGATACTCAACGAATGCACCTGCAAACCGACATCTATAGCCTGCATCGTGGAACACAAACTCAACACACTCGTTAAAATAAACTCATTCGGCTCAATACCCTCCTCGAGCATTTCACTAAACAAATTCAACCCGTCCGCAGAACTCCCATTATCACCACAAGCAGATACAATCGTCGTCCACGAAACCACATTCCTTTCCCCTATCCTCGAAAACACCTTCATCGCAGAATCCAAATTGTTACCACATTTAGAATACAAATTACAAAGCGCATTCCCCACACTCGTATCATCCTCAAGTCCATACTTCACAACATACCCATGAACCTCCTTCCCTAACTTAACATCATACAACACAGAACACGCGTTCAAAACAACTCCAATAGTATAATTCGTGGGAAACGCCCCGTTTTCCAACATTTCCAAAAACACACTAACACCCAACTCAGGCTGCGCGTTCTGCACATAACCCGACATCAAAGAAGTCCAAGTAACCACATTTCGTTTCGCCAGCCCGTCAAAGACTTTACGCGCCTCTTCCATTGCCCCACATTTGCCATAAACATTAACCAAAGATGTCATGACAAACAAATTACCATCTGTCCCAGATTTCACAATCTGGCCATGTATCATTTTCGCTTCTTTTAGCGAATTCTTTTCGACACATTTTTGCAAAAGTGTGACATAGTTTGAAGGCTCAGTCTCTTTAAAATCCAAACTCAATGCATCAAAATGTTTGTCCAGATAACCAGAGTTCCTCTGCAAAAAAAAAAAAAAAAAAAAAAAAAACATTACTAAATATAGAAAGATGATAATGGTATAATAAAGATGGTACCTTTTCAATAGAAGGGAAGTTAGTGGAGCGTTTCTTGAATTCTGATTCAAGTTTGATGGTGTTGCCAATTACAGCTGAAGGTAAAGATGCCATTTTTAAGGTTTAGTGTTTAGTGAACAAGTGTGTGTTTCATGGTTTGGTTTGTGGGTAGTTAATATTGTTGGAGAGTGTGTGAGTGTGTGTTATCTTGGTGTTTCTGGATGAAAATGGATATGAGAAAACAGAGGAAGGATGAAAGAGGAATAATGTGGGGTCCACCATTGAATGCTTCTAATTTCTATAATGCGGGAGGGATTGACTCTCATTTTATCCGCCACGTCAGTTTTCTCTCTTCAGCGACATGCACGCAAGGGCGACCTACACTATAAAAAACATACCCTACAAAAATATTTTTTATATTTAATTAAACACACACACAAAGAAAAAAAAGGGGTGATTGTCGGTCGTAGTCTCTATCGTTTTCGCTGCCTCCTATCCTCCAAATCGGTCTCGACCCACTAGCCACAACAAGCTCGATCGAGATGGACCGACTCGATCTCTTATGCTACAGTGGGTAGCCTAATATTTATCACTATCTTAACTAGGTATAAAGAAAAAATTGTATTAAAAAAATAATATATATATATATATATATATATATATATATATATATATATATATATATATATATATATATATGTATATATTAAAAAAAAAAAAAAAAAAAAAAAAAAAAAAAAAAATCTACAATCCTCAAAGCTTTGAAAGACTTTTTGCTATTAACCACTCTATAATTATATTTTCTGTATTGAAAAGTAATTTGCAAATTATAACTACAATGGTAGAAAGTCTTTCTAAAGCTTTAGCATGATAAAACAAATATAATATAATAAGAATGATAGAGAGGGAAAAACTTTTTACAAAAGTTTGACGTTTATCAAGTCATTACCAAAAAGCTTTTACTCCAATGGTTAAAACCTTTTCTAAAAGCTTGATAGAATAGTAAAAAGATTTTAAAGACTTGACCATTGCAAATGCTTAGAGAGACTTAAAAGGTGATGTTATGCTCAAAACACCATTTTTATCTTTGTGTGTTAATTGCAATGGTTTCAAATTACAATTCTTGTTTAATTTCTCACAAATGAGAGTTGACTTTCAAAATATCTAACTATCTTATAATTGATAAAGACCTACTATTAATAGAAATACTTAAAATTAAGCAATACAACTTCTAAAGCTATAAGTATAACAACCAATGCTACTTATAGAAATTCCCATCATATTTAATTCTAACATACAATTAATACTAACATTAAATACAATAAATAAATCATTATGTACATTAAATACAATAAATTAACTGGTCAATAAATACAATTAATGCATTTATTAAACATCACTTACATAAAAAATACAAATAATCAAGCATATTGTACAACCAACTTAAACACAATTCCTGCATTAAATGTCACTAATACAAATAATAAAACATATTATACAAATATTCAAGCCCGAACGGACAATGGGCCAAATGGGCTCGAGCCCGAACGGGCACGGGTCAAACGGGCTCGAGCACGAACGAACACGAGCTAAACGAAATTTTTGATATCCGTAAATTTATTGTCAAAAAGAACATAATAAATTAAAATATGTTCACATATTGTACAAACCAAGCAAACTACTAAACAAAACAAAAAATAAATAATAAATAAAATAATTCAAACTAAGCAAAATTTCATCAAACTTTTGCCATAAAAAACTAATTAACGTACAAATAAAATAAATTATTAGCCCAAAAAAATAAATTACAGGGTGCCCGCAGCTGCATCGCGCGGGGACCCTGCTAGTTATTGATAATCCACAAAAGATAAAATATGTGTGTTTAATCCGATGACTTTTTATCTCTTTTTATAATCATAAACTATAGCTCTCAACTAAGGCTGAGCACCGTGGGCCGAGATATATCGGTCTTGGGCATCATTCGACCGACTTTGAAGTCGGTCATCACCGTTGTGGCATGTCATTCGAATATCGGTCGAAGGGTAACACACAATTTCAAACAACATTTCTATCAATACCTTCAAACACATTCTATTATTTTTAATGAATTTTAAATTTGTTGTTTAAAATGTTTGGAAAAAAAAACGGTCACCACTGTGGCACACGGGTTTGGTTACCGGAGAGAGAAAGCTGACATGGCAGTGGATGACATGGGTCACCCCTGTGAGTAGCCTAATTCGTCAAAAGTAAAAACAAAAATTGAGTTACAATATAAAATCCTGCGAATTTTGCTAAACACACTCTAAAAGTTAAATTTTCTTAATTAAATTTGTGTCCAACCCAAATCATGTTTTGGTTTATGTTATTGTAAAAACCAAAAATTCAGTTTCAGTTCACTTTAGTTTCGAGCAAAAGCCGGACCAACACACCCCTGCCCCCTGCCTTCAATATATCATATTCATTATACAACTTGTTAGTACAAAACTTGGACACAACTCAAGACCTAGTTTAGCCTAGTCCTTGAAGAAGTGAATTTCGGACTATAAGGATCTTGGGGTAAAGCTGCTAAGAAAGAAACACCGTTAGTCTCGCCGCGAAAGAGGGACTTCCGCAGTCAACCTCGGGTGTAAGAGTAGGTGTATAGTCTAGAAAGATAAAGTGTTGATTCAGAGTGAGAGAGAGAGAGAGTTGTGTGTTACCCCTTGAGAGCGGCGAGTGCCCTCTATTTATACCATGATACCTGTTGTCGGTTTCCTGGAGTTCGTACCATGATAGTGATGTTTTTAGGCGGCAAACCCTTTTGGACCACTCCCGCTCTTGTCCTCATCTTGTGAGTGGCGGTTCCTTCAGAACGGGGATGTCGTCTTTTCCATTTGGGGTCTGTCTTGGTCAGCTATATGATAGCTGATAATATTCCTTATTCTAATGGGCCGTGATTCTTTATATTGATGTGGGTTACCGGACTTGGATAGGTGATTCCAGCCCGGTTTTGATAGTATCCTTATTTTCCCTGGTTCGGTTACCATGGTGGTGTGTCCGGCCCGATACATTGGGTCCGGGGATACTATACGTAATCAAGTCCCCACAGTCTAGTATATTTGTTCCCTCTAGTGGACAAGTGTTCTAGGCTTTTTGGTATGCTGCGTCTAGTGGTTGAAATTTGCGCTTCTATGGGTTTTCGCGGTTGAGGATGTCGCGTGTTGCTGACTAGGCATTCCACTTCCCTTGTGACTCATGGCCAGCCTGTCATTGGTATTCGCAAAGCGTTTTTACCCACTAGTTTACTGACTGATGTGACGTATTGATGGCTGACCGTTCACCTTCTGCGACCATCGCGACTGTTGATCTGGAGCGATCCTTATCCGTTCGATTAACGGTTGGGGTACGTGGCGCGTTTTTACTCCCTTGATTTGTGGGCTGGGACGCGTGGGTGTGGTTATAAATACCAGATTCACCTCATTTATATCTCTTTTTTCACACATGCAATATTTTTTACCACTCTCTACAGAAAAGTTTCCGTCGTCCTTATTTTACTTGTTTCTTCACATCTTTCCGCCTAGAATACCACGTTAGGTTTTTCTTCCCTTCCCTGATAAAATAATTTCCTACTTTTTCCACATATTTTTCTTGCAATGACTTCCGACCACATAGATACCACTTATTCCAAACTTTCCTAAGAGGCCGTAGATGAATTTTGTAAAAAATATGACATGCCTGCGCATCTATTACCGGAGGCTCCTGGTCCTCGTGTTAGTATTAGGAATGCTCCGGAGGGGAAGATAGGCGTGTACACTAGGTTTTTTGAGCTAAGGAATTTTAGGGTTCCCCTTTCGACATTTTTGCTCCGCGTTCTGGAGTACTTCCAAATACATGTATCCCAGTTATCCGTGTTAGCGGCCTGTAGGATTAGTCATTTTGAATTCTTGTGCCGCGTCCATGGAGGGACTCCCACTGTTCCTTTATTCAGGAAGTTCTATTATTCTGGGGTAAACAATGGATGGATGACTGTGGAAAAGAGGAAAGGCCCTAAGTCATTAGTTGTTCCTGTCTGTTACATGGCAGTTCTTGATTCGGTGAAGCACTGGAAAGATAACTTTTTCTTTACCAAGCGGACTATTTTTCCTACCTTTGTATTGTGGTGTGACAGAGTTTCCATAGATCGTGACATGTCGCCATCTGACGCAGATGTCGACCACGAACTGCTGCGGGTTCTCAACACTAAAAGAGCCCCTTTTAAGAAATTTCCCGACGTCTTCTTGAATGTCATAGGGCTAAGTCGGACTTGGGATGATGACAATAGTCGGCCTACTTTTTTGTGGCCAGATGAGTCGGGTGGGTTGCTGGATAGTTCCCCTATTTTTTTTATGTATGTGTGTCCGCGTCTGAAGTTGTTGTCTTGTTTTCTTTGCAGAGATGGTGTTAGGTCACCATTTAGTAAACACAAGTATATTGATAAGAGAAATGAGATGAGAATGAGAGTGGGATGATTAAGAGAAATTTGAGAAAGTGAAATGCAAGAGTTTCCTTAATGTTTTCAATTAACCAACCAAGTTTACAAATGGCCTAAGCTTACTATATATAGGGAAGGAGCTAGGGCAACACACCCTCTCCTTCCACTTATCAATTCGTGGGCTTTGGAGGCCCATGGATCACATTCTTAAGCCTAGTAAACTTAATACAAAATGTAAATGAAAGTAAATAATAACTAAGCAACCTAGCATTATTACAAATGACCGAGACTTCATAAAAGAGTAAAACTCTGGTTCCAACAATCTCCCCCTAAGGGTCGGTCATCCTGGTTGCTTGACGTCTTCGTCTTAATCTTTGACTTTCATAGCTTTAGACGTCTTCAGAAATGATTAGAATAATGATGGATAAACTTTGCTCTTTGTCTTTGTTCTTTTGATGATGTTGTAGTGATTGTGTTACGAAGTTCTCTGCCATTCGTCACTCCTGCGTCTGTGGTGGTTGTCCGTCATTCCAACATACTCATACATCTTAAGACTTTGGACTTTATCGTACAAGAAGTTCCTTTATATGCATTGAGATCTTTGTCTTTAAGCTTTGTAGATTCTGCTTATTGTTGTAGAATCTTTCTTTGAACTTTGTGTTGCTAAGATCTTTGGGGGAGCTTTCTTTGACTTCAAGATGTATGTATGAGCATGTTGGAATCTACCATCATGGAAGTGAGGTACCTGCGAGTAAACAGTTAGCAATAAAACAACCGGTACTTACGGATAAGGAATTAGAGCTCGTCAACAGCATAGTGTGAAGACTCCTTCTAATCCTTATCCAGGCCGTTCCCATATCAGATACTCCCGAGGGAGCTTACTAGACCTACTAAGTAGCTCAATGACTGGGTGAGTCGCTGGGGATCACTCCACGACTGTAGACCGAGATGGAACCACCGCGAACACTAAGCGTAACCCTTGTGAGGTTACCGAAGTGACCTGCTGTCAGGGCTGTTTGATGTTGACCCTGGCAGGATTTCCGTTCAATCATTGAGAAATACCTAAGTAATCCTCTCATAAACGTTCTAGGCAGATTGCTAAGATCTGCGAAGGACTCGATAGTTTACAACTGATGCCCATTGATGTAGAACACCAGTCGTAGAAATACTAAGTGTTCCTAAGAGATCTTTGATGTATCTCAAGGCTCTAGACTCTATAAGTGCACTCCTAGGTTTCCTATACGGAGACTGGGGATGTGTCTCCTGCTTCAATATCAACCGTCTCTAAGAGATAGGTCGATAGATTATGCGGGTTCCCCGTGAGAATGAAACAAGTTCTTTTAAGAGAACTTGAGTGGTTAAGAAGGTTTAGTGCATTGCGTCACTGGGTCCATGACGACTTAATCTTCAATACCGGTGTTGCCTTAACAACAACCAGTAGCATACGTATTGAACCCGGAGTCTGCCCTAAGGTTGAACATATGGAGGGCTATTTCTTTTCACCCTTTTCTATGCTTTTCTTTTTAATTCTTCAACTCCTTCTTTCCCTTTCATTCATTTCTCCTTTTTTCGTATCATACCTAAGGACTTCTAATTCTAACTATGGGAGATGTCCTTGGGTAGATCCCTCCGGCTCTGGCGGATCATAGGACGGATATTCCTATCTTAATCACCTTATAACTCCGACAGTAGCCAAGAAACCTTTTGATTGAAAATCTCTCAAAGTGTTTGTGATAGTCAAATAATTTGGTTAACACTTTGAGAGTTTTGTGTACACTTTTGAAGGGCTCCCCCTGCACATGTGCTCATAAGTATTTAATAAATTTGCACATGCGGGAGGAGCAAACACTTTTGAATTGATCCACTTTCTGTGAACAGGACCGATTCGAGACACGCTTACATCACTAGTTAGACTAGCTTGAAGTTATTACCCGGCCTGGTCAAGTCCACAGAAGGTTTCTCGAGATGGTACGTTTCTACTGAGACAAATCCTTTTCGAGACACGCTTACGTGGTTAGTTAAAGAGATGCATTGTCAGCTTTTAGGTGACAACTAGCTCTAGTAACTAACTTGATGTTATTACCCGTCGAGGATAAGTCCTTTCGATATTACTAACTTGTATTATCTCGTCAATTCCTGGGTCAGTGCTGAGTCTAGCTCGCTTGTGATACAACTTTAAAGCCTTTTACTTCGTATATTTTAATCACGTTTACATTTTCTCCCCCTCAAAAATAGCATACCAAATGGTGTTTTTGACAAACTTTAAAATTAAAATATGCCTTTTGAGTTTTTCGGGGAGATTCACCACGAACTTTTGATTTTGAGCAAAGTATTTTGTTTTGACAAGTGCTCCCCCTCAACAAGTGATTAGGTCTTATTGAGGTGAAATACTTGTCCTTTTGAGCAGAATTATGAGAAATCAGAAAAGTTTGATTAATTCTACTCAAAAGTAAGAAGCCTTCGCTCCTTATATTAAGGATTGAAGCACTGACGCGTACCTCAGGGTCCTTTCTATACAAGACCGGGTTGTGCACTGAAATGCGTGCACAAGCCATAATACAAAATATTCAATCAAAATGAACTTAATCAAATGTACCAAGTTATTCTTCGTCCGGTAGAGGAGCATCAAAGTCAGTGAACTTGGGTTCTGGTCTTACGAAGTTTCTGACAGGAAATGATGGTCTGACGCCGATGTAACTTTCCAGTCATCTGATCTGTTCCCGTCGAAATAACCTTTCCTCAATCTTTAAGACAAAATTCCTAACTTGTCGTCTGATGCTGGATTTCCATCTTGGTTGTTCCCCCTTAGCTATCCTTCTCCGATCATCATTTAATCTTTTGATCAGCCCATCACGAACAGTTTTGAGGGTAACATCACAGAACTTATGCACTTCATCAAATCTCATGAAACTTTGAAGTTTTCTGCTGTTGATGTAAGTGAAACCAAAAGGGTCTTGGTTGAGAGTAAACTGTGACGTTTGATAAATGCCATCAAACGTGAATTGCGGCTTAGTCAAATTGATCTTCTGCTGATAACTTTCCACACCCAGTTGTAGATCTTCCACTCTTTCTTGAACTATAAGTCGTCGGATGTAGAGAAGTAGTGATGCCATAAAGTTGTACTGTACATCTCTGTCAAAACCCCGCATTCTTCCTTGAACCTTTTCGAGATACATATCTTCGATGTCATTCAGATAAAGGTCTGGAAAGTCTGCTTCAGAGAACTTATACTTCTTTTCATCCTGGCGTTTAACCACAATTTCACGCATGAATTTGTAGTTAAAACGTTGTGACTCGTGAATCTCCAAGATGGCGATGATCTTAGATTTCTGCTTCACATCTTCTAAGGATTTCTCTCCCAATCTGCTGGTGTACCCGAGACGGCGACGGTCTGGCCAGTGTTGAATACCATGTAGGGCATCTCTGTCGTAAGCTACGATGGAGTTGCTGAATACACGTGTTGTTTCTTCGATGGCAGGGATCTCATATCTGGCGGCTGGTACGGAGATTGTGAGTGATGAAGCATATTTCTTCTTGTTCTTCTCTTGGGTGAGTTTGATATTCTGAAGATCTTTGTTGAAGAAATAACTGTAGGGTAACTTTGGTTTTTCTGGAAATCCTGTCAGTGGCAACGGCTTTGTCCAGTCGGTGAAGTAAGGTTTTTCATGGTTCTTAGAACTGAAATCGATATTCATTTCAGGATTTAGCCAGTCAAATTCGGCAGACATTGCACTGGCTATATTCTGCAAATGAAATTCGTATTCGACTTTGTTCCCAGATCTTTTCTTGAGGAAATCCTGTGCGTCCTTGTTGATTCTTCTCAGCTCTGTCTTTGTTAGTTTGTTGATTTGAAGATCCTTCATGATAGCTTGGGTAAACTGTAGAGTATTGCCCGGAAGGGGTTCTTCATCTTCTAATGGAGGTTGTGCTTGAACCATTTCTGTCAACCAATCATTAAGAGGAGTATCGTCATTGTCGAGCCATGTGTGACGACTTTTCTTCTTGGATTTCTTGGACTTAGATGGAGCATCTTTGTCTTTAGCCTTGGACGGTGACGATGGTCCAGCACGAGAATCATGAGTAGGTGGAGCACGGTAGTCAGTATCAAGTGGATCCTGGAAGTCGTCAGTGTGTTCCATGAACATATCTTCATCTTCGGTTTGACCTTTACCGGTAGTTGAGGGTTGTTGTTGAGTTTCCGTAGGAGTGGATTCCTTTTGAGGATGTAGAGAGGATGAGGGACCTGTTCCAGACTTGGATTTCTTCCCTTTGGAGTTTGGGTCAGGATCGTCATCTTTTCTTGACCTTTTGCGGGTTCCAGCAGCTTCTTTGCATGACTCTGTTGACATATAAGCCTCCATAGCTTCATGTAATGACTTTTCTTCAGCTGTCTGTGTAGTTTTGGAGGCAATATTGTCAAACACTTTGACAAGCATGTCGTTGAAGGACATTTCTGGTGCGGTAGGAGCCACGGTAGAAGGTTTAGCGGTGTGAAGCGTGAATGGTGTTGTAGACAACATTTTCCTTGTAACACTTCTGATTCTGTGGTCCAAGTTGTCATTGATAGGATCAAGAAGGTTTGCTACTGTAGGAGTGATCATGTCAACCATATTTTCTGTGAGAAAATCATGTGTTGCAGTTCTGATGAAACCTTCGTAGTCAGAGTTCAAGAACTTATCGATCAGCTGCTTCGACTCCTGGAATTCCTCAACTTGTTTGGTGAGTTTGGTAACAGTGTTGGTGAGTATGTTCACTTGCTCCTGAAGATCTTTTGGTTCATTGATTGAATGTTGTTTTGATTCGGTTTCAGAAGGTGTGGGTGATGAGTGTTCTGGTGATGATTCGGATGATGACTCGTTGTGAGAGTCTGAAGAAGATGCGGGAGGAGTCGGATCCTTTGGTGGAGAGTCTTGTGGAGGTGGAGGTTGTACAGAGGATGTCTGTTGAGAAGATGACTGAAGAAATATGTTGGTGTCGAATGCGTTCTTCTCTTCGTTTTCCTTTCTACGGCGTTCTTCGGCTTCCTCTGCTTCTCGTGCAAGAAACTCTGGAGTGATGAGATATTCATGTTCCTGATCCGCAGCAATGTGTTCTTGTCCGCCAACATTCTCCTCTAAGGTAGCAGTCTCTGTCATGTGGACATCTTCAGCCTTATCAGTGTCCTTGACGTTGTCATCAGGTTGTGGAGCTGATTCTGACATTGTGGGAGGTATGATGCTGCTTGTAGTCCCTTCATGTCCTGACTGAGCAATAGGTGGTGGTGTAGGAGGATGTGATAGACGTCGGCTTTCAAGACTTGCTTTCCTTTGTTCCTTGAGTAGCCGCTTTTCTTCAGCTCTAGTGTCGACAACTATACTCTTGAGTTTTCGTTTATCGACCAACGGTTCAACGATTGGTTCATCTTCTTCATCATTCGGTTCATTGATAGTAACACCTTTTCTTCTCCTAGTCTCTTCTACATATGTCTCAAGACTTTGTTGTACTGCAATCTCAGTAGCAGGGAATCCTTCTTCAGATGCTCTGTATTTCAGTTCATAGTCAGGTTCTTCATCTGATTCCGTATCAAACTCTGATTCGGTGTCAGAAGGTGGGGGTGTTGGTTCATCACGAAGAGTGTATCCTGAAGTTACCTTCTTCTTTGGCTTGGCAGCAGGTTTGGGTTTGGATGTAGGCTTAGGTGTGGTAGTAGTCTTGGGTTTTGCCAATGAAGCAGACTTAGATCTTGTGCGAGGTGATCCAGTGGTGCTTGTTGTACTCCCAGACTTTGCACCTCCTTTGCTGCGAGTCTTAACTGTTTCTTCTTCCTGTACTCCTTTGTAGGCGTTGTCATACAACTTGTAGTTCAGACTCTTCTTCATTTTATCATTCAGTAAGTATTCTGGAAGCCTCATTCCCTTGATCTTTGTTGAGGAAGTGGTTGTTTTGATGAATGAGGTGGTGAAGTCTTCCTCGAAGAGGTGCTTCGGCTCATTAGGATCAGCCATCCTCTTAATGAATTCTGGAGAACTTTTGCAGAGATGTTCAATAATAAGCTTGGTGAATCTTGTGAATGGTATCATAGTCTTCACACGTTCAGTCTGAATACTGTGGACTATATCATTCATGATAGGAACTGCAAAGTCAATTGGTGTCAAAGTCACCATTCCCCAGAATGTTTGCAGGTGTTCGAGCCTAGGATGTTCATGACCACTTTTCCTTCCAGATATAGATCTTACCACCAACAAACAGAATGTTCTCCAAGGCTGAGGAATATGCTTGACATTGAACTTGGAAAGCTTGACAAGAGGTTCATCATCATCAACCTCATAACCTAGTTCAATGAAGAAGTCAAGAAGTTCCAGGTCAGGTAAGATGGGAGCAAATTCAGTGTCAGGTTGTGGCATGAGAAGGGCTGTTCGAAGAACGTCATGATCCACAGAGTATTTATGGTTATCCAGAGTAACAGTGAAGGACTCATCATCCAAGTTGGCCTGAGCGGTAAGCCAGAACTGGTGAAGGTAGAATAGTGGAACTGATGTAGAGCAGGTGAGCAGTGGTTTGCAAGGATGTGCTTGTAGGATGTCTTTCACAATCATGCATGACTTCTCTGTGATTTTCAGCTTGTTGAAATCAACTCGGGGGTTGTTGTTGCCAAGAGTGACATGGTAGTTCTCAGGAGTGATATCATCCAAGGTGAGTAGTGGAAGAGGTTGTTCTGCAACGTTCTCATTGTGTTCAGCCATGTTGATCTGAAAGGTATCAATATAAACCAAACATCCAAAGTTGTTATGTGTTAGCACAATTTAGAGTTGGGATACATATGAATACATGAAACAGTAAGGCACAAAATGCGTCATTTAGTTAAGAGTTAAACAATGCATATGGCAAATAAACACAACAAGACAAGCACAATTCACCATACTATCACATTACATCACACTAATGAATCACACCATTGATATAAGATTTCGAAACATGCATCAAGGTCCAATTATTGAGATAACTTGTTTCTAAAAAAATTGATGTTATCGAGAATAACTTATCGAGAAAACTGAAGTTATCGAGAAAGTTGAATTTTGAAAGATTTCGATAACTGACATTGCATCGAGAAAGTGACATCTTCGAGAAACATTATCGAAAACAAACTTTATCGAGAAAGTCATTATCGAAAAATATTTCTCAAAAAAATTGATTTATCGAGATCTTATATCGAGAAAGCAATTATCGAAAAAATCATAATCTTATCGAGAAACATTAACTTTTGTCGAAAAAACTTATCGAGATATTTAAGATTTTGAAAAGTTGAGTTACCAGAATGATTTCGATAAAAGTTTATCGAGAAAGTGAGATCTCGAAACATTTTATTTCAAAATATCGAGAAACTTGATTTTTATCGAGAACTTGAGTTTCTCGATAATTTTCAAAGGATTTCGATAAAACACATTTTTCTCGAAAATATTCTTATACAAGAATATTTTCGAATTATTATGAGATTAGGCCTTTTGTATTGTCCATAAAACACATTTCCACAGATATTTGTCTATCACCAATAATCCAATACAAGAGACACGTATTTCTCGATAATTTTCCAATACGAGGCAATCACGTATTATCGAGAAACAAGTAGGAGATGAGAGAGACATCCAAGCAAGATTGATAAGGCACATAAGGGACCTAACAAACAAATCCCACCAATAATCTCAACCAAATAACCACAAAATCTAAACTACCCACTTCGACCCAATCTTTTTGAAATCGAGAACCATGCAACCTTGGTATAATGAGGTAACAACTGATGATTAATGATAGAAACAAGCTTAGTGACAAATCCCTATCAAGAATTAACTCATACCACAGATTACACATGATTTCGAAATCCTAACCCTAGTTTTCGAATTCAAGACATCACAAGATCTAACCGTTGAAAAACAAATTCACCAAGAACCTATGTTTGTAATGCCATAGTGATAACATATGAACTTACAATTTAGTGATCAAGGTAGAGGTTAGGTCGAATGTTTTTGAGCCGTGCGTTTGGAAAGGGTTTTAGGGTTTATAAATTTTGAAATTTTGGGTGGAAATTGTATGTACGGTTTGTTTTGTTTTTTAACTTATGAAACTTTGAATTTGTGTCACTTTTAGTCCTTGTAGTTTAGAGCAAACAAACTAGAGTACAATAATATTTAAGACACATATGAGAATAAACAATATTGGTCCCTTAACTACATTGTACTTAAACTAGAAGTCTAAAGACATTGAGATGTGTATACTTAAAGGTAACTTATGAAGATTAAAACCCAAATGAGACAAAGTGTTGTGAAATAAATCATCTACACACACACCGAACCGTAAACTTAAAATAAATATGCAAGTATACCTTTTTTTTTTAAAAAAAAAAATTGGTAAAAAAAACATTTTACGCGTGTCTCCCCCTCAACTCTTGCATCGTTAGGACAAGATGTTGAATGGAAGCGATATACTTGCATTTTTTTTTTTTTTTTTTTTTTTTTTTTTTTTTTTTTTTTTAAGAAATGTAGTAAAGAAAGAAAAACAAAGTATTATACAAAGATACTTTGTGATGTTTGACGATCAGTGGTATTTTAAAAACTTTTCCAGATCCTCTGGTGCCAAACATCTCATACCAATCTGGTGAACTAGACTCGCAAACCTTGATGGTGCCAAGGATTTGGTAAGTAAGTCCGCCAATTGGTATTCAGTTCCAACGAAATAAAGTTCAACTGTACCCCTTTCCACATGCTCTTTGATGAAATGATAACGGAGATCAATGTGTTTGGATTTGCAATGATGCACCGTGTTGCAGGAGATAGCAATCGCACTCTTTGAATCACAGTAGATAGGAATCTTGTTGAATAGGTAGCCATAGTCTTTAAGTTGTGATCTCATCCAGATGACTTGAGCACAACAAGCCGACATGGCTACGTATTCAGATTTTGTAGATGACAAAGACGTGCAGTCCTGCTTCTTAGATTGCCATGACACAAGTTTGTCTCCAAGAAACTGTAATCCACCAGATGTACTTTTGCGTGTGTCTAAACATCCTGCATGATCAGCGTCTGAAAAAGCAATTAGTTCAAAACCAGAATCCTTCGGATACCAGATCCCCAAATTAATGGTTCCCTTTATGTATCGAAGGATTCTTTTGACCTCACTGAGGTGTTTTTCAGTTGGTCTTGACTGATATCGGGAGCACATAAAGACAGCGAAAACTATATCAGGTCTGCTAGCTGCGAGATACATGAGGGACCCAATCATACTTCGGTATTTGGTAGGGTCAACTGGAGTCCCATGTAAATCAGCATCTAGTTTTGTTGTATAGCTCATTGGTGTATTAAAGGTATCACAAGTCATCATTCCATACTTCTTTAAAATTTCCAGAGCATATTTGGACTGATGTACAAAAATACCACGGGGTGATTGATGAACTTGTAGTCCTAAAAAGAACGTAAGTTCACCCATCATGGACATTTCAAAATTATCTTTCATTAATTTAGCAAAATCATTAGAATAACTTCGTTTTGTTGAGGCAAAAATGATGTCATCGACATATATTTGAACAACAAGTAAGTCCTCCCCGTAGGTTTTTGTAAATAGTGTGGGATCCACCGATCCTTTGAAAAATTTATTGGCCAGTAAGAAAGTAGACAGTTTATCATACCACGCCCGTGGGGCCTGCTTGAGTCCGTAGAGAGCCTTTTTGAGTCGGTAGACGTGATTAGGACGCTCAGGATCAACGAAGCCTTCAGGTTGGCTGACATAAACTTCTTCACGGAGATCTCCATTCAGAAATGCTGTTTTCACATCCATTTGGAAAACCACCATATTCCTATGTGCAGCATAAGCCAAAAAGATCCGAACAGCTTCATGTCGTGCCACTGGAGCAAAGGATTCAGCAAAGTCTAGACCTTCAAGTTGAGAGTACCCTTTAGCAACCAGACGTGATTTGTTGCGAATGACTGTCCCTTCTGCATCAAGCTTATTCTTCCAGATCCATTTTAACCCGATGACAAAGACTCCGTCAGGTCGTTCAACTAATTCCCAGACTTCTAATCTGATGAATTGCTGAAATTCCTCTTGCATTGATTCAATCCAGTTGTCGTAAGTCATTGCGTCTTTGATGTTCTTTGGTTCTTCATGACAAACTGTGAGTGCGTAGATGCAAGTTTCTCCATCTGTGTGAAGTCGTTGTCTTGTCATAACAGGTGCATCTGGATGGCCAATGATGTGAACAAGTGGATGGTCACGAGTCCATTTATGTGTTGAAGGGTGTAGTTGATATGTATCTCGCATGTTGGCAGGATCCAAGGTGCGTGTTGACGACTCAGCTATATCAGGAACTGTAGTAGCTGGTGCAAACGGATTAATGAACGCATCAGGATCATGCTCTGCGGTTTGTGGAACTGATAGTAGTGATGGATCTTCAGCTGAAAGGCGGGAAGTAGAACCAGTTTGTTCTTCTATAGATGGTGATACAACTGGAGGACCGTCGTTCTCAACATTTGTAGAGGTTTGTTGAGGTGAGTCTGGTACTTGAATATGATCAGGTTGAGCAGCGGAATTTGGTGAGACTCCAGTAGGACGGTATTCAATTGTGTCATCAAATAGTGGAGCAAACAAGGTTTCTAACTCTTTGCGGTTAAGTGGCAAAGGTTCAGCTGAAGATGCCGGTGAGTTGAGACGGTTAAATTCGGGTCCTAAGCTGTGTTGCTCAGAAGCCATTTGAGTGAGTTCATCAAAATTAGCGTGAATTGTTTCTTGAATTTCATGAGTACGACGATTCCAGATCCGAAAACCTTTGGAATTTTCACAATATCCAACGAACACTCCAATGTCAGCCTTTGCTTTAAGTTTACCTAAATCATCACGATCATTTTTCGGATAACAGAGTGCTCCAAAAACATGAAAGTAATCGATGTTCGGTTTCCTTTTGTGAACAATTTGATATGGTGTTTTGCGATGACGTTTTGTGATCATACAACGGTTTTGAGTATAGCATGCGGTTGAAACAGCTTCAGCCCATAAGTAATCAGGTAATTGAGCATTGATCAACATTGTTCTAGCAGCTTCCACTAACGTCCTGTTGCGTCTTTCAACCACACCATTCTGTTCTGGGCTTCTAGGAATAGAGGTCTGATGTTCAATTCCCACTTTCTCATAATAAGACCGTAGTGTCTGATTTTTAAATTCAGTTCCATTGTCAGTTCTGACGATTCGTACTGTGTTGCGAAGCTGAACTTGAATTTTGGTGAGAAAGGTGATGATCATTGATGGAGCTTGATCTTTACTGCGAAGAAAATAAACCCAAGTCCATCTGGAGAAGTCATCCACAATTACTAATATGTAGCGTTTACCGTTGATACTTTGAACACGCATTGGTCCGCACAAATCCATATGTAGCAGTTGTAAGACATGATTCGTACTTTGCTCAGGTTTAGACGGAAAATGAGCACGAGTACTTTTGCCTTGTTCACAGGCTGGACATAAGTGATCTTTGGTGAAACGGAATCTTGGAAATCCATCGACAAGTTTAAAACGAGCGAGGTCAGTCATGGTTCTGAAATTCAAGTGCGAAAGACGTTTGTGCCACAACCAAGATTTAGTCGATTCAGCTTTGGAGAGAAGACATATCGGAGCTGTTGCGATCATATCTGACATTGAGATAGTATAAAGATTGGAGCCGCGTGAGCCAGTCATTAGATCGTTGCCTTGTAAGTCACGAACAAAGCAAGTTTTCTCACGAAATGCAACTTCGAGATCCCCATCACAAAATTGACCTACAGAGAAAAGGTTGTGTCCAAGGCCTTCCACGTAGTAAACACGACTAATTTCAATGTTCCCGCTGATGTAGTCACCATAACCCATGATTAGAGCGTAATGATCATTCCCGAATCTGACAGTTCCTATAAACTTTGAGACAAAGTTGTGTAGCAGTTTAAGATTGCCTGTCATATGTCGGGTGCATCCGCTATCAACAATCCAGAGAATGATCTGAACTACCTGCATCACAAGAAGAGGACACAGATGGAACAGAAGTAAGGGTGGAACCCTGTTGGTTAGACACACATGTATTCAACAGTTTAGGAATCCATTTAAATTCAGGTTTGTATTGTAACCAACGTTGCCAGTTCCAGGTAGTTTTTGCCTTCTTAATGTTGAAAGCCTTAGTCGTTGTCTCACTCCTAGAGTTGTTCTGGGCACCTAAGGGGGTAACTACAATATCATCAGAAATCGTAGAGGACGGCTTTCCTAAGTTAGACTTAGAGGCAGTAGTGGGCCTAGGGTGTATGCGTGTCCTACGTTTCTTATGACGAGTGAGAATTGAGTTAGCTATACATTTTGTATGATCACCAGATGAGACACTTTTACGACAAAACACACAAGATGCATTAATATTCAAAACATTTAACGGTTCATCATTTGTTACATTTAGATTTTGATTACAATTTGCCAGACTAGAATCTAAATCTGATGCAACATGATTTTTATTCAAATTCCTAAGTTGGTCTTCTACTTCTCGAGCTTCTAGTTGTCCTCTCTTACGTTGCAAGATCCTATTCTTCTTTTTACTTTTTCGCTTGGGTCTGCTAACGCGATTAGTGGAGACTAGTCCTGTAGAAGTGGAGTTATCAACATTAGTGGTTTGAACAACATTCCCTTTTGTTGTTTTGTCTAATTGATACAATCCTGGTGCTATCATCGTGGTGTCAACCATTTTACTTTTTTGAAGTAGCTTAACTTTCTCTTTTAAATCGATGATGATGTGATTTTTGTCTTGAATTTCAGACTCAAGTAAACCATTGCAATATCTTATGTCATCACGGTTTTGTTGCCAATCGGCGTTTTCAATTTTCAAATCCGCAATTTCTTTCTCGTATTTGAGACACAAACTTTTGAGAGACTCATTTGTTTTGCAAAGCTGACAAGAGTTAGAAAAATTTTGACTCTGAAATTTCAATTCCTTTTTAAGACTCTGAGCTTGACACCATTCAAGCCTTTGTTGGAGTTGACAAATTTCTTTTGAAAATTGTTTTGTCACATCATCATTCTTTTTCCTCAGATTATCATTCTCATGTTTCAGTGTCTCTAATTCCACTTTCAACAAATTGTTATCAACACAGAAATCATCTTTAAGCATAGAAGTACCAGACTTATAGAGATCATTCATGATAACAGACAAAATATCAGCACAGAGAACTTGTTCCAAGAGTCGATCAGCATCATTTTTGAAAACTTTTGTTTGTAGCTTTTGGGCCAAAATCTCATTTTCAGCAGTATCAAAAACGTTAATCATATTTTTGACCTCCTTTTGAAGTTCCTGATCCCAACGTGTAGCACATAGACGGAGGTGTTTAACAATTGGTTTCATTTGTTTTTGAAAAATATCTCTCTTTTCACGCTCGTAAGCGGATTGAAAAGTTTCAATTTTTATTTCTGAGTTGCGTTCAATTGTTTCCTCCAAAGTATCGATGTCTTCCATAAAGGTTTTGAAATAGTTTAAGACACGACATTTTGGTAAACGTAATAGTTCACCGGATGATGGTAAAGGACCATTTATTTGTGCTACATGTGGGACAGGAGCCGCATTGTGAGATGAAACATATGACTCTTCGATAAACCATGATTTCTCAGGTAATTCCTTTTGAGGGACAAAAGATTTTGAAAGTGGAGGAGCTTTTGAATAGTCATATGGTTTACAATATTGAACTTGACTCATTTTAGATCGACTCTCGTCTTCAAGTTCTTCTTCCTCCTCAGTATCAAAAACAACAGCACGCACAATTGTATTATCAAGAAGATAATCCATACTGTAAATTTTTGGAATATCTTTGAATGCCGTGTGAAGAAACATTGAATTGTAATCACCAAGTGCATAACCGCAACTGGGTTTCGGTTTTAAAGTAAACTTTTGAATTGTCGTGACAGAGTTCCCGTGTTTGTAAACAATGTGACGAAATTCTTTGAGTTGTGTTTCAAGATCAACAATATCACCGAGTAAGTTATCGATGTACTTCCGTTTCCTTATTTTATGTTCATGAAAATCTTTTTGACAACTTGACAATTTTGTTTCTGTTTTTGAGAGTTCAGTTTGAAGACATTCAACTTTTGTATTCAATTCACGCTTCTCACTTTCAAGTTTCGAAATCAACTTTCCATGTGACTCAATTAAATCTTGCATTTTTCGTTGAAGATCTTGTTCTTTATTGTAAGACTCTTGAAAAGCTTTTTCAAAACTTTTAGTGTGTTTAATCTTTTCTTGTTGATTAGAAAGCTGAATTTTATAACACTCGATATCTCTTGCAAGTGCAGCATTATTTTCTTTTAAAACTTTGTTTTTCTCGTTGCACTTTGCAATTAGCAATTGTTGAGCCTCCAGTTGTTTAGATAACATTATGAGGTCAGGGTCTGTATCAAATGATGGTTCATGTTGTTCTAACTGATCATATTTATCATTCTCAATAGGATCATCAAATGAAACAACTGTATCATCATCAAATATGATAACTGTGCTTATTTGTTCATCTGTTTGAGAGGATGAAGATGATGTAGATGGAACAACTTGCGCCATATCTGATTCAGAAGCAGAAGCAGAGGGTGAAATAATATCATTTATAAAGCATGCATTAAGGTCATGTACCTGAGACAAGCCGTCAGTGTCATACACTGGACCTGAATCATTGAGCTTAAGTTCCTGCATGTTGGCCATAAGCATCACAGCTGCATTAGCTTCAAGATCTTCCATGTCATCATCATTGTGTACATTTGCCATGAAGTTGTTGTCTTGTTCAGGGAAATGTCCATCCTTTTCATCTTGAAGAGCCATGAGTAATGCCTGCTTGTGAAACTTACTACCCCGAGTACGCGGTTTAGTACATGCAGTTGCAATATGACCCTGTTCATTGCAATTATAGCACCACACTGCATTCCCTGAGTTGGAGTTTCTAGTTGCAACTTGTTCAGACCTTTGCTGAGAAAATCCTGAGTTGTTCCTGAACCCTCCATTGTTACCAAACCTCTGACTATTCCCATAGTTTCCTGAAGAGCTGCTCGAACCAGATCGACCATAGCTGCGATTCTGAATTTCCACTCGTCCATCATTAACAACTGCTTGATTCCTTGTGTTTGAAGATGAACGTTGACGGTTGTTTGTTTTGTTGGAGAATTTGCTGAAAGCACGAGCAATAAGAGCAAGTCCCTGATTCAACGTGTTAAAGTCATCATCGTCATCATCATTGGAATTGGAGTAGTACACAGCATCATTGTTGTTAGACGGAATAAGTTGAGTAGAAGAATCGTGTGGAGATGAATCATAAGGGACCATTTGGTTCGATTTGGAAGTTTGTGGATAACTGAAGTAGTTCTGCTCTTGAACATATGCATGATTGGACATCGGTGGTGGAGCATAGGGAGATTGAGCTACGAGAGCCAAAGAATTTGGTGTTGATGTTGGTGTGTATCCTCCTCGTAGAGCTCTATCTTTTTCCACTTCAGGTTCATGGTGTTTCAGGAAATCATACAACAAGCCATATGGAGCGTCATGAAGATTCTTCGTTTGACGAACAAATGTCACATATTTATGCCAATCAGGGCCAAGACTACCAACAAATTTTGAGTTCACAGCGATCCTTGGTACAGTGATTTTGTGACGTTCCAGATCATTGACCACATTTGTGAAACGATGATAGTAGGATTCAAGTGACTCTCCAGGTTCAATTGTGATGTCAGTGTATTCCATGTAAAGCTTGGATTCCATGTCATCTTTGTTCAATTGAGTCCCTTCCATGAGGAGATGAACGTGTTCCCACATAGCTTTGGCTGTTTTCTGAGCATCGACACTGCGATAGATCGGATTGGGTATACCTTGAAGTATATAAGCCATTGCATACTGATCAGCTTCACGATGTAGTTTCTGTTCTTCAGTGAGTGCAGATTCTGGAAGAGGTCTTTCACCAGGAGGAAGTGGAGGATCAGCATTTGGATCACCAGCTTCAAATCTTGTTGGCCACTCAAATGGTCCTTCAAGTATCACTTGCTTCAAGAATGGCCCATGAGGTTTCTTAAGTTCAAGAAATCGGAGGAATCGACTTGACCATTGCACATAATTACCAGGTGTAAGCATTGGAGGTGTCTCAAGTGATCCTGCCTCATGTCGGGATTGTTGAGTTGTAATAACTTCACACATTCTGTCAAACCAGTGAGGTTGTTTGGAGGAAAACTGAGTGTTTTGTTGTGGCACTTGATATGGTTGTTGTTGAGGAATGAGCTGTGACTGCATCATCAGGTATTGTTGTTGTGGATTGTATTTAGGAGGTTGTAGATTCATAATGTGCGGAAGGTATTGTTGTTGCTGATACTGCTGAGGTTGTTGTTGCTGAGGTGTTTGTTGTTGAACATGAGGAAAGTAGTGATTAGGTTGCTGAGACATCGTAGAACACTAGTGTAGAACTGGATCTTGTAGAAAGTGTAGTATAAACCAGTTATCGAGAAACACAATTTCACTAAAAGATTTCGATAAAGAGTTTTCGAAAACTTGGCAAATTTTCGAAAATGTTGATATTATCGAGAACCTTGGTGAAATATTATCGAGAACCTTGGTGAAATAATATCGAGAACCTTGGTGAAATAATATCGAGAAACTGTGGCAAAATTATCGAGAAAGAAGATTTCGATAAAAAAGCAAGTTTATCGAAAACTTAGATTTCGATACTGAACAATTTTCTCGATAAATTTCGAAAAAAATTGCGAAACTTAGTTTTCGAAATTATACAATTTCGAAAACTTTCCCAAAAGTCGAAGTACTTAACTTTCTTATACAAGAAAGAAAATACCGAGTCCACGCAAACGAAGACGATGGAGTGTACTTGATGAAGATCTCGATAATATGTAGATTTTTGTTTTTCAAAGAAAGCAATCCTTAAATTCGTTTTTCTTTCAAGATACTTGTACTTTTGTGTATAAAATGTGTAAATCTTAAGGAAAGTAGAAAACTTTATGAAAAATTTTATACTTTGAAAAGATCTCGATAAAGGTACAAGTACTTAGAAATCGATTTTTGTGGTAAAAGTTTAGAACTTTATGGTTTGTTTTGATTTTAAACACAAGTTTGTAAGCAAAGATGTGAGAAAAACCAAGAAACAAATCAAAAGTTTTAAGATTTCACAAGAAAAACACGATATATAACAAAAAAAACGAATTTGAGAAAAAACAAATCAATGAAAACAAGAACTACACCTTCCTCTAGCGAATGATACCACTTGTTAGGTCACCATTTAGTAAACACAAGTATATTGATAAGAGAAATGAGATGAGAATGAGAGTGGGATGATTAAGAGAAATTTGAGAAAGTGAAATGCAAGAGTTTCCTTAATGTTTTCAATTAACCAACCAAGTTTACAAATGGCCTAAGCTTACTATATATAGGGAAGGAGCTAGGGCAACACACCCTCTCCTTCCACTTATCAATTCGTGGGCTTTGGAGGCCCATGGATCACATTCTTAAGCCTAGTAAACTTAATACAAAATGTAAATGAAAGTAAATAATAACTAAGCAACCTAGCATTATTACAAATGACCGAGACTTCATAAAAGAGTAAAACTCTGGTTCCAACAGATGGATTTGCTTGCATTCATTAACCAGCCAGACCCCTTCAAGGTGAAGACCGGAGAGAGAATGTTGAAGAAGGATGAGCCAACTTTGAGGGCGGAGACGGCCAGTAGGGTGGTAGAGCCCACTGAGAATGTGGTGTCGTTGGTGCAACGCACCGTGGTTCAAGAGCTGGAGGCTGCTAAGGAAAAAAAGCAGGCTGGGAAGAAAAAGGTAACCCTGAATCTTCCACCCAAGCCGAAAAGGAGAAAGATTACCCACCTGTCTGGGAAAGAGGTCGGGGATGGCTTAGGTATTCTTTCGTTTGCACGCCGCGTCTTGCCCTTTCTTTCTTTTGTTTCTTACTTATTGCAATTATTCTAGTGTTGTGCCCGAGGAAGCTGCTCCCGTGTTTCAGGAACTTCAAGATGAGTCCGGTGATGGACTAGATCGCTCTGGTCCGCATACTGATTCCAATATCATGAAGAATGCTACTGTGCTAACTTCTGATTCATTCGTTCCTGCTCACCAGACCTCGAAAAGCAGAGCTGATGAAAGCTCAGCCCCTAATGTTGTTGAGTCCGGTCATCATGGGTCTCCTAGTGTTTTTCTGGAAGACTCTGGTCCGAATGCGGCTCATGATGAGCCGGAGAATGATGATACCGGGGTTAATAGCCCCGCTGGTTCTGGGGACTTCTATCAGTCATTATCTGTTGACACTGCTGAGGCTTCATCAACCTATGTTCCCAAATGGCTTGCCACAAATGGGTTTAAGATGGATGATCCCTGGATTTTCCGCAGTTTTGGTAAACAATCTTGCCACCCCCGGGTATATGTCCGTGCTCCGCAACATGAGCGCATGGGACCTTTTAGACCGTCATAATCTCCTGACTGCCCAAAAGGTTGGCACGGATTCGGAGGTGAGGCTTAGACTTGAGTATGAGCTTCAAAAGAACCATAAGCTAGGGAGAAAATTGGAAAGGAGAGAGAAACAACTTTCCACTCTCAGAGCCCGTGTTGAGGGTCTTGAAGGTGAGTCTTCTCAGGTCGATGAGTTCCGGGGACGCGTGTCCGAGTTAGAGTCTGCTGCGGAATCCAAAGAAAAAGAAGTTGCTAAGTTACGGGCGGAGAATGCCAGGTTGGCTGAGAGAGTTGCTAGTTATGAGAAGTTGTCAGGGTTGAAATTAAAGAATCAGGAGTTGGAATCTCGTAACAAGGAGTTGGTGGAGAAGGTAGCTGGACTGGAGATAGTTTGCAGGACCTTGGAAAGTCAGGTCAAGGGTGAGGAGTTTTAAACAAGATGTTTGAGGAGAGGGAGTAGGTTATCCAGGGTAGTTTCAAAGAGAAAATATCGGAGTTGGATGCCCGGTTGGCTGCTCTTAATGATGA
The DNA here is from genome assembly GCA_030686995.1 of Artemisia argyi. Taxonomy (NCBI): domain Eukaryota; kingdom Viridiplantae; phylum Streptophyta; class Magnoliopsida; order Asterales; family Asteraceae; genus Artemisia; species Artemisia argyi. The sequence continues at coordinate 1,493,600 of CM060702.1, forward strand.
ATTTGATACAGAGCTCTTTCCCCGGTGCTTAATGGCGATAGAAGGTAAGAGATGGGTCATTGGTCACGGATTCCGCAAAACTTTTATGAAGTTCAAAGAGTGTGAGGAATTGAAGACCCGACTTGGGGGGTGCATATCAGCGGCCACATCTGAAGGACTCCGCCAGGGCTTAGAGGCCAGGATTGTTCATGGGTCCAAGGGGGTTGCGCTTGAGCAGGTGGATGCTTATGATCCCGAGGCCAAGCAGCGTTACTTGGACGCCGTGGTCAGGCTAGCGGAGGTACCTTTCCCGTTATTGGACTCCCTTAAAGCTTGCAAGGACTCTCCTTTGGAGTTTCTAATGTCCCAACTTGTCCTCGAGGAGGAAAAACTATCTGGTTCTGCAGAGTTTGCCTTTAAACCGCCTGTCGCGGACGAGCGTATCCTGTCTGAGTCCGTGCTTAACACGCTGACTTCTAGCCCCCGAGCCATTGCCGCATATAAAGAGGCTAAGAACAAAAAGTACGGGCGAGAGTTTGATTATAGTGACAAGGGTTTGGTTACCTCTACATCCACTCCGGCTGCTTCCATTGTTCCTCCTTCTCCAGTTGTCGTTCCTGCTGAGCCGAATCCATCCACGCTTGTTACTGGGCCGCGTGAGGATGAGAAGGGGCAAGATAATGATATGTTTGATACTTCCATCCTAGGCACAGTCGATCCCAAAGACTTTGCTTGACTTTGTCCGTTGTTCCCTTTGGGCATTATGGGCGGAAATTTGACTATGCCTGCCTTTGCCACCTTTTCATGAAGCTGTTACCATCATCATTAGTTGTTTTCTTTATCTGGGTAGTTTGTGAACGACCCCGTTTGTTTAGTGGCATTTTGAGCCGCAGATGTAATCCGGGTGTATGCACCCGTAGATAATGTATTATTTTGTTAATAACATTTAGAAGTTTGTGTTGTTTTTGTTTTATGTTGCCGAGATTAGGGTTGTAATACCCTAGGCAAATCCCACATCGGCTGTGGCCTGGAGAGATGCTGGGCTCATAAGATAACATTCGCCTTACAATGACACAACGCGTTTTGTGGTCTACTGCGAGTGGGGTTCTTAGGAACTGGCAGTTAAGCGTGCTCATGTGAGAGTAGTACTGGCTTGGGTGACCTGCCGGGAAGTCTTCAAATGAGGCCACAAAAACAAAGCCGTGAGCCTGCGGGCAAAGCGGACAATATTGTGGTCTGCGTAAGGCGAGGTGTTACAAGTGGTATCAGAGCCACTCCTGAGCCGTTCGGGATGGTGGGGCAAACCTCATCGAGGACGATGAGTCCCTAAGGGGGGTGATTGTAATACCCTAGGCAAATCCCACATCGGCTGTGGCCTGGAGAGATGCTGGGCTCATAAGATAACATTCGCCTTACAATGACACAACGCGTTTTGTGGTCTACTGCGAGTGGGGTTCTTAGGAACTGGCAGTTAAGCGTGCTCATGTGAGAGTAGTACTGGCTTGGGTGACCTGCCGGGAAGTCTTCAAATGAGGCCACAAAAACAAAGACGTGAGCCTGCGGGCAAAGCGGACAATATTGGGGTCTGCGTAAGGCGGGGTGTTACAAGGGTGGTCGGGCTTGGTTTAACTATCTCTGTGTCTCCATACTTAGTATTCTGGGGATAGTTTGGTATGGTCAATGGGTCTGCAGAACCACTTATACGCCTTAGTTATTTTGTGAGGACATTTATCCTCATGTCGGGCTTGCAATGCCTCTTACGCATTATTGTGGAATTTGATTCCGGTTTATGCATGCATGTGGTAATAGTAAGTAGTGAAAAGAAAAAAACATTAACAAGTATAATTTGGAAAAGTTGCGAAGTTGACCAGACTCCGCATTTCATTAATAACTAAGAAAAGTTACAAGATTTAAACTAAATATGCTAGGCTAAGTTCCTGCTGCCGTTAGTAACCGCGGTCTGCTTATGGGAATGCTTACACTTAGGATTATATGTAGCATTTCTTGAGATTCCGGACATTCCATGTTCAAGGGATATCCTTGCCATCCGGGCATTACACTTAGGATTGTTTGCCGTTGTCCGACACAATTTCTTCCGGAAGGTCGTATCTGCATACGATATAATCCCAAACAAACTTTTTCACCTGATTTCCCGTAATGGTTGCCAGGGTGATGAGGCAAAAAATGATCCGTTTTTAGGGGGTCATTTAAGCCCGAATTCAAATTTATTTGATCAAATATTGCCCTAAATCGTTCCTTTTGTGATTTTAGGTACTTTTGGAGTGAATTCTGGAAAAGGAAGCATTTTGGACGTTTTTGGAGCATAAAAGTGAAGAAAATGGCAAAGTCTTAATTTTCCTTGCTGGGAACAGTACCTGACGGCGTCAAGAGCATTCATGTGACGGCGTCAAGAGTAAAAGTGGTGACGGTCCAGAAGAAACGTGACGGCGTCACCCAAGGCCGTCACGTGTTAACTTGTCAAAACTTGCGTGTGAAGTAGCTGATATTGTTTTGGTCATAACTTTTGCATACGAACTCGGATTTAGGTGATTCAAAAGCCCACGCGAAGAGGACGAAGAGATCTACAATTTGGTGAAGAAAAGTTGGTTGTGACGCCGTCATGATCGGGCCGGCAGAAAATCAGCCTATAAATATAACATCATAACTTCACTTTTTGTAAGCCCTAAACCCTAAGGTCGATTCCTGGGTTTAGGTGGGTGTTTTTCCAGCAACTTAGAGGGTTTCAATCACTCCATAAACATCTTGTAATGGTTTGATGATTCTATCTTAATTCATGTCTTCAATTATCATTATTGTTGCTTGTTCTTTATTAATTATGCTTGGCTAATTCAACTTGTGTCTACTTATGATTGTGTGAAACTTGTATACAATTGATTAGATCTTATTGATTCCTTGTTGATGTTTGTGTCTATCTTCATCAATTAGGGTGTGACACTTCGATAGGTCTAATTGGTTTAGTTTATAATTCTTGATTCCTATTGTCTCTTGTTTGGTTGATTGTATTCGATGTTAGGCTTAAGAAAACTGGCAGACTTCCATAGGGTAACATGCTTGAACGTCTTAAGAAACATGAACCAATGCGTACTAGGTTATTATGTTTGTATTTAATGCATGAGCGAATTCTAATGATCCCATGTTAGGAGCTTATAGCAGGCTCGACATAGGAGTGAAGTAGGAGCTTATAGATTTGGGGAAGTACGTACGCCACCCCACGAATGGTATTAAGGAATACAACCCGTCAATTAAAACAAGGTGTGACAATTCAATAGGTAGAATTGGATAGCTAGCAAGGAGTAACATATCATGGGTAGCTATGCTTCACTTTCCTTGTAGAACCTTAGTTTACTTTTCTTGTTTATTAGTTTAATTAGTAGCTGTTGGGTTAGTTGATTAGCAACTAATTCCGCCCCTCCTTCCAATACCCAAAATTTTTACCTGCTTTTCATAAAAATATAAAAACACAAAAAGAATCATCCTTCATCTTTAGACCTAGTTAGACTACTTTCAATCCTAACGACACTATTCCTGAGTTGAACGATCAATCCCCCGGTACTTGTCACTATACTATACTACAACGATCAGGTACACTGCTTGGTGGGGGTTGTAAGCTTCTCAAGATCCCTTGAGAGGTAAAACCTGTTGCGAGGGTGCAATTCCCACGTATCACAGGGGCTTTGCTTCGATCCATTTGGTGAAGTAATCGATCCCCACTATCAAATATTTGATCTTCCGTGGTGCTTCTGGGAATGGACCGCAAATATCCAAGCCCTATTTGTGGAATGGCCAATGGGAAGTGATAGGGGTAAGCTTGTGCTGCGGTTGCTTGGGAACCGGGCGATGGACCAGACATTCTTGGCACTTCTGTATCACTTCTCTCGCGTCTTTATGCATGCTAGGCCAGTAGTACCCGGATCTGATTGCCTTTGCCACTATAGCTCGCAGTCCTGAGTGCATGCTGCAGGATCCTTGTGGATCTCTCTTATCACGTAGTTGGCTTGCGTTGGGACCACACATCATAGCCACTGCTCCAAGAAAGACTTACGGTATAGCACCCCATCAATGACTGTGTATTGCCTTGCCTTAATCTTCAATTTTCTTGCTTTTTGATGATCCACAGGCATCGTTCCTTCCTTCAAGTATTCAAGGAGGGGTGGGGGGGGGGGTCATTCAGGTCTCCCCTTCCTCCTCAACTACTGCCATAACTTCTTTTTCTTCAATCGACTTCTCCTTTAAGACTTCCACCAACACTTGTTTCGTTAGGTGGGCAAAGCTGGTAGAGGCTATCTTGCTCAACGCGTCTGCTTGCTTGTTCTGGCTCCGCGGAACTTGTCTTATTGAGAATGTTCTGAAACCTTGTGTCAAGGCCCTTGCTTTGGTCAGGTACTGGATCATGCCTTCTTCCTTGGCTATATACGAGCCATTGATCTGATTGACGACCAACCTGGAATCCACGTTTGCGGCTAGGTCCTTCACCCCCATCTGTTTGGCTATCCTTAAACCAGCTATCAGTGCCTCATACTCTGCCTTGTTGTTGGACGTCTGAAACTCGAAACAGAGGGCGTACGTGAATTCCGTACCTTCCGGGTTTGTCAGGATTAGGCCTGCCCCGGAACCATCCTGGCATGAGGATCCGTCCGTGTACAAGTTCCATGGCTCAACATACGGTAACTCGGCGGGTACTGCGGTCTGGGTTTCCTCTTCCGGCACCTCCGCAATGAAATCTGCCAATACCTGGCCCCTTATTGTCGTCTGCGGCCTGAAGCCGATGTCATGCTCCCCTAACTCGATAGCCCATTTCGCCATTCTGCTTGCATTTTCCGTCCGCACAAGCATTTTCTTGATGGGTTGGTCCGTGATAAGAATGATCGGATGTGCTTGAAAGGATCTCCAGAGTCTCCTAGCCACGTGAACTAGTGCCAGCACTAGCTTTTCCATTAGGCTGTAGTTTATCTCTTGACTCTGCAAGGCGCGGTTGATGAAGTATATAGGCTGTTGGCTCGTTCCTCTCTCAGCTAACAGAACTGCACTAATAGCTTCCTTGGCAGCGGATAGGTACATTATCAGTTCCTATTTTGCTCGGGGGGCTGTTAGGGTAGGGAGATTAGCAATGTGCCTCTTCATTTCTTTGAATGTTGTTTCTGCTTCTTGAGTCAATTGGAAATCACTCTACTTAATGCACTTCTTTAGTGTTTTGAAGAACGACAGTGATTTCTCTGCGGATTTGGACAGAAAGCGGTTCAGGCTTGCCAACTTTCCGTTCAGGCTTTGTACCTCTTTTAGGGACCTGGGGGACGGTAGCTGGGTAACTACCTTGGACTTCTCTGGACAAGCTCTGATGCCATGCTTGCTTACCACATGTCTCAGGAATACTCCTTCTTCTGCTCTGAACGTGCACTTTTTAGGGTTATGTTTCATGTTGATTTTCCTGAGGGTTTTGAAGGTTTATTTTATGTCCCTTAGTACTTCAGTCTCCGAGTGACTTTTGATTACCAAGTCACCAATGTAAACTTCCAGGTTTCTTCCAATTTGTCTTTCAAAAGCCTTGTCCACCAGCCGATGATATGTGGCTCCAACGTTCTTTGGAAGTCGAGAAAGTTTTCAGCCACTAGTTAGACTAAGAAAATGGGATGGGTAAACAACTCGGTGACTCACTATTTTTGGAAACCATGGCCATATGACTTGGGAAAACCCTTAGTACAATGTCTTGGTTGTATGAATCAAGTATAATAATGTGCATCCTTTCTCTTATTCAATTACCATACACTTAAACACTTTTCTTGTTATAGGTCTTTTCTAGTTTCGCTTCGGTCCTTCAGTTGTTTTAATTCGCGCGCATTCATTACATTTCTTAAGGTGAGTTCATAGCCTCGCCTTTACTTATTTAAACGTTTTATAAACCTCGCGAGTTGGATACATGCTAGTTTTACAAACTGAATACAAGTAGTTTTTTTTTGTATGCTTGACCCGATTACATGATTATACACATTGAGTATTTCTTGCCAATTAAGTCCCCATCATGAACCGTTAATTCCGTGGGAAATGCTAGTATTATGAGTATGCATATTAGGCTTGGCGGGTTTGACCGGGTGAGTAGCGCTCACATATAACGGTCACATAATATTGAGAGATATGGGGTAAATGGCAAATTTTACCTTCTCGGAGCACTATTAGTCTAGGTCAAGGTTCGGTTTCATGAGCTCAATGTTATAAATCTTATTTCCCGACTTGTATTTGTTACATGTCAACTTAATTATCGGCGTATAACAATGTAGCCCATCATATTTTGAACTAATTATCTTGTATTCAAATGATTGCTTATTAAACTCTATGAATTCACTCAATATTGTTGTTGACTTTTAGCATGTTTTATCTCAGGTCCGTAAGTAACTTTCGACTTGGATGGGCGGCACAAGAAATGGATATCTACATGATGGCTTATGTTTAAATAAAAGTTCCATTCGATAATGTTCTAAACTTTTAAAACCTATGTATCTTTTAACTATGTTGAAAACTGTTTGGACCTCATTGACTCTGATAAATTATCGAATGTGAAGTTTTAAAAACGACTTTGTTTTAAAGTTGTTTACTATACTTGTACTATGTGACTGATAAATAGCACCCTATGTTGTATTCCGCTGCGTTCCTAAAATGGGGGTGTTATAGATTGGTATTAGAGCACAAATTATAGTGAACTAGGTCTATTTCCTTTTAAAAACCCAGACTGTAATCATTTATTTTTCAAAATCATGGGCTTCCATCATCTTGTCTGATATCCATGCACGCCTACTCCTGAATTTCCTATTACTCCCTCGAGTATATCTTAATTATATTAAGGATAATAATAGGGGCACTATAATTATTTCTTAACTCGTCCGATAATCCGTGAAAGTATCACTCTTATATATATAACCTTTTGTGCACTAAACTTCCTTGTTGTATTTTATGCTATTCATGAGCATTATGAATTTCCATACGGAAATTTATACACATCTTCGAGTGCACCATTGCTACACGTATACATATTGTGAATATCACTATATGTACTTAACATATTTTTTTTCTTCTTTTTTTCAACTATCCTGCTTGTTCGTGAAGCATCGCTATTTTTCTTATGAAGTTTCTCCAAGTGAATACTAAAATCTTCTAGACATTGTATGTGATTACAATGGTCTCATTCACCATTATGACATTGTGTGTATACAATGGTCTCTCTATTTCTCAGACATTGTGAGTTACACAATGGTCTCATTTACTTCTAAGACATTGTAATTTATACAATGGTCTCAGTTACTTCATTGACATTGTGGTTGCACAATGGGTTCTCTTAATTATCAGACATTGTGTGTGATTATAATGGTCTCTAAGCTCTTTCATAACCTTATGTACTATCATTACATTTGATGGCAAAACTCGTTATGATTCACTGGTACATAATATGCTATTGGTCACGCCAGAAATGTGTGATGATATGCATATAGTCACACACGTTTTTTTCGTTGTGTGTCACCGAAGGTTCCGCCACCGTAGGTGGCATATAGTCACATTGTTGAGTTCGTGACCTTTTCCATCGAAAAAGATTGAACAAAACCTCGAATATGTGTGACAAATTAGGCATCAGTTTTGTTGGATTAGTCATTATCAGTGACCGTAAACACTTTATAGTCACACGAATGTTTTTTTGAGAGTAACTATTGTTCATCCTTTGGCCACAAAAATATATAATATATTTGATATGATTTAATCAAGTAAATGTGTATTATGTGTGACTATTTCCCATCTTGTGGCCACATGAATATATAATAAATGTGACGTTTGTGATGATTTAGTCACACAACATGTATTCTATTTTTTGAGTTAGTCACATACAATTTTAAAAAAATGGCCAAAAGTGTGAATAAGTGTGACCATATGCTGTTTAAAGTGAAGGAATGTGTATTTTGTGTGACTATTGTTCATCGAATGGCCACTTGAATTTTATGTTTGTGTGGTGATGCGTGGTTTTAACTCTCAAGGGATCTTGAGAAGCTTGCAATCCCCGCCAGGCAGTGTACCTGACCGTTGTAGTATAGTAAAGTGGCAAGTATCGGGGGATTGATCGTTCAAATCAAAGAATAGTGTTCGTTAAGATTGAAATTAATCTAACTAGGTCTAGAGGTTAGGGATGATTCTTTTTGTATTTTTATATTTTATGGAAAGCAAGTAAAAATATCAGGTTTTGGAAGAAGGGGCGGAATTAGTTGCTAATCAACTAACCCAAAAGCTACTATTTAAACTAATGTGTAGGAAAGTAAACTAGGGTTCTACGAGGGAAGTGAAGCGTATCTACCTATGATATATTACTCCTTGCTACCTTTCCAATTCTACCTATTGAATTGTCACACCTTGTTTTAATTGACGGGTTGTATTCCTTAATACCATTCGTGGGGCCGTGTACGATTTTCCCCAACTCTATAAGTTTCTACCTCTTCGTATGTCGAGCCGACAACTAGCTCCTAACATGGCCTCCTTAGTAGTCACTTATGCATTAAATACAACCAATTAATCATAGTACACATCCGATTCATGTTCCCTAAGACGTTCAAGCGTATTACCATTTGGAGTATCGCCAGTTTTCTTAAGTCTAACATCGATATACCTTCAATCAAACAAGAGACAATAGGAAGCAAGAATTATAAACTAAACCAATTAGATTAATTGCATTTGTCACACCTTAATTGATGAAGATAGACACAAGCATCAACAAGAACACAATAAGATCTAATTGATTATAAACAAGTTTCATACAATCATAGGTAAACACAAGGTGAATTAGCAAATCATAATCAATGAAGAATAAGCAACAATGATAATGGAAAACATAATTAAGACAGAATCAACAAACCAATACAAGATTTTTATGGAGTGATTGAAACTCTCTAAGTTGCTGGAAAAGCACCTACCCTAACCCTGGAACCGGACTTAGGGTTTGGGGCTTACAAATAATGAAGTTATGAGGTTATATTTATAGGTAAACTTTCTGTCGGCCCGATCTGACGGTGTCAGATTTAAGGAGTGACGGCGTCAGAAAGCCTTTTTCGCCAAATTTTTAGATCTTTTCGTCCTGAATCCGTGGCCTTTTGAATCACCTAAATCCGAGTTCGTATGAAGATTTTATGGACAAAACAGTAACAGCTACTTCGCGCGCAAGTTGTGAAAAGTTAACACTAGATGGCCTTCCATCAATTACACCTGACGTCGTCACCTTATGACTTTTGACGTCGTCAAGTTCATCCCTGATGTTTTCTCCTTTGATTATTCTCTGGAGCGTCTCGCTTTGTGGTAATAGGTGATACATGTGACGCCCTACGTGACGCCGTCTCGTGTTAAATCCCAAATTCCTTCTCTGGCCCGTCAAGCTCAAAGCAACATATCCATCTCTTGATCAATGAGTGATGGCGTCACCTTGTGACCTTTGACGCCGTCAGGTACTGTTCCAGGCTTTGATTCTTGACTTTGTCGTTTTCTTCATTTTTTTGATCCAAAATGCTTCCTTTTCCATAATTCCTCTCCAAAGTAACTAAATTGACAAAAGAAACGATTTGAGGCAATATTTAATCATATAATCACGATTTAGGGCTTAAATGAGCCCCTAAAAGCGTAACACTTTTCGTCTCATCAAATATCCCTACACTTGGGATTTGCTTGTCTTCAAGCAAATGAGCTTTTCCACCAATTAAAATATAAGTTAGGGGTTATTTAACATAAATATAAAAGTAATTACAACAAATGATCATTCCACCTTAGTCAAAACAAGCACGAAAATTATACACTAGCACCTCACATTAAGTGTTTGGATACTCTCATCTCTCGGGTGTTGTAAATTTATATATCATAATTGGAAATGGAGAAATATCACTCATTACCTGTCATAGCAAATAGATTACCATAGGCTTGGGAATGGATCAAAACCTCCACCAGTTTGGCGTAAGCACCTAGGATAAACTATCAAATAGGTCTTTTAATGGGTTGTAACATTAGGTCTAAGGGTATGGAAAACACGGTTTGTTGGATAAGGGATACTTTACTGGTGGCAAGTCAATTGTCTTAGTCAATTACATGTACAATGAGGCGTTGCTAAGCCAAGACTCGACTCAACTTAAACTACTACGATTCTTTTTTAGTATTTTTCCAAGACACTATTTCGACTTAAACAATAAAATAAAAGAAACTGATGGTAGCCCGTATGTTTTTCTCTTTTCTTTTTCTACTATACCTTTTTTTTCTATATATATATATATATATATATATATATATATATATATATATATATATATATATATATATATATATATATATATATATAGAGGTGGGTTCATGAAAAAAGTCCACTTTGGTAGAAAAGTGTACAAATCAACCCCTTCTTTTTTCACACCAAACTACAGGGACCTAATTGTATTTTCTTTCATTCTTTAAGGAGTTTTTGTAAATTTGCACCCCACCCCCCCCCCCCCCCTGCCGAAAAAAAAATTTCCCGCAAAAAAAAATTTTTTTTGGGGCCAAAAAATTTTTTTTTTGGCCAAAAATTTTCCCGCCAAAAATTTATAACCCAGATACACCTTTTTTTTAGTGCATCTCAGTTATAAAAATTGGTGCATCTCAGTTATAACTATGATGCACCAATTTTTATAACCCAGATGCACTTTTTTTTTTAGTGCATCTTAGTTATAAAAATTGGTGCATCTCAGTTATAACTATGATGCACCAATTTTTATAACCCAGATGCACTAAAAAAAAGGTGCATCTGGGTTAAAAATTTTTGGCGGGAAAATTTTTGGCCCTAAAAAAAAAATTTTTTTTGCCCCAAAAAAAAATTTTTTTTGGCAGGAAAAAAAATTTTTTCGGGGGGGGGGGGGGGGGTGGGGGTGGGGGCATGTTTCAAGACATACCCCTGAAGTTTGAGATGTTTCAAATTAAACCCTATAACCTTTTTTTCTCACTTTTCTACCAAAGTGGACTTTTCTCTAGAACCTTACCCTATATATATATATATATATATATATATATATATATATTGCATACACTTTTACTCTACCATCCAAAATAATATATCAAAGGGAGCTTCTTTCCTCCCTACACTTGAACTTTTACATACTTTACAATCAACTTATTCTAATGTCCCGAATTAAGATAATCAAAACACCTGGAGTACTTTAAAACATTAACGCACATATGGGGGTAATAATTGATGTTTTTGCCATTACTCCATTACACTAGTACTTTACCCATGAGTCCCAATCGTCCCAAAACAATATGTACAAGATTTGACTCGACATAGCAACCATGTAATCAATTAGACAACTAACAAAGGGTTTAACATATATGACAATAATGCACTAAAGGTAAGTGCATACAAGGTAGGCTAAGGCGATTTGGGTGTACATTTGGGGGTGGATTGTAAACAAATTATTCCTTTAAGTAAAATGCTTAAAGTTTGAAACGAAAAAGATAGGCTCTAAGGAGTGTACTAGGGGTATCGTGTACTAAAAATGAGTACATCGCAAAGGTGTGGGAGAATTACTTGACCAATGATGTCAATGTAATTATAATACGGGTGTAAAACAAGGGTTATTCTAATGCCTCTTATCATTTAGTAAATCTTAACTACACGAATGTAGTCTCACTAGCGGTCTCAGCATGCATCACTATCACAAGTTATAGAATCTAAATACTACCGGTACACTCACAAGCATCAACAATGAATGCTTTGTCCTAAAGATCTAGGGGCGAACCTCACATTTTTGGGGTGGAAACTTTTGAGTGGTACGGTTTTTGTGCTAGTCATATAATTCCTATCCATGAGACGCTTATTAAGACTAAAGTTTCACTCCTATATGTTGTAAAAATTTTAAATTTAGTGCTAAAATTGCGCTAACAAATATTTCTCTTAGCTTTATTACACATTTACTATTAAACAAAACAAAAATCAAGCGAAGTTGTAGTTTCTAAGGCATCCTAATTTACCCTCCCTACACTTAAACCGAACATTGTCCCCAATGTTCTAAATAAAAGATGTAAAAGTAAAAATAAATGAGAATGAAAGAAACTGATACTCCCCTGATTCGCTCGGTATGGATGATGTGATAACATGGTTAAATCTTCCTCCAAAAAAATGAGAATAGCAAAACTTCCCTCTTGAAATAAAATTATCTTCTTGTCCAATACAACCTGTAAACAACAAACACAAAAACCAAAGCATCAAACCGAACAAAGAAAAACCACAACTAGATGTAATTCCAAGAAGCGCTTATTTTTGTTCGAGTCACGAGCCTGACTCTACCTTTATTTAACGAAAATAGGGGAGGTTTTCCCTACACTTAGGATTAAGTGTGGGTGAAAGTAGCGATACACACCCTTAGGGTAGAAATATGCCACGTGAGGTGAAGGGGGTGAGTGAATGGATTCCTTCATCCTAAAGCTACCCGGATAATAAGGGTTGATGGGTGGGTCGGTTCCTCTTTTGTCACCTAGAAATATATCTAAGGATGGAAAGTTGTGTAAAGGTTGAGGTTCTGGTTCATCAACACTAGGAAATTCCCTAGAACAAAGTGTAAGGTTATCACTATAAGTATTCAAACCTATATCCTCTAGTGGTGCTTGGTCCAAGGGTTCTACCTCAATCGGGATTCCTAAAGTTTCTTCTACTTCTTCAAGGTAAGTCACGGGCGATGTGTGTGCCTCAAATGATGGTAGGACATGTGGGCTTGGATTGTCCACCTCATCCTCCATTTTATCTAGATTACCTATGTGTTCATCTTGTATTATGGTAGCTCCTAACCATGACATGCACTTAGGTATCTCAACACTAGCATATTCATCCCCAAACAAACTTTTTTCATGATCCTTGAAATTTGTCGTCAATTGACTTGTACTAACGTTTGTTGGGTTGTCTACTCTATAATAATATTGGGCACATTCTTCTAAGGCATCCCATGCTTCTTCAGCATTTAATTCCCTAAGGTCCCCATTGGCAAAATCGTCAATGTACCTTTGGTCATATAGGTCGACACGATCGTAAAAATTTTAGCTAGGGACCATAAATCGAAACTATGATGAGGGACTATTCGGAGTAAAATTTTAAAACGAGTCCAAGCGTCATATATGGGTTCATCTCGATATTGTTTGAACATCAAGATGTCATTAGGGTTGAATGGATTTCGTGGTCGGTAATATGGTGGATTCGCATACTCCATAATGGTGAACGGAAGAGTCAATGGAAAGGTTTTTATGAACAAAGACACAAAGAAAAGATAGACTACGGGAAAGCTAATAAAAAGAAAATAAAAATCTCACTAAGATAGGAATTTAATGAGTAGACCTAAGAAAAAGAAATTTCAACCTAAGCAATAACTATTCCCGGGCTGCTGCGCCAAAAACTTGATGCGTGGTTTTGCAACCTTGCAAAAGGTTTTACCTCTCAAGGGATCTTGAGAAGCTTGCAATCCTCACCAGGCAGTGTACCTGACCGTTGTAGTATAGTAAAGTGGCAAGTATCGGGGGATTGACCGTTCAACTCAAAGAATAGTGTTCGTTAGGATTGAAATTAATCTAACTAGGTCTAGAGGTGAGGGATGATTCTTTTTGTATTTTTATATTTTATGGAAATCAAGTAAAAATCTCAGGTTTTGGAAGAAGAGGCGGAATTAGTTGCTAATCAACTAACCCAAAAGCTACTATTTAAACTAATGTGCAGGAAAGTAAACTAGGGTTTTACGAGGGAAATGAAGTGTATCTACCTATGATAAGCACAAATGAATAATAAACGCGAGACAAGATTTCATAAAATGAAATGAACTTTATTACTCATACATTAAAGATTACATGAAAACACGACAAAGGTTTATTACAACACTTCTACACTATCCATCACTTCCAAACTTTATCAACGGTGATCACAAGGATCACAAGAGGTACAAGAAACAATAAAATCCCAACTAACAATGCACGATCCTCTTTTGGAGCATAAACCGAATAAACAGCAGCAGCAATAAGCTACGAAATCACAATCATAGTAATAATGTGAGGCATTTTTGAAATCTTTATGAGAGAAATGTAATTGAAAAGTAGAATTTGGAATGGTAAGATGGGGATTTTAAATTGAGATATTTAAGAAGAGTAAAGTAACCGTTGGGTTACTGTTTGGCAATGTTCACCCACTAAAAAAAATAATAAAAATACAAAGGGAGTAGTCATTTTTTTGTCGGCTACAGAAGCTTGAAACAGATCCTGTGTTGTCTCTTAAAAATTATTTAACAAGTTTTCCTTACAAAAACCGAAGTTTTCACAAGCTCTCTCTAAAAAGTTTTCATTCAAACCTCCTGATAACAACAATCTTAGACCGGAATCCCGGGATGGGATTCAGTTTAATAGGTAGGTACTATCACATCCCGTGATTTTCCCTATGAGTAAAACGTTATTACAACGTCAATTAACCATTTTTACCCATGACAAATTTTTATACTTTTGTCAATCGAAACATTTTCACCATTTACTTTGAAACGGTATTCAATTGTGCTTTAAAAATCTAAATAACGAAAGTACCTTGAAAGTCTAAATATCGCAAGCGTAACTTAAAACGTTATATTTAATAAACTAGTTATAAGACCCGCGCACGCGCGGGTTTTTAAATGTTATGCATTTTTAAGAATTAATTTCTTATTTATTTACATAATATGTATTTATGTGAACTTTTGGTTCAAACACCTTATAATTAAAATAATTATCTTCAAGTTTCAACCTTGACAGTAACTGGTTTTTGAACGCAACATAAAGTCAACATGGTCATTACTAATTACTCCCTCCGTCTAATAATAAGTGTCCAGTTTGACTTTTCAGAGTCAAATTGGTTCAACTTTAACCTTAAATAGTACTATTTTTTTTTATATAATACTTGATGAAAATTATACTAATGAAAAATACAATTACAACTCGGTTCATTCACATATTTTGCATCAATTATTATATTACACACGCAAAAATAGTTAAGGTCAAAGTTTAACCAATTTAACTTTGAAAAGTCAAACTGGACATTTATTTTGAGACGGGGTAGTACCTTTGAACATAGCTTAAATGAAAATGGATAGCCATTGGATTTGATCCAATGGTTGATAATTACAACTTGATCAATCAAGTTATAAATAACTTGAGAACAGGGGCGGAACTATTAAGGGACCGGGAAGGGTCCCGGCCCTCTAGGCCTAAGCCCGTTAGTGTATTTTTTCGCGATTTCATGTGTTATTCTGGGAAAAAAAATTGTTTCGGCCCTCCCATTTAATGTTTTTCCGGAACAAAAATTGTTTCGGCCCTCTCAAAAAAAAATTTCTAGCTCCGCCACTGCTTGAGAGGATCTCTTCCCATTGAGAATATATACATACACAATCTTTCCGTCCATCATGTGTTTTAGGTGCAGTAATGTTGCCCAAAAGCTACACATATAAAGACAAATGCAATTTACATCGATACCCAACTCTTAACTTTTTTTCAACCTATATAAATGATTATAATTGAAAAATGCAGTGCTCACAACATAGATGTTTACTCTTAACTTTTTTTCAACCTATGTAAATGATTATAATTGAAAAATGCAGTGCTCGCAACATAGAATAACATCATATAATAAGCACCAACCTTTGTCCCTGTGGAACAATCTTTAGCCATTCGCACAAACATACCACACAATTATCACCTGTTAAAGTGTATTTAAACGATTAAAGACTGCATCATAAACAACACTTTAGCAAGTATGATTTGTGTTTTCTCACATACCAGTTTGAATGTTCGAGTCATGGATATTGATACGTGTGGAAACGCATGGATATTGATACGTGTGGAAGCGCTGACGTCGATCCCATGGGGCTGTCTCCAGGTGTTACATTTTTTATATATCTGATATCTACAACTTCGGAATCAACAATGCTCATATGAAGCTTTGGGCTATTAATATGCATGGTGCTACTCAGCCGAAGGTCCTTGCATTCGTGAAAATGTAAAGCTTAGATGATTCACATTCATGTACATATTCGCTTTTGATTCTTTAGTAACTAAGTTGACATGCATTCTAATCCTCAAAATTAAAAGAGGTAGGCATTCATTTTAATTGCCGTTGGGCGATCACAAGGTTCATTTGTCCCCTACAACAAAATGTTTGTTATTGAACTCATGCTCGATTCCAGAATTTAAATGGTCGTCCCACCAGATAGAGAAGTGTGTTGACTGTTCAAGTACTTTTCTTCTCTTGATTATCATAATGAAAAATGAAACTGAATATGAATAAAACCACAAAGAGGCAGTAACAAAGCAGTAACACACATATAATATTTAACAATAAATAGATTTGTTGCATAGCAAAAGGAAATAAATAGATTTGTGCGGGGTGAGTGAAAGATGAATCAAGGTCGTGGTTCCTTGTGGCCGCTCCAGCCTTTGCAGGAGTAATCTTTACGCACTTTCCATGGAACCACCTCTTGCATAAATCACAGCAAATCCAAAAAGTAAACAGGGAAAACTGGTCCAATGACACCTGAACCATTTTATTCAAAGATTTTGATTTTTAGTATAAGTTTCAGCAATAACAATTAACATATTCATTATCTATAGAAAATGGACAGAAAAGTGTTTGCGAACCAATACAACACAAACCGTTGAATAACGCACCTGTGACCCCTTTTGACCTATTGCCCAACCCGCTTAACCCACTCATCTTTACCCCTCTAGTAATTTGAATGCAAAACAAAGAATTACATATTTGTTCTTCCACGCACGGGTTTTTTATATTAGTGTACTCCAAAACACCCCTAAAGAACAAATCGATAAACATAACTTGATTAATACCCACCCGACCTGGCTCATTGTGCATTAAAAACAAAAAAGGTTATGCTGTTTATATCAGTGTACCCCAAACGCCCCTTAAGAACAAAACGATAAACAAAACTTAATTAATACCCACCAGACCTGCTCATCGTGCATTAAAATGACTATTTTCAGCATGAACGTGTTTGACCCGTTACATACCCACCCGACCTCATTGTGCCACATCCAAAATGAACCCAAGTTTAAGGGGATAACACTATGTTTCTGTGATGATATTAGTTTATTTTTCTGCATAAAAGATCTTACTTTATAGTTCCAAATAACATGAAAATAAGTATCTTACCTGTGATAGTTTGGACCATTAACTTCAGTAGCCAATGAAAAAAGTGATCTTTATAGAGCTCTCAATAAAGCATGTAGGAAGCATGATGGTTTCTCCAACGTTTCTCCAACACGGGGCTACCTGATAATAACCAGAAACTATGTGAATCAAACAATAACTAATAAATTGTATAAGATTTACCAATGGGCATTTAGCCTAGTATTATATGAATGGCCCCTTAACAAAGAGATTTTAGGTTCAAGCTTTAGATAAGACATGTGTAGCAAATAAAACCATTGCACAACAATGCATAAAACCATTGCACAAAACTTGAGACCTTAACGGTTATTCGAACTCCTACACACATTTTCCAAACTCACGGGCCACAATGTTTCTCTACTTTTTAGATACCAAAAAACATATATATATAAATAAAACGCAAAATATAAGAGTACCATGCAGATACATGGCCACATACAAGACAAGTAGTGATAATTGTTTAAGGCGTAGATAACTTGTATGCAATAAGCGTCGAATTTTCAAATGGTGCTAAATGCAAAAGATTATTAAAAAGAACGCTTTTCTTGGTGTTCTAAATACGGTTCCTGCATATGACAAATGCGGATAGGCAATTTTTTCACTTCTGATAAGAAATGGTGCTTCCAAAAAATCTTGTGCATAAACAATTTGCATGTACGGGAACCCTTTTTTAAAACACACAAAAAAAGCCACTTCATGATAATTCTTTTGATTATAACACCATTTATCAAAAAGAAACTTGATAAACAGAACCTAGTTTTGTTGTTGACCAGTCCTTTAACTGACTTAGCACTTAGCAGCCTTCAATTGGTTTATTAAAGAGACTATAACCTCTTTAACATGAGCTTTTCTACCCTCTCTGAAGTTCCAAAGTACGGATTCCACATATCTCGCACTTGCGTTATGCGTGTTCATCTCTAGCAACGCGTTTGCTACAACATTGTAAGCTTGCTCACACCATTGACTTCTTAGTTCTTTCATATGGTTGTCATTCATCTACATTTTTCTAATATTTTGAGTCGAGATTCCTTTGCACGGGCATGTTGAAATACTAAACAATAGCCACACCATCTTAGTCATTTTGTAACAAACTACATACTCTAATACATTGCATATCATAAACGTCGAGTTACAAATACTAAACGATAGCTCAAGGTCTCTCTCACATAGCAATAGTGTATATTTTCCATATATCTAATTATCGTCAGGTATGTTACTGGGCCGTATTTTTGCTACTTTAACCGTTCACACATAAAACATGAAAGAAAATAATTCTCAAAAAGAAACTAATGGGCTGCATTAGTTTTGAGAACTCAAGACATTTAGATTAGAATTTAAATAATTTTTTAGTTGGTATCTCTACGCAAAACTATCATGATACTGATAAAAAGGGAAAAACAACCACCAAAGTTTGTAATTCTTGTGTGTTCAACCAATAATAGCATCAACAAAAGAAATTGCAGAATCCACTATATAGGACTTTTGCATTTTTTATGATATATTCTTAGTTTGTAATATAATGAAAGAATGAATAAAATACCCATTTTTTTTCCATCGAAAGAGGATGCCGACATAACCCCTGGTAGCTTTGGATACCAGTGGAAATCAAAGTTCCAATTGGTTCCGGCTGGATGTTCTGTGACAATCTGCATAAGTTTTTTATTGGGTAACTCAGATCCTTAGTAACCAAAATAAGTACAGTAAGTTCGAAAGTAAAACCATCAACCTAAAACAGCTATGACAGACCTCAGCTGAATTAGTGTCCCAGCATATAGTGCGGTTGTCTTTGGCACAGGTAAGCAAATAGGAGCTATCATTAGGACACCAGGACATTGCAACAACACCTGGTTAATTGGGTTGTTAGAATTAATGTGTTACACATGTAAAATTTAACTGAAGAGTGACATCATTAATAGCAGATGATCAACCAATCAATAATTACCATCATACCGTTAGTGTGACCTACCAACTCCCGTAGTGGAGACATGTGTTCCGCATATCCCATATCTGCATGATCAATAGATACGTAAATTAAATAAGTAACATATTTACGAAAAGACATGCATATAGCAAATAAATCAGTACCCTCAAAGAAGGTGAACTGTCATCGTCTGAAGCAACAATAAGTCGTGTGGCCATAACAGGATGCAAATGTAAGATAGAGCATCGCCTTCTAACTGAATATGAGAAACTGTAAATCAAAAAGTCTTGCAGAATAGGTTAAAAGTTCAAGTATGCATCACAAAGTCATAACACCATATTCCAGAAATATACCTTATAATCAGTTTTTGCTTCCTCAGGTCCAAACCACTATAAAAACATGAATAACATACCATTAGTTTTCTACATTACATTAGCTGAGCACTAATCTCAGTTTCCATTCATACCAGTTGTTCCATTTGTAGAAGTGGATGCCAAGATAGGTTGAACCTTCTTATTCCATGATAAAAATGATATTTCTCCTTAGGTAGCAGATCCACTGCCCTGCAGAGAGAAGTTTATAACACTAAGCATAAAGCTAAATACACAGCATGTCTTTGAAGTATTTTACTTCAACCGACATTATGTTTAAACTTACAACGGGGATATCACAAGGACCGGGCAAGGCTCCAAGACACTGTGATAGAAAGAAAACACTGTGTTAAGAAGTGTAGAGATAGAAGTGGCATGATAATTTTTAACAAAATTTGATTGTTCATATAACAAAACACATGCCGAAATAAGTTTAATCAAAGTTAAGCACTATATCCAATTAATAAACACAAATTCATCATATATGACAATACTTTTCCATGTAACTAAGCACAAATTTAGTCGTATTACGAAATTTGTTCACATTTAACTAAAAAAACATACATCAATTGCAAATATAATCAAGAAAATACACATTAAAAATCATACCTCTCCTCCTTCGCCGGCAAACTAACCACATAAATAAGCCATACCCCTGTTATCAATGATCTAGCAAATTAACATGAGACAGCTCATAGCCTTATAGCATTCTTGAACCTACAAAATCAAACACCCTAAACATCTTAATAACCCGTACCTTATTATATCAATTAATTCAATGAGACATTTTATCAAAACATTGTTCCAGCTCTTCTCTGTTCCGGTGTGGTCCATAGCATGTTAACCTTTTCTGCTGCCCATCTTTTCTTAGCAACCTACATAACCCAGCTAATCGACCTGCAATACCCGAAGCTGAATACACCTGTGCCAGAGATACCTAAAGCTTATTAGTATCAAGTATCGGGTAAGATTTTCTATTCTCAAAATCTGATTAACCCGACCTGTTTGTATATGGTTATTCAATGGGTTTATGAGCTTATGGTAATCAATTTCTGTAAGATGCTCCTTCACTTAAATTTGTACAACATCTATAACAAAAATCACAATCTTTTACACATAACAATTTATGACCACAAACCCATTGTCAATGAAGCAAATTTTACTGTTGAGAGTGGCACATACTAAAACCCTAATGATTGACATACATGTTTATCTCAAAATCTACAAATAAAAAAACCATCAAAATCATAACTTTTGAATACAACAAATAAAACCCAGATAAATAATTAGGGTTAAAGTACATATAATCCCCAAATAATAAGTAAATTGGATTAAAATACCTAGATGTTGAAGATCGATATGAAATCAAATCATCACATAGTGTGTTTCCTGTCATTCCTATCAAGATCCTTAAAGATGATTTTAATACCGTTAATTTTGGTTGTTACATTGTTTTGATTTAGGGAAAAGTAGATTGATAGCTTTAGAGGTTTATGAAAGGTTTGGTTTAATTTGGTGATTGTTTTGATTGTTTTGAATTTTTAGTTAAAGTATAGCTTTAGAGGTTGATTTCTCAGTGATTGAATTTTTTTAGTTAAAAGGTTTATGTGCGTCGATGATTGATTGAGGAGGAATTTGGGAATTTTGGGACTTAGGTTATTATGATACTGAATTTTAACTTTAAGCCCAAATCTTTAAAACATTTGCTCCGCCTTTTTTAAGTTTTCTGTTTTTTTGTTTTTGACACATATATTTTTTTAAGATTTCTTCAATGATTACAAATCAAATTCGATTTTTTATAAAATATGGATAAATTTAGAAGTTTTTAGGCTTTTTTTATTCAATTTTTTTAAAAGAAAAAATAACAATAATTAAGTTATTACTAAATAAGGTATAATTTGATTTTAAAAAGTCCCCACTAGGGGTTTTATTTTATTAGGAAAAAGATACACGTTTCGTCAATCAATCAAATACGTGATAAATATTCCCGAGCCTACAAAATTTTTTCTAAATAACCACTAATATTAATGGGCCTCGACCCAACTCCTAAACTTTATTAAACAGGCCTCTGAGACCCATTGGGCCTTAACCCAACATATACAATATCAAATGGACCTTGAGTACTCGATATAAACTAAACCAAACCGACCCTTTTATTCTTTCTCATATGTCGACATACACAAACATATATACCATTTGACATTATCCATTCCTATACACAAGCCCTCCTAAAGTTTTTATACTCAAGTGCAATCTCACCAAATTCCCTGCCACTCTACTATTCGACATAACTTGTAGCAATAATACATTTGTTTATTACCTATATATGTGTGTATACGTATAAACCCACACACTCAAAATCCCTTGTTTACACTTAGCAAATATTATCCTTTTTATTCCTTTGTCCTCTTGTCAAACCAATCATGCAAGCCACCCTTAACGTTTCTTTTCTTCTTTCTTGTCTTTGCTTGTGTCGACATACTAGAAACAAAGGGAACACATTACCCCCCATATTTACCACATTCAAACACCCTACCATGACTTTTTCTTCACTCTACAACACTCTTCCATCCCATCTCATAAATTATGCACTATACTCTTTTCTTTCTACTCTACGTATGACAGTCACCATAATGTAAAACACAACCCGTTTATTTCTTTGCTACTGCCAACGAAAATAAACCAGAAAACAAGAAGAACATAAATACTACAACATACAACCATACACAAATACTTCCCCTATATCTCCTCAAATACACAACCGGTTCCCTCATACTCTTTTGTTCTTTCTGTGATCGACTAGGAAGGAAGAAAAGGAAACCATGTGATATTCTTGCAAACCTTCTTACACACCTTATGACAAACTACTTACACACTTCACCTCACATGCAAACTTGTGTCCACAACTAGCTTATATAAGTCCTCATTTCCATTTCATTCATACGTACACACATAAACACTTCACACTTTCATGTCTCACTAATTGTTCTAAGTCCCTTCATGTTGCTGTGTACGAAAAGATTGGCCAAGTTTTCCAAGGATTTGAGCCGTGACTAGGGTCATTGGAACTTTGGTCTCGCTTCCTTGGTTGGGTTGCTAAACAAGTAGCACCAAACTCCATTCCACTACGAAACTCATGTCGTGTTCAATTCTACCCACCCGAGTTGGTGTTGTAAGTTACATTCGAACTCATTTCATATATACACTCTATATCTATTTTCGATACGATACACATCCACATATTATGTTATCTACTATTTCATGAGCTCTCGTGATCGTTTTCGGGTATGAATGTGGCATCACAATTCCTTGCGTGGCTATGCATGAAGTGACAAAATATATATATATAACTCAATGAATGAGCTTAACATGAACGCGTAATAAGTTTGAAATGAGAACATTTGAACGTAAAGCATAATAACTAGATTGCATGCTCGATATATAACACATAAATTCATTTAGTACGTGTAGATAAAACAATATATATAAAAGTTCAGCTAATCATATCCACAGTGTTTTGTATCCTCACACCGGGTATCATAAAAATCACGAGCCATGGTGTATCTAAAATCTCTGAAAAATTGTGAATGATCACGTTTAGATGGTACTAGGGACCCATTACTAAGAAATTGTTGTATAAGCCAACATGTTATCACTCCACAATCCTTCCCATTTGTTTGCTGCGGGGTCACGGACCCGTTGATGGAATAGTTATAGAAGTATATGAAGTTATACGGTTGGGGCTTAGGCAAAATTTTATTGAGAACTATGGTCCATTCAATCATTTGTGTACGCAAAATTTTCCCTCGATTATCATTGTCGTTCGAGTCAAAAACCATAAAAGTTAAATCAACTAGATCAACGACAGCAGTGACCCAGTGATTGCCATCGACATGAATTGGCATAAACACCTACAAAGATAAAATCATTAACTTATATGAAAGTAAAAAACTTATGAAATACTAAACTTATTAAAATTATTAAATATAAATACTTACCTTAACCACCTGATTCCAAGAAGGGTATGGACGTGTCCGCCCACTCAAAGTTCCCTGCAACTGTCTATCAGTGTCAAGTAAGAAGCCATCAGTTTGTGGATAATAAGAGGCAACCTTAGATTTGGCAATTGTCCACGTGTCATCCTTTCCCCTCTTACGAATTTGCAGCTCCATCCAGGCATCCATATGCTTATTCAAATAAAAAAAAAAAATTATTATTTGGCATTGTATAAACAAGATCTCACAAATACAATATAAACATTTAATAATAAACTTACGTCATCTGACAACCAACCATCACTGTCACCCATACACAGTAGGTCTTTCCAAAACTTTGGCTCGCAACTAAAACCCATTATGTGGCAATCCAAGAATATACTTTCCAGTCTATTCTGGAAAATTTCGAAGCCAAGATAACTTTCAGGAGTCCGCTCAACCTAAATAGCCAAAAGTATAATACAATATCAATATCAATACAAAGTTGTTTATCATTGTTAAAAAAATATATTCAAGTAATGTTACAATTACCTTATTAGGGTCGACATTATAAAATGAAAGGTACTCATGAGTAGCAGGGTTAATCACTACGCCGGCCTGTTTCTAAGGCAAGACAGTAGTATCTGCCAAATCTGCGAACGTGGTCTTCTGCCAAGTTCCATGACGAATATCTCTCTTTTCTCGATTCATAACACCATAACACAAATAAACAATAATTTCTTAGTTGCACATAATTAGTATTATACAAGCAAATTTGAAAAAGGTATATATTTACGTAAGAATTTACCGGGATGACACGGCTACGTACAGGGGCGTGTGATTGACCAGCTTGTTGCAGATTGTTACCCGACCACGAAACAAATCCTTGTTGTGGCGTAAGGATAAACGCATGATGGGCTTTTCAAGCAAATGTCACGAGTGTAAAATTACAAATAAAATTCACGTTGTGGTGAACAATGGGTATTAATTAAGAGTTCTTAAAAGTGAGCCTAAATGACTTTTTTTTATGTGTGAAGTCAAAATATAAATCTAATTGAATTATACCTGTTGATGACTTATGCAAAAGTTCACTGATATTCTGGTCAAACATATTTCGGACCAGATATTGTTTTATAGATCGTTGCGAAAAGATGTAAGCAATATAGAACAATAGTGCTCCCATTCCAGTATCACACATCCAAGCCAAATACGTCACTAGTGTCCAAAAATTGAATTTTTCCGGTGTAGGCTCTGTAGGTGTCGTAGGCTTAGGCTCTGTAGGCGTCGTAGGCTTAGGCTCTGTAGGTGTCGTAGGCTTCCAAGCTACGCATATCTAGGATACATTAATAAGGTATTAGTTAATCATACATTTCACTTTTTGAGATTACTCTAATCAATCATGTGACGTGTGTGTGTGTGTGTATATATATATATATATATATATATATATATATATATATAATCATATATTTCTAATAAAATAAAGTAAAAAATAAAATAACAAAAAAAAGCACGATGTCTTGAAGTAAGATTAACTAAGTTTTAAAATCACAACATGTCACATCGTGGTAATCTTATTATAGGGTACCATCACATCACCCAAAATACTAATAGTCCGTGTTAAACATAGAAATAAAAATAAAATAAACAATATCATACCCCGCCCTAACAGGATGAGCATGTTGTTGTTCTTGTTGTAAAAAAAATAAATAAATAAATAAATAAATAAATACTTTCCAATAAAATTATAATGTCAAACGCACCAGGTACCACCGCACAATAGAAATTGTAAATGAAAAAGGAAAAGCATACCAAGGTAACTCCCCAAAGAGTGGCTATGAATGCTATAACGAATGCAAACATGTCACCAAAAGCAGGGGTAAAAAACGCAATAACAAGGGCACCAATGATTGCCACTCGATTGTGGTGAATTACTCGTAAGAATTGTATCACTGGCTTCTTGTAAAAGACCTGTAAGCATAAAACAACATTTTTAGATTCATTATACTGAGTAATTCTTTCATGCTGAAATGTTAGATTTGTGTACCTCATAAAACACTAGAATCACCAGAAACACAATCCAGCGAATTACACAAATCTACAGAAGTATATGCAGTTAGCACTCTCATACATCAAAATGGAAGGTTAAATAGCCAATAAAGACATTGGTAGCATACATAATGAAGAAAATTCTTACCCATAATGACTTTTTTAACCCTTGCACATCGAGTTTGTAGCCTACAACCAACGGGAAAATGAAAAATCGCAGACTTAAAATAGTCTCTATAACCCTTCCTTCAAAAGTTCGAATGTGAGACTGAAAATTACATTTCATAATTATTAGTTAACCTATTAAAGCAATAACATGCAAGAATTTTTGTCTTAATACAAATGTCCACCTTAATAGAAAGAAAATGAAAAAAAAAAAAAAGCCTTGTAAACATGAGGAAGAAGTAATTACAACAACAATAAACAAACAAACTTATGAGGGTTGAATGTTTACCAATTCTTTATTCCACCAAATTTCCCAGCTTTCTTTAACTTTATCTTTAATATCTTTACTTTGATCAACTTCATCACTTTTACAACTGCGCCAATTATTCCAATCTTCCCAGTCTTCTAAGTTTCTGAAGATTGAAAAGAAGTTGAAATGCATCTGGAAACAAAATGAAACTCAAACGACAAACTTACTTGTTAAGGTCAAACGGGGATGCATCGAACAAAAATGGAGCGACAATCCAAGAAATTGACAAAATTAAACCGCCAAGTAACAGAAGGTTGTTATAGAAAGCCCGAACTGAAAGGAACCCGTATATGACGTACACCACTACCAGGAAAAGCACTTCCATTCTGTTTAAGATATACTAGTATTAGACATGCTTGTTTTGTTTGTGTGTGTGTGTGTGTGTGAGAGAGAGAGAGAGAGAGAGAGAGAGAGAGAGAGAGAGAGAGAGAGAGACCCTTTGATGAAATGACTTCGTGAATAAAGCCTGTAATTCTCTGAAAATTTGATATGATCTAGGACAAAGCCTCGACCCGTTGCTTGATACTATTTTGAATAAAATTTGATTAGATTGCATTAATAGATCATTTAAAAAAAAAAAAAAAAAAAAAAAGAAAAAAAAGGTAACATCGACGTAGTCAAATTCCTTCAATGCACAAGGAGAAAATTTAAGTGAGGGTGTTAGCTTACACCAATCACAATTTTGTTAACAAAGGCTTAAAATGATCTCTATTTTTAAATAGAGGATGACCTCCTAATTTTTATAGCTGACACCACCAGCTGATTCAAATAAACTTGAACATCATATTTGATATCGGTTCATTAAGAATTTATGGGTCGCCAATAAATTAGTTCATGAATAGAATCTTTCCGATGAACCCAGCACCATTTTGACCCGTTAAATAACTCTTCCATATTGACACATCTATAACAAAGCAAGCAAGATAGAAAAGTAAAGAACAAACCGATGCACCACCATGCATAATAGTTCTGCCAAACCAATGTATTCTTGTGCCCAAAGAGAATGCGAAGAAAATGGAACCAAGACTAAAAAACATGGCAAGAAAACTCTCAACAGCCTGCAACACCATTCAAAATTTAATACGCAACAAGTTAACCACATAAAATAACTGTAATTTTTATCGACGATTCATCCCGTATAAATTAAGCCTATATAAACAATGTTTACATAAATGTACCTTTTCCAAACCATGCTCTAAGTAAGGAACCAAAAGCATGTATATAGCCGGGAGTAAAATAATAATTAAAAGCACTTCAGGAGTCAAATCTATATTGTTTAACAAATGGGGGACTCTCGTTCCAGACAATTAACAGCTCATTCATCAACTCAGTATCAAGAGCCTCTGAATCAAGCAAGCTATATCAGTCCATGTCCAAGCAACAAAGGAACAAGATGAATGCTATGTGTATATGTAATACAGTGTAGTTAGTTTAGTTAGTTAAAAGTCAAAGTAGCAAAAGTCAAAGTGTAGCTTTAGTATAAATACTTGTATTCATTTCATTTCTCATTTGTAACAATTCATTATGAAATAACAAATCACTTTCCTTTCATCACTCTCTCTCTGATTTCAACAAACATCATGGTATCAGAGCCAACCACCATCACTGGTGGTTCATAACAAACTCCACCACATATAACAAACTCCGGTGACCTGTAACAACTTCTGGCCACCACAAACCATCATAATTGTTACCAATTTCGTTAAATCAACCATCAAAATTCATCAATTTTGATCAAGATCACGAATCCGACCATCATATCATCCAAATTCATAAAAATCATCACAAATTAATCAAGAAAATGGATACACCACAAACCACTACTTCAGTTGACTTTACATCACCTAATCACCCACTCTATCTTCATCCCAATGATCATCCAGGCTTAGTCTTGATTTCAAAGAAGCTAACTGGATAAGATAACTACAGTTCTTGGAAAAGGAGTATGATGATAGCATTGAATGCAAAGAACAAGTTGAAGTTTGTTACTGGTGAATTCATGGAGCCTCATTGTGAATCAGAAGAGAAAGTTATGTGGGAAAGAACCAATGATATGATCATCTCCTGGATACTTAACACCATTTCAGATCAGATAAGTAATAACTTGAATTTTGTGAACACTGCTTATGATTTGTGGAATGAATTGAATGAACATTATGCTCAGTTAGATGGTCATAGAATTTATCAGTTAGCACAAGATATAGCACAATTGAAACAACAGAATTGCACCATTGAGGTCTATTATCATAAAGTGAAAGGGTTATGGGATGAACATGATGCTTTAGAAGCTCCTTATCTGTGCAATTGTGTTTGTAACTGTGAGAATGGTAGACATACTGGTGATAGAGAACAGAGGAAGAGATTAATTCAATTTCTCATGGGTCTAGATGAATGCTACTCCAACTTAAGGGGGCAAATCCTACTGTTACAACCACTTCCCACAGTTGCTAAGGCCTATAGCATGATAAGACAGGAAGAAAAACAAAGAGAAGGAATTTTACCCAAACCTTTAGGATCCACTGCATTCTCAGCACACTCATCACAGGCAAATAGGAACATTTATAGAAACTACAACACTCAAAGTGGAACAAGTACACAATCTGGGAATAGACCAGCAGCTGGTAGAAGAAGTACTTTCAAGGCAGGGGTATATTGTACACATTGCTCCAAGGAGGGACACACCAGTGATGAGTGTTACAGGTTGAAAGGTTATCCACTTGGTCACCCCCTACATGGCAAATACAAACCACCTGTGGTTAGGAATGTGTATGATAATAAGGGGTCAAAGACTGTCAATTCTATTCAACATCAAGATGCAGAGCAACCAGGTTTAAACCATGGGGAATCTAGCAATGGAGGAAATGGAAATGAAGCAGTGTTTGTGAAGATTGATCAACTCCAGAACCAGCTGAACCAAGTAATGATGCTGATGCAACAGTGCCAAAAGGATCCTCCAACTGGTATTATCAACTCCCATACTATTAGAAAGTTTAAATTTGTTGCATCTGTCATGACTAGATTTAAGGCAGCTTGGGTAATAGACACTGGAGCCACTGATAGCATTAGCATTACTTTAACCACAATGCATGATACATATTTTTGCAATCCACCAATTCACATAACTTTACCCAATGGACAAACTGTGGAGGTTAGAATCTGTGGAAAAGTTAAGATCAACAAAGATATCACCCTCACTGATGTGTTCTACATACCCACATTTGCTTATAACCTACTATCTGTTAGTAAGTTAACTAAGCAAATGTCTGTGACAGCCATTTTCACATCCCTATCTTGCTATTTCCAGGGTCTCAATAAGAGGATTGCACATGGCAACCTTTGTGAGGGACTCTACATCATCTACCCTGACCACAGCTTCACACCAAAGTCTACCATCCTTTCATCAAGCAGGAATGACAACTCTACACTATGGCATTCAAGACTGGGCCACCCTTCATCTTCTACTCTCAAAAACATCAAAACCATTTCAATTTCTTGTACAAATGATCTTTCAAATTGCATTGTATATCCTTTAGCTAAACAACATTCACTTCCTTTTTCACCAAGTACATCTCATGCAACTCAACCATTTGAACTTGTACATATGGACATCTGGGGACCATACAAACACTCCACTATCAATAAATGCAAGTATTTTCTAACAATTGTGGATGATTTCTCAAGGGCCACTTGGACCTATTTATTACCCAGCAAAGATCATGCACCATCACAAATAAAAACATTTCATTCCTATGTACACAATCAATTTCACAAAACAATTAAGAAAGTGAGAAGTGACAATGGTTCTGAATTTCTAAATACATCTCTGTCCACTTTCTTTGATTTCCATGGAATAGTTCACCAGACATCTTGTCCTTACACACCACAACAAAATGCTAGGGTGGAACGTAAACACAGACAATTATTGGAAGTAGCCAGAGCCCTCAGATTTCAAGCAAACTTTCCAATTCATTTTTGGGGTCATTGCATTCTAACTGCCACATATCTTATTAACAGACTTCCTTCCAAACCCATAAACAACAAAAGTCCTTTTGAGTGCTTATATGGAACACCCCCACCTCTTGATCATCTGAGAATTATTGGCTGCAAAGCTTTTGCATACCAACACTTACCTGATAAGTTTGAAGCCAGAGCAATCCCATCTGTTTTCATTGGATATCCACCCACACAAAAAGGTTACATCTTGTACAACCTTGAAACCCACAAACTTTTCACAAGCAGACATGTTACGTTCCATGAAGATATATTTCCATTTCACACAAAACCTCACACAACATCACCACAACAAACCACATCTAATCACTTCAACCCACCTCACTTCAATTCACCCACATCAACAACAACTCAAACCACAACACCAATTGTCACACCTACAACTCAACACACCTCTGAACCCTCTTCTTCTGATTCTTCAACAGCTCAACCATCAACTCCTCCAAACAACTCCACAGAACAGGACACAATTACAGATCAACCACTTCCTTCTCCACAACCATCACTAATACCAGCTCCTCCTCAACCACCTCCTCAGCCTCAACTCAGAACTTCTACAAGAACCTCTAAACTTCCAACCAAGCTGCAAGATTATCACCTCAACCTTCCCAAATCATCTAAACATCACTTCACAAACTTCATTAATTATAACAACATAAACACATCAACCACAAGACATTTAATAAATACAATCAATCAAATCATTGAACCTAAGTCTTATACTCAAGCTGCTAAGAATCCAAAGTGGGTAGGTGCAATGAATTTAGAACTAGCTGCCCTAGAAAGAAATGGTACTTGGACCATAGTTGAGCTCCCAGATGGCAAAATACCCATAGACTGTAAATGGGTTTTTAGAATCAAATGTAGGGCAGATGGCACAATAGAGAGGTTTAAAGCTAGGTTAGTAGCCAAAGGGTTTACTCAGAAAGAAGGTGTGGACTTTCATAAGACCTTTGCTCCAGTAGCAAAAATGGTTACTGTGAGAGCATTGTTAGCTGTTGCTACTCACAACCAGTGGCCTATTGCACAATTGGATATAAATAATGCCTTTCTTCATGGAGATTTAACTGAAGAAATCTACATGAAGCTTCCTCCAGGCTACCCTGGCTCTCATTCTAAGAACAGTGTTTGCAAACTACATAAGTCACTTTATGGATTGAAGCAGGCCAACAGACAATGGTTTATCAAACTCACCTCTTTCCTTCAAAGTCTGGGCTTCATTCAGAGCTATGCAGATACTTCTCTATTCACCTTCAAGAAAGATCATAATTTTCTTTGTCTTCTGATCTATGTGGATGATATCTTATTAACTGGCAACAATGTTTCACTCATCCAACATATCAAAGGTCAATTACATCAAGAATTCAACATCAAAGACTTGGGAACTCTCAATTATTATCTAGGTATTGAAGTACTCAGAAATTCTACAGGTCTAATGATGACTCAGAGGAAATACACTTTGGAACTCATCCAAAGTGCAGGGCTACTAGATGTTAAACCTTCTTCAATTCCTTTTAATCCACTGACAAAGTTGAATCATGAAGATGGTGAACCACTTGATGATCCCATTCAATACAGAACCTTGGTAGGGAAGCTGTTATACCTCACCATAACAAGACCTGACATTTCATATGCAGCTCAGACATTGAGTCAGTTCACCCAATCACCAAGAACCCCTCATCTAAAAGCATTAATCAAAGTTCTCAGGTACTTAAAGGGATCTCCAGGCCAAGGACTTCTATTTCCATCCAAGACCAGTCTTCAACTTATAGCCTATTGTGACAGTGACTGGGCTAATTGTAGTTTTTCAAGAAGATCTGTTTCAGGGTATTGTGTATTTCTGGGTTCATGTCTACTCTCTTGGCAATCAAAGAAACAACCTGTGGTTTCAAGAAGCTCAACTGAAGCAGAGTATAGGGCCTTGGCAGATGTCACATGTGAGTTATCATGGATAAGATATCTACTTAAAGATCTTGGTGTTCTTATTTCAGACCCCACCACTGTTTACTGTGACAATGCATCAGCAATAGCCTTAGCCTCAAATCCAGTACAACATGCCAGGACTAAACACATTGAACGAGACTGCCATTTTGTCAGAGAAAAGATCAAACAGGGTCAAATTACTCCTTCCTTCATTTCAACAAAGAATCAATTGGCAGATATTTTGACTAAAGGCCTATCAAAAGCACCTCATTATCATTGCTTGTCCAAGTATGGCATATGTGATCCATACACATTGCCAACTTGTGGGAGGGGTAACAGCTCATTCATCAACTCAGTATCAAGAGCCTCTGAATCAAGCAAGCTATATCAGTCCATGTCCAAGCAACAAAGGAACAAGATGAATGCTATGTGTATATGTAATACAGTGTAGTTAGTTTAGTTAGTTAAAAGTCAAAGTAGCAAAAGTCAAAGTGTAGCTTTAGTATAAATACTTGTATTCATTTCATTTCTCATTTGTAACAATTCATTATGAAATAACAAATCACTTTCCTTTCATCACTCTCTCTCTGATTTCAACTAACATCAACAATGCCTGTAACAACAAAAATAAAACAATATAATCTATAAAGATGGTGCCATAAAACTTTAATAGGAAGCTTTATAAAAAGAATAATACTAATTACCATAATCAAATTGCCATACAGTAATATGTATAAGGTTATCACCATTAACTGCAAAAATCACATAAATTGTTAGATGAGCAAATGTGTGATCTTAGTATAGTAACCTTAATTTACTGATACTGTGCATACCAAGGACGAGAAATAATATCCAACGGTTGTATAGTAGAATGAAAGCATCCGGAAGAAATCAAACCGCTGACCAAGTCTGTACATATCTCTACTAAGAACCTGCTCCCCATTTCCTCCCGCCACTTTTCCTTCAAAAATAGCAATTTGATTGAACCCAACATCTCGCCCCTTGCCCACCTTCAAAACATAAAATGAAATACGTAACAATCGAGCATATGTATGTACTGATGCCCGATGACTTATTTTAGAGCTAAATATAAACCCAGTGTATTTTGGAAATTAATGAGTTTGAAAGATATATAATACCTGGATGTATTCATGATGAGTGACACTTCCTTGACGCAAAGTTGAATTAAAACCTGTATTTCAAATTTCAATGTGCAGACATATTACCTAGTAAAAAGATTTAGAAATAATCACAACCTCCCATTTCCTTTTCTATTTAAATTTCTAGATTATTATATGATGCTTTTGAAACTTTCCATATATATAAAAGAAATAGAAAGAGAGAGAGAGAGTAGAAATGATATATGTGATGTTAGTGACACCAAAAGGATATTAAATGAATGGAATTGAGATATAGATGGAATATAATGAAATAGAGCCACTTCAAGGTTCCCTATGAAATGAGGCATGGAAAGGATCCACTACGAAGAAGTTTCGGGGGTTACGAAGGAAGCTTCGAGCTCATATTGGTCATGGGTTGAGAACAGGAATAGAACTCTATGCGATATAATCCTGTTGTTTCTCAGTAGCTCAGTGGCAGAGTGGTGGTTGTTAACCGATTGGTCAACATTTATATAGTCTTAACAATAAGATAGATAATAAGTTAAAGATAGAAAAAGAAAGACAATAAGATATATAGTCTTAACAACTGATTCACTAAACTATATTGTTGAATTAACATTTATATGACTATAAGTTTAAAAGATAAAGATACTACAAGTTGATTCAGAGATTGGAATTTAGGTTTTATAAAATAGTGATTCTATATATAAATTGATTAAAGTTAGAACAATACAACGAAATCACATGCATCAGTTTTATAATTTGGTATATTACTAGGACTCAAATTTGAATCGCAGAATTTGAAGATGGTGCTCTTTACGTTCGTCTTTTGCATACTGAAAACTTCAATGTGGGAGATATTACACGACACCATTAACTGTTTTAATTCAAGTACTCCGTAACATTTTGTAATTACCACTACACCGTTTTTAATTTTACAAAATGTTTAAATAATTGTACCAAATTGTGATGCTAGGATTATTTCCCTGATTTCTCACCATCAAAATATTTATCTTTAACAAAATTGAACATTGAAAAAAAAAAAAAAAAAAAAAAAAAACATTAACACAAGATGGAAAATATATTGCTCCTTTTGAAAAAAACTATCTTGTAGAAGAGATCTTTGTTGTTGGTATGGTAAGCTATTTACTCATGATTTTTGAGAAGGAATTGCACAAATTTTCTTTTATGATTATTAGTATTAAAGTTGTCTTACAAAGAATTTATTAGGTAAAATTGGGGATGCACGTACCTCAAAATGACATATTTTATAAAATATAATTACACTTCGTAACCTAAAATCGGATGTAGTACGCGTCACAATCGGATCCTATATAGGTCCGTCCTTAGGTATCGTGCTACTAGAAAATAAAATCTTATGTGGCAGCGCTTTTAATGAATTTTTGAAGGCTCTACATCAACAAATGGCCAAAAGAAAAAACAAAGTTCTGTTGTTTACTCATATAATGTTATCTGGTTTGAAATGTTCTTTATAGTAATTTTATCTTTTTGTTTTACCTTTAAAATTGTAATTTTAGGAATTGATGTAACAGTTGGTGCTATAGCTCATGAAAACTTGAATAGCCACCACATGTATTATCTTCAAATTAAATTACCTTTTACTTTTAACTAAACAATGTAATTAAAAAGGGGGGAAATGATTTTATATATAAATATTATTAAGTTATCATGGTTCTTAAAGTCACGATCCTGCTAATAAAATTTTATGATACTTTAAAGCAAAAACGATCTTAATCCTATGTAGAATCTTTGCAAGCGTAAGTTCTTATAGGATCCCGATCTTGACCATATGATATTAAGATCAAATCTGATCCGACTTTTCTTGAACCACATGCAAATCTACTTAAACTTTGTGTAATCATAATTTAAGATGATATTTTCATAAAACATTTATTTAATCATGTGTTGATATATAATAATTTTTAGATTTTTCTAATATTACATAGAATAAATGACATTATAGTAAAATTTTAGGATCGTAATCAGGTTTTACGATCTCAATTTTACAAAGAAGAAAATGATCTTGAGTAAGAATCCGATCTTTTTTTTTTTTTTTTTTTTTTTTTTTTTTTTTTTTTTGGGTAAAAGGTCAACGACCCGGTAAATATATTACTCCAAAAAACATTTAAGTACAACGGATATGAGTGATTCTCATATCTCAGCCCGTTACATAGGCA
This sequence comes from Artemisia argyi, assembly GCA_030686995.1. NCBI lineage: Eukaryota > Viridiplantae > Streptophyta > Magnoliopsida > Asterales > Asteraceae > Artemisia > Artemisia argyi. The sequence continues at coordinate 1,528,849 of CM060702.1, forward strand.
AAAGGCTTACATAACAAGATACTTCCTATTTTCTAGACAAGAAAACAAACCATTTAAAGACTCGGACAAAAATATAACCTACTTCCTACGACCTTGGAGATTAAAGCCATAAATGGCGTTAAGAGCATCCAATTCCCCTGGAAAATCATAAATTTGCTTCGAGTAATCATCATAGTCATCCAACTCATCTTCACGCTCATGACCTCCACCAAAAAGATTTGCTGATTCGTCGAACGTGTTAAGAACCTCCTCCTCATCACTTTCAGTAACCACAATATCACCCACCTTAGAGAATGGGTTAGCCCTCTTATTGGCAGATGCAGACGGAATAGGAACACCTTTATCATCCAAAAGGGTGGCTTTCCCATCGATAAGTAGCTTTTCAAGCTTACTAATTTTCTCAACTATAGGAGTAGAACCACCTTCCTTAGTTCCCATTAAATCACTCACAAGGGGTTCTTGTGATGTAGTACCAGTCTTAACCGATGCATCCTTATTAACTTCCATTTTACAGCCAGCATCCACATCCATATTGGTGTCATCAGTAGGAATACCAAACGTATCCGTATCATCCATATTAAGAGCATCAAACTGATTAGATGTAGAGATCGTTGTACCACTAGAACTAGCCACATCAGGAGTCTTCTTCTTATTGCCACCAACATTCTTGGGTTCAGGAGGAGTCTGTTTGGGTTGATACTGAAACTTCTTACCCACAACAGGTTTAGTAAACCCTCATTTATTACCCACCATAGGTTTGGTAAAACCTCCTCGACCCGAATTCGAAGCAACTTGCTTTCCCTTCTTCTTATTGTTAACAGGCTGGAAACCATCACTTGCATTCATAGTAGGTTGAGCATTTGGTATGACAACCTTAGGGCATTCAACCAAAGTATGTCCAAATACCTTACATTTATCACACCGAGGCGGTTTCCACTCATATTCTACCCGGATCTTTTCAATAGTCGAACCCGTACCATCAAGTAGAGGAATCTCAACAGTGAGACTGTCCTTTAGTACCTCATCCGACTTTACTTCAATCATACACCTAGCAAAGCTACTCCGGCCCCAAGACTCCTTGCACATTTGACTAGTAAAGGCATCTAACCTTTTGGGCGTCCCAATCACTGTAGCAAGAAGGCTAAGCCCGTCATCGGAGAACATAGCTAAAGGAATATCATGGAATTTAACCCACACCGGAATGTTAGTCAAATCCTCTTTGAGCAAGTTGGTGTTCAATGTCCATGGTTTAAGTATAATAGGGACATTACGAATCAACCAAGGACCATTATCAAGGACATCATCGACACCTTTCTTCGAAGTAAACTTGAAGAAAAAGAAACCCTTAGCATTCATCATAACCTTTTGTAAACCATACTTAGCCCACGCATTGCGAACATAATAATCAACAACAGGAAAAGCAAGGCGTTGACCAAGGAAGTATCCATAGAGAGTATTCTCAAACCTCATGTTAACCTCTTGCACTACATTCATAGGGACTGATAGATCAACATCAGCCTTCTTCTTGCTACATTCCAACCTACGAAAATTTGAAACATGTTTCAGAGGTTCATTAGAAGTAGCACCCGCGTAAGAAACCAACTTCACTCCCGTACCATTAGAAGTGGCACTGTTATTCATATTCACATTACGACCAGAAATAGCACTCGACAAAGGGCTCCTTGTAGGATTAGCTTCAGAAGAACCAATTTCACATTGAATTTTGTTCATGGCATCATCAAAATTCTTATTCGCATTAGCAATCAATAGTTCCACATTAGGCTGTTGAGAGCCTTGTGAAGACGAATAAGTATCATGTGTAATATGAGGCTGCTCCCCATCATCCATTGTAACATCAGCATACGCATCAAGTGAAACCGGCTTCACTTGCTCAGGCACATGTTCACGTACATCACAATCTACACCATCACCTGAACCACTACCCTTTTCCAGCTTCTCAATGTCTCCCCCTCCACCTGAATCCAAGGAACCTGACTTCAACATAACATCAGCACCCTTATTCAGATCTGCACTTGCACCATCCCCACCCTTCCTAACAGCCGTATCCTTATAAGCACTCTTAGAACTCAAAAAACCCTTATTCATCTCTCACAACCAGTAGAACAAACCAAACAAACGAACAAGAATAACCAGCACAAAGCACAACCAATAGCAGAAAAAAAATAAACCCTAATCGCTTAGGGTTTTTACATGAAGCACACCAAAACTAACCAACGTCCATATTCATCCAACCAATTAGTATTAGAATCAAGTAAATAGAGGATGAGATGGATAGTAACCGGCTTAAGGATAGTAGAATAATACAAAATCGAATATAACCTTATGTCGGATTGATTAAGAAGAAACGACTACAAAACCCTAAAAATCGATCGATCAGAATGATATCTAACACCAGAAAATCAAGAAGATCAGAATGATGCAAGATACACGAGAGTGAGAGGAGATCGATCGGAAAGTTATGGTAGTTAGGGTTTCGCCAAAGTCACCAGAGAGAATCAGGTCACGTCCTGTTAAACACATATTACCTTCTTTAGAATCCGATCTTGAAAAGCTTTGAATGTTATGTATGCTTCTTTTTTCCTTATTAAATATACTAAAATGTCTAAACCTTTTAAAGTTTGTTAAGCACCGCAAATTAAAACCGAAAATAAAATAGAAAGTTCAGTCATTTAGTAAGAAAAAAAAAGTTTGCTAAGATAAACAACAATATTATTATTATTATTATTATTATTATTATTATTATTATTATTATTATTATTATTATTATTATTTTTTATTTATTTATTTTTTTGGCATGTTAGATACATTTTGAATTAATTATCTCAAACTGTATATATATAATATATGACGATGACTTGAAAGCCAATTAAATTGTATATAGTTTTAATTGATTTTGTTATGATTAGACTTAGCATTAGAATGAGAATGATAGTTGAAAGTTTTAGCTCTAGTTTAGTCAAATTAGGTATGTTTACGAAAAGTTGACGTGTGTGCATGCATGCATAGCCGACTTCTTGTTTTATTTGAGGAGTTCTCCGTTTGATCTTCCGACTTTGAGTATTATTTATGGAGGTTTCGATTTGATCATGACTAGTTTTATTCTATTTAGTATATACTCCATCCATCTCAAAATATAAATCAATTTTCACTTTTCAAGGTTTTTTTATTCCTACTTTGATTTTAATTACTTTTTTTCGTATTATATAATATTTGATGAAAAGTATACCAATGAAAAAACATTTAAAACATAAATTCATTTATATATTTTGCATCAGGTATTATATAACATGAAAAAAATAGTTAAGTTCAAAGTTGGAAGAAAAATACTTTGAAAAGTTAAAATGAACATATAGTTTGAAACGGAGGGAGTATAAAGGGCTTTCCCCCTCATATCCTATATATAAATAAAGCTGAATGGGAGGCTCAATTGTATCATTCTTTCTAGCTCAATAAATTAAAACTTTTGAGGGTCTACTTTCACTCGATCCGGAAGAGACTTTTCAGGTTAAAGCGCTTGTCATTCTTGTTCTTTAGCCGATTGAATAGGCTTCTTTGAAAGAGGTTGTCAATTGAACTTGTGTCATCTAAGCAGATTGTGTTTCGCTCTAGATAACAAGTGTGTTTTGTTTTTTCACAGTCGGTTGTGAAAGTTTTATACTATGAATGGATATAACTGTGAGTGTATTAAACAATAAAATTGTAATAACGTTTGTGTTTGTCGCATTGCATTGTGCATATTTGTGTAAGATCAAGGAAAATAAGACAAAAGCATTTCAACCCGTCGTCTTATACGAACCTTCGAAAATATATTTATTTTGACCCTAAAAGGTTTTAAATCCGTAAACCCACCCATTTTCCAACTCGAGCATTTGGAGAACAGAGTAATTAAAAAAAATACCTGCATAAATATCTTCACTAATGTTTATCCCACGAGATGCTTTGCTAATACCACCCCGTGTTATGTGGAACACTCTATCAAAGACATCGGGATGGCCATAGTGCATGCGAACCCTAGTCATAATTAAGTGAAAACATGATGACGTTAATCACATATAGACATTGCCTCGAAATTAGGACTTACTTGTAGTAAAATAATTTTAAACGTACTTTAAAGGGTTAGCCATGACACGCTGCCCAAGAGTTACAAAGCCGGTTTCTTGATTGGACATGAATGATGCTACAGAAGATGCACTGCGAAATTGCTCAAAAAATGAAACTGGCTCTTCAAATTGTACGTGTAGTATTAACAATAAAAAATAAAACTACTTTAGGGTAGGTTATACCTTCCGGTAAATATGTGCTCCCTTATCCCAAGAATGGTAGGAGCAGGTTCCCTATGAAATTCTTCAAGAAGGTTTCTCATCTTTAAAGTTTCCTCGAAATAATTGTCCTGAAAAAAAACGCATAAACTAAAATTAAGTACTTGAACTCTTGAACACAAATCATTGTCCTCAAAATATTTCATTAATATAAGTAAATGGTCAGAATTTCAATCTCTAGGGGGTGCATACCTGATTCATGTCAATGGTTTGGATAGCATTTCCACGAGTAAATACAATTGCATGATTTTGATTTTCAGGTTTTCCCTCACCAAGTATGGGATCCCCAGGCAATTTAATAGAATAAACTTCCTGCATGATATCAATTTACTTCTGACTTAAGTAAATATAATATAGACAAAGCCCTTGCTTAATTAATTAATATAAAACATGATTAATTATTAAAGAAAGAGGGTCTGCCTAGAGAAACAAATGTAAAATAAAAACACTAGAAAAATATCAACCTTTCCATTCAAAGCAACATATCCATCTCTTGATCAATGAGTGATGGCGTCACCTTGTGACCTTTGACGCCGTCAGGTACTGTTCCAGGCTTTGATTCTTGACTTTGTCGTTTTCTTCATTTTTTGCTCCAAAATGCTTCCTTTTCCATAATTCCTCTCCAAAGTTCCTAAATTGACAAAAGAAACGATTTGAGGCAATATTTAATCATATAATCACGATTTAGGGCTTAAATGACCCCCTAAAAGTGTAACACTTTTCGTCTCATCAAATATCCCTACACTTGGGATTTGCTTGTCCTCAAGCAAATGAGCTTTTCCACCAATTAAAATATAAGTTAGGGGTTATTTAACATAAATATAAAAGTAATTACAACAAATGATCATTCTACCTTAGTCAAATAAGCACGAAAATTATACACTAGCACCTCACATTAAGTGTTTGGATACTCTCATCTCTCGGGTGTTGTAAATTTATATATCATAATTGGAAATGGAGAAATATCACTCATTACCTGTCATAGCAAATAGATTACCATAGGCTTGGGAAAGGATCAAAACCTCCACCAGTTTGGCGTAAGCACCTAGGATAAACTATCAAATAGGTCTTTTAATGGGTTGTAACGTTAGGTCTAAGGGTATGGAAAACACGGTTTGTTGGATAAGGGATACTTTACTGGTGGCAAGTCAATTATCTTAGTCAATTACATGTACAATGAGTCGTTGCTAAGCCAAGACTCGACTCAACTTAAACTACTACGACTCTTTTTTTGTATTTTTCCAAGACACTATTTTGACTTAAACAATAAAATAAAAGAAACTGATGGTAGCCCGTATGTTTTTCTCTTTTCTGTTTCTACTATACCTTTTTTTTCTTATATATATATATATATATATATATATATATATATATATATATATATATATATATATATATATATTGCATACACTTTTACTCTACCATCCAAAATAATACATCAAAGGGAGTTTGTTTCCTCCCTACACTTGAACTTTTACATACTTTACAATCAACTTATTCTAATGACCCGAATTAAGATAATCAAAACACCTGGAGTACTTTAAAACATTAACGCACATATGGGGGTAATAATTGATGTTTTTCCCATTACTCCATTACACTAGTACTTTACCCATGAGTCCAATCGTCCCAAAACAATATGTACAAGATTTGACTCGACATAGCAACCATGTAATCAATTAGACAACTAACAAAGGGTTTAACACATATGACAATAATGCACTAAAGGTAAGTGCATGCAAGGTAGGCTAAGGCGATTTGGGTGTACATTTGGGGGTGGATTGTAAACAAATTCTTCCTTTAAGTAAAATGCTTAAAGTTTGAAACGAAAAAGATAGGCTCTAAGGGGTGTACTAGGGGTATCGTGTACTAAAAATGAGTACATCGCAAAGGTGTGGGAGAATTACTTGACCAATGATGTTAATGTAATTATAATACGGGTGTAAAACAAGGGTTATCCTAATGCCTCTTATCATTTAGTAAATCTTAACTACACGAATGTAGTCTCACTAGCGGTCTCAGCATGCATCACTATCACAAGTTATAGAATCTAAATACTACCGGTACACTCACAAGCGTCAACAATGAATGCTTTTTCCTAAAGATCTTGGGGCGAACCTCACATTTTTGGGGTGGAAACTTTTGAGTGGTACGGTTTTTGTGCTAGTCATATAATTCCTATCCATGAGACGCTTATTAAGACTAAAGTTTCACTCCTATATGTTGTAAAAAATTTTAAATTTAGTGCTAAAATTGCCCTAACAAATATTTCTCTTAGCTTTATTACACATTTACTATTAAACAAAACAAAAATCAAGCGAAGTTGTAGTTTCTAAGGCATCCTAATTTACCCTCCCTACACTTAAACCGAACATTGTCCCCAATGTTCTAAATAAAAGATGTAAAAGTAAAAATAAATGAGAATGAAAGAAACTGATACTCCCCTGATTCGCTCGGTATGGATGATGTGATAACATGGTTAAATCTTCCTCCAAAAAAATGAGAATAGCAAAACTTCCCTCTTGAAATAAAATCATCTTCTTGTCCAATATAACCTGTAAACAACAAACACAAAAACCAAAGCATCAAACCGAACAAAGAAAAACCACAACTAGATGTAATTCCAGACTTAGAAATAAAAACAAAACAAAACAATAAAAGGGATAGGATACTTGCGGGATGAATTACAAATAGGAACTCATAAAACATGCCCACAAGTATGGACACACAAACAAGATAGAATATATGCTAATCATGAATTGTGAATTTTTCATGTTCGAATTTTGTTCTTTTTAACAAAATATAAACTTCCCTACACTTATCTTTTTGTAAAATACCTTTATATGCAATTAAGACAAAGTTAAGAACAAAATAAAGCATTTTCACAAATTATTCGAAACATGAAAATTAAACAAATACGATTAAGCATATATGACACAAACAAACAAATAAAATAAAAAATCAAACAATTAAAAACATGGGTTGCCTCCCAAGAGGCGCTTATTTTTGTTCGAGTCACGAGCCTGACTCTACCTTTATTTAACGAAAATAGGGGAGGTTTTCCCTACACTTAGGATTAAGTGTGGGTGAAAGTAGCGATACACACCCTTAGGGTAGAAATATGCCACATGAGGTGAAGGGGTTGAGTGAATGGATTCCTTTATCCTAAAGCTACCCGGATAATAAGGGTTGATGGGTGGGTCGGTTCCTTTTTTGTCACCTAGAAATATATCTAAGGATGGAAAGTTATGTAAAGGTTGAGGTTCTGGTTCATCAACACTAGGAAATTCCCTAGAACAAAGTGTAAGGTTATCACTATAAGTATTCAAACCTATATCCTCTAGTGGTGCTTGGTCCAAGGGTTCTACCTCAATCGGGATTCCTAAAGTTTCTTCTACTTCTTCAAGGTAAGTCACGGGCGGTGTGTGTATCTCAAATGATGGTAGGATATGTCGGCTTGGATTGTCCACCTCATCCTCCATTTTATCTAGATTACCTATGTGTTCATCTTGTATTATGGTGGCTCCTAACCATGACATGCACTTAGGTATCTCAATACTAGCATATTCATCCGCAAACAAACTTTTTTCATGATCCTTGAAATTTGTGGTCAATTGACTTGTACTAACGTTTGTTGGGTTGTCTACTCTATAATAATATTGGGCACATTCTTCTAAGGCATCCCATGCTTCTTCAGCATTTAATTCCCTAAGGTCCCCATTGGCAAAATCGTCAATGTACCTTTGGTCATATAGGTCGACACGATCGTAAAAATTTTAGCTAGGGACCATAAATCGAAACTATGATGAGGGACTATTCGGAGTAAAATTTTAAAACGAGTTCTAGCGTCATATATGGGTTCATCTCGATATTGTTTGAACATCAAGATGTCATTAGGGTTGAATGGATTTTGTGGTCGGTAATATGGTGGATTCACGTACTCCATAATGGTGAACGGAAGAGTCAATGGAAAGGTTTTTACGAACAAAGACACAAAGAAAAGATAGACTACGGGAAAGCTAATAGAAAGAAAATAAAAATCTCACTAAGATAGGAATTTAATGAGTAGAACTAATAAAAAGAAATTTCAATCTAAGCAATAACTATTCCCGGGCTGCTGCACCAAAAACTTGATGCGTGGTTTTGCAACCTTGCAAAAGGTTTTACCTCTCAAGGGATCTTGAGAAGCTTGCAATCCTCACTAGGCAGTGTACCTGACCATTGTAGTATAGTAAAGTGGCAAGTATCGGGGGATTGATCGTTCAACTCAAAGAATAGTGTTCGTTAGGATTGAAATTAATCTAACTAGGTCTAGAGGTGAGGGATGATTCTTTTTGTATTTTTATATTTTATGGAAATCAAGTAAAAATCTCAGGTTTTGGAAGAAGAGGCGGAATTAGTTGCTAATCAACTAACCCAAAAGCTACTATTTAAACTAATGTGCAGGAAAATAAACTAGGGTTTTACGAGGGAAGTGAAATGTATCTACCTATGATATATTACTCCTTGCTAGCTATCCAATTCTACCTATTGAATTGTCACACCTTGTTTTAATTGACGGGTTGTATTCCTTAATACCATTCATGGGGCCGTGAATGATCTTCCCCAACTCTATAAGCTTCTACCTCTTCCTATGTCGAGCCGACAACTAGCTCCTAACATGGCCTCCTTAGTAGTCACTTATGCATTAAATACAACCAATTAATCGTAGTACACATCCGATTCATGTTCCCTAAGATGTTCAAGTGTATTACCATTTGGAGTATCACTAGTTTTCTTAAGTCTAACATCGATATACATTCAATCAAACAAGAGACAATAGGAAGCGTATTACCATTTGTTGTGGTGGTGGTTGTGGTTGTTGTTGTTGTTGTTCAACCCTAGCAGCTTCAACATTTTCTTCAAAACTCCAACGAATCATATTGGAGATTTGGGCTTGTATCTAACCGACACAAGCCCACAACGATTCAATGACAGCAGCGTCCTTACGATATTCATCATACAAGAACATGTCGATCACATGTTTTCTATCATCTGAAAGGTCTGTGCATCATGCGTAGCGTTCTCTAAGTTCTCGTTTCAGTTGTTTTGTGATCTCAAATTTCTTGATGACCTCCACAATAGCAATTTGGCGATCCACGTCACTATTCTCAGCTTCTGCCTTGATAAATGATGAGGCAAAAAATGAACCGTTTTTAATGGGTCATTTAAGCCCGAATTCGAATTTATTTGATCAAATATTGTCCTAAATCGTTTCTTTTGTCATTTTAGGTACTTTTGGAGAGAAATCTGGAAAAGAAAGCCTTTTGGACGTTTTTGGAGCATAAAAGTGAAGAAAACGGCAAAGTCTTAATTTTCCTTGCTGGGAACAGTACCTGACGGCGTCACAACTTCCTTAATGACGGTGTCAAGAGTTACAAAAGAGGTGGATGTGGAAAATACACGTGACGGCCCAGAGCATTTTTAACTAAAGGACCTGACGGCGTCACCAAGGCAGTCAGGGTCAAAACACAAGTGACGGCCCAGAAGAATTTTACACATGACGGTGTCAAAATCAGATCTAGGCAATACGATTTCTATTATGGCGGCGAGTTGACGGCATCACAGCTTAATACATGACACCGTCGCCCTGTAAAATCTATATATAGTTTTCCAAATTTCATTCATTAGTGTGCAACTTTGAGGGAAAAACCCTAGGTCGAATTTTCCAGCTTTTTCAAGGGTTTCAACCCTTTGAAACTTTCGTGTTCAATTAGAGATAAGTACTCTTTCAAATCAATCAATATGTCTATGTGTTGTTTGATTATATCTTACGCTTGTCTTCTATTTAACATGCTAGGCTAGATTTCTTTTGTGTTTGCTTAGATGTAGTGAAACCTAGATGTTAATTATGGGTTGATTGTTTGTTTATAATTGTTACGGATGATTGTATTCGATGTTAGGCTTAAGAAAACTGGCAGACTTCTAATGGTAACTTGCTTGAACGTCTTAAGAAACCTGATCGGAGGTGTACTACGATATTTGGTTGTATTTAATGCGTAGGAGAATTCTAATGATCCCATGTTAGGAGCTTCTAACGGCTCGACATAGGAGTGAAGTAGGATCCTATAGAGTTAGGGAATATTGTACACGACCCTACGACTAGTATTAAGGAATATGACCCGTCATCCATACAATTGTAACAAGTAATTAACCTGTAAAAGATATCTAGGGAGTAATGAAACCTAAGTAAACACAACTTTCCTTATCATTGTTTGCACCACATTAGTATAGTTAGCTTTATTTTCATTTCTATTATTTTATTTTGATTGCATCTTAGTTTATTGGGTTAGTTGGCTAGCAACTAATTCCGCCCATTATTCAAAACCCGAGATTTTAATTGCTTTTATAAAAAATAAAAATACAAAAAGAATCATCCCTCACATCTAGACCTAGTTTATTAGGCTTTCTAATCCTGGCGATACTATTCTTGAGTTGAACGATCAATCCCCCGGTACTTGTCACTATACTATACTACAACGATCAGGTACACTGCCTGCTGGGGGTTGTAAGCTTCTCGAGATCCCTCGAGAGGTAAAACCTGGTGCGACTCACACGTATACCAATAAACAATTGAAATTGTTCAGCGGTATGTGGAAGTTTAAAGCCATTGATTGTTTTGTGTGTGTGTGTGTGTGGATAACTCAAGCATGCCAGTGGTATTTATAGGGGATTGAAAATATTTTTCATTTATTTTATTTTGGAAGACATGACCGTTTGTATTCAAACGGTAAATTTTTTTCAAAAAAAAATTGTGTCTATTAAAACTAACTACTAGTTTTGGAATACTTGGTAAAATCCCACTTTGGCCTTCGCATTGAAAGTTGCAAGAAACAAATCGCGTTAAAAACGCAACACCACGACTTAAATTACGAACATACCACATAAGAAAAACACCTCTCGTGCGTTTTGACTCTTCAGTCTTTAAAAGATTGTGAACTTCCTAGCAATCTCTCAAAACTCTCAGGCATAATACGAGATTTCGATGATATCGAGACTACCTCGAAACCGTATATATCACGCAACGTGTATTCAACATTTCGTACTCGCCAAACTGAACCCACCCTCTTAACTTTGGGCTTTGGCCCACTACTCCTGGATGCCAAATGACATTGGACCCTGGCCCATTCCTCACGATAAAACAACTCACCATGTTTGGTCATTGGGCCTTTGGTCACAAATTGAGCCCGACATTATTCAAGCCCGAAGCTTAAACTTTATATCGAATTCAACCGGTTCAGACTCGTCTAATCTTAGTCGTTTCCTGCAATATTTTCTTAACAACCTATCTGTTTCATTTCACGACTCGTTTGTCTACATAACCAAGAATCACAAATGATAACTGTCATCCATATTTTTTTCTCTCTCTTCGCGTACACTGCTACTTAAAAATCGAGCAAAGCTCAGCCTACTCATGCGTTTTTTTTTTCAAACTCACACACTAACAATGTTCTCCACTCCAAAACAATTCATATGAATCCGAAAACCATATTTTGAGTTACATGACTACTTGAATACTTTAAACAATAAGCACAAACGAATAATAAACGTGAGACAAGATTTCATAAAATGAAATGAACTTTATTACTCATACATTAAAGATTACATGAAAACACGACAAAGGTTTATTACAACACTTCTACACTATCCATCACTTCCAAACTTTATCAACGACGATCGCAAGGATCACAAGAGGTACAAGAAACACTAAAATCCTAACTAACAATGCACGATCCTCTTTTGGAGCATAAACCGAATAAACAGCAGCAGCAATAAGATACGCAATCGCAATCTTAGTAATAATGTGAGGCATTTTTGAAATCTTTATGAGAGAAATGTAATTGAAAAGTAGAATTTGGAATGGTAAGATGGAGATTTTAAATTGAGATATTTAAGAAGAGTAAAGTAACTGTTGGGTTACTGTTTGGCAATGTTCACCCACTAAAAAAATAATAAAAATACAAAGGGAGTAGTCATTTTTTTGTCGGCTACAGAAGCTTGAAACAGATCCTGTGTTGTCTCTTAAAAATTATTTAACAAGTTTTCCTTACAAAAACCGAATTTTTCACAAGCTCTCTCTAAAAAGTTTTCATTCAAACCTCCTGATAACAACAATCTTAGACCGGAATCCCGGGATGGGATTCAGTTTAATAGGTAGGTACTATCACATCCCGTGATTTTCCCTATGAGTAAAACGTTATTACAACGTCAATTAACCATTTTTACCCATGACAAATTTTTATACTTTTGTCAATCGAAACATTTTCACCATTTACTTTGAAATGGTATTCAATTGTGCTTTAAAAATCTAAATAACGAAAGTACCTTGAAAATCTAGATATCGCAAGCGTAACTTAAAACGTTATATTTAATAAATACACGTTTCGTCAATCAATCAAATACGTGATAAATATTCCCGAGCCTACGCACATTTTTCTGAATAACCACTAATATTAATGGGCCTCGACCCAACTCCTAAACTTTATTAAACGGGCCTCTAAGACCCATTGGGCCTTAACCCAACACATACAATATCAAATGGACCTTGAGTACTCGATATAAACTAAACCAAACCAAACCGACCCTTTTATTCTTTCTCATATGTCGACATACACAAACATATATACCATTTGACATTATCCACTCCTATACACAAGCCCTCCTAAAGTCTTTATACTCAAGTGCAATCTCACCAAATTCCCTGCCACTCTACTATTCGACATAACTTGTAGCAATAATACATTTGTTTATTACCTATATATGTGTGTATACGTATAAACCCACACACTCAAAATCCCTTGTTTACACTTAGCAAATATTATCCTTTTTATTCCTTTGTCCTCTTGTCAAACCTATCATGCAAGCCACCCTTAACATTTCTTTTCTTCTTTCTTGTCTTTGCTTGTGTCGACATACTAGAAACAAAGGGAACACAATACCCCCCATATTTACCACATTCAAACACCCTACCATGACTTTTTCTTCACTCTACAACACTCTTCCATCCCATCTCATAAATTATGCACTATACTCTTTTCTTTCTACTGTACATATGGCAGTCACCATAATGTAAAACACAACCCGTTTATTTCTTTGCTACTGCCAACGAAAAGAAACCAGAAAAGAAGAAGAACATAAATACTACAACATACAACCATACACAAATACTTCCCCTATATCTCCTCAAATACACAACCGGTTCCCTCATACTCTTTTGTTCTTTCTGTGATCGACTAGGAAGGAAGAAAAGGAAACCATGTGATATTCTTGCAAACCTTCTTACACACCTTATGACAAACTACTTACACACTTCACCTCACATGCAAACTTGTGTCCACAACTAGCTTATATAAGTCCTCATTTCCATTTCATTCATACGTACACACATAAACACTTCACACTTTCATGTCTCACTAATTGTTCTAAGTCCCTTCATGTTGCTGTGTACGAAAAGATTGGCCAAGTTTTCCAAGGATTCGAGCCGTGACTAGGGTCATTGGAACTTTGGTCTCGCTTCCTTGGTTGGGTTGCTAAACGAGTAGCACCAAACTCCATTCCACTACGAAACTCATGTCGTGTGCAATTCTACCCACCCGAGTTGGTGTTGTAAGTTACATTCAAACTCATTTCATATATACACTCTATATCTATTTTCGTTACGATACACATCCACATATTATGTTATCTACTATTTCATGAGCTCTCGTGATCGTTTTCGGGTATGAATGTGGCATCACAATTCCGTGCGTGGCTATGCATGAAGAGACAAAATATATATATAACTCAATGAATGAGCTTAACATGAACGCGTAATAAGTTTGAAATGAGAACATTTGAATGTAAAGCATAATAACTAGATTGCATGCTCGATATATAACACATAAATTCATTTAGTACATGTAGATAAAACAATATATATAAAAGTTCAGCTAATCATATCCACAGTGTACTGTATCCTCACACCGGGTATCATAAAAATCACGAGCCATGGTGAATCTAAAATCTCTGAAAAATTGTGAATGATCACGTTTAGATGGTACTAGGGACCCATTACTAAGAAATTGTTGTATAAGCCAACATGTTATCACTCCACAATCCTTCCCATTTGTTTGCTTCGGGGTCACGGACCCGTTGATGGAATTGTTATAGAAGTATCTGAAGTTATACAGATGGGGATTAGGCAAAATTTTATTGAGAACTATGGTCCATTCAATCATTTGTGTATACAAAATTTCCCCTCGATTATCATTGTGGCTCGAGTCATAAACCTCAAAAGTTAAATCAGCTAGATCAACGACAGCAGTGACCCAGTGATTGCCATCGACATGAATTGGCATAAACACCTACAAAGAAAAAATCATTAACTTATATGAAAGTAAAAAACTTATGAAATACTAAACTTATTAAAATTATTAAATACAAATACTTACCTTAACCACCTGATTCCAAGAAGGGTATGGACGTGTCAGCCCACTCAAAGTTCCCTGCAACTGTGTATCAGTGTCAAGTAAGAAGCCCTTAGTTTGTGGATTATAAGAGGCAACCTTAGATTTGGCAATTGTCCACGTGTCATCCTTTCCCCTCTTACGAATTTGCAGCTCCATCCAGGCATCCATATGCTTATTCAAATAAAAAAAATTATTATTTGGCATTGTATAAACAAGATCTCACAAATACAATATAAACATTTAATAATAAACTTACGTCATCTGACAACCAACCATCACTGTCACCCATACACAGTAGGTCTTTCCAAAACTTTGGCTCGCAACTAAAACCCATTATGTGGCAATCCAAGAATATAGTTTCCAGGTTATTAAGGAAATTTTCGAAGCCAACATAATTTTCAGGAATCCGCTCAACCTAAATAGCCAAAAGTATAATACAATATCAATATCAATACAAAGTTGTTAATCATTGTTAAAAAATATATTCAAGTAATGTTACAATTACCTTATTAGGGTCGACATTATAAAATGAAAGGTTCTCGCTGGTATGAGTAGCAGGGTTAACCACAACCCCAGCCTGTTTCTTAGGCAAGACAGTAGTATTTTCCAAAGCCGCGAACGGGGTCTTCTGCGAAGGTCCAGGACGGATATCTCTCTTTTCTCGATTCATAACACCCTAACACAAATAAACAATAATTTCTTAGTTGCACATAATTAGTATTATACAAGCAAATTGGAAAAAGGCATATATTTACGTAAGTATCAATTTACCGGGATGACACGGCTACGTACAGGGGTGTGTGATGGACCAGCGTGTTGCACATTGTTACCCGACAACGGAACAAATCCATGTTGTGGCATAGGGGTAAACGAGTTCTCATGATGGGCTTTTCAAGCAAATGTCCAAGTGTAAATATACAAATAAAATTCACGTTGTGATGAACAATGGGTATTAATTAAGAGATCTTAAAAGTGAGCCTAAATGACTATTTTTTGTGTGTGAAATCAAAATATAAATCTAATGTGTTATACCTGCTGATGAATTATGCAGAAGTTCGCTGATATTCTGGTCAAACATATTTCGGACCAGATACTGTTTTATAGATCGTTGTGACAACATGTTAGCAATTTTGAACATTAGTGCTCCCATTCCAGTATCACACATCCAAGCGAAATACGTCACTAGTTCCCATAATTTGAATCTTTCCAGCCTAGGCTTCCAAGCTTCGCATATCTGGGATACATTAATATTGAACCTTAGTGCTCCCATTCCAGTATCACAGATCCAAGCAAGGTACTTCACTGGTGTCCATAAATTGACTGGACTAATGCTTTCCAGCTTAGGCTTCCATGCTACGCATATCTGGGATACATTAATAACGTACTAGTTAATCATACCTTTCACTTTTTAATATTTTTTCTCATATTTTTAATAAAATAAATCTAAAAATAAAATAACAGAAAAAGTACGATGTCTTGTTATAAAGGAAGTAAGATTAACTGAATTAAAATAAAAAAGTTTCAAAAAATCACAACATGTCACATCGTGGTAATCTTATTATATAAAAAATCACTACAATCAACATCACCCAAATACTAATATTAAACATAGAAAAAGTAAAATAAAAAACACCTTACCCCACCCTGACAAGATTATGTATGTTGTTGTATTATATATATATACTTTTCCTATAAAATAATAATGCCTAATGCACCCGGTACCACCGCACAATAGAAATTGTAAATGCAAAAAGAAGAGAAGCATACCGAGGTAATTCCCCAAACAGTGGTTATGAATGCTATTATGAACGCAAGCATGTCACCAAAAGCAGGGGTAAAAAACGCAATAACAAGGGCACCAATGGTTGCCACTCGAGGTAATTTCTTTTGATTCTTTTTGTATGAGACCTGTAAGCATAAAACAACATTTTTAGATTCAGTGTTTTGAGTAATTCTTTCAAGCTGCAATGTTAGATTTATGTACCTGGAATAAAATCACCACAAACACAATCCAGAAAAGTCCACAAATCTACACAAGTATATGCAATTAGCACTCTCAAGCATCAAAATGGAAGTTTAAAGAGCCAATATACACCTTGCATGCATACATAATGAATAAGGTTCTTACCAATAATGACTTTATTGATCCTTGCACATATATCTTGTAGATTACAACATACAGGAAAATGAAAAATCGTAGGCATAAAATGGTCTCTATAACCCTTCCCTCAGTAGTTCGGATGTGATCCTGAAAATTACATTTCATAATTATTAGTTAACCTATCAAAGCTACAACATGCAAGAATATCTGTCTTAATATAAATGTCCACCTTAATGGGAAGAAAATGAAACAAAGCCTTGTAAACATGAGGAAGAAGTATTTACACTAACAATGAAATGCAATGAAAAAAGAAAACAAACGAACAAACTTATGAGGGTTGAATGTTACCAATTCTTCATTCCACCAAGATTCCCAACTTTTATCAACTGGGACACTTTTTTTAGCTGGGACGGGTCCATCAGCAGGGACGGGTTCTTGAACCGGTACGGGTTCTTGAACCGGGACGCCTTCTTCAGCTGGGACGGGTTCTTGAACCGGGACGGGTTCTTGAACCGGGACGCCTTCTTGAACCGGGACGCCTTCTTCAGCTGGGACGGGTCCATCAGCTGGGACGGGTTCTTGAACCGGGACGCCTTCTTGAACCGGGACGCCTTCTTCAGCTGGGACGGGTCCATCAGCTGGGACGGGTTCTTCAGCTGGGTTGGGTTCTTGAACCGGGACAGGTTCTTCATCTAGGACGGGTACTTCAGCTAGGACGCCTTCTTGAACCGGGCGACTTTCTTCAACTGAGACACTTTTACAATTGCGCCAATTATTCCAATCTTCCCAGTCTTCTGAGTTTCTGAAGATTGAAAAACAAGTTGAAATGCATCTGGAAACAAAATGAAACTCAAACGACAAACTTACTTGTTAGGGTCAAACGGGGATGAATCAAACAAGAATGGAGCGACAATCCATGAAATTGACAAAATTAAACCCCCAAGTAAAAGAAGGTTGTTATATAAAGCCCGAACTGAGTGGAACCCGTATATGATGTACACCACTACCAGGAAAAGCACTTCCATTCTGTTTAAGATATACTAGTATTAAACATACTTGTTAAGTTTCAATATGAGAGGGGGAGGGAGGGAGGGAGGGAGGGAGGGGGGGGGGGGGGGGGGGGGGGGGGGGGAGAGAGAGAGAGAGAGAGAGAGAGACCCTTTGACGAAATGACTTCGTGAATAACGCCTGTAATTCTCTGAAAATTTGATATGATGCAGGACAAATCCTCGACCAGTTGCTTGATACTATATTCCGATAAAATTTGATTAGATTGTAATAATAGATTATAAGCTAACAACCTCAAAAATAGAAAAAGAAACCGAACCCGTTTAAAAACCTACGCATCGGTATATCTTTTAAAAAACCGAAAGTTTTGGCTCATTTTTTGGTTTTATATGAAAACCCAAACCAAAAAACTCGAACCGCCTTTTACTAATATCAAATCAACTTTTAATAAATACACGTTTAATATCTATACAATTACTCATAAAAGGTATTAAAAAATGATATGCACATATTATAGTCGTAAGACATATCAGTTTAGCAAATATTATGACAAAATCATAAAGTTTATTTTTCTGTACATTGCACATCAAGTGTCACAAGCAAGATAATGTTATTGTAATGAAAATCATTGATTAAAAGTGGAAGACTGCAAACTGTGTGATAATAAATCAATGCAGTTCTTCTTAATATGCATAATTCGTATGTTATATAAATGTTTGATTCACTATTATAAAGGATGAATCGGATCATCGGATGATTTAATAATCGGTTCATTAAGAATTTCTGGGTCGCCAGTAAATTAGGTCATGAAATAACTCTTCCATATTGACAAATCTAGAACAAGGCAAACAAGATGGAAAAGTAAACAACAAACCGATGCACCACCATGAATAATGGTTCTGCCAAACGAATGTATTCTTGTGCCCAAAGAGAATGCGAAGAAAATGGATCCAAGACTAAAAAACATGGCGAGAAAACTCTCAACAGCCTGCAACACCATTCAAAATTTAATACGCAACAAGCTGACCACATAAAATAACTGTAATTTTTTATCGACGATTCATCCCGTATAAATTAAGCCTATATAAACAACGTTTACATAAATGTACCTTTTCCAAACCCTGCTCTAAGTAAGGAACCAAAAGCATGTATATAGCCGGGAGTAAAACAATCATTAAAAACCACTCAGGAGCCATATCTGTATCGTTTAACACATGGGGGACTCTCGTTCCAGACAATGCCTGTAACACCGAAAATAAAACAATCTATAAAGATGGTGCTATGAAACTTTAATAAGAAGCTTTATAAAAGGAATAATGCTAATTACCATAATCAAATTGCCATACAGTAATATATATAAGGTTATCACCATTAACTGCAAAAATCACATAAATTGTTAGATGAGCAAATGTGTGATCTTAGAATAGTAACCTTAATTTGCAGATATTGTGCATACCAAGGAAGAGAAGTAATATCCAACGGTTGTATAGTAGAATGAAAGCATCCGGAAGAAATCAAACCGCTGACCAAGTCTGTATATATCTCTACTAAGAACCTGCTCCCCATTTCCTCCCGCCACTTTTCCTTCAAAAGTAGCAATTTGATTGAACCCAACATCTCGCCCCTTGCCCACCTTCAAAATATAAAATGAATTACATAATAATCGAACATATGTATGTACTAATGCAGTGGCGGAGCTAGACAATTTTTTGTATGAGGGCCAAGAGTGTAATTCTAATGATGTAAGAGGGCCAAAGTGAACCCTTTTTTTTACCATATGAAAATTGACAAAAACACACTAAGATACAAAAATTGTGAGAGGGCCACGACACTATTTGGTCTCTACATAGCTCCGCCTATGTATGTATTGATTCCTGATGACCTATTTTAGAGCTAAAACCCGGTGTGATTTTATTTTGGAAAGTAAGGAGTTTCAAAGATATATAATACCTGGATGTATTCATGATGAGTGACACTTCCTTCACGCAAAGTTGAATTAAAACCTGTATTTCAAATTTCAATATGTATTCATGATGATGACCTATATATGATGATTTTGAAATTTTCCATATATAGAAAATAAATACAAAGAGATAGACTAGAAATGACATATGTTATGTTAATGACACCAAAAGGATATTAAATGAGTGGAATTAAGATATAGATATAATATAATGAAATAGAGCTACTTCAAGATTCCCTATGAAATGAGGCATGGAAGGGAGCCATTACGAAGAAGTTATGAGAGTTACGAAGGAAACTTCGAGCTTATATTAGTCATGGGTTGAGAAGGTGAATGAAAATCTATGATATATAATCTCATGTTGTTCCTCAATAGCTCAGTGGTAGAGCGGTCGGCTGTTAACCGATTGGTCATAGGTTAAAATCCTACTTGAGGAAATTTGAAAATTAACGTCAACACCCCGGTGTATGTCCGGGATACTCCTTTGTTTCATAGCCCTGGGGCTATTTTCAACTATTCAATAAAGTATTCGCATATGTACTAGTAGTAGCAGTGCATCAAATATACAATCCGCGAGCAAACATATGAGGACAAATAATGTTATATTCCACCAATAAATGCGATATTCCACCACGGATGACATTTAATAAGTAAAAAATGAGTCAGTTAAGATTATCTTATATCAATGAGAAGTCAAAATAATTAATATAAAAAGTGTACTTGCTTATAAGGCCAAAATCTTTTATTTTTTTATTTTTTGCGAAAAAAATAAAATAAAAAGATAAAAAAAATTTTAAAAAATAAAAATAAAATAAAATAAAATCAGCCAAAATTTTCTCGTAAAAAATTGATAATTGTGATGCAATTTTTTCTTTACTCAAAAAGCGTAGCAATATCACTAAATGAAAAGTTGTATCACTTTATAAGAATAGAAATACATTTCTAAAAAAGAGAAAAAATGTTACAACTTTTATTTAAATATAAGAGTAAATTGCAAAAATCGTCCCTAAAGTTTGGCCCGTTTGCATGTTTCGTCCCACACATTTCGAAACTGCTAGGATCGTCCTTAAAGTTAACCTTTGGGGCATATATCGTCCTTTTTGTGCATATATCGTCCCAAATATTTTGAAATGTTATTAACGAAACATGCACACGGGCCAAACTTTAGGGACGATACATGCAAATCGGCCAAACTTTAGGGACGATCATTGCAGTTTCGAAATATGTGGGACGAAACATGCAAATTGACCAAACTTTAGGGACGATTTTTGCAATTTACTCTAAATATAAGTAACCTTTATTTTCTTACACGATGCACCGGTTTATAACTATGATGCACCAAATTTATAAATGTGATTAGGTGACATGTGAAATGGAAGAGAGTGGCACACAATCTTTCCCCCACTTTTCTTTCCTTATGCGACACATCTATTTATAGAGGTGGTCTAACGGGTGCCCATAGGGCATTTGTTTAGATGTATAATAAAAGAAACATTAAGTTTATTAAACTAAAAATCTCATATAATTAAGATGGTATATCTTTACTACCTATAAAGCAAAAATGGTCAAAGGGGAATGTGAAAAACTGAACTTTCGGTCAATCCCGAAATTGCCCCTGTGTTAATTAGGAAATTATGAAATGTAATTAATACTCTTATTAAAACACCCTATTAGTTAAAAGTACAATGATTTATTCACATTGTACAACCAATTTAAAACATATCTACCAAATTAAATACAACCAATTAAAACAATTAATACAAATCACAAACCGGGTTGACCCGGGACGCTTCAAACCCGACTGGTTGAACCGGTTTAATTTGACCCATTTTCGACCCAACCTAGCAAGTTGACCCGGTTTAAATCGACCAATTTTTCGACCGGAATGGTTCAACCGGTTGAACCACCCGGGTCGAACCGGGTTTCAAAACATTATGTTTAATTCTCAAATCTTCAAATTTTTATTATTTTTCATTTATAACATATAAATTTTTTTTATCAATAAACTATTTGTCGCTGTAAAATCTCGTTGCTATGCACGGGTACTCGTCTAATATGTTTAATTAGTCTATACTATTTATAAAGAGAAAATGGTCAAAAAGTGAAAGTGAAAAACTTAAATTAATGTTTTACCTAAATTACCCTTAATTAATCTATCTTTGACAACATTGTAATCTTAACTACATATTTAAAGAAACAATTGAATCTAATTGAATCTTAAAAACACGGCTGGCAATTGGAGCTAGGAACATTAATTTTAAATAAAGTTAAATAAATGATATATAGTAAGAAACTAATACAAGCTAAGTACATATTTACTTTATACTTTTACTAGTTATAATGCCCGTGCACGCGCGAGTTTTTTACAAAATTTTTTTGAATGTATATTTTTAGTTATTAAAAAACAAATAATTTACTCTTTATTTTGTTTATTATTAAAAATAATTATTTAAAAAGTTTAATTCTATTGTTAGTTATATCTTATCTATATTTTTTTGTATTTATCTTTTACTTGTGTAGTATATCAATAAAACGAATTTAAATCTTTAAATTAAAAAATAATAATTAAAATATTACCTAATAAGGAAACATTCTTTTTTTCGAAATACGAAAGTCCCCTCTAGAGATTTTGTTTTATTATATAAAAGATTTTAAATAATTGACACCAAGTACATACCGAACCTTCACAAATATTTGGGTGGACCATGCCCATATCACACGTTTTTTTTTTCACATCTCATTCATTTTAGGTGGTGACAAATGCTGAAACTGACTAACCCAAATTGCTATTCTGGTTCGAGTACGGTCTTTCTAAATTTGTCCATGTTAATATCTGTGTAACTAGAAGTCACTTGCATTTGCATGTCGTGTGTATTCTCATCATGCTTCAAGCCATATGCCTAACTCATATGTTCCAAATTGCATCAAAGCATCTCAAAAATCATGTATCTAATTCTATTTTCATGTTGTATATGTAATAGACGAGTATCCACGAATAGCAACGGGATTTTATAGAGGCATATAGTAATAATGAGATTTTGGTTACACAACGTTACAGAAAACATTTAACCAAAATATCAATATAACTATATGCCGCTATAAAATCCCGTTGCTATGCACGGATACTCGTCTAGTATATACTAAATGCATTTTTCAGCTTAAAAGGAAAGTTCCAAGTTTATTTAATAGTAACATTTAACCAATGCTCTATGGGAATCCGTAGACAAAACCAAATATAAATTCAATTGAATAACAGAATCATAGTATTTCCTTAAATTTATGTTCGTAAAACTTATTCATTTTTTTTAATTGTACGTTATTTATATTTTACGATTTTTGTTTCTCTAGCTCCTTGCTAGGGTGGTTATATAAAATCTCGCTACTTAAAAAATAAATATTTTATGTCACTCACTCACTCACTCACGCGCGCGCGCACACACAGACACAGTTGAGTCGCAGAATTTGAAGATGATGCTCTTTTCATTCCGTCTTTTGCAAGTTTTGTATCAAAAAGAAAATTTAAAATAACTTAGGATCCTTGTTGGTCAAACTGAAAACTTCAATGTGGGAGATATTACAGGACACCATTAACTGTTTTAATTCAAGTGACATCTTGTAATTTACCACTAAATCTTTTTTAACGTTACAAAATGTTAAATGATTGTACCAAATTGTGATGCTAGGATTATTTCCCAAATTTCTCACATCAAAGTATTTATCTTTAACGAAATTGAAGATTGAGAGAAAATGTACAAACAACAAAAGATGGAAAATATATTGCTCCTTTTGATAAAAACTATCATGTAGAAGAGATCTCCGTTGTTGGTATCGTGCCACTAGAAAATAAAATCTTATGTGCCAGCGCTTAATTAATAATGAATTTTTGAAGGCTCTACATCAACAAATGGCCAAAAGAAAAAAAAAACAAACTTCTATTATTTACTCATATAATATTATATGGTTTGGATGATGTTATAACTTGTTATTCAAATGTTCTTTTAATTATAGTAATTTTATCTTTTTGTTTTACCTTTAAATTTGTAATTTTAGGAATTCATGAACAGTTGCCATATCCAATGAAAGCTTGATTATCCTCCACCTGTATTATCTTTAAATTAAATTACCTTCTACTTTTAACTACTTAACAATGTAATAAAGAAGGGGAAAAAATGAATTTATATGTAAATAATATTAATTGTTATCATGGTTCTTAAGATCACGATCTTAATATTAAAATTTTATGGTTTTACGATATTTAAAACAAAACGATCACGATCTTGGGTAGAATCTTTGCAAGCGTAAGAGATTATAGGATCCGGAATTTAACCATAAGATATTAAGATCAAATCTGATCCGACTTTTCTTTAACACATGCTAATCTTCTTGAACTTTGCATAATCATAATTTAAGATGACATCTTCATGAAACATTCAATAATTTTTTGATTTACGTAATATTACAAATAATATTGAGAAAATGACATTATATTAAAATCTTAAGATCCCAATCTGATTTTACGATTTCGATTTTACAAATTCGATTTTACAAAGATGAAAATAATCTAAGATCCCAAAATATACTAAAATTTTCAAAACCTTTTATGTTTTGTTATGATTAGTCTTAGCATTAGAATGAGAATGATACTTCAAGGGTCGAGTGAAAGTTTTAGCTCTAGTTTTGTCAAATTAGGAATGTTTACAAGAAGTTGGCGTGTGCATGCATGCATAGCCGACTTCTTGTAGTATTTGAGGAGGTCTTCGTTTGATCTTCCCACTTTGACTATTATTTATGGAGGCTTCGATTTGATCAGGTCCTAGTTTTATTCTATTTAGTATGTATAAAGGTTTTTTCCCCTCATCTCCTGTAAATAAAGGTGAAGGGGATGCTCAATTGTATCATTCTTTCTAGCTCAATATATTAAAATATTTGAGGGTCCAATTTCACTCTATCCAAAAGAGACTTGCCATGTTAAAGCGCTTGGCATTCCTATTTTTTAGCCGATCGAATAGGCTTCTTTGAAAGAGGTTGTTGATCGAACTTGTGTCATCTAAGATGATTGTGTTTCGCTCAAGATAACCAGTATGTTGTGTTTTTTTCACAATTGGTTGTGAAAGTTTTATACTATGATTAGGGATATAAATGTCAATGTATTAAATGATAATATTGTAATAACGTTTGTCGCACTGCATAATGCATATTTGTGTAAGATCTAAAGAAATCAGACAAAAGCATTTCAATCAGTCCTATGTCAACCACCGAATATATATTTATTTTGACCCCAAAACTGTTTTGATTCCGTAAATCTACCCATTTTCCAACTCGAGTATTCGGAGAACAAGGTAAAAAAAAATACCTGCATAAATATCTTCACTAATGTTTATCCCACGAGATGCTTTGCTAATACCACCCCGTGTTACGTGGAACACTCTATCAAAAACATCGGGATGGCCATAGTGCATGCGAACCCTAATCATATTTAAAGGGAAACCATGATGACGTTAATCACATATGACATTGCTTCGATATTAGAACTTAGTAAAATAATTTTAAACGTACTTTAAAGGTTTAGCAATGACACGCTGCCCAAGAGTTACAAAGCTGGTTTCTTGATTGGCCATGAATGATGCTAAAGAAGAGGCACTGCGAAATTGCACAGGAAAGCTCTGCAAATTGTACGTGTGATATTAACAATAAAAAATAAAACTACTTTAGGGTAGGTTATACGTACCTTCCGGTAAATATGTGCTCCCTTATTCCAAGAATGGTAGGAGGATGGATGACATCTTCCTTATGAAATTCTTCGAGAAGGTTTCTCATCTTTAAAGTTTCCTCGAAATAATTGTCCTGAGAAAAAAGCGGAAACAAACTAAAATTAAGTACTTGAACTCTTGAACACAAATCATTGTCCTCAAAATATTTCATTAATATAAATAGATGGCCAGAATTTCAATCTCTAAGGGGTGCATACCTGATTCATGTCAATAGTTTGGATAGCATTTCCACGAGTAAATACAATTGCATGATTTTGATTTTCAGGTTTTCCCTCACCAAGTCTGGGATCCCCAGGCAATTTAATACAATAAACTGCCTGCATGATATCAATTTACTTCTGACTTAAGTAAATATAATAAAGACAAAGCCCTTGCTTAATTAATTAATAAAACACGATTAATTTTAATTACTGTAAAGAAAAAGGGTCTGCCTAAAGAAACTAATGTAAATTAAAAACACTAGAAAAATATCAACCACTTCTTCTCCATTCTTATTAGCCTTCACAAGCGTAGAATAGAACTCATTCTTCTCATTCTCATACTTCTCATCAATATAAGCAACTCGAAGTCCTTCATTCCTAAGAAAAGGAAAACGAGCAATTAACATAATTGTAAATTATCTATAAATAAATTTAAAGTACAACATTAACTTAAACATACATAACTCACTTTTTCAATAAAAATTTATTGTCAGCCACTAATTGCTCGACTTCTCTATCTTCTTTCGCCTCTGTTTTCTGTATCCCGTATTTTTGACATGAGACAACATATGTAAATTTAAGGTCAACATAAGCTTTTGCTTTATCCAAATTCGAGCTTTGAGAACCTGCATACCAAACCAATAATATTAGAACAAAAAGTTAATACGAATAGAAAACGAACAAATATTTTGGAAATTTCTAAAATATTAACGTATCAAAAATCGGTACGTGATATCAAACTAAATTTGATTTATATATAACCTCTGAGGGTTTGACTTATGTTAAAATATCAAATTAAAGTACTTGTATAATAATATTGAAAAAAAAATTGATCATACTTTCAAACGTGAACAAATATAGTTTAAGTATTATTATTAGTTTTCGTCATTGCCCAAATCCGATCTGCATTTAATAACCCTTAAATACGGCTAAACTTAAATTAGATTGATAGTGATACCAAAAATCTGAATATGCACGAGATAATAAATTTCAGAATGAAAGCAGTAAACACCAAACAAATATAATTAAAACGAACAAATATTTTGGAAATTTCTAAAATATTAACGTATCAAAAATCGGTACGTGATATCAAACTAAATTTGATTTATATATAACCTCTGAGGGTTTGACTTATGTTAAAATATCAAATTAAAGTACTTGTATTATAATATTGAAAAAAAAATTGATCATACTTTCAAACCTGAACAAATATAGTTTAAGTATTATTATTAGTTTTCGTCATTGCCCAAATCCGATCTGCATTTAATAACCCTTAAATACGGCTAAACTTAAATTAGATTGATAGTGATACCAAAAATCTGAATATGCACGAGATAATAAATTTCAGAATGAAAGCAGTAAACACCAAACAAATATAATTAAAATATAATTATTAATTTTATTTTTAATCTGAACCCATGCGTGCACGGGCATTGAAACTAGTATAATGTTAACTCAAAACAATATATAACTACAACAAATATATTAATAATCGTAATGTATCTTATACACCTTCATGAAACTTTTAATGAATAGTGACATGTAACAAAAAGAAAAATTTAAGAGAGCTTCAAACGTTTTCTATTATGTAAAAGAAGGCAATTATTTATTTTAAAACGAATATTATAAGTGAGTGTTTGGTTTGATGATATGAGTATGAAGAAACGACTTTCATTCAATTCTAGCTGTTTGGTTAACGGGTTTTGTATATAGGAATGGATATCAAACCCTCAAGACTAGGCTTTCTCAAAACCCAACAAAAGTATTCACTTTACTACTGTGTGAGATAGCATTATACGGA
Organism: Artemisia argyi; assembly: GCA_030686995.1. Classification (NCBI taxonomy): domain Eukaryota; kingdom Viridiplantae; phylum Streptophyta; class Magnoliopsida; order Asterales; family Asteraceae; genus Artemisia; species Artemisia argyi. The sequence goes on from CM060702.1 coordinate 1,556,520, forward strand.
GTAGTATATGATAACGATAGTAGTAATATGAGTGAGTTCAAACCTGAGATTATATTAAAATTACAATTTGGGGATTTGTTAAGGGTATCACTAAGTATCAGAATGTGAAATGAGTTTTGTAAACTCACTACTTTTAATGGGTTTAGATTATATATGTTTAGGTTTATGAATTTCATACATTAAATGTCTCGGCAATTAGCTCCACCTCTGTTCACTTCAACATGTAATAAGCTAGATTGTATGACTATTATAAGAAACATCACATGAAGCGCATATCCAATAAAAATATACAACATATAATAATCTTTACAAGTTTTATTTTTATAGCTTTTTTGGTAATATAATTAACATGAATGTTTATAGTTTTTACTATATAGTGATGAAAACTAATTAAGCGTTATAACAATATTCTAAAGACTTTATTTGAGTGATTAAAAGCTAAGACAAATTTTCAATGCAAAAATAAACATGAAACAAAGAGAGCAGATATCACATATTACAATTTAGTGTTGCACTGTCTTTGTTTTACATAAAAATCTCTTTTTTGTTCAATTAAAAATCCATATTTGTTTAACATGTAAGTTTTCTTTTGATATCCAATGAATATCCGTTCATCCGTTCCATCCATTAGATATGGATATGAATAAAATGAATTAGAACTAAATGGATATGAAAAAACTAAATGAACATGGAAATGGATACGACTCCACTTGATCACCCGACCATATCCGATCCACACCCATCCATACGCGGAACTTATATGTGAACATTTAGTATGTATAAGCACAGTGACCATGTGTGTAATTACCTCTTAAAAATTAAAAATTGTAAAGAGTATTTAGTGATAAAAATAAATCGATCCTATGGAAGTGGTAAAAGTGTAAGGATCTGTTTGATTTGTAAATAGGTTTAGGATTTTGATTTGAATTTGGATTTGAGTTGGGATTTGATTTTGGAATTAATATAAGAGAGAGAAAATATATTATAAAAATAACAACTTTTTATAAAATTATATACGAATTTAGTGTTAAACTAATTATACTCCGTATTTTATGTTGAGATAGTGTAATAATTATATGTGGCCCACTCAAATTTAACAAAAAATATTAAAAAATTAACTTTTTAATGTTGTGTCAGAAATGACATATGTGGGGGTGGGTTTTGTATATAATAGAGTTCAAGGGTTTTAAAGTGAAATCTAACCTTATGTTATGCTAACAAATAGCTTTTTTGAGTCACATCATATTCCGCAGCTTCAAACCCCACAAACCAAACACCACCTAAATTTAATATAGAACAGTATAAGTGTGTCATTACTGATCAAATCACTATAATAGCTCGATTAGCTAGCTAAAGCATATATCTATTTTGTGGAAAATTTGTATTTAAAGCTCTTACGAGTGCTGGAATAAGTTTCTTAACTCTTAAGAGATGAATCTAAAACATTTGTCATTTACTGATCAAATCCTATGTAAGTCGTTAGAGTTGAAGGTAAAAAGAGACTATAGCAAAGACTTTTAATATTAGCAGGGTACTCGCGCATTTTGGGTGCGGGTACCCTGTGATTGAAGTCTAGCCAACAAAAAGAAAATGCTCATTTGTCCGGCCCGGTTCACCCGTTTTTACCGGTTTCGACCGGTCCTTTCCGGTTCATTTTTGGGCGACTTTCATTGGCTAGTCTAACCAGTGGCAAATTCGGTCCCCAGTTGAACTCATTGGTCTGGTCCGGTTTCAAAACCATGTGTACCATCACATGTGCTTTATTAGTTTGTACAATAACACGTGTTTTTCATTTAAGGGGTGTTTTAAAAATAACTTTAATTGGTGTATTTAATTAGTAGATATTTTATGCCTTAAATGTTGCAATGTTAACTTTTCAATGTTTCAAGTTTAAGGAATTGGCTTGTACAATGTATTTCTTTTCTTGTATTACTACTTAATTTTAAGTTTTGGCATTTATTGAAGAGACATTCGTTCCTCCATTATAAGCATAGATACATATAATTATGTAGCTGATTAAAATCGATACGTATGTAATGAGGTGAACGTGAAGTTGTATGGTATTAATTTTTTGGAAAAAGATGAAGCTCTTACCGAATTTTTCTTTCAACGCATTCCACATATGTTCGGCTGTCTTAATCTCTTTAACGGAATCATGTGGTAATTTATCTAATGATTCAGTGATCCATTTCATGACTTGTTTATCCAACATTTTCCAATTCTTAGATAATATCCTCACATCTTCCTCTTGACTCTCCCCTTTAGGATCAGGGTCTCTTAATGAACCATTAATGAAACCTTTCATCTCTTCTTTTTCCAAATATAACTCCATCTGGTGCATCCATTGATTGTAATTTCCTTTGTTAAGCGACTTGATGTTGGAGTTGTACTGTGACATTTTACCTTTGCTATGGCGTTTCGTAAGTTCTAACAGTTTTTGGGTACCTGAATTATTAGGATAATATAAGCATGAATAAAAATATTTCAAAAATAATATCTAGCCTTTCAAAATATATATATATATTTCAAAAATATACTTTTCTGTAAATATTGGGGCCATACCTTTGTCCACGAAACCGGAAGGCCTAATTTAAAAACTATAAAAAAATACTTCAGTTATATTTTGCTGTAAATACTAGTTATGATGCCCGGGGTTTTTTTTTTTTTTTTTAATTTTTTTGAATCATATATTTTTATTTATTAAAAAAAATAATTTAATATTTGTTTTGTTTGATTGATAATGTTTAATTATAGTTTTTTATTATTAAAGATAATTATTTAAAAATTTTAATCATATTGTTAATTGCATCTTATCTATATTTTTTGTATTTATCTACTTGTGTTATGGATAAATATAAAATGTTACATAATAAGAAAATAATATTTTTTTTAAATAAAATTGTTACTAAATAAGGAATAAATTGATTTTTTTGAAATGCAAAATTCCCAATAGGGGTTTTGTTTTATTATATAAAAGATTGGGGCCATACCTTTGTCCATGGAAGAGGAAGCGCTTGTTTCACCCACACGAGAAGTGCTCGGTAGATCATCTCCACCTAGAATAGTTCATGTGTGATTTATGTATTAGACATTTTGAAAAGAATGATCACGACAACTGACAACCATATATAGCTGTAAGGTTAACAGGCCAACCTGAACCTTCCCTATAAGCTTGAAATAATAGTGCTTTTTGGTAGTACATGGTTCCTCTCACTGAATAAGGTTGAGCATAAAGTTTAAAATTATACAACACCAAGTAAATACAATAATATATTGGTCTATACACCAAAAGAAAAAAATAATAAAAAATAAATACCAGTTCTAGCTAATGTTTGTCCACGATATGATGCCCATAAACGATATTCATATCCGTTGACATCAGTATATCCTTTTGTTCGCTCACAATAGTTAGTCCACTCATCTGCAAAATCCATACCCATTAGTTTGACTAGAGATGATAAAGTGAGATATCTGTCCTTGTTGACTCTCAGCCTGGTAAGGATAGCTTGGGCTAACCCAGAAACACTTTATTATTTTTTTAGTTTATATAAATAGGATTACCTGGATAAAGATTCTTGAGATAATTTATAAGTGTAACTCCATCATCATTACGTGAGTGAAGTTGATCTAAACTATAAAGAACAGTCTCTTCATAATATGGAGTTAATACACTGGAAAAATTCAAAACTTCAGTTAGCATGCACCCAATAATATGGTGTGTACAGAATATTCAAACCGAAATGATTTACCTAAAAGATAACATTTTGCGGACTGGCTTGGCTGTCGGCATCGACATGAAAAGTGAATTAGTAAAAAACTCCAACCGACGTCTAGCCTCACGGTTTCTAGGGACATAGTCTGATTTATCCTTAGTTAAAAGCAAGTATAGCCTTTCAATTTGTGACCTCTTTAGACAAATAAAATAATATTTAATTAGAAGGCCAATACGAAAAAAGACAAGTCAAAAAAAGTCAACTAACACAAGATTGACTCGAAAGCATACCAACTTACGATCTGTCGGCCAATTGAAATCTGAAATCTTCTCCACTGCAATCTTTTTTTCTCTGTAAATTTATCAAATTATTATATCAAGAACTGATTGGAACTTGTTAAGATATATGAACACTTGTTGTTGGCACACCCACCCAAGAAAATCATGCTGGATAACCCTTTTAAGTACTATTATAGCATTTCCCTGTAGGATAGCATTATTGAGACGCGCGTTCAGAATTCCTGTAAGTTCAGAGATTCCTTCCACAAAACTTTTTAGCTGGTTATAACCCTGTTCAAACAAATAAATAGGCAAAAAGTTAACTAATCAATTGCAGTAACACCACAAAACTGGTAAATATATATATAAATGCTTTTTTGTTTAGCTAGCACAAAAATAAATTATTGATATAGTGAAGATTTAGTGGTTATGTTTACTCCTAATAACCTGCTAGCAGTTGAGATACTCCAGGTATTATATGTTTCAAGTTTCTTCACGTAAAGACCATCAAAAGATGAGCATCCGCAATGCAAGGTTTGTAAGAGCTCAATGGATAAAAAGGGGGTTTTGTGTGAGAATGATTCTAAGCAAGTTTTTGAAAAATTCCGTAAAAATTCCACTCCAATGTGGAGGATGAGGAATAATATTTTTCCCGTAACTTTTTTTCTAGATCCTTTGTATCCCAGTTAAAGTGTATAATCGGATCAGATGATGGTGTCCGAGTCCAACAGAAAGGGACAATTTTAAATCTAACCTACTTTAACCCATAATGGAAATTACTGATTCTGGCCCATTGCCAACACACACCCATTTTACCACCTCGAGTTTAAAGAACAAACAATATACAATCTGCATGTTTCACTGGTAGCACTTACCACTCCTCCCCCCCACCGTTCAAAACAGAGCTCAAAATAAACATGACAGAGTGAAAAAACTCCTCAACTGCATATCTCATGTATACATCTCTTGAAATCTCATCCCACATGTCTTCCCGGGAGATACGCTTTGCAGCAATCTTTATGGCAAGGGATACCTACATATGGTCATACATAAAAAGCAAAAACAGTTATAAAGAAAAGAAAAAAAGTAAAATTGTGGAGCTTGAGGATCATAGTATTTGAATGACCTTGCCGGCTAGGAGAAAAAGAGGCCACTGAATCACATCAATACGCCCAGATTTTTCAGGCATGCTAAGTGCATACTGTTCCCTGTACGCAAGATGCATCATAAAGTTATATATATATATATATATATATATATATATATATATATATATATATATATATATATATAAAACATTGACAAAGTAAGTCTTGTTATAGCACTCAAATATATAACACTCACGAATTAGAAATATAATCTTCCTCTCGTAAATTCCTCACGATTTCATTCCAGAAGGGTAAAAATTCTGCTGCATCAAGCTTACTTTTTTTTTTAAGCTTTACATAGAGGAGATACCATTTCATGTGAGAATCGCAAGTAACATTTAGTATATAAGAAAAATATAAATAAGTCTTATGGTAATAGTTATTTACATCTTCCTCCGTATGGGATTCCCTGTAAAATATAATACTCGTAATATATTAAATAGTTTACATCGAATTATATTTGAGAGAGGGAGAGAAAAAGAGAGAGAGAACCTGTTGTGATTCATAAATGCTGTAGGGATTTGGTCAAAGCATTTGTGGACGTCACCCAAAAACTTGATCTGGAAAAGTGAAAACTTTAAGTCAACATATAGATACGGAATATGCTAGATCGCTACTATAAATACTGTTGGGCCAGGTTTAGTGCCTAATGTTCTGTGACTAGATTTAAACATAAACTATTCCAAGTAAAAAAGACTCGTTGATAATAAAATCAGTGAGCATATCAAGAAGACTCGCTGATAAAATCAGCAAGCAATCTAAATGAAGTTCAAGTCAAAGACATCGTCAAAGAATCGAAGATAATATGCAGATATAAAAATCATTACATTACGGACTCCGGAGGACTGTAAAAAATAAGTTAAAAATATTTTGTTGCTAATTTTGTTGGTAACACAAAAAAATTAGCAGTCCTTGGTTAAGTTTCTAATATTAATTGCAATTAACATCTGATAGATATGTATATATAAACTTACATTACCAAGACGTTCCGTGTGTCCAACAAAAGTACCCACAAAAGCAGAGATCACATTGTAAGAGATGTGGGAGCCTACAATGTATGCCTGAAACATGAAGGACTAGCAATTAAGAAAATATAAAATAGTACAGTATGAATCTTAAGATGTTCACAAACTACACGACACATGAAACAAAATGAAAACAATATGGAAGACTAATAGTTGTGAAGTTAGATCATCATTTCAGCAGATCTTAAGTAGTATTGTTAACTTACACAAATCACACCGACCCACAAGCTACCAATAGCCAACATGTTATGGATGTCTGCAGGTCAAACCATGAAACAATATTTCAGGCAAATAATCTTTAACTAAAATCATGATACATCGGTAAATTTCATAAGCAAATGGGGTCCAGTTTCTGGCATGTATCTTTGATATCAGAAAAGACAGCCTACCTTTTGATACATCAGTTATATCTCTAGTGGGTCTCACCAAAGGCCTGATCTGCAAACATTATAACCGATAAAAATTAGAAATACTGAATTACAAGCAGAATACAAAAACAAGTTAGTTACCAGGAGGTAATAGGTGAATGCAAAATTGATCCCCAGGGTAACAAGCCAGAAAAGCATATACCTGAATTACAACATATATATTATCTATGAGCATAACAAAAATATTAATTAAAAAATAAGTAACTAAAGATGAATTAATACTTGATATAATCAGTAAGTTCTTCATCCATGCCACGTCCAACATACTCCTCAAGATACAAATTCTACAAGAAATGTTATCATTAGCAAAAAGTAAAACAATTATTAAACAGACCAGAAGAATTCAGAGTGTCAACCTGATTAATCCACTTGATTAAATGAGCTACAAAGGAATTCTCACATCTTTTAGATGATGTTGAAAACAAGATTACTAGAACAGCTATATAAACTATGAAAACTATCGGCTCATCAACTGAACTAGTCTTCTCTTGGAGACATTTCCTGAAATTAACAGCATGATAAAAACAAATATCGTGATGATTTTTTTTTCCTGATGTTCATGTAAAGGACTACCCCGGTCAATTGAAAAAAATAATATTATATAATAAAAAAATAAAAATAATAATAAAATAAAAAATACATACATGCAAAGGAAGCATATAAAAAGGGTTGCCAACATAAACCAAATGAAACGAAAAAGAAATCGAAAAACATCTCTGCGGCTTTTATTAGAATAGGCACCATACTTCAGCACAATGTCTAACATACCTGAAAAAAAGTAACAATGAACACTAAATACACTCTTTAAAAATGCACGTTTTGGTTGAAGGAAAATGAAAATTCCCCCGACGTACTTTGAATAAGGTTCATCAAAAAATATGTTGGGCCTACTCTAAGAATTTCTCTTAGCGTTTTGGTGTTGAGTTTTCCATCATTGAATGCAAATATTACAAGTGCCTGTGAATAGAAAAATCTTTAGTGTCTGAAAATACTGTTAGCCTTTTAATTTTGTTAGTACAAATGTTATTGTTTATGATTAAGACTTTAGTTAGTATATGTAATTCGTATGTATTAGTGTATGGGTCAAGTTAGAAGTCTGCTTATGGGTCATATCTGTTAACCCAATCAAGGCCCAATTCGCAGCAGTTAGGGTAGATATAAGGAACGGTTACATCACAACGTTTGGATGAACCGGTGTGTCGTTTAGGAAGCAACGCTTCATGTAGTATATATAGGCTTAGGATCGTTTGTAAAAGTTAACCCCATTTATTATATATCAGATTACTTAAAGGGTTCAAACGTGTTTCTTGTTCTTATTTTGTTCTTGATGATGATGCATTCATGATGCTTGTTTTATTATAGACGATCCTGGAAGTATGAAGTATGGAACCTGTGAAAAATCAACAAATACAAGTCAAATTGATTATAAAAATGTGGTAAACCTGAAACATCATGACATGAAATATCCACATGCGGTGGAAACTATGGTATAGATGCCAGAACGTCCGGCGCTCAATGAATGAGGGTTTTCCCTGAAACAGGAAAGTCAAAAGCTGGTCAAAGATAGTTTCATGGAAAAGTCATGTCTTTTCCACAATGTATGTGGGAAAAAAACATAATTAAGATGAATACCTGTAAATTTGATACATTTATAGGCCAGCCAAATTGTTCTATACAGCGCAGGGACCTGGAAAAGAAAAAATAAACGATATCATGAAACTAGAGATAAAATAAAGCATTAGTAAGAAGGCATGTATAAGCATAAAGCTTACCAGAAGTGCTCATTAAAGTCATCATAATTTCTCGATTTGGAATGTGGAAGATTACGAAATTTCTTGAAGTTAGCCTCCTGAAAAATAAAGTGTACGTTGTTATATCTCTGTGATCATAAAACCTAGAGCTGAGGTGGGAAAATGGGCGAGGTGGACAACGCCTCAAAACAGATTCAATAAATACTGATAAAATAACTAATGATTAAATGATTTTTATTTTAAAAATAACCCTTTCCTTTAATCTAATGATACAATTTTTTATGTGCTTTAATCTTGTTAAGCTAACTGTATTTGATAATTTTTTTAACCAAAATTCAACTATTTATAAGTAACTGGGTTAAAATTTGAAATAATTTACAAATCTAAATTCTGTAAAAGTCATACATTTGATTTTTCCAAGCTGATACTAATTATTGTTGTTAAAAACTATTTTGCATGTATAATCTCTATCTGTAAGAGGCCAAACGATAAAACTTTGTATCCATCATGGGATTTTTTTTGCAAAACTTTTCACCAATACTTTTACAAAGATCATCCCTGTATAAAGGATGATTTTGTTAGACATTTAGCCTTCTAGGAAGATACTTACCAAATTCGACAAGCCAAATGATGATTTTGCAGTTTAATCACAATATCTAAAAAAGACGTTCATCCACTTAAAACAAACAAGTAATAACAAGAACGTTATGTGTGTTCAAATGTAATTTATGTACTGTTCATCCTACCAAAGAAGGTTCTAATATTGCAAAGCTACAAATTTAAGGCATACCGCTGCGATAACGTCATAAAGAGGCTGAATGACTTCGTCAATAAATGAACCTTCATAAGGCTGAGGGACTTGCACGACATCTTGATCATCCGATTGTTGACTCGCCGGTCTTAAGTATTTGTCCAATTGTTCACTCATCTGTTGATTGAACTTTGAGTTAAAGCATTAAAGATATGTTAATCAATTTATGCAATTGAATATGAAGAAATGCAGTACTCACACGATGAAATATGTAGCATAAGCATTCTGGAAGGAATCGAACATTAGCAGCTTCACCCCATATTAAATAGTACAAAGAGATATAGAGTATTTTCTTTCCATCATTCGTACTACAAAACCAAAAAAGAAAAAAGAAAAGATAAGCTAAGAGATTAATTGACACGCACAGCATTGTCAAAAAGAGTTAGGTTCGCCATTTTGAAGCAGTATACCTTTTCCTTTTACTTTTCCATATTGGTTTTTCACTCAGGTAAAGGCACCATTTCTCGTAGTTATCAAAAGTTTTCAAAAATACTTTATCCAATGCCTGAAAAGAATTATAGCCCACCTTTATTAGACATCCCTTAAAACAATTAAAATATTAATATGTTACTTATTGAGACGCACTCTTTCATGCTCGCCAAGTCGCATTTGTTCATTTGAAAGAAGATTGACTATATTCTCGCGTTGATTTGAAACATTATCTTCCTGTCAAACAAAGAAAAGACAAAAATGCTTATATTCAAATTGTTCAAATAGAAAAAGAAGGCATAACATCCACTCTTTAATGATTTTAGATAATTACGAACCTTCACAGTTGATAGTTCCACTTTGAAAATATTAGAAATGCGGAATCTTCTAACTACGATATTTAAAATGTTAATATATTATCAACTGCCAACCTGAAATTTAAAAATCTTCTCCAAATGGTCGAGAACATCACCCTCTCCAGTAGGAAACAGAGCAGCACCCGCCAGTCTCAGTTCGTTAATTGCATGCTCTACCTGATCATACATTGTTGCATTTTAACAACAACAATAATAAATAGAAGTAAGGATTAATGGCATGTAATAGCAACGTACTTTTTCATTTGTTCCATTATCATATACGAACCCAAAATAATACAACAATACCCATCCAACTTTCAAATTTTGTTTCGTATCATACGTTTTGTTTGCACCGTTAGTCCTTTTGACTAACGACCGTTTGTAATTAACTCAAAAATATGTTTTTCTTACGTTTTTATACGTTTCTATCGTTATAGATGAACTCCATGTTTCGTGTATAAATTTGCACATCTCAATAACATGTGATTCATTTTGATATTATAAGATTTAAAAATAACCATTGTTGAGGTGAGCAATTAGAAAAACCAAGTCAACCAGACATTTAAATTGGTCAATTTCAACCAAATTTTTAATTTTTCGATTTGATGGCATCGCAGGTAATTAAATAAAAAACTAAACGATTTACAACTTTATACCTAGTCCATTAAACGAGGGAGGTGCGACAAGGGTCATGATTGTTTTCGAAAATCATTCAAATACGTCTTGTGAAGATGATGGTTCAGTATGACCATTGACAATTTCCATAAATTTCCTTTAATTATATCTACATTTATTTGGATTAAATACGAATGACATTAACCTAGTTTATAATTAACAAGGGTATTGGTATTTTAAGCTTTATAAACAACTCGTATACTTATTAAGTTAAAAGTTACAAATAATATAGAGAATAGTAACAATAGCCTTAAGCCCATAAGGTTGTTCTTAACAACAATTTTGTTTATTTATTTATTTTTTTTTTATTTATAAAATTGTCAATATTAAGACATATTTAGAAACATGCTCCGTGTTTCTCATTTAGATGACCAACAAAATGAGTTAATTGTATTTGTGCTTGAGATGTTATATAGAAAGTTGTTAGTGATTTTAAATGATTTTGAATGGTATTGTTTAGATATTATGTATTGTTTTAACATTAATTTTGAAATTCAGTTGTTAAGAACACCTTTAAAAAGTAGTTAGCAAAACCTAATATACAACTCGTACATGTACGAAGTTAAAAGGTAGTACTAATAATATAGATAGCAATAAGTAATAACCATGACAAATGAAAACATATTCACCTCAGCTGGTAACCAATTTGTACAACCATCAAATGGAATAATATTATAAGAGCCTTCTTTATCATAATCAGTATCCTGCAAAAACTGAGAAATAGGAGCAAACAACTAATTAGTGCCATACATGCTGACAGATAATAAAAAGAATATCAAAGGGGCAAGTCTATTTATAAATAAATACAATAAATATGGTCACTTTGTTTCACACTCTGAAAAACTTATATAAATACAAATGCCATCAACTAAAATAATTTTTACTTCTTTTAGGGTGACTTGATAATATAAATTGTTGAATAGTGAAAACTCTGCAGGATGTTTTGTGTTAATTCATTCCATATTTAGAGTACAAAAGAGAGCTAAACCTTAGCAGACCTAAAACCACAAGCGGGCTTAACCCAATAACATAATATTTCCGCGATTCGAGCGACGAAATCACGAAAGCTCAAATTAGAGAAACTATAATTATTAAGAAAAAAAATACAAATAAAAACAAAGCTAAAGACAATTATCTTGAAAAGAAATCAAGATTTTGATAGACTCTCATGACTTATATCTCATTCCATATTTAGAGTACAAAAGAGAGCTAAACCTTAGCAGACCTAAAACCACAAGCGGGCTTAACCCAATTGTTAGTTTTAACGGATAAAAATTAATGAATATGTCCGGACTCGAACTCGAGACTTCGGGATTGCACACTTTACGTATGAGTTTCAATTAATTAATAATTATTGTTTTAGTGACGAATAATTATTAAATTCACGAAATAAGCACTTAACGGTACCTAACGACCGTTAGACGAAAGTTAAAGGACTAGAAATGAAACAATAAGGCAAGAAGGATCTAGAAACCCCTCTTGGGCTCTAGGATCGGCCGAATACCCTATCCCACATAGGTTGGGAGTGCCTTTTGCTCCAAGTTTGAGATAGTATAAATACATGGCCTCATGGATTCATTCTTCTCATCCCTTGGTTCATTAGCAAGCCAATTCACTTTCTTTCATCTCTTTTCTTTGAGCTATTGAAGATCCCTCGTGATCAACAAAGGCTCATTAGTAGTGCTTGCTCGTGAATCAAGAACCTAGCTTTTCTAATTGAAACGATAATAGTACGTGTGTTCGAGAACGAAGTGTTAACATACTTTTGTTAACAAGGTGATTGCCCTATTCGACTAACCCTAGTCGATCCACCATTAAACCCTAATTAGGGTTTATAGTTCTTGTTCATTGATTTCTTGTTCTTGCTAGAAATCACAAAGGTACGCTTCCTTTTATATTCGGTTAATTTATTATTTGTATTTGATCTTTTCCGTTGCGTACTCTATGATGTTTATGTGTTTATATTATTGTTATGATTCACACATTCCAACACCAATAACATAATATTTCCGCGATTCGAGCGACGAAATCACGAAAGCTCAAATTAGAGAAACTATAATTATTAAGAAAAAAAATACAAATAAAAACAAAGCTAAAGAAAATTATCTTGAAAAGAAATCAAGGTTTTGATAGACTCTCATGACTTATATCGGCGCGTCCCACCGGTAAAGGCGGCAATTCCAGTAGCATTTTCTTCATAATTTAATTTGCGAATCCGCGGCCACTGGCGTACAGTGAACTAGTTTTTTAAAGGCTGGTGGACTATTATGGCGCATGGCGGCGCGTCTTAAGAACTAAGGGATGTGGCGGCGATTCCAATATGTTTTCTTCATATTTTAATACGAAGCTTATGGCGTCAATAACTCCTAATGCAAGGGTAGAGCGTCATATGGAGTAGGGAGGGGCTATGGCTTTTGGTACAATATAAATAACTCTAAATAATCAAACAGGCTTGGTCCAATACAAACTATGCTAACGCTAAATACCAGTCCACTAAGAAAATGGCAAAGTTCACATTTATTTGAATTGGTAAGGTACAAATTTAGGTAATCATATTGATGAAGATAATAACGAAACTAATGAGTGATTTGTATTTCTTACCAGTTGATAGGTTAGCTGCCAGCTCACAATCCAGTTGTTTAAGGTGTGTTTGTTTTAAGAGTTATGAGATATAAGTTTGTTTGTTTAGTGGATCGACTAAAAATTGAGTATAGGACTATTATAATTTTAATCTATTATTAGAAAAAGTGATAAATAACTTCCATTTTTAGACAAAATGGTTACAAAATGCACACGTTTAACATCAACTAGGAAGATTCATCATTCATATGAATACGATATATTAAAGAGCTCACAAAACAAAGGCATTACATTAACACTAAATTTTGAATATTTTTCTAGGCAAAATAAAATAACAGAATTCATATGAATATTTAGTACTTGATCTTAACACTATATAAATATGATTACATATCTATTTTTAACAAATAAAAACGTTTCACCAAAAGATTTTGGTTATTTATAAAGTTACTAGCAAGGTACCCGTGCGTTGCAGCGGCGGTACCCTGAAATAAAATTTTCAGTTGAATAATGTATTTAGTATATTAAGTTTTTTTTACAATAAATTTACGGATGTCAAGAATTTCATGTGACGTATTTCAACTCTTTAACTAATGACAATGTTTTTTGTTATACAATTGTGATAACAAATATTTTAGTGAGCAATGTTTTTTCATCGTTCAAGATATTTATTTGATTCATATAAAGCTAAGTTTTATGTTTTATGGATACTCGTGTTAAAAAAACTGTGAAACCAACAAACCGAGCCGACCCGCTCAATCCAAAACCGCAAAAAACGATAACTAAGAAATTGAATCCGAAAAAAATCTCAAATCGGATAAACCATCTTATCGCGGTTCAATTTAAGTTTTTATAATACAAGCAGTTAACCAAATCAAAACGTGATATATATATATATATATATATATATATATATATATATATATATATATATATATATATATATATATAGTTAGGATCAAATAAGAAGATTACTTAAAATAAGAAGGAATAAGAAGAACTATAACCACAAATTCGAGATGCACCGACCTAAATTTAATGCATCCCTATAATCTTAGATGCATTATAACGCATCATAGTATGTTTTTTAGCTTTTAATCAGATGCATATACGTATATTAGATGCATTTCATGATTTCTCTTATTTTTTGTTCTTCTGCACGTGTCAAAATCATGAAAATCAATTTGCACCATCTATACATCAAATTAACTTTCGAAACTCAAGATGTTGCATCTATATGAATTGAAATGCATCTAATGCAAGTCGTTGCATCTCAAATGCATGATTTTGGTCACTTCTTACCACTTCTTATTTTAATATACTTCTTACTGGAATATATATATATATATATATATATATATATATATATATATATATATATATATATATATATATATATATATATATATATATATACACACGCACACACACGTAGTTTTAGACAAATTGAGGTTAGATTAGAAATATGTGTAGTAGAATAAAACATATGAAAAAAATATATTGCGATTTTAGCTTTATTTCTTGTATTTCTTAAATTGTTGTTTTTGTGTTTGAATAGTTTGTATAATATGTTATGTTATTTGTATCAGTGACATTTAATACATGAATTGTGTTGAAGTTTGTAATACAATATGCTTGATAACAGTCTACTAGCCTAACTGCAATATTTATAAAGTTTTAGTAAAAAAAACATACAATCAATAAAAATTACTCCATCCGTCCCAAATTTATAGTCCCTCTTTCCATTTTGGGTTGTCCCAAAATTATTGTCCACTTCGGTTGTGAAGAATGTAGCAAGTTTATCATATTGTACCTAATATTTCTAAAAATTACAAACATCATTCAATCATTTAATTAATTCCATAAGGGTAAAAGTGACATTTTGCAAAAAAGTAAAGAGAGAGAATGCAGTAATGATTATGTTTTCTTAAACTTTGTGTTTTTGTCGGGACAATAATTTTGGGACCGACGGAGTAATTGATATAAATTTTAATTACGTTTCTGTCATCACCTAGCAGCATCGTATGGGTGCGTCGATAGTAAATTACCCCCCATTTATAAAAAAGAGTTTATAAGGACATTAATTATGAAAAGGACACAAACCTCTTCTCGAATTCCATTTTCTCGGATAAAGTCCTCTTCAGAAGTATCTCCTCGTTCTACCAGAGTAAGCATCTTTAACGCAGTTCGCAACGCTTTAGAAGTTGTGAGAATATCTTCTCTCATTTTAATCTCAGAACTGTCTTCCAACCTATTTTCAGAACATAAGAAAGTATTACAAAAGAAATCTAAGTGAAGATGGATAATAAATTGAAAAATAAAAATGAAATTCGTACACTTGAATGCCCCACTTATGTAACTTGTCTTCCTCGCGTAGCTCATCAATTTTATTTTTTTCTTTGTATTCCAAATAGAATTGAACTAATACTTGAATTATTGATACATTCTCCTGAATATTAATGCCTTCGTCCTGGTAAACAAATATTATATCAAAAGGGAAAACATGTGTAATTTATCAGCATAATTTGTTAATGACCAATTTATCACTGACACAAAATCATACCGCGAGACACGATAAGCCCTTGCGTATACGAGGTTCTAACTCAATGGAACCTTGCTCTTTAAGCTTTTCTTGAGCATCTTTAAATACTGCAATAAAGTACCAAAGACACTTATATTTAGCGATGTTTATTATAAATAGGAGCTAACTATATATGGTGAAACAAAATCATACATATATAAGGAATATATTTGTTTATATCTTTGTCTTTAGAGGTTTTTTCGGCTGCATCAACGAGGTATTCAATATCAATTTTGCTAATTGGAACATCCATATTCGCCTGGAACAAAAAGAAAGGAGGATATAATTAAGGAACAGAATATTTATAAGATTTAAACAAATAATGAGCAGGATTAACAAGGTTGCGCGCGAACTTGAGATATTATACTTTCATCTTATTTGCACCTGTTCTATGCTGATTTGCTAACCCACAAACATATATATACCACAAAGTCTTGAACAATTATTCTGTTCACCACCATGGTATCATCACCACCACCATCCAAACACCAACAACAACAACAACAACGAATGATTTTGTTATTTTTTTATTTTTTTTATTTTTTTTGGATCGAGGCTTATATGGGTTTTTGGTTTGAATAAAAAGATGCAGCTAACAATAATATGGAATTGAAACTAAAGCATTCACATACGGCATTAATCAACAACTATACATGAGAAAGGCCTTATGAAGCATTTGTTTCGAAAGAAGAACGAAAAGAAACCAGTATACGTTTGAAACTAAACATTTGAAAAAAAAAAACATAGAAGTGCAAAACTACCTGAAGCACAATAACAGAATCCTAACGCGGAAAAAACACATGCATTTCTTTAGAAGTTTTTGATTGCCCTTCTAACGTGAAAACCCAAATAATGTATGTTGTAACTATATATAGAATAGGTTATGCATGTGACTATGTGAGGGTAGGTAAGCCGGTGTAGAAGCTTTCATTTTTTTTTTTTTTTTTTACTATAGGTAAATAAACGCGTAACTCCGTTATTTTGACCACAATCCCGTTATTTGCACTGTGTAAGCCCGTTATTTTGACCCAATTTTGACTGCGGCCACTAATTCCTATGTTAAACCATCTTTCAGCCAATTAAAAAACCGATTTGTAGCAAAACGTGTTTAAACCTTAAACATTCATGTAACAACATTTACACCCCCGCAATATTTTTCACATTAGTAATATTATTAAATACCGGCATAAACGGTGTCGTTTTTTAGCCTTGCTACAGTTGATTAACAATGCGCTTGCTATTTTGCGCCATTTTTATCTAAGCTTTGGGCTGAACAAAAACACATACGCACCTCTCATTTCTCACACAGAAACAGACAGACAACCACAAACTTTATCCCTCTACCCACGATGCTCTCTCAGGATTAAACTTCTTTTCACCATCAACATGCAGACAAGATCAAAACCTTCAGTCTATTCAATCGTCATGATCGGTATGTTTTTTTTCCATCCCTAGCCTAAACTTTTTAAAGTTTTGCGATTTATTGGGTTTGACTGCTTCTTATGATATGGGTTTCGAATTTCGAGATTAAAAAAACCCTATTCAAAAAAATTATATGAACAGTTAGGCGATAGATCTATTGTAGCAACTACCATTTTTGGGGCAATACTTGAGCATAAACTCAAAAATATTTACTCCAAGCGCTTAAATATTTATCTTACGTATAACCGTTATATTAAATCGCGTAAGCCAGAAAATGAGATTTACCGTAAACTGTCATTTTTCTAGGTCAATATTTATTCACTAACCCAAAGCATTAATTTTTAACATTTACGCTCACATTTAACTTTTTACTGGGAAGTTATCCCGCCACTGGTACAAAAACTGTCTTTCGTCACACATGGTCGATTTTGAATTGTCACACTGTAACATATTTACGTGACTAAATGTACGAGAATAAAATAAACAGCCACACTTGATCCGACTTGTGTGACCATTTCGGAAAATATATGTCACACATTTGTGTATTTATGTGACTAGAGGGTAACTGGTAAAAATTTTTCGATTATTTAGTCACTTTTAATTCGGGACGTTTGACATATACAAATCAACGTTAAACATTAGTCACACTATATATATGTGACAAATATATGTCACGCAATTGAATAGTGTGACCAAAATAGATATATGGTCACATGAAGTAATTGCGTATGTGGCTAAATTATATATTCAAGTTTGTCACACATTATTTAAACGTGACTGCTATTCTTTGCTGAATATTTAGCCACATATGAATTTGAAATGTGTGACAACTGAAAAGTAAATTTGAAGCGTTAGTCATGATATGCATTTAAGTGTAACTAAAATTCGATAGATATGGTCACGTAAGTTAATATGTGTGTCTAAAGTTTAGTGTGTTTTTGCTTGCTAAATCCTAATGTGTATAGTCACATTTAATTGAAACATGATCATATGACTATAGGATTTACAATAGTTACACCATATCACAAATACGTATCTAAATTATGTTTATTGCCACATTATAAGGGTATTATGTGTGACCAATACATTCAAAATAGTCACATTGTGAAATATTTATGTGACTATTATTTATAGCAAAATGTGAACTCAGTTATTATTAACCTTGATATTAGTCACATTGAGTGTTTGTGTGACTAAATTCAAGATGTTATATATGATCACATGAAGTATTTATTTAGGTGTCTAAATCATAGAGTCATATTTTGTCACACTTTATTTAAGTGTAGTCACAATTCGATACATATGTTATGGCTTGTGTTTTCTTTGTTTCTAGACTAACATTTTGCAGAAAAGGCAAAGAAAAAGCTGTTTGGATTGAAATTTGGGTGAATGCTAGTAACTCAGAAGTTAATGCTGCTTGGCATAACTTAATGCTGCTAGGCATAAATTAATGTTGCTAGCCATAAATCAAGCTTAATGAACAGATGAAAGATAGTGTTTGTCACAAAGAAAAAGCGGTTTGCCTAGTGGAAACTGAGTATTGCAAAAACATAATACATTGAGATAAAAATAAAATGCCACAAAAATAAAACGATTCATATTCACTTCATTACTTGCATTAAATAAAAAAAAAAGATAAACATAACAATAGAAATAACAAATCAATCTAAAAGCTAAACTTATGATCCTTCTCTTAATCATAAGCAAGATGAAGATTGTTAACTAGTTATGGAAACCGATTAATTGAAGTGTTGGTGGTTACAACTGTAGAAACCCCAACAGCATTAAGGTAGGGTTTGGGACGTTTTAGGGACCTTTTTTGCAACAAAATCCCTAAATATTAAAACGTTGACATTGTGAGTCTTGGGAAACGTTGTGACTGCTAAATACTTATTGTAAACCGGTGTAACTGTAAAAAAGTTATTGTAAACCGTTGTGACACTTAAATACTTAATTGTAAACCGTTGTGACACTTAAACGTCGTGACATTGAGACTCTTGTGTGCCTATAAATACAAAAGGAATTACAACCAACTTCTTTCATCTTTTCATTACATATTTAATTTTTGTTTTGAACTTCAATGGCTTCATCATCTTCAAATCCTGATTCAAAGAAAACAAAACATTCAAGGGATACTTCTCCTCCTCCTCCTCCTCCTCCTCCAATGCCAGAAAAATATAAAATCCATGGCCTAACCCAATAGTGTTGGGACAAATGTCATTCTAAAGGCCAATATGGTACTGAACGACAGTTGGTTGAACTTTACAACAAACGAATCACGCGGTTGGAAGAACAAAACAAAAAAGACCAGGAGATCATACTGGCGCATCAGAACAAAGTTGGTCTTCGGAATCAAGAAATAGAAGGAATCCGTGAAAACAGTGTTGGTATTTACAAAGGCATTCAATATAGTTTGTATAATTTTCGTTGAATTTAACCTGATGTAAGATAATATTAATCATTATTATGTTATTTTAATGTTTTAATCATTCAGTATGAACCACTATGTTACCATTAATGTTTCTGTATAATTGTTATTTACATCGGTGCTTTGGTATGTTAACGTACACAGTTAATGCTGCTAGCACTTTTAGTGTTGAGGGACGTTTTAGGGACCTTTTTTGCAACAAACTCCCTATATATTAAATGGAGGAACTAGACCCCCAAATCCCCTCACCAAACTTATTTATTACTAAATTGGACTTTCAAGCACGCATTTGTTAAAGGACTTTAGAAGTATCTTTTGAATTTGAATGTTTTTTTTTTTTTTATCAATTATGTTATGTTTCTTTGAAGTTTAATGTTTTTGTGTTCAAAGAAAACTTGTGTTATGTTTCTTTGTTAATCAAGTTATCGATTACTATATGATCAAGTTATCTTTTTGTTGATTAATTATGTTATGTTGCTTTGTTGACTATGTTATGATGCTTTGTTAAAAGTCAAACAAAGATTGTCAAACTTGATTGTCATTTGCAAAAGTCAAAGAGTCTCCAAGTGAATTTGGGCAATTCCGGGTTTAGATTGGAATTTGGATGAATGCTAGTAACTCAGAACTTAATGTTGCTTGGCATAACTTAATGTTGCTATGCATAAATTAATGTTGCTAGGCATAAATCAAGCTTAATGACGCATTGGATGCGGTTTACCTAGTGGAAACTGAGTATTGCAAAAACATAATATACATTGAGATAAAAATAAAAACATAATATACATTAAATAAAAAAATAAATAAAAAAAGATAAACATAACAATATACAAAACAATCTAAAAACTAAACTTATGATCCTTCTCTTGATCATAAGCAAGATGAAGATTGTCATAGTCAATGTGATCCAAAGGATCATCATCGCTGACAGTTTCATCTTCTTCAAGTTTAGCTTTATTCTTTCTTCTTATTGCAGCCTTGAGCTTGTTTGCTTTGTACTTCTTCATTTGCTTGTTTTCATTCTTCTCCCAAGCCTTCATCTTCTTCTTCCTCATTTGGTCCATTTTTGTGATATACCAAACTACAGGATGGTGTGCCGCTGTAAAACATAAAGCAATAAAACAATTAGAAATAGACCAAAGAAAATGGTGTTACATATATCTAAATACAGATGTTTGTAGAGATTTTATAAAACTGGTAAATATGTGTAAGAAACAAAAACCACAAACCTGCTTGATCCATTTGCAGATTAGAAAGTATGTGTTTAGAAATTGTTTGAGAATGATGAAATGCAGTAAAAAGGTAAACATTTTATAGGCCTAGTAATTCAACAGAAATTAATTGTGGAATTTGGAAATTGAACTTTGACCATTAACCACACATTTATCCTTGTAATACAAATGAAGTTGTTGTAATCTACTTTAATTATGTTAATCATTACCAAAAAATAGATTAAGTTAGTTGAAAAATGAATTTAGATAGGATTGTTTTATTTTTAAAAAACTTACAAAGATTTGCTCGCTGTTTTAATACAAATTGTAGTTTTAAATGTTTGTAACAATCATTTAAAACTATAATGTAAAAGTTATTGATTTAATTGGGGATTTAAACCCTTAAGTGTAAATGTTACCAATCCACCCCTGCACTCTCATATCTAGCAGTACAAACCCAGATGCAGTAACGTTTTTTTAGCAGCAGAAACTTTTGATTAACATAATACAAAATATATCCCAAGTTTTTCTTAATGAACACAACAATCAAAATATTGTAATAATTAATAAGAAAATTGAGCAATGACAACATGTTTATTCATGAAGTCAAATAAAGTAGTACAAAAGGATTACACAGATTTATTCAAATTACTTCCTAACTTAACTAATACATTTTCTTTTTACCCTTCCCTTTTGAACAAACTTTAGGCATTTTTGGTTCCCATGGTTTTATACCCTTGTCTTCACAAGTCTTAGCATTAGGTAGGCCTAGCACCTGAACCCTCTCATTAAAAAGCTTTTTGGCAGTCTTTTTTGGAGTTTTAACCTTCCTAGCATCTTCCTTTTTTTGTGCCTGATCTAGAATATCCCTTTGGAAAGTAGTCTGCCCATGTATTTGGAGGACCTTCAGAACTGCTTGATATGTGAAATGAACTTGAGTCACTTGAGGAACTGTATGGGCACTCAGAATGGAAAGGTGTGTCGAAATTCCATACTCATTTAGATCACAAAAAAGAATGGAATGCAAACAGAGTGATACAAACAATCTATAAATGTTGAGTAGAGAATAGAGTCTAAGTAACATCACTCATCTTGAATGCGATAATGAATGAGTGTGGCCTGTCATGAACAATACACATTATATCATCATCGCATTGAAGACGTCTCAATGATCAGGCCAGATCTATCTAACGTTGCAAAAAGGTTCCATTGCTTTGTTTTTTGGACACTGTCTAATAACTTTTGTGTGCGCTTGATCACTAGCTTTGGCACTTTCAAGAATGTATCTTCATTGTCGGGACAAAAGTTTTAATCAGCACGTGAGACTACAGATTGTTTCTTGGTTCTCCAAGAAATGGGAGTCCCACCTAGCAAGAGAAGATAACCAGTACGTGACCGCCTCGTGTAGGGGCATCCTAACCAGTCAGAGCGGCAATAAGCGGTTAAGACGGGATCTCCTGCTCGAGAAAGGAGGATACTGATGAGACGAAAAGTGTTACACTTTTGAGGGGTCATTTAAGCCTTAAATCGTTATTATATGATCAAATATTACCTTTAATCGTTCCTTTTGTCATTTTAGGTACTTTTGAGAGGAATTCTGGAAAAGGAAGCATTTTGGACGTTTTTTGAGCATAAAAGTGAAGAAAATAACAAAGTCAAGAATTCAAGCTGGAACAGTACCTGACGGCGTCACGCACTACCAAGTGACGGTGTCACTTGTTGATGAAGAGGTAGATATTTACTTTACACTTGACGGGCCAGAAAGGAATTTTGAAGTTTACACGTGACGGCGTCACGTTATATTTCACCAAGGGTGTCACTTGTTATCACAAAGAGAGACGGCCCAGAACCCTTTCCAACCAGACGGCGTCAAGAGTATATCTAGGCCATCAAGGAACCCTAAACACGGCGAGGTGACAGCGTCACAACCCAAAAGGTGACGCCGTCAAGTTGTAAAATCTATATATACTTTTATAATTTTCATTTATTAAGAGAGGACTTTTGGTATGAACTTAGGGTACGAACCCTAGTCGACTTTTGCAGCTATTTTGAGGTTTCAAAGCCTCTTTCTTCCATGACAAATTTAAGATAAGTAATCTATCAATCATTCAATATGTCTATGTGTTGTTTGATTTTATCTTACGTTTGTCTTTCTTTTAACATGCTCGGCTAGGTTTGTTTATGTTTACTTTGGTCTAATGAAACATAGTTATTGATTATTTATTGAATGGTTTGTTATTAATTGTTATGGGTGGATGTTTATCGATGTTAGGCTTAAGAAAACTGGCTAATCTCCTATATGGTAACATGTTTGAACATCTTAAGAAACATGAATCGGATGTGTACTACGGTTATTTTGTTGTATTTAATGCATAAGCCACTGTTTATAATCCCTAGGATTGGGTGCTTAATGTGTCGTCTTAGGAGGAGATAAGAGCTTACAGAGTCGGGGAAGATCGTACACAGCCCCACGAATGGTATTAAGGAATACAACTCGGCATCCACGCAATTGTAACAAACCTATCAATCAGTAAAAGATAACCAGGGAGTAGTGAAACCTAAGTAAACATGTTTGTCTCCATATTAGAAGTCTCCCGCATTTATTTTCAGTTATTTTATTTTTTATTTAAATTTGTAGTATTTGGGTTAGTTGACTAGCAACTAATTCCACCCACTCTTTCAAAAACCCGAGAATTTTATTGCTTTCCACTCTTTTCTTTTAATGAAATTCATATTTTAAAATCAATTTTCGCTTATTTCTGATTACTGTTTATTATTATTGCTTATTAGTTTAGAACATCTCTTTTATAATTCAACTTATTGTAGTTTGCTAAATAGTTACTCAAGTTTTAAATTCTAATTCAGTTTTAAATATCATTTAAGAGTTTGAGTAAATTCAGTAAATCAGAAAAGAAAAAAAAATAGTATATAAAGTTTTAATTGAAATCAGTTTAAATCAAGTTTGTTTTTAAATTTGTACATCTCATATCAGCTATCTTTAGCTTTTGTGAGAGTGAATTTTTAGTTTAATTGTTCTAAAGCTTGTTGGTCAAACAAAGTCAACTGCAGAGACTTGTTGATGATCTGAGGTGGACTTGATAGGTAAATTCAGAAGTAACTGTGTTGAGATTGAGCTTCTTTGTTAATTTGATTCATCTGTCTTGAGAAATCTGTGTTTTATAGTTATATTAGAGTAACTGTTTTAATTGTGGATCTGTGTAACTGTGCTTCTGTTGTTTTTAGTTGTGTTTGGTTGTTCGATCATCTTCTGTTTGAGTTATCTAAGCTGATATGATCATTGTTCAATTGGATTATAGCTTGTTGCATCATTTCATAGAGTGAGTATAGAAATAAGGGGTGTTTGGATCTGTGGAGTTCTGAGTGTAGTTGTTGTTGCTTTGCTTTTACATCATCACACATAGGTCACTTTAGAGTAATATTAGAGTAAAAGAGCATAAAAGTTAGTAGTTACTTCATTAAATAGTCAAAGTTAGAGTTTATTGATATTAACTGTTAGATTTAGTTAGTTTCAGCTAGTATAATTGTAGAGTTAGTTATAGAATAGTACAAATTAGTTTAAAATAGCATTATTTTAGCTTAATATTACATGTAGGAGTAGATATAGCCAGTGAAATCTGGATTAAGTCAAAGGTTTATAAGCACTATTAGTCAACTGTCTCATCAGATTTAAGCCTCTACATGCTGCTGATGAGGCGAAAAATGATCCGTTTTTAGGGGGTCATTTAAGCCGGAATTCGAATTTATTTGATCAAATATTGCCCTAAATCGTTCTTTTTGTGATTTTAGGTACTTTGGGAGAGAAATCTGGAAAAGGAAGCAATTCGGACGTTTTTGGAGCATAAAAGTGAAGAAAACGCCAAAGTCTTAATTTTCCATGCTGGGAACAGTAGGTGACGGCGTCAAGAGTAACTCCCTGACGGCGTCAAGAGCAAAATTCCATGACGATCCAGTACAGATTTGAAGGCGTCACGAAGTAGGGCGTCAAGAGTAAAAGTCATGACGGCCTGGAAATGATTAAGTCTTGACGGCGTCAAATGTAGATCAAGGCAGTCCGAGAATAGTTTTGGCGGCGAGGTGACGGCGTCACAAGGATGGTCTTGACGCCGTCAGACCCCTTTTCCTATATATAGTTTTCTAATTTTCACATTAAAGGAGAGAAGTTTTTGAGAAACCCTAGTACGATTTTGGTGCGAATTTTACAGGTTTTCCAAGGGTTCCAACTCTTTGATACCTTTCATGTGTAATTAAGATAAGTGTTCTTTTAATTCAATCAATATGTCTATGTGTTGGTTGTCTATATCCTGTTCTTGTCTTAATTCATCATGTTAGGCTAGATCTATCTTGTGTTTGCTTGGATCTAATGAAACCTAGATGTTAATTATGTGTTGATTACTTGTTTATTCTTGTCTTGGATGAATGATTTATATGTTAGGCTTAAGAAAACTGGCAGATCTCCAATTGGTAACATGCTTGAACGTCTTAAGAAACATGAACCGACGCGCACTAGGTCTTTATTGGTTGTATTTAATGCATGAGCCACTGTTTACAATCCCTATAGTTGTGCTGGGCATGGTGTAGGAGGAGATAAGAGCTCATAGAATTGGGGAGTTAAGTGTGCCACCCCATGAATGGTATTAAGGAATACGATCCGTCATCCATGCAATTATAACAAGTAATTAACGTGTAAAAGATGTCTAGGGAGTAGTGAAATCTAAGTAAACACATTTTCTCCACTTATTGCTCACAACTTTAGTATAATTTAGTTAATTTCATTTTTTAGTATTTTATTTTGATTGCATCTTAGTATTGGGTTAGTTGACTAGCAACTAATTCCGCCCAAATCCTTCAAAACCCGAGAATTTACTTGCTTTCTAAAAAACATAAAAATACAAAAATAATCATCTTTCATCTTTAGAACTAGTATTTAGGTTTTCTAATCCTAGCGACACTATTCCTAGCTGAACGATCAATCCCCCGGTACTTGTCACTATACTACAACGATCAGGTACACTGCCTGGTGGGGGTTGTAAGCTTCTCAAGATCCCTTGAGAGGTAAAGCCTGGTGCGATTCCCACGTATCAAGTTTTTGGCGCCGCAGCCCGGGGAATAGTTATTGTCTAGGTTAGAATTTCTTTTTATTAGGTCTACTTGCTAGATTCCTTTCTAGTAAGATTTTATTTTTATTTTTTTAGGTTTTCTTTAGTCTATCTTAATTCTTTGTGTCTTTGTTCGTAACCACCCAACATCATGACGATGGGAACATCTTTGAACCCGTCATCCCACCACAACAAAACCCACCATTAGAACCCCTTAGGCCCCGAACCTTAGGAGAGTATTCCCGACCCAGCCACCAAGGCTACCGAAACACCATTGAGCTCACCGGAGCCAATGTGACCCCCTTGCGATCCGACACCATCCGGTTGGTGCCAAGCGGATGTGCATTCCATGGACTTCGTTCCGAAGATCCAAACCAACATCTTAAGGACTTCCTCAAAATCGTAGATTCCATAGACCTAGACGTTGAAACTAGAGAGACTACCCGATTACGCCTATTCCAATTCTCTCTACGGGATCAAGCTAGTCAATGGCTTGAGTGTTTACCCGCGGGATCCATCACCACATGGGATGATCTCACCACTCGTTTCCTTGCTCAATTTTTCACACCGGGGAGAACTACTAAGCTTAGAAATGACATCTTGATGTTCCAACAACGTCAAAATGGATCTCTTTATGAAGCATGGACTCGTTTCAAGGACTTACTCCAAAAAGTCCCTCATCATGGCATAGATCTTTGGCTCCAAGTCCAAATCTTTTATGACCATATCGACATCTCCACGAGGCGAGCCATTGACCAATCGGCCGGTGGTAAGCTACGTGATCTAAGTGCGGAACAATCATGGGAACTCATAGAAGATCTTGCTCTCTATGACAACGAAAGTTGGAATGATCCCCGTGAGTTGAACAAAACGGTCAAGGCAATATCTTTGCCTTCGAACAATTCTAGCACTCCCGACCGTAGGATCATGGAACTTGAGGACCAAGTCAAGTTTCTCATGAAATCTTACGAAGCTCCTAAGCCTTCAAGCCAAGTGAACAAAATCACTTCTTCATGTGAATTATGTAGTGGTCCCCACGACACTCGTGATTGTGTGGAACTCCCCGGAACAGCTTTTGCGGACTACGCATCCACGCGTACCGACGAAGCGGGAGATAAGTGGTACACTTTCAAGCCCGAGCCAAACACTTACGGTGATTCATACAACCCCTCTTGGAAAAATCACCCAAACCTTAGGTGAAAACAAAATCAACCAAATTCTTCCAATCTGCCTAATCGTTACCAACCAAACGGTCCACCCTCCAACCGTACTTTCAACAACAATCCTTCTAACAACTATGGTAGTACCAACAATCTTGAAGGGTTGATGTCAAAGTTTGTGGCATCTCAAGAAGCTCGTATAGCTAGGTTTGAAACCGAATTTAACCAACAACAAACGGAGATGACCAACAAGATTGACAACTTGTTGAAAGCCCTCAACGACCAAGCATTAGTCGCACCTAGGAAGGACACTAGGGACACCAATAACGGAATTCAAATTAAGGATCCCTCATCATCCAAACATGTCCACTTTGTCAATGTTGTCACCATTAAGCCGATAGATAAGGAGATAGAAGAGAGTGACAAGGATGAAGTTAGAGTAGAAGCCGAGATTAAGGATGAGAGTAGGGAAGTTGAGGTTAATAAGGAAGAGGAATTAGAGGAGGTGGAGCCTATAGAAAAATACTTTGATAAGTTGCCCACCAAGGAAGAACGGGAGTACCATAAGGATTTATTCGATAGTCCCGAGAGACCATATATCTTTGGCACACCCCTTATCAAAATGGGAGATCCCTCTAACATTAACATACCATGCAATATCGGGCACATGCATATATGGAAAGCTTACATCGACCCTAGATCCCCCGTGAACATCATGACTAGGACTTATTACAATTGGGTGATGAAGAAGCAACTTAATTTTAGGATGATGCCTAATAAGAATCTGATAAGTAATTTTGCAGGAAGAGTGAAGGGATTGCATGTGATTATAGGGAATCTCACCTATGAGATCGATTTTATGATAGTGGAAGACACTCGTCCGGTGATAGATGCTTGCCTAAGCTAAATAATATTTGGAAAATCATTTGTTGAAGCTACTAAGATGAGTTATGATCCGACTTTAGAGATAGTTAGATTCAAGGAAGAGAATGATGAGGTTGCCTATCAAATTCCCTACAAGATTAAGCAATACCGCCTTCTCTCTAATTTCGAAAAAGAACACAAGCAAGCGACTTATTATAGGAATGAGGAGGATAAACGTAGAGGAGTAGAATATGTAAAGAATAGGATGCTTGGTTTCTACAAAGAATGCTTACAACTAGGTCCAGAATACAAAACTGGTTTAGAAGACGACCTAGAGAGTGGAACCAATGATGAGGTCACGTAGTAACCCATGACCTTGAGTCTAGCTACAAGACTCGTAAATAAAGAAAAGCGCTTCTTGGGAGGCAACCCATGTTTTGTGTGATTTTATTTGTTTGTTTGTTTATTTTGTTTGTTTGTTATTTGCTTCCGTATGCATGCTTAATTTTTATCGTTGGTAGATCATGTTTCTAAATTAAAAAGTGGAAATACTTTACCTTGTTGTTTTGGCCTAGTCTTAACTCCACCTAAAAGTATTTTTGCAAAAGATAAGTGTAAGGGGAAACCCCAAATATGTTTTTAAGAAACAAACCGATCATGATTCTCCACAATATTAAATGAACATGTATATTCGTAATTGTTAGAGTCAAATGCTTGTATTGAGTCATAATGAAGTTTTGCAGGATTTCCCAGGAAGTAGGACCAAGTTTTTCCAGAAATTTTCCAGAAACTTAACATAAGAATTTCTGCAGGTCACTTATGACGGCGTCAAGTGTAAAAATCTGGAAATTTTACCAGTTTTGTTCTTCTAACGGAGTCTTATGGTTTCTGTGAATTATTAAGTTTTATAATCTCCAGGAAATCTGCAAACTTCATTCCACAAGCATTATATCTTATCTTGTTTTCTAGGATTTAGTAACTTATATAGGATGCCACCGATTTTACGCGAGGTTGTCTTGTCTATTTTATCAGGTTTTACAGGTTATGTATGACAAGAAGATGATTTATATTCTGGAAGGGAAGCTTTGATTGTTCATTTTCTTGGAGGAAGATTTAACCTGGCCACCTAATTATCCATACCGAGCGAATCAGGGGAGTATTTGATTTCATTCTCTTTACTTTTTCACTTTTACATTCTTTACTTGAACATTGGGGACAATGTTCATCTTAAGTGTAAGGGGAGGGTAAAAAGATGATACCTT
This sequence comes from Artemisia argyi, assembly GCA_030686995.1. Classification (NCBI taxonomy): domain Eukaryota; kingdom Viridiplantae; phylum Streptophyta; class Magnoliopsida; order Asterales; family Asteraceae; genus Artemisia; species Artemisia argyi. The sequence goes on from CM060702.1 coordinate 1,585,756, forward strand.
ACATATGCACTTTCGCTTGAGTTTGTTTTGTTTAATGGTACATGTGTAATAAAACTATGATAAATACTTGTTAGTGCAATTTTAGCGCCAAATTTAAATTTTTTTACAACATTTAGGAGTGAAACTTTAGCCATAGCAAGCGTCTCATGGATAGGAGATTGTATGACTAGCACATAACCGTATATTCAGAAAAATTTTCCACCCAAATATGTGAGGTTCGCCTTTAGATTTGATAGGAAAAGCATTTACTATTAGTGCTTATGAGTGTACCGGTAGCATTTAGATTCTAGAACTTGCGTTAGTGATGCATCCCGAGACCGCTAGTGAGACTACATTCGTGTAGTAGGATTTACTACATGATAAGAGGCATTAGGATCACCCTTGTGTTAAACCCGTATTATAATTACTTGACCATATAAGTCATATTACTTGACTAGTTAAGTCAACTAATTTTTCCCACACCCTTAGCGTTGTACTCATTTTTAGTACACGAAACCCCTAGTACACCCCTCCGACCCTATCTTTTCGTTTCTAACTTTAAGCATTTTACTTAAAGGAAGAATTTGTTACACCCCACTTAAATGTACAACCAAATCGCCTTAGCCTTCCGTGTATGCGCTCATTTTCAGTGCATTATTGTTATTTGTTGAACCCTAAGTTAAGTATCTAATTGATTACATGGTTGCTAAGTCGAGTCATATCCTTATACATATTGTTTTGGGACGATTGGGAGTCATGGGTAAGTACTTATTTATGGAGTAATGGGGAAGAACATAATATTATTACCCCCATATGTACGTTAATCTTAAAAGTGCTTCAAGTGTTTTGATTTTCTTAATTCGAGTCATTAGTTTAGTTTATTGTAAAGTATGTAAAGATTCAAGTGTAAGGGGAATTCCCATTCCCTATGATGTATTATTTTGGATGGTAGGGTAAGAGTGTATGCAAAAAAAAAAAAAAAAAAAAAAAAAAAAAAAAAAAAAAAAATCGAAAAATCAAGAAAAGAAAAAGAAAAAAATATTAAAAAAAATAGAAAAAGAAAAGAAAAAAAAGAGAAAAACATACGGACTACCATCCCTTTTCATTCTATGTTTATTTTATTTTTCATTTATTAGCTTAAGTCGAGTCTAGTCTTGGCTTAGCAACGCCATATTGTACATGTAATTAACCAAGATTGTTAACTCGCCACCAGTAAAACTTCCTTTATCCAAAAAAACCGTGTATTTCATATCCCTACACCTAACGTTACAACCCTTTAAAAGACCTCTTTGATAGTTTATCCTAGGTGCTTACGCCATGTGGTGGAGGTTTGATTCTTTCCCAAGCCTATGGTAATCTATTTTGCTATGACAGGTAGTGAGAGATATCTTCCGTATCCATATTGTAATTTACACTTTATTACACCCGAGAGATGTGAGTATCTAAACACTATTTGTGAGGTGCTTGTGTATGACTTCCGTGCTTGTCTATTGGTCTTTAGTGGAATGATTATTTGTTGTAACTACTTTTATATTAGTGTTAAATGACCCCTAACTTGTATTTTGACTAGAATAAAAGCGCATTTGCTTGAGGACAAGCAAATCTCAAGTGTAAGGGTATATGATGAGGCGAAAAATGATCCGTTTTTAGGGGGTCATTTAAACCGGAATTCGAATTTATTTGATCAAATATTGCCCTAAATCGTTCCTTTTGTGATTTTAGGTACTTTGGGAGAGAAATCTGGAAAAGGAAGCAATTCGGACGTTTTTGGAGCATAAAAGTGAAGAAAACGCCAAAGTCTTAATTTTCCATGCTGGGAACAGTAGGTGACGGCGTCAAGAGTAACTCCCTGACGGCGTCAAGAGCAAAATTCCATGACGATCCAGTACAGATTTGAAGGCGTCACGAAGTAGGGCGTCAAGAGTAAAAGTCATGACGGCCTGGAAATGATTAAGTCTTGACGGCGTCAAATGTAGATCAAGGCAGTCCGAGAATAGTTTTGGCGGCGAGGTGACGGCGTCACAAGGATGGTCTTGACGCCGTCAGACCCCTTTTCCTATATATAGTTTTCTAATTTTCACATTAAAGGAGAGAAGTTTTTGAGAAACCCTAGTACGATTTTGGTGCGAATTTTACAGGTTTTCCAAGGGTTCCAACTCTTTGATACCTTTCATGTGTAATTAAGATAAGTGTTCTTTTAATTCAATCAATATGTCTATGTGTTGGTTGTCTATATCCTGTTCTTGTCTTAATTCATCATGTTAGGCTAGATCTATCTTGTGTTTGCTTGGATCTAATGAAACCTAGATGTTAATTATGTGTTGATTACTTGTTTATTCTTGTCTTGGATGAATGATTTATATGTTAGGCTTAAGAAAACTGGCAGATCTCCAATTGGTAACATGCTTGAACGTCTTAAGAAACATGAACCGACGCGCACTAGGTCTTTATTGGTTGTATTTAATGCATGAGCCACTGTTTACAATCCCTATAGTTGTGCTGGGCATGGTGTAGGAGGAGATAAGAGCTCATAGAATTGGGGAGTTAAGTGTGCCACCCCATGAATGGTATTAAGGAATACGATCCGTCATCCATGCAATTATAACAAGTAATTAACGTGTAAAAGATGTCTAGGGAGTAGTGAAATCTAAGTAAACACATTTTCTCCACTTATTGCTCACAACTTTAGTATAATTTAGTTAATTTCATTTTTTAGTATTTTATCTTGATTGCATCTTAGTATTGGGTTAGTTGACTTGCAACTAATTCCGCCCAAATCCTTCAAAACCCGAGAATTTACTTGCTTTCTAAAAAACATAAAAATACAAAAATAATCATCTTTCATCTTTAGAACTAGTATTTAGGTTTTCTAATCCTAGCGACACTATTCCTAGCTGAACGATCAATCCCCCGGTACTTGTCACTATACTACAACGATCAGGTACACTGCCTGGTGGGGGTTGTAAGCTTCTCAAGATCCCTTGAGAGGTAAAGCCTAGTGCGATTCCCACGTATCAAGTTTTTGGCGCCGCAGCCCGGGGAATAGTTATTGTCTAGGTTAGAATTTCTTTTTATTAGGTCTACTTGCTAGATTCCTTTCTAGTAAGATTTTATTTTTATTTTTTTAGGTTTTCTTTAGTCTATCTTAATTCTTTGTGTCTTTGTTCGTAACCACCCAACATCATGACGATGGGAACATCTTTGAACCCGTCATCCCACCACAACAAAACCCACCATTAGAACCCCTTAGGCCCCGAACCTTAGGAGAGTATTCCCGACCCAGCCACCAAGGCTACCGAAACACCATTGAGCTCACCGGAGCCAATGTGACCCCCTTGCGATCCGACACCATCCGGTTGGTGCCAAGCGGATGTGCATTCCATGGACTTCGTTCCGAAGATCCAAACCAACATCTTAAGGACTTCCTCAAAATCGTAGATTCCATAGACCTAAACATTGAAACTAGAGAGACTACCCGATTACGCCTATTCCAATTCTCTCTACGGGATCAAGCTAGTCAATGGCTTGAGTGTTTACCCGCGGGATCCATCACCACATGGGATGATCTCACCACTCGTTTCCTTGCTCAATTTTTCACACCGGGGAGAACTACTAAGCTTAGAAATGACATCTTGATGTTCCAACAACGTCAAAATGGATCTCTTTATGAAGCATGGACTCGTTTCAAGGACTTACTCCAAAAAGTCCCTCATCATGGCATAGATCTTTGGCTCCAAGTCCAAATCTTTTATGACCATATCGACATCTCCACGAGGCGAGCCATTGACCAATCGGCCGGTGGTAAGCTACGTGATCTAAGTGCGGAACAATCATGGGAACTCATAGAAGATCTTGCTCTCTATGACAACGAAAGTTGGAATGATCCCCGTGAGTTGAACAAAACGGTCAAGGCAATATCTTTGCCTTCGAACAATTCTAGCACTCCCGACCGTAGGATCATGGAACTTGAGGACCAAGTCAAGTTTCTCATGAAATCTTACGAAGCTCCTAAGCCTTCAAGCCAAGTGAACAAAATCACTTCTTCATGCGAATTATGTAGTGGTCCCCACGACACTCGTGATTGTGTGGAACTCCCCGGAACAGCTTTTGCGGACTACGCATCCACGCGTACCGACAAAGTGGGAGATAAGTGATACACTTTCAAGCCCGAGCCAAACACTTACGGTGATTCATACAACCCCTCTTGGAAAAATCACCCAAACCTTAGGTGGAAACAAAATCAACCAAATTCTTCCAATCCGCCTAATCGTTACCAACCAAACGGTCCACCCTCCAACCGTACTTTCAACAACAATCCTTCTAACAACTATGGTAGTACCAACAATCTTGAAGGGTTGATGTCAAAGTTTGTGGCATCTCAAGAAGCTCGTATAGCTAAGTTTGAAACCGAATTTAACCAACAACAAACGGAGATGACCAACAAGATTGACAACTTGTTGAAAGCCCTCAACAACCAAGCATTAGTCGCACCTAGGAAGGACACTAGGGACACCAATAACGGAATTCAAATTAAGGATCCCTCATCATCCAAACATGTCCACTTTGTCAATGTTGTCACCATTAAGCCGATAGATAAGGAGATAGAAGAGAGTGACAAGGATGAAGTTAGAGTAGAAGCCGAGATTAAGGATGAGAGTAGGGAAGTTGAGGTTAATAAGGAAGAGGAATTAGAGGAGGTGGAGCCTATAGAAAAATACTTTGATAAGTTGCCCACCAAGGAAGAACGGGAGTACCATAAGGATTTATTCGATAGTCCCGAGAGACCATATATCTTTGGCACACCCCTTATCAAAATGGGAGATCCCTCTAACATTAACATACCATGCAATATCGGGCACATGCATATATGGAAAGCTTACATCGACCCTAGATCCCCCGTGAACATCATGACTAGGACTTATTACAATTGGGTGATGAAGAAGCAACTTAATTTTAGGATGATGCCTAATAAGAATCTGATAAGTAATTTTGCAGGAAGAGTGAAGGGATTGCATGTGATTATAGGGAATCTCACCTATGAGATCGATTTTATGATAGTGGAAGACACTCGTCCGGTGATAGATGCTTGCCTAAGCTAAATAATATTTGGAAAATCATTTGTTGAAGCTACTAAGATGAGTTATGATCCGACTTTAGAGATAGTTAGATTCAAGGAAGAGAATGATGAGGTTGCCTATCAAATTCCCTACAAGATTGAGCAATACCGCCTTCTCTCTAATTTCGAAAAATAACACAAGCAAGTGACTTATTATAGGAATGAGGAGGATAGACGTAGAGGAGTAGAATATGTAAAGAATAGGATGCTTGGTTTCTACAAAGAATGCTTACAACTAGGTCCAGAATACAAAACTGGTTTAGAAGACGACCTAGAGAGTGGAACCAATGATGAGGTCACGTAGTAACCCATGACCTTGAGTCTAGCTACAAGACTCGTAAATAAAGAAAAGCGCTTCTTGGGAGGCAACCCATGTTTTGTGTGATTTTATTTGTTTGTTTGTTTATTTTGTTTGTTTGTTATTTGCTTCCGTATGCATGCTTAATTTTTATCGTTGGTAGATCATGTTTCTAAATTAAAAAGTGGAAATACTTTACCTTGTTGTTTTGGCCTAGTCTTAACTCCACCTAAAAGTATTTTTGCAAAAGATAAGTGTAAGGGGAAACCCCAAATATGTTTTTAAGAAACAAACCGATCATGATTCTCCACAATATTAAATGAACATGTATATTCGTAATTGTTAGAGTCAAATGCTTGTATTGAGTCATAATGAAGTTTTGCAGGATTTCCCAGGAAGTAGGACCAAGTTTTTCCAGAAATTTCCAGAAACTTAACATAAGAATTTCTGCAGGTCACTTATGACGGCGTCAAGTGTAAAAATCTGGAAATTTTACCAGTTTTGTTCTTCTAACGGAGTCTTATGGTTTTTGTGAATTATTAAGTTTTATAATCTCCAGGAAATCTGCAAACTTCATTCCACAAGCATTATATCTTATCTTGTTTTCTAGGATTTAGTAACTTATATAGGATGCCACCGATTTTACGCGAGGTTGTCTTGTCTATTTTATCAGGTTTTACAGGTTATGTATGACAAGAAGATGATTTATATTCTGGAAGGGAAGCTTTGATTGTTCATTTTCTTGGAGGAAGATTTAACCTGGCCACCTAATTATCCATACCGAGCGAATCAGGGGAGTATTTGATTTCATTCTCTTTACTTTTTCACTTTTACATTCTTTACTTGAACATTGGGGACAATGTTCATCTTAAGTGTAAGGGGAGGGTAAAAAGATGATACCTTACATATGCACTTTCGCTTGAGTTTGTTTTGTTTAATGGTAGATGTGTAATAGAACTATGATAAATACTTGTTAGTGCAATTTTAGCGCCAAATTTAAATTTTTTTACAACATTTAGGAGTGAAACTTTAGCCATAGCAAGCGTCTCATGGATAGGAGATTGTATGACTAGCACATAACCGTATATTCAGAAAAATTTTCCACCCAAATATGTGAGGTTCGCCTTTAGATTTGATAGGAAAAGCATTTACTATTAGTGCTTATGAGTGTACCGGTAGCATTTAGATTCTAGAACTTGCGTTAGTGATGCATCCCGAGACCGCTAGTGAGACTACATTCGTGTAGTAGGATTTACTACATGATAAGAGGCATTAGGATCACCCTTGTGTTAAACCCGTATTATAATTACTTGACCATGTGGAAAACTAGAAGGGGGGTTGAATAGTTTACCACTTTTTCGATTCTTATTTAGCTTAAATATCCTTTTAGAAACTTGACGTTTGCTTAAAGATATAAACACAACTTTATATGTTTGATTATTTGAAAAGCTTTTCATGTGAATAACAATTCTAACTTTACTTGTTTCATGCTTTGAAAAGCTTTACTTGTGATGATCCTAACTTTGCTTGTTTTAGTTCTTTGAAAAGCTTTACATTTGTTTCAAGATATAAATACAACTTTACTTGTTTTAATTCTTTTGGAAAGCTTTATATGTGGTTAGCAATTATAACTAAAAGACAACATGTAATAAGCAAAGATAAAGAAAGAAACGATCAAACCACAACACGATTGTTTATCGTGGTTCGGCTACAAGGACTCTTTTTCCTTGCCCTACATCCACGCCCCGAGTTTCCAACTCGAGAGTTATAAGCACTAATCAACAAGCTCCTTTCACCGGCGGAGAAAACCTTACACGTCGCTTATACTTTTACCGACACAAAGCTAGATGTCGAGTTCTTTTACAAGGGTACAACCACTCCCACTCGTCGCTTACACTTTTACCGACACAAAGCTAGATGTCGAGTTCTTTACCAAGGGTACAACCACTCCCAACACTCTTTGTATTTTGAGGCCTAAAATACTAACCTATAACTTCTACATACAAGACACACATGAAGTATAAACTACCAAAGCTTATACATGACCAAGCTACCAAGACTTGCAACTTTAGAGTTGAAGCTTGCAACTTCTTGAATGATCTTGTGAAGTCCCTTGCTACATAAGAGAATCACACAAATCAAAAGGTTACTGAGTTAGTTGAGAGAGTATGTGAAAATATGTCCTAAAGTGATGACCCAAAACTAACAAATGGTTTGGTATTTATAGCAAACCAAACTGTGTGCTCGGCGGATCAGGCGGAACCCTCAAATGGGTTCCGCCCGTGTACCCCCAGGGTACCGCCGGGTCTGCAGTAGGTTTTTGCAATAACTTCCCAAACCAAACAATGTCTTGTCTCATAACTTCTAGCAACCAAACAATGTCACATCACCTAAAGTTAGTCAAACATGAAACTTGTAAGCAACATGAAAGCAAGTCAAACACACAACTTGCCATAAATACATAATGACAAAACTTGCCATAAATATGATGTGACTTATTTCTAATTTAAGAAATAAACTTGTGTTATGTTTTATGAAATGTAAACTTTAGTTAAACAAGACTTAAACACTTCAAGTGATGATTTACTCTTAGCTAAATTTCATACTTTGTCATTAACAAAACTTAGCAAAGATCGTAAAATATAAATAACGTTTTTAGGCGATATTTGTATTAACAATCTCCCCCTTTTTGTTGATGACAAAACATAAACTTTATTTAAAAGTAAGCCATGAGATTTAGTGTTAAGTCTTATAAAGTTAGTAGTAAAACTTGTTTTTGCAAAGAGTTAGCGAAGCGGAAATATTAAAAGTAGAACAAGTTTACTCTAAATTCTCCCCCTTTTTGTCGAAACAAAAAGTAGAGTAGTGAAGCGGAATAATGGCCATGCTCCCCCTTGGTCGATACTCCCCCTACATGGATTGCCAAGAGTGGAGACATGGATTTTGAACCTACAAAAGAAAAGTTAGTTTCCGCACAAGATATGTCATGAAAGCATTTCATGTTTAAAAACACAACTAAGAGTTGTGAAGCGGAATAAAGCAAGACTCATGCTCCCCCTTGAATGTTACTCCCCTAAATGGAGTTTTCAAGGAAGGAAAACATGAATAATGAACCTACAAAAAGAGAGATTAGCACAAGATTTATGTATGGTACCATATCAAGGTATAGTTCACTCATTATACCTAAATGGTCAATCAAACCCTTCAAATCTTTGTTGTAGAATTAATTTCATTTAACTTGTAAAAATTTGACTCTTAGAGAGTCAAAGACACAAAATTAAGATGACAACATCCTACAAAGAAAAACTAAAAAATAAACTAAGAACATAAAATGCTACAAGGAAATCATCATTTTCCTTCATGAGAAACATTTTTCCAAAACAAAGGTAAGGTTGTTTGAGAATAAGAGTAGGTGGTGGAGGATGTATCAGGTTTCATTGTGAATGTTGTGGGGATGACACGGTTTTGGTTTGTTTGTTTAAATGGTGAAACATTTTCCAAAAGAAACGGTTTTGTTTCATTTTGGAGACTCTAAACTTGAGGTGGTGTTGGTGCTCTAAACTTGGTTTGTTGGTTTTAATGAGCAACATTTTCCAATAGAAACGGTTTTGTTTCATTTTGGAGACTCTAAACTTGAGACGTCCCACAATGTGGTTTAGGATAAACCTCATTTTATTGGATAGGGTGACACAACAATGGTCTTGGGTGATGATACTCTTGTTGTGGTGGTTGGTTGTGGTCGAAAGACTCATTTTGGTTAAGCAATGATCTTGGTTATTCATTTGTGAAAGGTGGTGGTTGTTGTTGGTCTTGGTGGAAGATCATTGAGATGCTTTTATTTTCTTATACGAAGAAAATAGATATTCAATAGTGTTGGGAAGGTTCTTGAGGTGGTGGTAGTTATTGTTGTTGTGGTGGTTGTTGTTTGAACAAAATGGTGTAGGCTTGGTTATTTGTAAATGGTTACCATGAAGGTTTTTGTGAATGGGGTAAAACACAAATGATTGTAGGTGTGTATGACCTTGATCATTTGGAAAAATTGAGGATTTAGCATAAAGGTAGGCCAAACTCTCAAGCAATGACGGTGGATGAGGTGCATCATCCAATGACTCGTTTGGTTGAAATATTGGTTGTTGATGGGTTTCCATTTGGGCAATGGTGTTAAAAGGTGACAATGATGGAGGGCTTGATGGTTTAGGTGATAGGTTTTCAAAAGTTTCCAATAGTGGATGTGGTGATGTTGGTGGTGTATGGAAAAGTTCCATTGGTGTAAGTGTTGAAGTAGCAAGATTAAGCAAATCTTGAATAGTGATCACATTTGTATTGAAATGTGTTGAGGATGGTGTTGAGGTAGTGAGGTTAAGGAAATCTTGGATAGGTGAAGAAATATTAAGTGAAGCATCACTTGAAGATGATGAGCTTGACTTGACGGTTTTGTTGAAGCAACAAGGTTTGACACTAATCCTAGTGTTTTTGAGAAGGATTTTGATGGTTATGGTGTGATTTGAATTGTTGCAAAACTTTCAAATTTATAAGGTTGAAAAGGTGTTGAAATTGGTGTTTGGATTTGATGTTGTACCATTCAAAGAATGAGGTTTCAAATGATTTTCATGACCTTGTCACATCATTTGATGTTAATTCAATGGAATAGGGTGGAGTGAAAGATCAACATATGCACTCAATGCTTTGTGATCATGGGATGTGATTTGGTTGAAAATGTTTCAATGGTTTGAAGGATCCTTTAAAAGGGTTCCTTTGGGTAGTTATGTTTTGAATTTGAATTTTGGCGGGAAGTGTCTTCCTAATTGTTTTAGTGAGTGAGGTTTGTTCCAATATAGTTGTTGGTGTTAATGAAAGATGTTTCTCACTTGGGATAATGATTTGACACTTTACAAGTTTTGGACTTAAGAAAAATGACAAAAAATTTCTACAGGTGACTGGCGGAACCCTCACAATACACAGGCGGAACCCTATTTTGGGATCCGCCTGGTCCGTTGGGCCAATTCTGGAAAACCCAGAAAATACACTGGCGGAACCCAAATTTGGGATCCGCCGGATCCGCCAGTGCTGCAAAAGTAGACAGTCCGCGTTTTTGACCAGCGAGACGATTTTCAAAATTTTCGAAAAGTCCTAAAACCAAAAATATAATTCATACCTGGTTAGGAAATGCAAAAATTAGATATGTAAACACGCATATCATAAGACTTTGATCGGGGGCTAACGAAATTCACTATACTTAGTGAAAATTTGATAAGCATGAAAATTTGACAACTTGCCAAAAGTTGTATTCCTGCATCAATGTTAGTTCCTACAAGTACCAAATAGTACCAAATATCCTAAAAACACACAAATACATACCACATAATGTTTAAACGACCAAATTGTTCAAATAGCACCTAGTGCCAAACACTCCTACACACCCGTTCTCATAGACGGTCAATCTTCTTCTTGAGCATTTCAAGAAATTTCTCGATGTTTTTGAACATCCCCTTTGTTTGCTTGAACTCCGTCGACTCATTTGGAATATCCGAAAGTTGGAAAATGTATTCTAGAGGTGGGAGCCTAGAGTTGGGCAAAGCCTAGAGTTGGAAAATGTTTTCCTTGGGCTTTATAGACTCTCCTATCACTTATTGGGACACAGGTGTGTGGAATGATAGAGTAATCTAGGTGAAGACCTCTAGGAGTTGATGAACCTAAAGAGACGGGTCAAGAGCATTCCATACGGCTTAGCCGTTGTGCCTCACACGGGAATGTCGGCCATTCTCTTGGTCATGAAGTAGACAAGGTTGAAGGGTTGCCTAACGGAAAAAGGAGTAGATGCAAGTACCACGGTTTGGAACACCTAGGATTTGAGCAAACTCCTCGAGAGTGAAGGAGTATTGATGACTACTAGCCCTAAAGTTAATAGATATGCGACCATACTCATCCTTGGAGAGGGTGACGGATGCATAGAATTCTAAAATGAACCTAGAACAAATAGGCTCGTTGATTTCTAAGAGACACTCTAAAGTTGATTGTGGCAAATTCCGTATAGAGGTTTGTACCTTCTAAGAAGGATGGGTCAATGGTTCTACCCTTAGGGACATATCGTTTTTCTAAGGCTTTGAAGACAACGATTTGAGTTTGAGTGAGACCTTTGGTTTTGTGGAGTTTGGGTAGGTACTTGATGGTGTTCTTGTGGTCGTAGTGAGTTAGAGGAGGCATGATGATTCCTAGAAAATCAAAATTTCACATTTAAGTAAATGACTATTGTAATGTGTATGTTCTAGTGTGTGCCTATATGAAAACAATGTGGAGGTGCGGTTGACTTGACTCATTTTGATGCTTAAAAATGTTTTGTAATGCAAGTGATGTTTCAATGACGTTTTTCATTTGTTTTAACAATGTGGTGAACGGTGGTAAAGTATGGTTGACGACCGAGAGTGGATATGTGAAATGAGGTGGTGATTGCTTGACAACACTTGAAGCATGGATATGTTCTTTGTGTTCTTCACTTGCTAGAAAGTGGAAAAGACGCATTTCATAATGAAATTCACTTGACTTTTGATGACATAGACAAATATGTTAATGAGTGTATGGATATGACAATTGCCCTTTGTTACAAAGAGTGACACAAGGGTGAACATACGTTTATGTATCATGAACGGTGGTTTAATCTTAATAGGTTAGGTTATAGTGGGGATGACACACTTGTTTGGTTACATTGTGGAATCTTCTTGTGAAGATGACTAGGTGGAGTTATTGGTGAAGATGATATTGACTCTTGGTTTCTTTGAGGGCATGGAAATGGTGGATGACTCGATATTGATAGGACAAAGGATAACTCGATATTGAAATGGTGGATGACTTGATATTGATAGGACAAAGGATAACTCGGTTTCTCATTTCACATTGGTTGTTTGAGGTTTGAGTGATGAAAGGTTATGAGGAAGATGCTTGAGGTTTTGTTCATTTTGTGAATCTTATGGGTTGATGGTAAGTTGGAGTTGTGAGTAAAGAGGTGTTTGGTTTTTGAACTTAGATAAAACATTCTGTGGCTTTGGCGGACCAGGCGGAACCAAAAAGTGGGTTCTGCCCGTATGGTCTGAGGGTGCCGTAGGATCTGTAGGGACTAAGGTTCAAAAACTAATGTTTTAGGTCTTATGAGTCTTTGACTAAGCCTAGGAATTATGAATGCTTCACATTCAAGAGATTTTGTGAACGCGTTGATGAAATAGTTGACGCAGAAGACTTTCTTAGTTAAGACGTTCCTCAATGAACAATCTTACCAAGGCGATGATGAGGGATCACAATATGTCGACTAAGAACATAATGGATTGTTGTTGAAGTTGATGCTTCCAATGTTGATGAGATAAATTCCGTTGTTGACACGAGTTTGCTTGGAGCTTGTTGATTGTGCTTCTCCATCCGATACAAATTTGAGAATCTTACGCGTTTTGAAGAATCATTGGGTAAGTAAGTATAAAAGTGCAAGTACCACTTGTGCTTTTCTCATCAACTTATTACCGACATAATTTCATTTGGCATACACTATGGTTTCTATTCCCGTTCTTTTGGGAGACCATAATCCTAGTTGTGTAGTACCTTATGTTGTATCCAAATAGGCTCAACTAAAGAGTTGTTTTAGGATCTTCTTTAACACGAGCACATAGACGAAAGCTAAACATAATGTTGAGTCTAAATGTTATGAGAACAAGTAGTCTTCCAAACATTTCTCTATGTTTAGTTTTTACCTACGGATTTACTAATCTCATTCTTGATAAGTCATCAATAACTTAACCATTGAGAACAAGAGAGCAACTAGGAATGTCTTTAAGTTAAAATCTCTTGCTTTTTGAGCTTGCTTTTATTATCAAAAAGACTTTCAAATATTGACACTTATAATCACACGATTACTTCGAAACATTTATTTTGTTTCACTAGTTGTTTTACTCTAAATTCCAAAAACCGTTTTTGTTGAATTTGTTTAGACACAACTATGACCTATAAATCAAGTTTTATAACTTATGTCAATTTTACTTGATTCAATGTTTGACTCATGATGAGAAGATGTTATTTTGTACTTTTACTTCATGCTTGTCTTGCCATCATTTGGACTTTTGACTAAGTCATCATCTACCAAAGATGATATCTTAGAAGGAGGAGATTACTCGTTAAATGTTATATTCAACGATTCCTCGACTCTTTGAGTTTTCTTACTTAAGACACTATGAACTCTATTCATTTTGAAAAAGTCCAAGAGATACAACATCATGAGACTTTGTGTCACATTTGATGAGTAAATCCTAGATGTTGAAAACTCATTTTCTTTCACACATCCTAAAATATGCTAATGTGATTTATTTCACCTTGTGTGTTTTTATGTGAGATTATCATAAAGAAGTGATTGAAGAAAAACACAATTAAAGACTCAAATAATGGTGTTTGAGAAAATCGTTTAACAAAGGTTTGTTTTGCAAGCATCACAAAAGTGTTAGACATTTTAACACTTAGGAAATTCTTAGTTATCTCACTTGTAAGCAAGAGTTGAGTGAGACTTACTCAAGAGTTTTTCGTGTTCATCTCATGATGGTTAAATAACCAAAACACCTTATATCTCCTGCTAGTACTAAAGACTAAATTCCTCGTTGCATAGAGTCTAATCTTAGTTATTTACAAATAGCAGGTAGACACTCTAGAGTATTACAAATAACACATATTTGAGCACATAATGCTAGAGACAAGATATAACCAAAGTCAAGTTTAAGTAATGCGTACCTTTTAAATTGCATAGAGATGCTATCAAGCGGATAAGCATTAAGCGTAAAAAACTTGGTTTGACGACATGCTTAGAAACTCAATAACTCATGTATCCAAGAAGGTTAGACAATCATATAAAAGCAAGGAGTATGATAATCTTAATTCTTTTATCATGAGTTTCTATTAGAGATAGAATTATCTCTAAATCTCTCTTCTAGGTTAGACAAATTTTACTTGCTTTGTTTTATTAGTTAATGGTGCTTTTGAGTTAAATCCTAATCCGGTTTTATCTTTAAACAACCTTTGACTCCTCAACAATCTTTCAAGAGATTTTGAGCTTTCATCAAATTTAACTAATAATTTTTCCTTTCTCATTTTGCATTTTAATTTCATGTTTGTAATCTAGACATAATTTACATTCTAGATTAATTTCAACATTACTTTTAATTTTAGACATTTTATCTTCTAATAAGATTTTCTTTTCAAAGATATTCTTAAGAGATTTTGAAGACTCATTCTTGAAGATAGCTTTTAGGTCCATGTTGCACAAATGTTTAGACTCATTTTCTATTTTAGAAAACTCTAGTATAAATTAATCAAAGCAAAAGAGTTTGGTTTCAAAGTGTACCTTGCTTGATGTTTTATCTAGTATAGAATCACAAACCGGATGATTGACTTCATCTTCATCCGAGTAATTCCATGAATCGCAAGCAAGACTACTACGAGCTTGACACGAGTAATCACCTTAACTAACACCTTGCTTGTTGTATCAATAAGTTGACAATAAACTACCGGATCATTGTCTTCGTCAACTTCCATTACATTCCAAGATACGCAAGCAGGTTCATCAAAACACACGTACTCATCTTCACTTGTACCTTCATTTAAAACATTTAAACTAGTAGCACATGTATTAACTTCTACTAAGTATCTATCTATTAGTTTTTCTAAAACTTCTAATTCATATGTAAGATCAAATTGATCATCTTTGACTTGACATATTCTTTGATGAAAGTTTAACATATTTTTCCAAATATCATTAGCCATTTGACAAAAATACATTCTTTCATATTTGGTACTAAAGCTTTATAAATCATTGTTTTAGCTTTAGTATTTTTATCAAGTTTAAAATAGTTATCTTGGTTTTCTAAACCTTGTTTTCTTTGGTTTGAGATCACCAAAAGAATTAGTATGCCAAAGATCTTGATCAATTGATTTCACATATTTTTCAAAATTACTTTTCCACTCAAGTAAGTTTTCTTTTTCAAATAGCGGTGGGTTTTGAATAGGTTGCCCTTCTTTGAGATTTTCAAAATCCATGGATCGATCCAAGTTTTAAAATACATTCTATTTTAAAGATCTTGAGTAACGTAGCTCCTGATGCCAATTGTGGAAAACTAGAAGGGGGGTTGAATAGTTTACCACTTTTTCGATTCTTATTTAGCTTAAATATCCTTTTAGAAACTTGACGTTTGCTTAAAGATATAAACACAACTTTATATGTTTGATTATTTGAAAAGCTTTTCATGTGAATAACAATTCTAACTTTACTTGTTTCATGCTTTGAAAAGCTTTACTTGTGATGATCCTAACTTTGCTTGTTTTAGTTCTTTGAAAAGCTTTACATTTGTTTCAAGATATAAATACAACTTTACTTGTTTTAATTCTTTTGGAAAGCTTTATATGTGGTTAGCAATTATAACTAAAAGACAACATGTAATAAGCAAAGATAAAGAAAGAAACGATCAAACCACAACACGATTGTTTATCGTGGTTCGGCTACAAGGACTCTTTTTCCTTGCCCTACATCCACGCCCCGAGTTTCCAACTCGAGAGTTATAAGCACTAATCAACAAGCTCCTTTCACCGGCGGAGAAAACCTTACACGTCGCTTATACTTTTACCGACACAAAGCTAGATGTCGAGTTCTTTTACAAGGGTACAACCACTCCCACTCGTCGCTTACACTTTTACCGACACAAAGCTAGATGTCGAGTTCTTTACCAAGGGTACAACCACTCCCAACACTCTTTGTATTTTGAGGCCTAAAATACTAACCTATAACTTCTACATACAAGACACACATGAAGTATAAACTACCAAAGCTTATACATGACCAAGCTACCAAGACTTGCAACTTTAGAGTTGAAGCTTGCAACTTCTTGAATGATCTTGTGAAGTCCCTTGCTACATAAGAGAATCACACAAATCAAAAGGTTACTGAGTTAGTTGAGAGAGTATGTGAAAATATGTCCTAAAGTGATGACCCAAAACTAACAAATGGTTTGGTATTTATAGCAAACCAAACTGTGTGCTCGGCGGATCAGGCAGAACCCTCAAATGGGTTCCGCCCGTGTACCCCCAGGGTACCGCCGGGTCTGCAGTAGGTTTTTGCAATAACTTCCCAAACCAAACAATGTCTTGTCTCATAACTTCTAGCAACCAAACAATGTCACATCACCTAAAGTTAGTCAAACATGAAACTTGTAAGCAACATGAAAGCAAGTCAAACACACAACTTGCCATAAATACATAATGACAAAACTTGCCATAAATATGATGTGACTTATTTCTAATTTAAGAAATAAACTTGTGTTATGTTTTATGAAATGTAAACTTTAGTTAAACAAGACTTAAACACTTCAAGTGATGATTTACTCTTAGCTAAATTTCATACTTTGTCATTAACAAAACTTAGCAAAGATCGTAAAATATAAATAACGTTTTTAGGCGATATTTGTATTAACAGACCATATAAGTCATATTACTTGACTAGTTAAGTCAACTAATTTTTCTCACACCCTTAGCGTTGTACTCATTTTTAGTACACGAAACCCCTATCTTTTCGTTTCTAACTTTAAGCATTTTACTTAAAGGAAGAATTTGTTACACCCCACTTAAATGTACAACCAAATCGCCTTAGCCTTCCGTGTATGCGCTCATTTTCAGTGCATTATTGTTATTTGTTGAACCCTAAGTTAAGTATCTAATTGATTACATGGTTGCTAAGTCGAGTCATATCCTTATACATATTGTTTTGGGACGATTGGGAGTCATGGGTAAGTACTTATTTATGGAGTAATGAGGAAGAACATAATATTATTACCCCCATATGTACGTTAATCTTAAAAGTGCTCCAAGTGTTTTGATTTTCTTAATTCGAGTCATTAGTTTAGTTTATTGTAAAGTATGTAAAGATTCAAGTGTAAGGGGAATTCCCATTCCCTATGATGTATTATTTTGGATGGTAGGGTAAGAGTGTATGCAAAAAAAAAAAAAAAAAAAAAAAAAAAAAATCGAAAAATCAAGAAAAGAAAAAGAAAAAAATATTAAAAAAAAATAGAAAAAGAAAAGAAAAAAAAGAGAAAAACATACGGACTACCATCCCTTTTCATTCTATGTTTATTTTATTTTTCATTTATTAGCTTAAGTCGAGTCTAGTCTTGGCTTAGCAACGCCATATTGTACATGTAATTAACCAAGATTGTTAACTCGCCACCAGTAAAACTTCATTTATCCAAAAAAACCGTGTATTTCATATCCCTACACCTAACGTTACAACCCTTTAAAAGACCTCTTTGATAGTTTATCCTAGGTGCTTACGCCATGTGGTGGAGGTTTGATTCTTTCCCAAGCCTATGGTAATCTATTTTGCTATGACAGGTAGTGAGAGATATCTTCCGTATCCATATTGTAATTTACACTTTATTACACCCGAGAGATGTGAGTATCTAAACACTATTTGTGAGGTGCTTGTGTATGACCTCCGTGCTTGTCTATTGGTCTTTAGTGGAACGATTATTTGTTGTAATTACTTTTATATTAGTGTTAAATGACCCCTAACTTGTATTTTGACTAGAATAAAAGCGCATTTGCTTGAGGACAAGCAAATCTCAAGTGTAAGGGTATATGATGAGGCGAAAAATGATCCGTTTTTAGGGGGTCATTTAAACCGGAATTCGAATTTATTTGATCAAATATTGCCCTAAATCGTTCCTTTTGTGATTTTAGGTACTTTGGGAGAGAAATCTGGAAAAGGAAGCAATTCGGACGTTTTTGGAGCATAAAAGTGAAGAAAACGCCAAAGTCTTAATTTTCCATGCTGGGAACAGTAGGTGACGGCGTCAAGAGTAACTCCCTGACGGCGTCAAGAGCAAAATTCCATGACGATCCAGTACAGATTTGAAGGCGTCACGAAGTAGGGCGTCAAGAGTAAAAGTCA
Source organism: Artemisia argyi (assembly GCA_030686995.1). Taxonomy (NCBI): domain Eukaryota; kingdom Viridiplantae; phylum Streptophyta; class Magnoliopsida; order Asterales; family Asteraceae; genus Artemisia; species Artemisia argyi. Next base: position 1,604,110 of record CM060702.1, read on the forward strand.
TGACGGCCTGGAAATGATTAAGTCTTGACGGCGTCAAATGTAGATCAAGGCAGTCCGAGAATAGTTTTGGCGGCGAGGTGACGGCGTCACAAGGATGGTCTTGACGCCGTCAGACCCCTTTTCCTATATATAGTTTTCTAATTTTCACATTAAAGGAGAGAAGTTTTGGAGAAACCCTAGTACGATTTTGGTGCGAATTTTACAGGTTTTTCAAGGGTTCCAACTCTTTGATACCTTTCATGTGTAATTAAGATAAGTGTTCTTTTAATTCAATCAATATGTCTATGTGTTGGTTGTCTATATCCTGTTCTTGTCTTAATTCATCATGTTAGGCTAGATCTATCTTGTGTTTGCTTGGATCTAATGAAACCTAGATGTTAATTATGTGTTGATTACTTGTTTATTCTTGTCTTGGATGAATGATTTATATGTTAGGCTTAAGAAAACTGGCAGATCTCCAATTGGTAACATGCTTGAACGTCTTAAGAAACATGAACCGACGCGCACTAGGTCTTTATTGGTTGTATTTAATGCATGAGCCACTGTTTACAATCCCTATAGTTGTGCTGGGCATGGTGTAGTAGGAGATAAGAGCTCATAGAATTGGGGAGTTAAGTGTGCCACCCCATGAATGGTATTAAGGAATACGATCCGTCATCCATGCAATTATAACAAGTAATTAACGTGTAAAAGATGTCTAGGGAGTAGTGAAATCTAAGTAAACACATTTTCTCCACTTATTGCTCACAACTTTAGTATAATTTAGTTAATTTTTAATTTTTTAGTATTTTATTTTGATTGCATCTTAGTATTGGGTTAGTTGACTAGCAACTAATTCCGCCCAAATCCTTCAAAACCCGAGAATTTACTTGCTTTCTAAAAAGCATAAAAATACAAAAATAATCATCTTTTATCTTTAGAACTAGTATTTAGGTTTTCTAATCCTAGCGACACTATTCCTAGCTGAACGATCAATCCCCCGGTACTTGTCACTATACTATACTACAACGATCAGGTACACTGCCTGGTGGGGGTTGTAAGTTTCTCAAGATCCCTTGAGAGGTAAAGCCTGGTGCGATTCCCACGTATCAGCTGTTGATCTTGATTCAACTTAGAGTAGGAAATGGTTGTTATTCATAAGGCTTTTAGGTTTTAGAGTAACTCAGTAGAGTAGTTGAGATTTTGCCCCACTAATTTGTTACTTAGAGCTTATTAGGAATAGCTTATTGACTCTGCAAATAAGGGAATTGGAACAAGTTGTCTGAATTTAGATATAGGCCTGCTACTACTTATTTGAGCTTGAACCTGTGTTTATTTGAGGTTTCTGAGTTCCTTTAGAGTATTTAGTTGTAATTCCATTGTTCATTTGCTCCTGGCTTATTCTGTGTAGATTGTGCTTATTAGTTGGCTTTTAATTAACTGCTTATTGCAGGTTGCTAGTGTTTCCTTTGTTCTGAGATTGGTGTTTTAGTGCTTATTTGTTCAAATTGATACCAAGTTTCACTTAGTTTTATCACAAGTGCTTATTAATTAGCACTTGTGATAAGCTGTTTCTGTCTAAATAAGCACTTTCTCAGCTTATTTTCCTTTTAAAATTTTTCTGTAAGCTTTTCATATTATTTAAGATTTTCTGTAAATTTTTCATATTTTTCTGAGTTGATTTGATATTTTTCTTAGTTAATAATCAAATTTTAATACTTTTTAATAATAAAAAATCAATAAAAATTCAGAAAAAGCCTTTAAAAATACAAAAATATTTTAGAAAATTCTTTTATAATATTCTAGATTTTTCAGATTAGATTTCATAATTTTCCTATTATTTTCACATTTTCTTTTATTTTTTATCACTTTTTAATTCAATAAATAGAAAATAAATAAAAACTCAAAAAAATATTTTTCTTTTTCTCAAAATTCTTTTTATTAGTTTAAGATTTTTAGAAAATTGTTTCACACTTGTAGGATCATTTTTAGTATAAATGTCGCGTTTTATTTCGTACATTACGTTTAAAATTACGTTTGCATTTCCGTTTTTACGTTTTAAACTTTAGTGCATCCTTAGCTTATACCCCTTGCATAATTCGTGTTTGTTTATCATAATTTGAATTACTTGATCACTATTTTCACAATTTGAATTTCACAATCACTTTTCACTACACGATTCCCAATTCGATTATTCGAAATTCCATTCGAACCTTCGTTGGGAGAACGACCCGGGAAATACTTTCCTAAGTATTTATTCGGAAAATAAATATATACTATAATTGACACACATCAGCAGTCTGGGGGGTAGACCCCGTTAATATATTTTTGAGGGTTCTGGAAAAAAAAATTATAATGAGTCATTTCAAGAATAAATTTTATATATTGAGTGTCAACTTTTATATGATATAATACAATTAGTTATTTAAATATTTAGTATATTATTTATTTATCATATTTTCTTATCTAATTATTTATGAACACATATATAACTGTTAACGAGAAATATTTTAGGGCTTCTAAAATTTTTGAGGCACTAAGCGGTCGCCTACCTTTCACATATTCAAAAACGAACATGATAAAATGTTTAATTACAAAAAATCCACTCACTCACGTGTCAGCGGATTATTGGTGCATTCTGTGATAATTTCTCTCTCATCCATTTTTTTAAATCAATCACTTGTTGACATGTTAACGAGTGAATTTTTTATGTGAATTTTAAAAGTAGGTCTAACATTTCTCTTTTATCACATCCATGCACATTATCTTAACGAAGACTTTAACGCAAGCTTTGGTCATGCACTAGCATTATTTTATATTTAAAAACAAAAGAAGGGAGTTCACGTCAACAATTAATGGAAAAAGCATTTCTATCTAAAATACTACTACGTAACAATTATTTTAACGAAGACCATAAGAGCCTTCGGTAAGGTAACACACTTTGGTGTAGGGCTGAGCAAACGGACCGGATGGACCGGACCGACCGACAAAACCGACCGGACCGGACCGAACCGGACCGGACCGACCACATTCGGTCCGGTCCTCGGTCTAAGCTTTTTGGCTAATTCGGTCCTCGGTCCGGTCGGTCCGGTCCGGTCCGGTCCGGACCGACCAAAAACCCGAAAAAAGTTGCCAAATTGGACCGGACCGACCGAAGACCGACCGGACCGGACCGGACCGAGACCGGACCGACCACATTCGGTCCGGTCTCGGTCTATGGTTTTTCCGGTTCTCGGTCTTCGGTCCGGTCCGGTCTTGGTCGGTCCGGTCCGGTTTTTGGACCGTGATCACCCTTACTTTGGTGTGTTAAGCCTTAACTCACCAACTTAACACACTGTGTTACCTTATCACCACTTAAAGTCAAGAGGTGTGTTAATTCGCTTGGGCAAGCGGTTAACGCACGTTAACATTGTATAAAAAAAAAAAAAAAAAAAAAATTACAATCAAGCCCAACGGCTAGTTTTTTTTTTTTTAAAAAAACTTTCATTTCCACCCCCTATATTATTTGACCGTTTGTAAACGGCTAGTAGTGTAAAAAAAAAAAAAAAAAAAAAAAAAATTCAAACCCATTTTATTACAACTATAAATACCCCTTCACCCCCACAATATTTTTTCACACTTTCACAACTATTTTCATCTACAATACTCTTCTATTAGCAAAAAAAAAAAAAGAATGTCGGGTGGCAACAACAACTCGTTTACGAATCTTCTCGGTGGTGGGTGGAATCACCCATACGCGGGTTCTTCATCAAATCCAAACGACGGTTCGGCACCACCGATGTGGGGTAACCCACAAGATTCCCAATATTGGACCGAAAGTCAACAAATCAACTTAAATTACAATTTCCAAAATCTTCAATTCTCCAAAAACTCACAACATTCCCAAACGGAAACATATGAAGTTCAAGAAACACCAACCTCTCCTCAAAAACCAAAAAGCCGTGGAAAACGTAAGGCAAAAAAATCCAAAGACCCCGTTGAAGACGAGGATGCAGGTGCTGGAAAAAAGGGGGTGGAACGTTGGACACCAAATGAGGAAAAGTTGCTTGCCGAGTGTTGGATTGCGTGTTCAGAGGATTCGCTGTTGGGGATTTCACAAACCAAGGAAACGTTATAGCAACGTATAAGAGGCGAGTTCAATAGATTAAGTCCAAAAGAACGCAACAAACATATGCTACAATCAAAGTGGAAAACGTTGAACTGTGATTGTACTAAGTTCAACGCTTTTTACAAAAAGGCGCAACGCGAGATAAAGAGTGGGGAAAATGAGGTGGATGTCATAACACGTGCTCACCAACTCTATCGTCAAGAAAACCCGTTGTTCGCCAATGAAAACGCTTGGACGGTGTTGTGCAAACATCGAAAATAGGATGCACCGGAAGCGATTGATTTAACTGGCGACGTCCCAAGCCAAACAAACGAGTCTTTGTTTGGTCATGACGAAGAACCACGGCCCATTGGCAAAAAAAGGGCCGCCAAGAAACAAAAATCCGTGGCCACGACAAGCACCGGAGCCACGGCTAGTACCGGTGGGTCCATTTCTTCGTTAGCTTTTGCGGATATGTTGCGCGCCGAGTTAAGGTCGAAACGTGAAGAGGCGAGTAAGGCGTATCAGGCGACAGCCGAAAATCAAGCCGCACAGCAAAGGATGAAAGAGCTAGAATTTTTGATGCTCGACACCACCGGCAAAGATCCACATTGGGTGGCATTCGTTAATGCAGAAAAAGATCGAATCGCCATGAAACTTGGTTTGCCTCCGCGTCAATTATGAATAATTATGTGATGTAGTGTTTTATTGATTTCATTTTTTTTTTAGTATCGTTATTTTTTTTTTTAATTTCGTAATGTAATGTAATGTTGTGTTTTAATTAATGTTATGTTTTAAATAAATGAAGTGTTTGTTAAAATTTGGGGTTGAAATTGAAAATATTTGGGGTGGAGGTGAGTTAAGGTGAGTTATAGGTGAGTTACCTTATCGGGTTAGAAAATTAAGAGTTAAAGTTAAAAGAGAAAAACTGACGTGACGCTGAGGTGTCAGTGTGTTAAGACTTAACACCACCACCTTACCGCGTGCTCTAAGGCAATCCACTAGCATTATTTATAAACGTGGGTAATAGAGTGATGGTAGGAGTAAAAAGTGATAGTTGAGGGTCTAAACAAAAGTAGAGTCAATAAATCTGACATAAAATTACTATGCCATCCTCTCGATTACTGTAAAGCAATTATGACATGTCACGTTACTTAGCATTTGTGTAAAAATAACATTTATTGAACTAAAATTTTTAATATATTAAATATTTAACAATTATAATTATAGAAAGTGTTTTTATATATAAAATGTCTAGTATTAATGAATTGTTTATATTTTGATTAAAATAACTTCAATCATAACTTATAATATCGTGGTTAACAAAAACACTGATTTTTATCGAAGTAAAAATTTTGCTTAAGCGAATATGTAGCATACACCCGATCACGAGATACTGCAATTATATCGGTAACATTTGAGGTAAATAATAATAATAATAATAATAATAATAATAAACTCATGCTCGCAAAAATTTATTGGAATTTGTACATCTTATTTCCAATTAATTATTATTTATAGAGAGGCAAAGTTGTAGTATGTGTTGCCTTGTATTTACAAAATGGTTAGTTGGGTTTAGAGATAAATTCTTGAGAGATGATGATGACATCAAATATTACTAATTATACATATCATTTATCCTTTTTATACTTCTCATTATATACAATCTATATGAGAATTGTTACTTAATAGTTCTTTTATAAATCTCATTAATATTGGAGCAATCGATGAAAGTTAAAAAAAATGACATGTTTTGAAGCTAAAACGAAGAAGTCAAAGAAAGTCCATTGTTCAGACACCAATACGCCGTATTCACCCCAGTGGATACGTCGTATTCAAGCCTTGACTTCACAAGACATCCATGACGGGAAAGTTGCTGATACGCCGTATCCCAGATCATCAACACGCCGTATTAAAAGACGGTTAGCACGTTTATCAAATATTTTATTCGTAGAGCCCACGTTAAAAGTCTCTGATATACCGTATTGAACCCATCTGATACGCCGTATCGAGCCAATTCGAGAGACTATATACAGAAAACCCAAGTTTCGACTTCGGGTACACTTTTGACCACCAACCTCGATTCTCAGACGATTTTAAGAGCTAATAATGTCCTGCAACTAGCATCATTTCATAGGAGAACTCTTTGTAATATCATAACTTTGATTAATCATTCGGTTAGCATATCAGTTTGATTATTTTTCTTGTATTTTACTACTTATTAATTAGCATCCTGACAAGAGGTTCATGGATCTGAAGATCGAAATCCAATCGTGGAATTTGCAAATTTTGAAAGTCCGCATTAACTAAAAGGCCGACATTCATGAATTTTAGTTACAGATATGCTAAAAGATTCGTCATGAAAAAATGTTCCAAAGGTGACAAATATATAGCGTGTCACTTATCAATTCAAACTTGATTGAATCAATATTAAACAATCCATAGCCTAACAAGAGTAGTGCTAGAACCACACAAGATTTACAAAATTAAATCCACAAAAGAGATTTGTCAAATGTTGATTGGTGTGTTTAAATAAATTTTCTCTCTCTTCTCTTTTCTACACCAATCAAAGCATGACAAATCATTGTGTGGATTTCTTTTTGTAAATCTTGTGTGGTTCTAGCACTCCTCGCCTAACAATTGGTCGGATAATAATAGAGTGACCGGAGGTCGAGTTTTCAAGTATTATGAGTGATGAAAATAACAGCAGATCATAAAAGTAAGGAATTGAATATTGGTACCCTTTAAACTATAAGTAATACATTTTTTTATTTTTTTCTTATTAATTTCTATTTTTGTAAATTTGTTTTTAATACGTATAAAGCTGTGAAATTAAAAAAAACAGAAAATATAAATTTTGATAATTCAAAATTAGTAAAACATTAAAATACGGAGCAAAAAATATAAACAGTTGTCGTTTTTTATTAATAAAGTAAGTAAAAGTGTTCTTTACTATGAGTAAAAAGGATAATCGAGTGTTGGTAGGAGTAAAAATGATAGTAGAGGGTCTAAACATATTGCTACCCTAAAAAGTAAAGTAGATAAATCTCACGTGAAATTACTATGCCATCCTCTCAATTATTGTAAAGCAAATATGACTTGTCACGTTAAAAAAAGAAGCTGTTGAACGTTTGTGTTTCAGACCTATTGGAAAGATAATTTGTGCATAATAACATGTACATTGTGCAACAGGCTACGCGTTCAACTTGTATGAGCAAATGCTATTCCTAGTAGATTTTCCATATCTTTTCCGGTACATGTACATGCATCATGCAGGACACAATATAATAATATTTCCATCTCTTATCTTTACTTGTTCATTATTCATTGTGAAATGACATGATTGTACGTGTGCAATAAATGTAGGGTAAATTTTTTGAAATTTTTGGGAGTTTTGGACAAAATTTATACTCCAAACAAGTTATTTCGAGAGAAATGTTTTGAGCACGGCTGTAAATGAATCGGACGAACACGAATGGAGCTCTGTTCATGTTCTTTCATTTAATTTTAACCGGACAAATAAACGGACACGGACGCTTAAACGGACAAATTTTTTTGTTCATGTTCGTTTATTAAGAAAATGAGTTGTTCATGTTCGTTTATGTTCGTTCATTAAAACACTAAACGAACATAAACGATCGAACATAAATGAAAATATACAAACAAACATAAACTTATTAAATTCTTCACAATATAATGTTTTATAAGTGTTGTTTTGTTTAAACAAACCAATTTTTAAAATTATAAAATTAAAATATATAATATATGAACATAAATAGATAAATAAACATAAACGAACGTTAACAAACGTATAATCGGACGTTCACGAACTAAAATGAACGGACGAGACTTTTATTCATGTTCGTTCATTTAACTAAATGAACGTAAAATATTGTTCATATCCGTTCATTTAGTAAACGAACGAACATAAACAAACTTTTTACCGAACGGTTCATGAAATGTTCACTGAACGTTCAGTTCGTTTACAGTCCTAGTTTTGAGTAGTGATTGTCATGCCTAATTTAATGCATAACAATTAGATCACAAATAATCAAAGGCTATAACGAGGAGAAAGAAACATCATATTCTACTTGTTATAAGTTGAGTGGATTAGGCATAAAATTAGTCATGACATTTAGGCATGTCAATTATTTTTCTAATGTTATATACGGAGTATAAAGTAGGAATCATTTATACGATATAACGCAATTATTATTTAAGTGTTTAATATATTACTCATTTAGGATTTTTTTTTTCATCTAAATATATTATTTTTTTCCATGAAAAATATGTGTATACAAACATATACATTGTTAACGAGAAAAAATTTGTGGCCTCCAAAAATTAGAGGCCCAGAATGGTCCATACATTGCACATCTTCAAAAACGACCCTGATAAAATGTTTAATCACACATGAATATTTTAAGGTTTTGCTAACTACAAACTATATTTTTGTGGGTCTTATTATTTGTGTAAAAATAGCATTTAGTAAGCTCATATTTTCATATTTATCTTACTTTTTTAAAAAGAATTAAGGACTACTTAAAATAGAAACTTTTAAAATTCAGCATTACAAGTTCTAAAGGTAAAAGTATAATTAATTAAAACACATTTTCTAATATTAAATACAATTACAAGTTCTTAAACTAAAAGTACAACTAGTTAAAACACATTTTTTAACATTAAATACAATTTTTAAATAAATATACTTAAAATTCAGCAACACAAGTAAAGAAGCTAAAAGTACAACATGTTTAAGCACAATTTTTCAACATTAATTACTTCAAAAAACATAAAACTCAGCACTACATATTACAAAGCTATGTTTACCACTAATTAACCATTTATCGAATTATTATACTTTGGGTAAAGGGATTATACGCGGTGAAATATATTAAAAATAATATGAGTTGCGTACAATCAAGAGTGGTGATGAGCCACTCTTATAAAGAAGAAAAAACGAAAACACTCGTATTTGAACACCCTCAGATACGAACAGCCACTAAGCAAGAATTGTTATACTTTGTCAACACCAAATGTGCAACTATTAACTGATACTACATGATACTTATCATCAAATAAGAATGATTGTGCACTTTTAGATGTGTGTATTTTAAGTTTTTTTTTTAATAGAATATACAAACAACAAGTTTATAATTTTTTTTAACTAAATTATTGAATCTTTATACCCAGGCAACGCACGGGTATTGTACTAATTAATACATTATTAAAAACACATATTCATCCAAAAATACAACTTTTTAACTACAAAATACAATATAATTAAGCTTTCACACATGAATTTTTTAATGCTTTAAAATTCAATATTACAAATATTTTGCTAAAGGTACAACTAATTAAACACAATTGGGCATTTAATGACTTAAAATTTAATGTAATCAATTAATTAATTGGTTAATAAATACGATTAATGTAGTTATTAATACATCTCTTACATACGAAATACAAATTATCAAGCATATTGTACAACCAACTTAAACACAATTACTACATTAAATGTCACTAATACAAATAATAAAGTACATCATACAAATAATCAAGCCCGAACGGGCAACATGCCAAATGGGCTCGAGTCCGAACGGGTACGGGCTAACGGGCTCGAGCCCGAACGAGCACGGGGTAAACGAAATTCTTGATACCAGTCTACTTATTTTCAAAAAGAACATAATTAACTAAAATACATGATTCACCGGAAAATTTTATCTCAGAATACCAGCTGCCGCAACGTGCGTGTACCCTGCTAGTATATATTTAATGATTATAGGGTAAAGTGCAAATTTAGTCACTAACGTTGTCCAAAAATGCAAAAAAGACACCGAGAGAAAAAGACATGCAAAAACGCTATTAACATTACATTTTGTTTGCTAAACGTACACTGAGAGCAACTTTTTGCTAACACCTGTTATTTTCTTCGTTAATTGCATGCGAAATGACTAATATACCCTATTCTTCATCCCTACTTTTAGGGACTTAATTTGAAATAGCAGGTCAACTCATTTTTTACCTGCTAAAACCGGTTTTCATAGGTCACAATGAGTCTTTTATAGGTTTATTATTCACAATGAATCATTCTTGAAAGTAGGTTAGGCTAGCGACAGAAGGAACAAACGATCGACTCATGCGATCGATTCCAGTCGATCGCCACTATTATGGCTACTCGATCGACCCACGAAAAAAAACCCAAACGATCGGCTTGAGGATCGAAATTTCTTTCTTATTTTGTTGCCTTTTTATCAAATAACCGTTGCCCCTATTTGTTTTGAAGTGATAAAATCCAAAAAAAAAAAATATATATATATCTTACCGTTTGTTTGGTAAAAAAAAATATATATATATTTTATATTTCCTTTATAAACACCCAACATAACACACTCTAATTCACACAACATAAACACAATCTCTATTCAAAATGTCTAAGAAAACATCACAACAAGCAAAAGGCCAAAAATCCCGATTACAATAAAACATCCCGGAAGTATCACCGGATTCGACTTTTCGGTTAACCGGTATCTCACCAAACGTCAATTTCCGACCCTGTTCTCTTGATTATGAATCTCAACAACCTCAAGAACAACAAACATTCAATCCATTTGCTATGCATCGTAATATTAATCGTCCATTTGTTCCCCCGTATCAAATTTGAGTTTGTGTTAAAAAAAAAAAGAAAAAAAAAAAAAAAAAAAAAAAAAACTGAACATAGTCGCTATTACTGGAGCACTGAATCGCCTGCAGGTCGCTAGAGAGAGAAAGCTAATGTGGCAGGGAAAAGTAAGGAAATTGAATCCCCTTATTGTCACTAGCCTTACCATTTTATTGCTTTTACCTTGTTTAAATGACTTATTTATATTCCACAAAAAATAGAATATGTAATTTGATGACTTTTTTTGTCATGTTATAATTATCAACTATAGATCAATTAATTCGTTAAACACACTCTAAAAGTTAAATTTTCTTAATTAAATTAAATGTTTTAAAACCCGGGTTTACCCGGCCAGTTCAATCGGGAAATGGTTGGGAGACCGGGCCGGATGTCAACGGGTTTTGGCAGTTTCGGAACCGGATTAAACCGGCGGGTTTCTTATGACCCGATTTTATAAACCCGGTTGGGTCAAAAGCTTATGTTTTATTTTCTTTTTTAAATACTAGTTGATAGTACAAATCCTTGTACCTTCTGGATGAGAGCATGCGAAGGACAGAAGCTGACTACTTCTATATGCTGCTTGGAATCTGCAATAAGACAAATAACACGCTTGGGTTAGACGGATCGCAGGGGTGGACCATGTGAACCGACTCCGGCATGAGAGTAAGTCATCCGTGTGCTATAAGTATGATTTAGAGAGAGAGAGTAGAAAGTGAGTGAGTGACATACCTCCAAATGGATGATAGGGTCGGCTATTTATAGGGAAACCCTAGAAGGATCTAGTCCTTTCCACATGTCTCTACTGGATTGGTCAAGAGGGAGCATATTCTCTTCAGCTAATGGGGAGGCTCCGAGAATAGGCACCGAGATCATGCCCGCGTGCAGTTGTCTGCCATCATGTATTGTAATGGGCAGCCGTTATTCGTGTAGGGTCCACGAGATATTCTGTTTGTCGCTTAGTGTTGGAGCATTTAGGTCCTCGGAGGTTAAGACTCCCCGAGAGGTTAGGCTCCGTGACTCGGACTCCTGTATATTGGCGGGTTCCCTTACAGTAGCCTAGTGAGCTTTACGCCAATGAATATGTTCCGAGTGCCAGCTATTTGTTTTCGGAGGTTAGGTTCCGAGACGTGGGATGGGGCACACTATCACAAGTAATAAGGGTAAATTGCAAATTTCGTCCCTAATGTTTGTCAAAATTGCAGATAACACCCAAGGAGAAAAAAATTTGCAATTTAGCTAAGAGCTAAAGTTGGGTGCAAAATAACCACAGAGAGCTAATGGTCGTTAGTGCTCCCATTAGTAAAGTCAAAGCGCATATGAAATGACTAATATACCCTCGTTATTATCCCTGATAAAAATCATTTTTGCTTTCCCAAAAAGTAACATCACGTCACAATTTCACAACCCTTTCATTTCCCCACCCACACCCTTCCATATTCCCTCTGAAATTGTCCCTTTTCTTTCACAAATTGCCAAAATCCCGAATCCAATCAGTATTAAATATTTAAATGTTGTTTACTTATTCATGGAGTACTAGTTTGTGTTGGACTAAGTTATATTCACGCATGTAGTTTTGGTTGACCATAAAAATGATTACAAGCTTTGGTCACATCTAGTGAGTATAAGAAGATGTTGAAACTGCAAAATGCGATTGATTGTAAACAAGTTGTCATGAATGAATTTTTTTGAAACAATTGCTTTTTGATGTTAAAACTATCTAAGTTTCATGTAATGTCCTTTAGGACTTATTTCTTTTTGTTGGATTGTATGTGTTTGGTACTTGATCATGTTTGATATTAGATTTTCAATGTTATAGACCTGTTAAAAGGATGTTAGATATGTTTAAGCTTGTTTAGGTTGATTATGGAGATGTTAAATTGTTTGAGTGGTATATTACAGGTTTCAAAATTGTTTGGGCAATAGCTATATAGCTACTTTCTTCTTCTTCTTCTTCATAGAACCGGTTCGACCGGCGGTTGAACCGCTGACCCAGTTAGTTGGCCGGGTCGATTAAAAAACCGGGTTTTAAAACATTAATTAAATTTGTGCTAAAACTGATCATGTTTGGTTTCTGTAAAAACCAAAAATTCAGTTTCAGCTCACTTTAGTTTCCAGCAAAAACCAAACCAACACATTTCATTTTTCAACTCAACATCTTATGTAACTTACAAAGAATTATGACTATAGACGTCGCCAAATTCATTTTTCTATTGCTTGCATTTATTACTGTACGTGTGAGTATCGAAAATAACTTTCACAACTGTTAGACAAAAAACACAGCAACAACAAACGACTTATATTGCTTACCGGAACAAAAAACCATTGACAACATCCATCTTACACAAACCCACGATCAGCAAAAGCTGGAACAACAGATGCGACGATTGTTACTATGTGTGTACTTCTATGTGAAGCAATAACCATCTTCAATTTTTGTACTTCATTGTTTCCTTCTCAAACCCAATTGTTGGGAATTGCTTAGCATACTCCTCGACCTCACCCCTAATCTTTGCGATTTCAGATTGGAACTTCTCATCTCCGTTCATAGATGCAACAAAGTCCTTCAACTTGGTTCCTGATATCAAGTTTATTTACACAACAAAGAGCGCTATTAGCACAAGTTCAGAAGCTTTTTGTTGACTTTTGATGTCAAACCTACCATTGTTATTATTTCAAGTATTAAGAGGCAAATACTCTAGTCTACGCCAACATCTTTTCATCTGTAGCATTTGCGATGGATTTTAAATTGATTAAACATTATCTCAAACATTTCATGACATGCTACAAGTTTTAAGTTGAATACTAGCATGTTCGACTTCAAAAGTCCAAGTAATTCACTATTTATTACCAACGGTTACTTTTGTTGACTTTTGAGGTCAACCTACCAGGTTTTTTCCTGTGAAAACACTCACGCCCAAATTATTTCATTTCTAGAACTTGCAATTAAAAACATACTGTAATAAAATCGACGTTGTTACTGGCTAAATTAAAAAAAATGTGTATAATTTAAAGTAAAACACAAGTCAATTGACGTTATAGGGTAATTTAGTTATCTTTTGGTAAGGTTATAAGAACTCTAACCTGCTGAAGCAGACTTGATTTTCAAGGCCAACTTGACCGAAGCATCAAATAACTCGGCAACTTTGACAAAATCTTCCTCGAGAAATCCCCTAGATGTTAGAGCAGGAGTACCTAAACCATAAGAACAAAAAGATATTTCATTTTTAAAGATCAAAATGTCGAACTTAAAAAAGCGTAGGTTCTTTTATGAATGCAGGTTTTAGAGATGATAAACTTACCCATACGGATGCCACCAGGTACCATGGCAGAAACATCACCAGGAACGGTGTTCTTGTTGGCAGCAATATGCACTGACTCTAAAACCTTTTCAACTCTTGATCCGTCAATACCCTGTAATCAGAACCAATATCATCAAACTAGGTAACTTCAAAGAATGTCTAAATAGTCCAAATTGATCCAGATATACTCGAATATTGGAGATGAGCTGATATTACAAATTCAATGAGTACCTTGTCTCTTAAATTTACCAACACCAAATGGTTATCGGTTCCACCAGATACAAGATTATACCCCCTCTCCATCAAACTCTGCAAAAAAAAAAAACAAATCCGAATTTAGACAATGAAATTTTAGTGATAAACAAAAACGAACCGTCACAAATGCACAAATGAGAGAAAATAAATATATTCATTGAACCTGCGAAAATTTCTTGCAATTTGTAAGAACTTGTTCTTGGTATGCCTTGTACTCTGGGGTTGTTGCCTATAAACCAAACAAAATATAGTCAAAGTCAGCTTAAAATCAGCTTACAAAGACGGTCGAGCAATGGTACTGGAAAGAACAACAAACCTGTTTCAAAGCAACAGCTAAACCAGTAATGGTATGATTGTGTGGACCCCCTTGAAGCCCGGGGAACACAGCTTGATTGATTTTATCTTCAAAGTCATACATCACCTACACGTTGACACGTATGTAAAGCTAATTAACACGAAGTGAAATAAAACATTTTTTTTTCTGTCGTTCAAAAACAGTAACTCACTTCTTCCCCCTTTTTGTTGATCTCTTTTAGCCCCTTCCTGTAAAAGATCATGGCTCCACGTGGCCCACGTAGAGACTTGTGTGTCGTGGTTGTCACAACATCAGCATATTCAAAAGGAGATGGTATAACACCAGCAGCAACTAGTCCGCTGATGTGTGCCATGTCAGCTAACAGAATGGCTTTTTGTTTATCACAAACCTGTCAAAAATGAGATTTGTTTTTGAGATATCAAGACTTAAAAAAAAACATAGAATAAAACAAGAAAATAACTTCCTTTTTCTTACCTTGCGCATACGGGCATAATCATATACTCGAGCATAGGCACTTGCACCGGCAACAACTAATTTTGGCCTAAAGAGCACAACACTTTTCTCCATCTGCAACATAAATCAATTTCTAATAAGAAATAAATCTTCATGCTACACGAAGTATCATGCTAAGTTGTACAGCTTACTTGGTCATAGTCAATATAACCGGTGCTTTCATCCAATCTGTATGGCATTGTCTCAAAAAATATTGATACAGCTGAAATTTTCTTTGTATCGGTCTGCATAACGAAAAAGACGAGAAAAATATCAAAATAAATACTTGTTGGAAATCACACATACGACATGACAGACTTTAGCTCGTTTAAAAGAACTTCACATCACCTGATAACCATGTGAAAGATGTCCACCATGAGGAAGATCTAGTGCCATGATTCTCTCATGAGGTTTCAAGAGTGCAGTATAAACTTGAAAGTTAGCAGGCGATCCAGATAACGACTGCACGTTGACTGCAAGGGAGATGTCAGCATTTCAAGCACAAAAACCATACCGGAATTCATATTTCAATATTTCAGCATATGGAAGTCCTATGTTGAGAAAAGGAAAAGATAAATACATGGACGTTTTAGAGCTTATAGGGTGTTTGGATGTGTTTTAAAAGCCATTATTGAGACTTGAAATAGCAGTGAGTAAGGTTTGTTGTGTTTGGCATAACGGATTCGGATTCTATAGCGAGAGTAAGGAATTGCTAGTTTGCTACAATATAACAGATTTTAAGAGTCAATGTAAAATCGTCTAGCTATTCAGATCATTAACAAAATAATTAAATTATTGCCTAGTTGACCATTTGAATTAGATTCTTGATGCGTGACAATCACAAGCAAATTACACATGCAAACACCCCCTAAAAGTATGATTCCATTACATTGATGTCAAAACAAGTAACTCAGAGCGATTTGATGAGAAATTCAACAAATTTTGACTATGATACATATATATATATATTTTTTTTGGTTGCAAACCAACAAAGGGCCTCTCAAAGATACTAAAAAACATTAATTTTGTAAGAACTACCAATCATGGAATCGTAAATGCAAAAAGATTTGTTTAATTTGGCAGCGTTTCTCCTTCAAAGGTTTGTTACAAAGAGTGCAGTGTTGTTTGGCTTTTTGCAACAATGGTGGTCGGTTTGCAACGAAAGCCAAGTACAATAGTTCAAAACGTCAATACGGGAATTAGATATGTTACCTCCCCATTTGGAAGGATCCAAATTAAAAGCTTCCAACGCTCGCTTCTGACACAATCTCTCAGCCATATCAATGTACTTTTACAAAACATAGAGAAGAATGGGTAAACGCCACTAACTTACAGGAAAATATTATTAACCAAAAGTGGAAGTATTCACACTCGTTTCCTCCATCGTATCTAGCTCCAGGATAACCTTCACTATTTTTGTTGATCATCACTGATCCAACAGCTTGCATGACTGACAACGAGGTGAAATTCTCTGAAGGTATAAGCTCGAATCCCTATATTGACACAAAGTAATCAATTCTCACATCACAGAGTAAAAAAAACAAAACAAGATACACTTGTAGTAGTAGTTTTGAAGTCAATGGTGTAAATGTGGGATCGTTTAATTTGAAATATAGCATGGATGTTATGTTAGCATTCATAATAGTTAGTACTACTAACTAGTGTGAAAGGTTGGTTTCCTTATAAATCATTGATCATACTAGAAGGGTACCCGCGCAATGCGGCGGCGGGTACCTAGTGACTATTTTTGTGGCGAGCAAATGTTTTTCATTTTAAATTTCCTTATCTAGCATGTCCCAAATAGTATAAAGTATTAGAAATATGTTTTTCAAAGGTAGAACGTCTAAATTATTAATAGTGTAAATGGTTAACACTTTTATTTTTCAAATATTAGCATTAAATTGATGGTTAATAGTGAGTTTTTCTTATAAACACTTTGATTAAAATGTATCATTATTGGAGGGGGGTTACATATGGTTTAAATTAGACTTAAATTTTCATATTTTACATTAATTTTCTACTTTTCCTTTAATAGTAATCTTTTTGGTTTTAAAATTTTAAGACTTCCTTTTGTAGTAAGTCTCAAATGCTTTATAATGTAGTGTAGATAAAGGCATATTAGTTGTGTCATTTTCAAAATATATCTTTGAACCTTTTAACGTGAAATTGTATCTTTCCCTTTGTGTATGAAAAAACAAAATAATTCGGAGAAATTGGTTGTACTTATAAGAAGATACATTGTAACAATTCTAGATCGGTTAAAGTTGAAAAAAAGAAGATATATACCTTCCATTGCCTAGCTTTTTCGAGTTCGATGATATCAGCAATCTCAGGATCAATCTCTTCCAATGGAGCATTCAATTGTAAGCCAATACTAGTGAATTGGCAACTCATTATTATTGGGTGTTAGTGGGAAACATACGGGTGTATCTCATAGATCAGTTGGAGGACTTAGTGATTATGATCCAAATAGGCTATTCTCTAGCTCAGGTTTAGGTATTCGGTGATCATATGTTAGATGTCGACTACAACATCTGATCTAATGACCTTAGATGCCTTTATTAAGATTGTGATTGGACATTACACGTAGGATTGTTATAGGGAAATTGACTAGGTAAATGCGGTTAAGTCTCTTGGATGATTGACATTGTATCACCATTTATGCAAATTAGGATAATTAAATATGATCACATGGATTTAAAGCACAATTTTAGCTTTTTACTGTTTTCTTAGGTAGATTGTCATTTTAATTAGACAACTAGAGATTACACACAGTTCTTAGGGTCGACACCCGTATTTACCAATCACTACACTACTATACGATAAGGTACAATGCTCTTTAGTGTGTAGGAATAATTTCAATATTACAAGTCTTTATAAATTTAAAACCTGAGTAGTTCCATTAGAACACATGAGTGTCATGCCAAGAAAGAAGCTATGAAGGATGATTCTACCAGAACCAATGATGGTCCCATCACTTCCATTTCTTACAAGCTTGAGAAGGACAAACAAGCAACAATGAACATAACTAGAAAAAATGAAGTCAACAACTTTGAGATTTATCCTAATTTCACTCTAGGGAAGCTTGGTTTCACTGGGTGGATTGAAGTCCATGATCTGGCAAGAAAAATGAAAGGTAAAGTTGTGTCCCAACTGCTAGAAAATCTGAGTAAGAAGTTCAAGTGGGTTAGAGATACTGCCAAGAAGCTGAACATACCACTGCACCCAAAATCGAATTAACTTGATCTCCTACTCTTAAGAAGAAGGCACCCACTATGAAGAAAAGAAAAAGATTAAGTCTAGAACAAGTCTATGTCACTGATGAACCCATCGTAGATGGTAATGAAAGAAACCTTACACCCCCTGAGGGAGTTACAGGGGTTGATGGGCAGGTAATTGAAGAACCAGAGGCTGTTGTATTCTTCATCATCAGACTAATATTTTGTTGCTTTCAGAGAATGCAAGTTCAACCTTGCGTCTACAGCTCAGCGGATTAGACTTCATCAAAAAATAAAGTTGGACCCAGACTTTGCAAAATAGTTCGCAGGAACAATGCATTAGGAGATTAAAGCCACAACTGACAAAAAAGAAGAAAGAAGACAAGTTAGGGATTTAGAAGTTTAGAGACTTGTAAAATCATCAATGTAATCCCTAATGAAATGATCTTTTTGTTTATTTAGTCTTTGTTAATTACGTGTAAGAAGAAGTTGTATGCTCACTTACAATACTTCAAACTTAGCATAATTTCTGGAGTGTTAAATTGAATATTCAGGAGAAGACAAGTGCTTAGACAAGTTTCTGGATGATTGGCTATAGGTATTACTTGCTTTGTCTGTATAAAGGGGTGTTTGGGATAAGCACTATCTGTTTCCAAACACTACTTTCAGGTCTTGCAGAGGTTATTAGTTAGTTTTTTGAATGTATGGGGCTTGTGCTGAAAGCTTCATACATGTATTATCAGACCACTCGGTAAGGTAACGCAGCCACCTGCGTTAACTCTTAACGCACCACCTTAACGTGGTGCGTTACATTACCGGCCACCAAAGTCAAACGGTTCGTTAACGTGCTCGGGCAAGCACTAAATGTGCGTTAAGAAGCTGCAAAAGATAAAAAAAAAAAAAATAATAAAAAAAAAAAAAAAAAAAAAAACGTTTTTGGCCTCCAACGGCTAGTTATTTTTTTTTTTTTTAAACTTTCATTTCCACCCCCATAATATATTACCGTTTGTAAACGGATATAAGTGTAAAAAAAAAAAAAAAAAAAAAACTTTTTTCAAACCCATTTTATTACAACTATAAATACCCCTTCACCCCCACAATATTTTTTCACTTTCACAACTATTTTCATCTACAATACATTTCTATTAGCAAAAAAAAAAAAAAAAAAAAAAAAAGAATGTCGGGTGGCAACAACAACTCGTTTACGATTCTTCTCGGTGGTGGGTGGAATCACCCATACGCGGGTTCTTCTTCAAATCCAAACGAGGGTTCGGCACCACCGATGTGGGGTAACCCACAAGATTCCCAATATTGGACCGAAAGTCAACAAAGCGACTTAAATTACAATTTCCAAAATCTTCAATCCTCCCAAACCTCACAACATTCCCAAACGGAAACATATGAAGTTCCGGAAACACCGACCTCTCCTCAAAAACCAAAAAGTCGTGAAAAACGTAAGGCAAAAAAATCCAAAGAACCTGACCAAGACGAGGATGCAGCTACTGGAAAATCGAAGGTGGAACGTTGGACGCCAAGTGAGGAAAAGTTGCTTGCCGAGTGTTGGGTTGCGTGTTCAGAGGATTCGAGGTTGGGGATTTCACAAACCAAGGATACGTTATGGCAACGTATAAGAGCCGAGTTCAATAGATTAAGTCCAAAAGACCGCAACAAAGATATGCTACAATCTAAGTGGAAAAGGTTGAACCGTGATTGTACTAAGTTCAACGCTTTTTACAAAAAGGCGCAACGCGAGATAAAGAGTGGGGAAAGTGAAGTGGATGTCCTAACACGTGCTCACCAACTCTATCGTCAAGAAAACCCGTTATTCGCCAATGAAGACGCTTGGACGGTGTTGCGTAAACATCGAAAATGGGACGCGCCGGAAGCGGTTGATTTAACCGGCGACGTCCCAAGCCAAACAAACGAGTCTTTGATGCTCGACACCACCGGCAAAGATCCACATTGGGTGGCATTCGTTAATGCGGAAAAGGATCGAATCGCCATGAAACTTGGGTTGCCTCCGCGTCAATTATGAATAATTATGTGATGTAGTGTTTTATTGATTTCGTATTTTTTTTAGTGTCGTTATTTCTTTTATTTTTAATTTCGTAATGTAATGTAATGTTGTGTTTTAATTAATGTTATGTTTTAAATAAATGAAGTGTTTGTTAAAAATTGGGGTTGAAATTGAAAATATTTGGGGTGGAGGTGAGTTAAGGTGAGTTATAGGTATGTTACCGGGGGTGGAAAGTCAAGAGTTAAGGTTAAAAGGGAAAAGCTGATATGGCGCTGACGTGGCAGTGCGTTAAGATTTAACTTGTGGTTACCTTACCACATGCTCTCAGACCACTACATTGCTACAATACCTTGTACCTTGGAGTTTCTTTGGTATGACTATACCTATTGGATACTCTTTTCCAAACTTGGCCTAGGGAGGAAGTTTGGTAGATTATGTAGTATTAATAGGAGGTCTAATTCAAAGAAACGTACCATAAAGAAGGGTTGTTCTTTGTGAAGGGTAAGTGGTTGGGGGGTGTATGATGAGTGTAATAGCGAGGAGTGAAAGATGAACCTGCTTGGTCCACTCAATACAAAGGAGGTAATGGTTGGTCATCATGGAGGGTGAGTGTTCTCAAGCAACTGAAGCTTTCCATTGCAAGGGAAATGTAGGTTGTTTTGGTAGAGCCCCCCATGGATGGGTTATGGGTGCCTAGTGATGCCATTCTCTATGGTGGCAGGTTGAGTAGCTAGGTGGAATAGAGTAATGGAAATGTAGCTAGATGGTAGGTGCTTAAAAAGGTGAATTGAATATGTGAGAATGGAATCTAGAGAAGGAAAGAGTTGATGTTCTTGGTCCTCTGGTTTGTATGTTGTCTAAGTTCTGCTTTATCACAGATATTGGTTGATTAGTATTAGTTTTCTTTCTGTATGTCATTGTATATGATTTGGGAAATGCCCAATATCATTTTATGGTTATTTTCATGATGTAAAGTTTGGTAAAGTAATATAAATTCACCTTTGAACCAAAAAAAAAAAAAAAAAAAAAAAAAAAAACATAGTTTATTTTCAAATAAGGGGAGATTGTTGAGCCAATTCAATGCCCAATGGTCTCTGACTAGATTTGAACATAAATTAGTCTAAGTCCAAAAGACTCGCTCAGCGAGCAACTTAAGAAGACTGGCTGATAATGAAGTCAACGAGCAACCTCAACAAAAGTTCAATTCTAGACATCGTAAAGGAAGTCGAAGATAACTTGAAGACACTCTTTCTAGCTAATGTGGGTCAACTAGTATGAAGAATGAACTAAAGCTGAAGGATAAAGGTCTATCAGGGATCGACAATACCCTGATGAGCCTCTCAGCTCTTTGAATCCCCAACAGAGCATAGCTCCAAGTCCTTTGAACGTTTAGGCAGGGCTTTTCAAAGACGCAACTGAGCGGGATAAAGTGCATTTGGTGAAAAGTCAATGCAAGTACGAGTTGGTGAAAAATAGTGAACAGTTGATAGAACTATTCATTAAAGCACGATTGGCGGGTTTCCGAGAATAAAAGCATTAAATGAAAGATGTACCTTAATGTACTTCTTCTATGGGATGATTGACAAGTATCTACATAACCCCACTAAGCAACTACCTCGTACTCTGTATATAAAGAATGTTAGTCGAGAGTAAATGCTATTCACTTCACGTATTTATTGTGAAACTCTTAGAAGCGCATTTTTTTCTCCTTGAACTTACAATAGGCCGCTGAAGAGGGCCTCACAAGTTCACGCGCAAACTTTGTCTCCAAAGTTGCTTGGTCAAAGAGCTATTATATATTGTCATTCGATTAATTGTATTCCACACAACACTTTGTAATTCTTTGATTTCTATCAATAAAGAGTTATACATTGAAAAGTTATACGTTCACTACAAGATAAATGACATTTAGTGACCGATAAAAAATGTCAGAAAAAGCATAAAATCAGTTACTAAAGGCATTTCAGTCACAAACGGTCTATTAGATTTTATGTCTGATTGTTATGTGTCAATATAGGGTTCTGAAAGAAAAACTTAAAACATTGTTATTGGTGACTTCATTATTCGCTCACTAAAAGACTTGAACAATCGTTTTTTCATTTCAACTCCATTTTTCCCATTTCTACAACATTTTATATGCTAGTATTTGTTTACAAACTATATAAAACATGAATTTATAAGAAATTCACATGTATGAAACAACAAAGTTACTTTATTGCCAAAAACAAGTCGAAACAACTCAAATTCACCCATTTCCAAAATGTATATGTCTACATATGAATCAAATGGTTCCACATGTTAAACAACACAAAGTGTTAAGAACCTTAAGGTCTCAGATATGACCAACATCAAACAAGGATAACAAAGGAAAAAAATCAAATGCTTTACAAAAAATCCATCAAATAACTGCACATCTACAATATCTGCAAAAGACTTACCATTTGTTTCTAGGAACTGCATACATGTGTTCCGCTCCATTTGTGGAAGCAGCACCTAGAGCTTCGTGAAATTGATCAGCTATAGTCTTATGTTTGGCTTCTGGCATGGCAGGTTCTAGAGCTTGATGGTTGTACTGCAGTCAGAGTTAAATAGTTAAGAATATTCCAAGTCAAAATATTGATGGTCACGCGCACTGTTCCAACCAAAAGAAAAAAAATAAGTGTGTCCGTCGAAACAAAAAAGAGTGCCACCAGGCCACCACTAATGCTTGTCCAATGTGAGATATGCAAATCTCCAACATCTTGTGCCACCATAGGACACTTGTGATACACACTAGGCATCCATAGCCACTGACCTTTATCAGAGCATCATCAGTATCACATTGCATGTTGACAGTGACGGAGCTAGGATTCTCATATTGGGTGGGCCAAAATAATTCACTAGTACAAAAAGTATTTATTAAAACGGTTAAATAAGGTTTTTTAAAACGGGTTTGGACCGTTCTATAATAGAGCGTAGTAAATAATATGGTTATTTTTTTACAACGGTTTTAAACCGTTCTAAATAAGTGCACTTTTTTGTAGTACACTTTTTTGTAACATATACAAACAACCGTTGTAAATGGTTTGCAATATTAAAAAAATAATAAAATCTCAAACATTTTAAATATTATTTTAGGTGTTGGCAGGACAAGCTTATTTTATTGATGTTATTGTTCTTCGTCATGAATCCTTATACATTTTGAGAACCTTATCATCCGAAAGTAAATTATCCCTAGTTTCTTATTCTCTTGTTTTTTTAACCAAAATTTTTTTCTTCTCTTGTTGGCAGTCATATTTATGTGTTCATGATGGGCATTGTGTGTAGATTTATTACCTCAAATCTATATTGTGTATCAAACAATCATCCTGCATTATAAAAAAGTCCAAACGAGATTTTTATCAAAATAACTAAAAGTAAAAAGTAAATCTACAATATATGAGACACAATAAAAAAACTTACAAAGGTAAAATGAAACAAAAACATGGAACAATACCTTTTTTTATGTTGTCAACATTGATGGGCATTGCGAGTAAGTTTACTACCGTGTATCAAACATACTTAGAGAAAATTCAAAGGATAATCTTAATCCATATAACTAAAAAAAGAAAAAGAAAATCTGCAACATATGATATACAATAAAAGAAAACCCACAAAAATAAAATGAAACAAAAACTTGCAATAATACCTTTTTAGATAAATGGATGATGTACGCCCTTGAAGATCTGCAAAAAAGTTAAACATCGGAAAAACTTGAGTGTGTTTTAAGCTTTTAAGATAAATAAAGAGAGAAAAATACACTTGTTGTTGATATAACAAAGAGAAAGAAAAATGGGTGAAATAAATAGAGAGGAATAAGGGTGAAAAGATAAAGGAGGGAAAATTCCCGCTCATTTGAAAGTGAAAATCTTTTGAAAAATTTTATATGTTTTTTGTTACGAATTACTTATACACCGTTCCAAATAATCCAAGTTCCATATATTTTTATTTACGGTTTGCTATGCACCGTTCTAAATAATGTTCAAAGAGTAAACAACCGTTTTAATTAATTAAATATTTATAACGATTTGGTATGTAACCGTTATAAATAATGGTTTTACATTTTTTAAAGCGGTTAAATATTATAACCGTTCTAAATATGCCGTTCCAAAAAATAGTTTGTGTACTAGTGATTCTTCACAAAATTAGTTACATTTAGAAAACTTATTATATTGGTTGTTGTATTAACAATATGAACTTATTTGTAATTTGATAGATCATAACATCGAAAAACGACGCCAGATGAGACCGTGCTAATGTTGTTAGCCTGATAAATTAAGTCTAATCATATGTATTAGTGGGATGGAAACAATTTACTAATACTATAGGTAAAATAGTTTGAATATTAAGTGGGTGGGCCAAATCCTTTCAAGTGTGAAACAAAATGCCAAAATAACATAAGAAGTATACATGTAGTCAAGGGCTTTGGGTTGGCCATGGCATACCCCACTTGAAGAGTGGCTTCGTCCCTGCATGTTGAACGCATCCTACGCATATATGATCCAATACAATTACCTTCAAAATTCAGAAGTAAAGCCCCTAAACGATTTGTTTTGTAAGCCGCAATTAATTAACATTTATTTCATTCAAGCATTTCATCAAACACTTGTAAATCATATAATCCACAAGTCTTTTTTGTAGTGGTTCTGTTGTTAACTGTTTCATAAAGAAGACATTGATTTGGGAACTACAAATAATCAAATGTTTCGTTTTCTATCAACAAACCATCAAGTATGTATCTTCCTTGAATAAAAGATTTTATTCTTCGCCCACCACTTTATCGATCACCTGTTCCATTCTTGCGGCAAGAAATTTTGCAATAATTTTGTAGTAACACCTAATTAAACTTATAAGTTTATAATCTCATAACCTGATTGAATCAATAGCTTTAGGAACCAGTGTAACAAAAAAAGAGTTTGGTGAATAATATAACTGGTGTCGGATAAAATAAGATCATCATAATTCATAGAAAACATGTCTACTCAAACCTGATATAAAAATGTCAAAATACAAATAGTATTGAAATATGGTCTCAGCAAAAGTTTTTAGAAATACATAAATTATGCAAGGAAACAAGTGTAGAACTCAACCATGCTAATATGGTCATGCAGACCCTTGTAGCATATCCATCTCCAGAATATATATCATCAGCAACCAGCCGTTAAATCCCATCGCCACTTCCTCTTGCACGATCTGATGTCCAAGGTTCAAAGCAAGTTATTTTCACACAATATAATGATGACAGCAAATACCAAATGTATTGTGACATGATAATATAGAACCATTTATTAGACCCAAGCAGAATTGCTAATTTTTTAGTAAAGGAATAAAGCTAATACTCGGGGCTATTATTATTATGTGTGTTTTGAAAGTGAAATTTTGTTACTAAAATCATCCACGATGGTAAAGCTTAATAATTTTTGGGAGGTTTTATAATTTTTGCAAATCATCAACTCACAATACACATAAACGTTTTACGATATATAAACCATTTATGATAACACGTGCATTAAATTATGAACATATTCATGACTTATGTCTTCTTTATTCAACAGGAACAATAAACATAATCTCATTGTAGTTGAAAATAAGATAAAGCCTTTTAAGAATTTTTGACATGTTCATGAACATCTTATTGTAGATGCCATATATAATCAAATTTATAAAATCCGCAATTACTACAACACATGTGTTATTTGTTAACACTTTTTTTTTATGCGTTTCTTAACAATGTATAAAATATTATGTGTATAAAATTGTTATGTTAATAAGTGCCAAGATATAATCATTTAAATTTTCATTTAATGGATAGATAAAAGAGTTTGCACTTACAATGTTAAATACATTAATTGTTGTTGTACTTAAAATTTAAAAATGTAGAAATCAATTTGTCACTTAATTTGTCCATGATTCCTTTCCGCATGAGGAAATTAGGCATGTCAAATATTGTCAACAAATTTGTGCACACTTATAACTGCAAGTGTAAGAGCATCCATTATAATGGGTTATAAAAAAGTCTAAAAATGATGAAAATATTTATATTTCATTTCAATTATAATGGACACTCACTTCATGTTTATGTGGCATAAAAAGAACCTAATTCTTGAGCCTCTTCACAATTTTCATATATTTAATGCATGTGTTTTATAAGACAGTTTATAAATAATTGATGTGCCATTTTATAAACCTTTTCAAAAGATTTACCATAATGGATGCTAAGCGTAAAATAATTTATGTTTTATATTAAAAGATATACTAAATCAAATATAAATCTAATGTATTAAAAGATTTACCATAATGGATGCAGAAAGTCACTGATATTCTGATCAAACAAATTTCGGACTAGATACTGATTTATAGACCGTTGTGAAAACATGTAAGCAATATTGAACAATATTGCTCCCATTCCAGTATCACATATCCAAGCGAAATACGTCACTAGTTCCCATAATTTGAATCTTTCCAGCCTAGGCTTCAAAGCTACGCATTCATCGGAGTCAATAATATTGAACGGTAGCACTGGCATTCTAGTATCACAAATCCAAGCAAGATAAGTCACTGGTGTCCATAAATTGACTCTAATGCTTTCCAACGTAGGCTTCCATGCTACGCATATCTGGGATGCATTAATAACGTACTAGTTAATCATACCTTTCACTTTTTAATATTTTTTCTCATATTTTTAATAAAATAAATCTAAAAATAAAATAACAGAAAAAGTACGATGTCTTGTTATAAAGGAAGTAAGATTAACTGAATTAAAATAAATAAGTTTTAAAAAATCACAACATGTCACATCGTGGTAATCTTATTATATAAAAAATCACAACATGTCATATCGTGGTAATCTTATTAGACTATGTTTATTGGTGATCCAATCAAATCGGTTAGAGGGTATAAAGGACACAAACAATGAATATTATATTAAAAGTACATCAAAGTAAGAAAGAGAAGTGCATGAACCGGTCACTTAGTGACCTTCAATTTCTTCATTCAATCTGGCACATGTCACAATATGGTTGGCTAGCTCTTGATACAATGATACATGGTTGGCTATGCATGTTGGGTTGGGTTGAGTTGTTGATAAATACAGTAATAAAAAAATTAAGATTGGTTGTATGTATTGGTTGTATATGTGGATGAGTGAAAAATAATATTTTAATGAAAGATTGAGTTGGATGAGGTTGTGAATAAAGATAGTCTTATATAAAAAATCACTACAATCAACATCACCCAAACACTAATATTAAACATAGAAATTAAATAAAGTAAAATAAAAAACACCTTACCCCACCCTGACAAGATTATGTATGTTGTTGTATTATATATATATACTTTTCCTATAAAATAATAATGCCTAATGCACCCGGTACCAGCGCACAATAGAAATTGTAAATGCAAAAAGAAGAGAAGCATACCGAGGTAATTCCCCAAACAGTGGTTATGAATGCTATTATGAACGCAAGCATGTCACCAAAAGCAGGGGTAAAAAACGCAATAACAAGGGCACCAATGGTTGCCACTCGAGGTAATTTCTTTTGATTCTTTTTGTATGAGACCTGTAAGCATTAAACAACATTTTTTGATTCAGTGTTTTGTAATTCTTTCAAGCTGCAATGTTAGATTTATGTACCTCATAAAAGAATACAATCACAATCCAGAAAAGTCCACAAATCTACACAAGTATATGCAATTAGCACTCTCATGCATCAAAATGGAAGGTTAAATAGCCAATAAAGACCTTGCATGCATACATAATGAAGAAGGTTCTTACCGATAATGACTTTATTGACCCTTGCACATCGAATTTGTAGCTTACAACATACGGGAAAATGAAAAATCGTAGACTTAAAATGGTCTCTATAACCCTTCCTTCAGTAGTTCGGATGTGAGACTGAAAATTACATTTCATAATTATTAATTAACCTATCAAAGCTACAACGTGCAATAATATTTGTCTTAATATAAATGTCCACCTTAATGGGAAGAAAATGAAACAAAGCCTTGTAAACATGAGGAAGAATTATTTACACCAACAATGAAAAGCAATGAAAAAAGAAAACAAACAAACTTATGAGGGTTGAATGTTACCAATTCTTTATTCCACCAAGCTTCCCAACTTTTTTCTTCAATTGGGACGCCTTCATCTTTTGATGCGAGTTTTTCAGCTGGGCCATTTTTACAATTGCGCCAATTATTCCAATTTTCCCAATCTTCTAAGTTTCTGAAGATTGAAAAAGAAGTTGAAATGCATCTGGAAACAAAATGAAACTCAAACGACAAACTTACATGTTAAGGTCAAACGGGGATGAATCGAACAAGAATGGAGCGACAATCCATGAAATTGACAAAATTAAACCGCTAAGTAAAAGAAGGTTGTTATAGATCGCCCGAACTGAGTGAAACCCGTATATGCAGTACACCACTACCAGGAAAAGCACTTCCATTCTGTTTAAGATATATTAAACATACTTGTTAAGTGAGAGAGAGAGAGAGAGAGAGAGAGAGAGAGAGAGAGAGAGAGAGAGAGAGAGAGAGAGAGAGACCCTTTGACGAAATGACTTCGTGAATAACGCCTATAATTTTCTGAAAAATTGATACGATGCAGGACAAAGCCTCGACCAGTTGCTTGATACTATTTAGGAATAAAATTTGATTAGATTGCAATGATAGATCATAGTAGAGGTAAAAAAAAAAGTAATATCAACATAGTTAGCTTGATTTTTTTTTTCGCCAGGTCTGTCATGTGGTTTGCAATTATTACGGATTTGGTCTATTGACTAACTAGGTCAATTTTTTAATTGTTAAAAACATGGTTGTTAAGATCCCGACCCTGATTTTAGGATATAACGATTTTACGATGCTACATAGCAAAAACGATCCAAATCCTACGTAGAATCTTTGCAAGCAAAAGATCTTATAGGATCCCGATCTTGACTATAAGATCTAATCTGATCCGACCTTACTTTTCTCGAACAACAAACTAAAAAACTACAAGTTATGGACTATCTTTTATAAACTTTAAAAAACATGTTAATATTCTTAAAAAATTCATAATCATAATTTAGGAAAACATTTTTATGAAATATTCCTATAATTTTGTGTTTATGATATATATTAATTATTTTGTGTTTATGATATATATATTAATTGGTATATTTGATTAAGAAAGTTATTAAGAAAATGGAATTATAGTAGGATCTTAAGATCCCGATCCGATTTTAGGATCACGATCTTGAAAAGACGAAAATGATCTTAGGTAGGATCCCGATCTTAAAAACCTTGGTTAAAAATAAGTTTTATGACTCTATGCATGTTGTAAGGTGCTAGTTTCTAAGAAAACATCATATTTGGGCTATGTTTGGCGCAAAGCTTTTTGGAGCTTTTTGGGGCGATGAGCGATGAGCGGTGAGAATGAGTTTTTTGATTTTTAGTGTTTATTTGGCATAAGAGCTGTGAGCTTCGCTATTTTTTAGGAAAGCTCATTTTTCCAATGCTTCTTTATGAAGCTGTGAGCGGTGAGCAGTGGCTACTGCTCACAGCTTCTGCTCACAGCTACTGCTCATACCTTTTATGAGTAATTGTATAGATATTAAGCGTATATTTATTAAAAGTTGATTTGATATAGCATAAGGCGGTTCGGAATTTTCGATTTGGATTTTCAAATTTTCATATAAAACCAAAAACTGAGCTAATCGGGTGTTTAAATGATATACCGAACCGTAGGTTTTTTTAACGGGATGGGTTTCTTTTTCGATATGTGAGTTTTGGTTTCGTTTTTTAATTTTTTCTAGCCACATAACCTTGATATCACTATATTTCTATGTCATTCAAAAGATATTCACAATAAAATTTAGGGGCTAGAAAAAAATTAAAAAACGAAACCAAAACTCACATATCGAAAAAGATGTTTGGAATCAAAAAGTTAATGTACAAGTGTCAAAGTGTAAATCAAAAGTGAAAGACTGCACATATGTGTGATAGTAAATTAAAGCAGTTCTTAATATGCATAATTCGTATGCTATATAAAATCTCTGGTTCACTATTATAAAGGATGAATCGAAGATATAATAATCGGTTCATTAAGAATTGGTCGCCAATAAATTAGGTCATGAATAGAATCTTTCTGGTTAACCCAGCCCCATTTTGACCCGTTAAATAACTCTTCCATGTTGACACATCTAGAACAAAGCAAGCAAGAAAGAAAAGTAAAGAACAAACCGATGCACCACCATGAATAATGGTTCTGCCAAACCAATGGTTTCTCGTGCCCAAAGAAAATGCGAAGAAAATGAAACAATTCCTAGAAAACATGGTGAGAAAACTTTCAATAGCCTGCAACACCATTCAAAATTTAATACGCAACAAGTTAATCACATAAACATTGTTTTATCGACGATTAATCCCATATAAAATAAGCCTATATAGACAACGTTTACATAAATGTACCTTTTTGAAACCCTGCTCTAAGATAAGAACCAAAACAATGTATAAAGCCGGGAGTAAAACAATCATTAAAATCAACTCAAGAGTCAAATCTGTATCGTTTAACACATGGGGGACTCTAGATCCAGACAATGCCTGTAAAAACAAAAATAAATCAATCTATAAAGATGGTGCTATAAAACTTTAATAAGAAGCTTTATAAAAAGAAAAATACTAATTACCATAATCAAATTCCCATACAGTAATATGTATAAGGTTATCACCATTAACTGCAAAAATCACATAAATTATTAGATGAGCAAATGTGTGATCTTAGAATAATAACATTAATTTACAGATATTGTTCATACCAAGGAAGAGAAGTAATATCCAACGGTTGTATAGTAGAATGAAAGCATCCTGAAGAAATCAAACCGCTGACCAAGTCTGTACATATCTCTACTAAGAACCTGCTCCCCGTTTCCTCCCGCCACTTTTCTTTCAAAAGTAGCAATTAGATTGAACCAAACATCTCGCCCCTTGCCCACCTTCAAAACATAAAATGAATTACTCCCTCCGTCCTATATTAATTGTCCACTATTTTTTAAGTCTTTTTTTTCCCAACTTTGACCTTAAATATTTTTATTTGTGTTATAAAATACTTGATGCAAGATATATGAATAGACTGGGTTTTAAATGTGTTGGAAAATACCTCGACAACAAACCCGAAGCTCGATCGCGGAACACTAGATCGCGAGTTATATCGAGCACAAGTAGCAAACACGAGAGACTACAAAAAACCGACTAGAATATGCACACGATATACCCTCAACGAACCCTTTATTAATCAACCAATAAAGCTTTTACAATTGAGGAAGAAGAATGAATAACTAGCATCCCCTCATCTCTATTTATAGAGTTGAGGAGGTGGAAACCTAAGCTTGCCTTGCACTCCAAGCTACCTAATCCTAGTTCTAGTCTACTACCTAATCTAATTACAAAAGTACACTTAAGTCCCTAATCTATATTTAAGTTTACTACTAAATATATAACAATTTCCACCTTAGGAGTAACACTTAAACATAACCGATACTCAGCACCTTTTGCTCGTGCTGGAACCTCGGACCAGGGACCACCTTGTCGACCAGGCATTGTACTTTAGTAATTTTCTAAGATTAGCTTCCATAGACTCCTTCACTTTCTTCTTTTCAACAACATTACCCTCTGCACCCTCTTTACCAGGTACTCCGGTTACCGTAATGTCTGCCCCCACCTTTATACTAAGGTGTACCTTTTTCTGCTCCTTTACCAAGCAGCCCGTGTTTGTCTTTTCTTCAAGTTGCTTGTCCTCCAACTTTCTTTGAGCCACTGCAGCATCATCGTTACTATCCTGAACAACCTCAGCTTTACGATTTTCCTGAGCTCCCTGCAGTTCCACCTCAAACCAAACACGTTCATCAACCTGTACTCCATGGACTCCTGTTTTAACACCAGGACCAAGTTGTTTGAACCCAACTTGTTTATGACCAAGTTGTTTGAACCCAACTTGTTTATTACCAAGTTGTTTGAATCCAACTTGTTTTGAATCTCCATGCTTTTGTACACCAAAAGTCGTCACTTTTGCTTCAAGAGTATACACACAGTTCTTTTTCCTGATCCCGGTCATCATAACCCGACAACCTTTGATCACATTGACTATGCCCATCTGCATCTTCACAGTATAACCCTCTTTTTCAAGAGTACCCAATGAAATCAAGCTTTTTCTTAACCCTGGAACATACCTGACATCTTCCAGTATAAAGCTTGAACCATCATGCAACTGTATCTTCACTTTCCCTGTCCCTTTGATAGTGCATATTCTGTTATCACCTAACTGAACCGAACCACCATCAACATCTTTGAAGTCATACAAGAAATCCCTCCTAGGTGTCATATGATAAGACCCACCTGAATCCATTACCAATTCAGTCATCTCATCATTCCCGACCACCGCCAAGGCTTCTCCAAAGTAGGCGTTACCCTCGTCATCAGAAGAATCAGAATCCTGATCATGCTTACCCTTCCTAACGAACCCACTTGACTTCTTCATTGGACATTCTCTCTTCAGATGACCCTCTGAATGACATATGAAGCACTTGAGTTTACCAGTTCCACCCCTTGACTTAAACCGTGAACTTCCACCAGAATGAGCTTTCCTTGAATGATCTGACCTTCCCCTTACATACAACCCGTCACCAGTTTCTTCCTTTGTGCCTTCAGTTCTTTTCTTTAACTCTCTTGAATTCAGAGACGCTAGAACATCCTCCATTGTCAAGGATTCCCTCCCATACAACAATGTCTCCACAAAGCTTTCGTAAGACGATGGCAACGACGTAAGTAACATAAGTGCCTGATCTTCATCCTCAATCTCGATATCAATATTCGCCAAGTCAACTATCAACTTATTAAACTCATCTATATGATCACCCAGTTTCTTACCTGGACTCATATAGTATGTGTACAGCTTCTTCTTCAGATACAGTCTATTTGCTAAGGACTTAGTCATATAAAGACTAGTCAGTTTTATCCAAATTCCTGCAGCAGATGTTTCCTTGGTAACTTCCCGTAAAACCCGGTCTCCCAAGCATAGAATCAAGGTACTGTATGCCTTCTTCATCAAAGCAGCCTTTTCTCCTGCTTCCATGTCCGCGGGTAATGTCTCTAATGCATCATCACATCCCAGTTGTACCATTAAAGCACGCATCTTTATTTGCCATAACCCGAAGTCATTCTTCCCATCGAATTTTTCGATGTCAAACCTAGTTATAGAACTAGCCATTCTTCTTATACCTTGCTAAAAACCTTGTCAAGTTGTTTCTTAACCAACTTTACCGACAAGCCTCACAAGCCGTGTGCAATATTCCTCCTTGTTGCTAAAAACCCTTCTTGCAAATCGAATTAATTAGAATAACCCTAAACCCTCGATTTCGAACAAGCAAACCCGATCGTAAACTTGAAAGCCAAGCTAACCACGATCAAAACTTGAACCGCAAGAAATACCCGCAACAAGAAACCCTTCAAATTAAACAGTCGACTTTTTTAAAAAAAATATCTGGGAAACCGATTAACAAAGTCGAACCTTTAATATTATAAATTCAAACCCTTTTGGAAACAAAAGTTCTTTGTCGTCAACTTTGTAGTATTACAAGTGGAGATATATTAAATAACCCCATTACTGGTTACCTTTTCTCTTCACGTAGGTAATTAAAAAGATTCTAAAAATCTTACTCCAACCTCTCTAGTCGCTACTGCTACGTTCTACGAAACCGAAAACCGAACCTCGAAAACAACTCGGCACCTCAAACTTCTTGACCACAATAACCGTGGCTCTGATACCACTTGTTGGAAAATACCTCGACAACAAACCCGAAGCTCGATCGCGGAACACTAGATTGCGAGTTGTATCGAGCACAAGTAGCAAACACGAGAGACTACAAAAAACCGGCTAGAATATGCACACGATATACCCTCAACGAACCTTTTATTAATCAACCAATAAAGCTTTTACAATTGAGGAAGAAGAATGAATAACTAGCATCCCCTCATCTCTATTTATAAAGTTGAGGAAGTGGAAACCTAAGCTTGCCTTGCACTCCAAGCTACCTAATCCTAGTTCTAGTCTACTACCTAATCTAATTACAAAAGTACACTTAAGTCCCTAATCTATATTTAAGTTTACTACTAAATATATAACAAAATATATTTTCATTGATATAATTTTCATCAAGTATTATGTAACACAAACCAAAATATTTAAGGTAAAAGTTGAAAAATAAAGACTTAAAAAAAGTTAAACTAGACAATTAATATGGGACGGAGGTAGTACATAATAATCGAATATATGTATGTACTGATAGTGGCGGAGCTAGACAATTTTTTGTATGAGGGCCAAGAGTGTAATTCTAATGATGTAAGATAGCCAAAGTGATTTTTTTTTTTTTTTTTTTTTTTTTTTTTTTTTTTTTTTTTTTACCATATGAAAATTAACAAAAATACACTAAGATACAAAAATTGTGAGAGGGCCCACCACCCCCTTTGGTCTCTACATAGCTCCGCCTATGTACTGATGCGTGATGACCTATTTTAGAGCTAAAACCCAGTGATTTTATTTTGGAAAGTAAGGAATCTCAAAGATATCTAATACCTGGATGTATTCATGATGAGTGACACTTCCTTCACGCAAAGTTGAATTAAAACCTGTATTTTCAAATTTCAATATGTATTCATGATGATGGCCTATATAATGATTTTGAAACTTTTCATATATAGAAAAGAAATACAAAGAGTGGAATTGAGACATGGATAAAATATAATGAAATAGAATTGACAGCTGTTATGTTAATGACAACAAAAGGATATTAAATGAGTGGAATTGAGACATGGATAAAATATAATGAAATAGAGCTACATCAAAATTCCGTATGAAATGAGGCACGGAAGGGAACCACTTCGAAGAAGTTCTGGGAGTTACGAAGGAAGCTTCTCATATTGGTCATGGGTTGAGAACGTGAAAGAAAATCTATGATATATAATCTCCCGTTGTTCCTCAGTAGCTAAGTGGTATAGCGGTCGGCTGTTAACCGATTGGTCGTAGGTTCCAATCCTACTTGAGGAGATTTGAAAATTAACGTCAACAACCCCATGTATGTCCGGGATACTCCTTTGTTCCATAGCCCTGGGCTATTTACAACTATTCCATTAAGTATTTTTGTTAGGAATACAAATATTCCTATAAAAGTCTCGGTCACCTGATTATTGTAAAAGCATTAAGTTAGCTCGTAGTTAGTTTATTTATTAGTTAGTTAGTAGTAGTTTAAGTAACACCGTGAAAGAAGAACGGGTCTTTACCCCACTGTATACCTGATCCACAGCCCGGGAGTGGGCGTTTATGTTGTAAGTATAAATACCCCTCTCCACTAGTGGAGAGGGTTGGAACTCTCAATAATCTAATATTCCACATTTTTCTTTCTCTCTCTAAGTTCCCAATTCTCTCTACTCTCTCTCTCTAAAACTTCTTCTTCTACTCTTCTATTATTCTTTCTTTCTTCTTCATTTGATCCAAGAACACTAGAACCATATATGTTTCGATTATGAATATATTACAATTTTTATATGTACTAGCACTAGTAGTGCATCAAAGATACAGTCATCGATTCTCTCTCGAGGCCAGAATTGCCGCGAGCAAACATATGAGTACAGATAAAGTTATACTCCACCAATAAATGTGATATTCCACCACAGATGACATTCAATAAGTGAAAAATGAGCCAGTTTAGATTATCTTCTATCCATGAGAGGCCAAAATAAGTAATATAAAAAATGTACTAGCTTATAAGGCCATAAATTTTTTATTTTTTGCGAAAAAAAAAATTCAGCCAAAATTTTCTTGTAAAAAATTTATAACTGTGATGCAAAATTTTCTTTACATGAAAAACGAAGCGATATCACTAAATGAAAAGTCACATCACTTTATAGGAATGGAAATACATTTCTAAAAAAGAGAGAAAAAATTTTTCAACTTCTATTTTAAATATGATTAACCTTTATTTTCTTACGCGATGCACCAGTTTATAACTATGATTCACCAAATTTATAAATGCGATTAGGTGGCATGTGAAACGGAAGAGTGACACAGACTTTTCTTTCCTTATGTGACACATCTATTTATAGGGTTGTCTAACGGGTGCCCATAGGGCATTTGTTTAGATGTATAATAAAAGAAACAATAAGTTTATTAAACTAAAAATCTCATATAATTAAGATGATATATATATATATATATATATATATATATATATATATATATATATATATATATATATATATATATATATATATATATATATATATATATATATATATATATGTTTAAT
Source organism: Artemisia argyi (assembly GCA_030686995.1). Lineage (NCBI taxonomy): Eukaryota > Viridiplantae > Streptophyta > Magnoliopsida > Asterales > Asteraceae > Artemisia > Artemisia argyi. The sequence continues at coordinate 1,640,789 of CM060702.1, forward strand.
TAATGTATATTAAATACATTTTATAGCTTAAAAGGAAAGTTCGAGTGTACAAGTGATTTATGCATTATGCATGTTTTTAGGCTTGTGTTGTAGGTCTAAATAGCACTACTCTATTTAATAACATCTAACCAATGCTCTATAGGCATCCGTTAGACAAAACCAAAGACTACCCGTATCCCTCACACCATTTCAGCTTCCACCTCAGCGCCGCATCAATTTTCTCTTTGCTTCACCACCGTCTCACTTTTCACTCTCAACCATCTTACACCACTCTACCACTCAACACATATTTTTATTTATTTAAAACTAAAACTTTTATTTAATAAATTCATAAAACTTCTTTATTAAAGCATGAAAGGAATATAATTTTTTGGGTCCCACTTCCACACGTTTGCCAAAAGGTGAGAAATCCACCTTTTGTTGCTTCACTTTTCACCTTGCCATTCTATCACCTCCCCCTCCCATCCGAGTTCTCGCGGCAAAGGTGCTTGCCAACTCCTCACCATGGTTGCGATGGCAGCAGCCTAATATAAATTCAATTTTGAATAACTGAATCATATTTCCTTAAATTTATATTCGTAGAACCGATTCACTTTTTTTTTTTTTTTCTTTTTTTTCTTTTTTTTTTAATTGTACGAAATTTTATATTTTATGATTCTTGTTTCCCTAGCTCCTTGCTAAGGTGGTTATATAAAATTTCGCCGTTAAAAAAATAAATATTGCGTGATTCACTTTGAACGTAACATCAATTCACAATTCCATGCTCTATATATATATATATATATATATATATATATATATATATATATATATATATATATATATATATATATATATATATATATATATATATAAACTGTTTCTCACATTTGAATCGCATAATTTGAAGATGATGCTCTTTTCGTTCATCTTTTGCAAGTTTATATTTATATTGTCACACAAGCAATTTTGTATCAAAAAGAAAATTTAAAATATCTTGGGATCCTTTTTTGTCAAACTGAAAACTTCAAGGTGGGAGATATTACAGGACACTATTAACTGTTTTAATTCAAGTGACATCTTGTAATTTACCACTACACCTTTCTTAATTTTACAAAATGTTAAATGATTGTACCAAATTGTGATGCTAGGATTATTTCCCAAATTTCTAACATCAAAATATTTATCTTTAACGAAATTGAAGATTGAGAAACAATACATTTGATGGTACAAACAACACAAGATGGAAAATATATATTGCTCCTTTTGATAAAAAAAAAAAAAAACTATCATGTAGAAGAGATCTCCGTTGTTCGTATCGTGCCACTAGAAAATAAAATCTTATGAGGCAGCACTTAGTAGATGAATTTTTGAAGGCTGTACATCAACATATGGCCAAAAGAAAAAAAACCAAAGTTCTATTATTTATGTTGGTGATTTTAGGGTTTCCCAGATCAGGGTGTAGATAATCAATGAGTACCGGATATTCACTTGAAATCGTAAACTATTCGACCCTATGCATGGGTTACACGAATATCTCTATGGGATAAGACCAAATGATGTTATTGTTTTAGGCACAAATCAAGAACAAAATTGTATTCAAGTGTTTAGGGTTTGTGTGTTGTATATCCATGCAATTATGTTATGACCTCTATTTATAATAGAGATTACTCAAACCCTATCACATGAAATTACGTATAATTAACAGCCCATTAATTATATCATAATAGTTTCCAAAATAGCATGAATCAATGGTTATAACGAGCAGTACAATAGAATTGTTGGTATTAACACTACCAGCAGAAACGTAACACTACCAGCAGAAACACTAGCATAAGAATGGTGGCAGTGGCCAACGGTATCACCAACGGCATGGCCATGCCGCTGGTGAACACCGCCGCCACCTCGGCGGCATGGCCAGCGGCAAGGTTCCAACGGCGTATATTGCTTCGGCGGTTTCAAAGAATTATAGACGTTGGGCATTGATTATTTGACCGTTTGGGAGAGACGTTTGGCTAGGAAAAAAAAATCCTTATATATATACTGAACTAAAACACATACATTTTTAACACAAACAATACAATTCACATATTTTTACCATGGTTTCATCCTCTTCTTCTTCGTCCGACTCGATATTTATTCCCTCCGAATCGTCCGAACTATTGCCATCCGGTAGCACCCTACAAACCTTATTAGCCGTGTACGATTTAATTGACGACACGGAAAGCTCTACCGAAACTCGGGAGTATATAGAACGTTTTCGTGAACAAGCTTTACAAACCCTTATGAATGACTATTTCGTCGAACATCCAAAGTTTGCCCACCATATTTTTCGTGATATGTTTCGTATGAATAAAAGCTTGTTTTTAAGAGTTGTTGCTGATGTTGAAGCGAATTTCAAATGGTTTCAAGAGGGCCTAGATGCGAGGAGGAAAAAAAGTTTCACGGCGTTACAAAAATGCACATTGGCCATTCAGCAACTCGCAACGGGTGAACCTCCAGATAGATTTGATGACTATTTAAACATGGCACGCCGAACGTCAGGTTATTAATTTTTTTTAAGTTATCGTTATATTTTTTTATAAAGTTATCATTATATATATTTTTTAAAGTTATTTTTATTAATTTTTTATAAAGTTATCGTTATATATATATATATATATATATATTTTTTTTTTAAAGTTCTTGTTATTAATTTTTTTATAGGAGAATGTCTTGATAATTTTTGCCAAGCGATTATTCAATTATATGGTCGAGAGTTCTTACGTAAGCCGACATCCCATGACATTGCACGCTTATACGAGTTCCATGAAGATAAACATCACATTCCTGAAATGCTTGGTAGCATTGATTGTACACATTTCCCATGGCATAATTGTCCTAGACATTTGAAAGGTCAATATAAGCGAGGTGATCATCAATACCCAACTATTATGCTTGAATCCGTCGCTTCATACAATTTGTGGATTTGGCATTCATTTTTTGGTCCTCCCGGTGCAAACAACAATATCAATGTTTTGAATCAGTCACCATTGTATCTTACGGAGCGAAATGGAACGGCGGCAAACAGTTCATTTCATGTAAATGGACGGTTTTACAAACGTGAATATTATCTTACCGATGAAATCTATCCTACATGGTCAACGTTTGTTAAAGCATATAAGCATCCGGTTGAACTGAAGGAAAAGAGATTCAAGAAGCTACAAGAGTCTGCAAGAAAAGATATCGAGCGAGCTTTTGGTCGTCTTAAAAATAAATGGATGATTCTCGCTCGTCCTCTCCGGGCAATGTCGTTTATACGTGTATTACCGGAGTTACTCGACGAACAAATCCATTACCGACTCCTATATGATCTTACGGATCACGTAGAAGCTCAAAACTTAAACATTTCTCGATGACTAGTTATTTCCTTTTTTTAAGAATAATGTAATTTTCTTTTAATTTAATTTTTTTTAAGTGTTATGTAATTTTCTTTTATTTATTAATGAAATATTATGTTTTTATTAAATTGTTTAATATAATTTATGAAAATAAAAAATAAAAAAAATAAAATTAGTTGGGAGGTATGAAAAAAGGCATGGTTACCACTAAAAAGGGGTTGGGAGGTATGAAAAAAGTATGAATAAGGTGGAATGATATTATTGGTGGATTTGGGAAGTATGGATGATTTCAGAAGCATGACTTCCACTGTCCTAACCACTATTGAGTCAAAGTATTCAGGGACCTAATGGGTGCACTCCGTGCCTATAAACCCATTATGAGGTTTGAATTGATCCCTCAAGTGCACTAAATTTTTCAACAATTTACTCATATAATGTTATATGGTTTGGTTGATGGTATAACTTGTTATTCAAATGTTCTTTTATAGTAATTTTATCTTTCTGTTTTACCTTTAAATTTGTAATTTTAGGAATTCATGTAACAGTTGGTGCTATACCACAAGAAAACTTGATTAGCCTCCACATGTATTATCTTTAAATTAAATTACCTTTTACTTTTAACTACTTCACAATGTAATCAAGAAGGGGAAAAAATGAATTTATATATAAATATTAATTGTTATCATGGTTCTTAAGATCACGATCGTGATATTAAAGTTTTACGATTTTACGATATTTCAAAACAAAAACGATCACGATCTTACGTAGAATCTTTGCAAGCGAAAGATATTACAGGATCCCGAATTTAATCAGAGGATATTAAGATCAAATCTGATCCGACTTTTCTTTAACCACATGCTAATCCTCTTGAACTTTGCATAATCATAATTTAAGATGACATTTTCACGAAACATTCATATAATTGTGTGTTGATATATAATAATTTTTAGATTTGTGTAATATTACAAAGAATATTAAAAAAAAATGACATTATAGCAAAATCTTAAGATACTAATCTGATTTATGATTTCGATTTTACAAAAATGAAAATGATCTTGAGTAAGATCCTGATCTTGAAAAGCTAGAATGTTATATATGCATCTTTTTCCCTATTAAATATACTAAAATTTTCAAAACCTTTTATGTTTTGTTAAGCACAGCAAAACAGAAAGTAAAATAGAAAGTTCGGTCATTTAGTAAGGAAAAAAAAAAATAAAAAAAAAGATAGAGAGTTTGATAAGATAAACAACATTTTATTTTGGCATGTTAGTTACATTTTGAATTAATTATCTCAAACTGTATATATGACGATGACTTGAAAGCCAATTAAATTGTAGATAGTTTAATTGGTTTTGTTATGATTAGTCTTAGCATTAGAATGAGAATGATACTTAAAGGGTTGAGTGAAAGTTTTAGCTCTAGTTTAGTCAAATTAGGAATGTTTACAAGAAGTTGACATCTGCATGCATGCATAGCTGACTTCTTGTATTATTTGAGGATGTGATCTCCATTTGATCTTCCGACTGTGAGTATTATTTATGTAGGCTTCGATTTGATCATGTCCTAGTTTTATTATTTAGTATATATAAAGGTTTTTTTTCCCCTCATCTCCTATAAATAAAGGTGAAGGGGAGGCTCAATTGTATCGTTCTTTCTAGCTCAATATATTAAAATATTTGAGGGTCCACTTTCACTCTATCCGGAAGAGACTTGCTAGTTTAAAGCGCTTGTCATTCCTGTTCTTTAGCCGATCGAATAGGCTTCTTTGAAAGAGGTTGTCGATTGAACTTGTGTCATCTAAGATGATTGGGTTTCGCTCTAGATAACCAGTGTGTTGTGTTTTTTCACAATCGGTTGTGAAAATTGTATACCATAAAGGGATATAACTGTCAGTGTATTAAATGATAATATTGTAATAACGTTTGTCGCACTACATAGTGCATATTGTGTAAGATCTAAAGAAATCAGACAAAAGCATTTCAACCCGTCCTATATCAACCTCCGAAAATTTATTTATTTTGACCCCAAAATTGTTTTAAATCCGTAAACCTACCCATTCCAACTCGAGTATTTGGAGAACAAAGTAAAAAAAAAAAAAAAAAAAAAAAAAAAAAAAAAAAAAAAAAAAAATACCTGCGTAAATATCTTCACTAATGTTTATCCCACGAGATGCTTTGCTAATACCACCCCGTGTTATGTGGAACACTCTATCAAAAACATCAGGATGACCATAGTGCATGCGAACCCTAGTCATATTTATAGGGAACCCATGATGACGTTAATCACATATAAACATTGCTTCGATATTAGAACCTAGTAAAATAATTTTAAACGTACTTTAAAGGTTTAGCGATGACACGCTGCCCAAGAGTTACAAAGGCGGTTTCTTGATTGTACATGAATGATGCTAAAGAAGAGGCACTGCGAAATTGCTCAGAAAATGAAATTGGCTCTGCAAGTTGTAAGTGTGATATTAACAATAAAAAATAAAACTACTTCTAGGGTAGGTTATACCTTACGGTAAATATGTGCTCCCTTATTCCAAGAATGGTAGGAGCAGGTTCCCTATGAAATTCTTCAAGAAGGTTTCTCATCTTTAAAGTTTCTTCAAAATAATTGTCCTGAGAAAATAGCGGAAACAAACTAAAATTAAGTACTTGAACTCTTGAACACAAATAATTGACCTCAAAATATTTCATTAATAAGTACATGGTCAGAATTTCAATCTCTAAGGAGGGGGGGGGGGGGGGGGGGGGGTGGGGGGGGGGGTGGCATACCTGATTCATGTCAATGGTTTGGATAGCATTTCCACGAGTAAATACAATTGCATGATTTTGATTTTCAGGTTTTCCCTCACCAAGTATGGGATCCCCAGGCAACTCAATAGAATAAACTTCCTGCATAATATCAATTTAATTCTCACTTACGTAAATATAATAAAGCCAAAACCCTTGCTTAATTAATTAATATAAAACAATATTAATTATTAAAGAAAAACGGTCTGCCTAGAGAAACAAATGTAAATTAAAACACTAGAAACACATCAACCCTTTCTACTCCATTCTTGTCAGCCTTCACAAGTTTAGAATAGAACTTATTGTTGTATTCTTCAATATAAGCAACTCGAAGTCCTTTATTTCTAAGAAAAGGAAAACGAGCAATTAACATAATTGTAAATTATCTATAAATAAATTTAAAGTACAACATTAACTTAAGCATACATAACTCACCTTTTCAATAAAAATGCAATATCATCAGCAAATTTCATGTCAAATCTTTTCTGTTGCCCATATATTTGGCATGAGACAACATATGTAAATTTAAGGTCAACATAAGCTTTTGCTTTATCGAAACATTTATTCAAGCTTTGAGATCCTGCATACCAAACCAATAATATTAGAACAAAAAGTAAAATGCAAATAGTAAAAGAACATATATTTTGGAAATTTCTAAAATATTTTTAATGAAAATATACAACGTATCAAATATCTGTATGTGATATCGAAACTAAATTTGATTTACATATAACCTCCGAGGGTTTGACTTATGTTAAAATATAAAATTAAAGTACTCAGATAATAACACTGAAAAAAAATTGATCATACTTTCAAACAAGAACAAATATAGTTTAAATATTATTATTAGTTGTAGTTACCGCCAAAATCCGATCTGCGTTTACTAACCCCATGCGTACATGGCTTAAAAATTTTAAATATGGCTAAACTTAAATTAGATTGATTGTAATACCAAAAATCCGATTATGCATGAGATAATAAATTTTAGAATGAAAGCAGTAAACACCAAACAAATATAATTAAAATATAATTATTAATTTTACTTTTAATCTAAGTCCGTGCGTGCACGGACATTGAAACTAGTATAATGTTAACTAAAAACAATATATAACTACAACAAATATATTAATAATCGTAATGTATCTTATACACATTCATGAAATAGTGACATGTAATAGAAAGGAAAATTTAAGAGAGCTTCAAACATATTCTGTTATGCAAAATAAGCCAATTATTTATTTTAAAACAAATATTATAAGTGAGTGTCTGGTTTGAGGATATGAGTATGAAGAAGCGACTTTCATTCAATTCTAGTTGTTTGGTTAATGGGTTTTGTATTTAGGAATGGATATCAAACCCTCAAGACTAGGCTTTCTCAAAACCCAACAAAAATATTCATTATACTCATGTGTGAGATAGCATTATACGGAGTATATGATAACGACAGTAGTAATATGAGTGAGTTCAAAACTCATATTATATTAAAATTACAATTCGGGGATGTATGGTTAGTTAAGAGTGTCACTACGGGTATCAGAATGTGAAATGAGTTTTGTAAACTCACTTCTTTTAATGGGTTTAGATTATATATGTTTAGGTATATGAGTTGCATACCCATTTTCATAAATCGAACCCACTAACCAAACATTTTATCAGGAACGAAATCCATTCTTTCAATCCCATACTCACAAACCGAGCTCCCTATTAGATTACAAAAATTCTCTTGTCTAGTGGGCTCAATTAAATGGCTTGGCAATTAGTATGTAATAAGCTAGATTGTATGACTATTATAGGGAAAATCATATGAAGCTCATATCCAATAAAAATATACGACATATAATAATCTTAACAAGTTTTATTTTTATAGCTTTTTTGGTAATATAATTATAATGAATGCATGAATGTTTATAGTTTTTACTATATACTGAATTAAGCGTTATAACCAGAGACGGAGCCACTGGGGGGCTGGCAGGTGCTCGGCCACCCCCAACCGGCCCAACTAGAGCAGTTTGTCGCTTTGTTTCCGGCCTAAGGTTTGTGAAGTCTTCGATCTAGCCCCTTCCAATCATATCTAAACATACATATATACTGTCATGATGCTAGTTGGATGACGATTGTTTATTACAATCATTCAATTAAGCGGCCATTAAATGGTAGACACCTTGGGTTTATGAATTAAATGAGTGAATAGAGAGAAAAAGGGAAAGTGAAGAAGATAGAAATGAGTGAAAAGAGAGAAAAATAAAAAATGAGTGGTCAATGGTCATTATAACTTGTTTCACTTTTTTTTTAGTGTATAATTTATTTTATATTTAATGCATAACTCTTTTATATTGTTTCATCTTTTAACTCTTGAGCAACTCAATTACTGTATATCGTTTTTAACTTTTTTTTTTTGTTTTTGAATTATTTATATTTTGTTAGTTGTATTGACTATTGACTAATATAGAAATATCAATAAAAGATTAAAAACTTTTGCCTATCTTTATCACTCAAAGAGAAGAAATGCTGGTTAATTTGTTTTTTGCTATCCCCGACATTTGTTATTGTCATTTGCTTGTTTTCTTCATTCTTTCAACTTTTCGTGTAATTAGTATTTCAATTGTTTCGTATATTTTATGAAACATGCCCTTCTATGGTTCACACAATTAAGAAATAGATTTGAGTATTTGAGAAGCAATTGTTTAAAAAGAATCGAAAGATAGATTAAGAATTTAGCAAATCTGGATGCCTAGTTAGTTTAGAGTGAGTGTGTGTGTTTTGTTCAATTAAAAATCCATATTTGTTTGACGTGTAAGTTTTCTTTTGATATCCAAATTAAAAATCCATATCCGTTCATCTGTTCCATCCACCAGATATGGATATGAATAAATGAACTAGAACTAAATGGATATGAAAAACTAAATGAACATGGAAACGGATACGACTCCACTTGATCACCCGACCATATCCAATCCACACCCATCCATACGTGGAACTTATATGTGAACATTTAGTCCGTATAACCACAATGACCATGTGTGTAATTACCTCTTAAAAATTAAAAATTGTAAGAGAGTATTGATTTAGTGATATAATTAAAATCGATTCTATGGAAGTGGTAGACCATCCACACCTAGAATAATTGAATTATCAGGATAATATAAGCATGAATTTAAAAACTATAAAAATAGTTCAGAATTATATTTTGCTGTAAATATTGGGGCATACCTTTCATGGATACATCCGAACCGGAAGCCCTCATTGCGTCCACACCTAGAATAGTGCATGTATGATTTATGTATTTGACATTTTGAAAATAATGATCACGACAACTGACAACCATATATAGCTGTAAGGTTAACAGGCCAACCTGAATCTTCAGCAATCAACATTTCCCTATAAGCTTGAAGTAATAGTGCTTTTTCGTAGTACATGGTTCCTCTCACTGAATAAGGTTGAGCATAAAGTTTGAAATTGTACAACACCAAGTAAATACAACAATATATTGGTCTATACACCTAATGAAAAAAAAATACATACCAGTTCTTGCTAATGTTTGTCCACGATATGATGCCCATAAACGAAGTTGATATGCGTCTCTGTCATCAGTATATCTTGTATCTTTTCGCTCACAATAGTTAATCCACTCATCTGCAAAGTCCATTAGTTTACTCATACCCATTAGTTTGACTAGAGATGATAAATAGCTTCGGCTAACCCAGAAACACTTTATTATGTTTTTTTATTTTATATAAATAGGATTGCTACTATAATAATTGTAAATTTTGAAAAACAAATTAATTGAGGCATGAAATGATCAGCACTATGAATTGGGCTTTGGGAGACTTTCAAATAGTTTGCTTACTTTCCCTTTGACTAATTCTTTAATTTGATATGTTTGAGTTAGAAAAGCACAGCCAAAGTTGACACATTTAAAAGCAAACGATCTGATTCTGTCATAGTTGGAGGTTTGTAAGTCAAAATTACCTGGATAAAGATTCTTGAGATAATCTAAAAGTCTAACTCCATCATCATTACTTCTCTCAAGTTCATCTAAACTATAAAGAACAGTCTCTGAATAATATGGAGTTAATACGCTGGAAAAATTAAAAACTTCAGTTAGTATGCACCCAATAATATGGTGTGTACAGAATATTCAAACCAAAATGAGTTACCTAAAAGATAACATTTCGTGGACTGGCTTGGTTGTCGGCATCGACATGAAAAGTGAATTAGTAAAAAACTCCAACCTACGTCTAGCTTCACGGTTTCTCGGGACATGGGTTGCTGATTTATCCGTAGTTAAAAGCAAGTGTAGCCTTTTAGCTTGTGACCTCTTTAGACAAATAAAATAATATTCAATTAGAAGGCCAATACGAAAAAATACAGTCAAAGTAAGTCAACTAACACAAGATTGACTCTTAAAAGAGAGAGCATACCCACTCAGGATCTGTCTGCCAATCGAAATCTGAAATCGAAATCTGCTCCCCTGCAGCATTTTCTCTGTATAAATTTATCAAATGATTTCATCAAGATCTGATTGGAACTTGTTAAGATATATGAACACTTGTTGGCACACCTACCCAAGAAAATTATGCCGGATAACATTATTAAGTACTCTGTTATTGAGATCTGGTTGTGCATGTAAGTTTAATAAACTCAGAGTTTCAGCAAGTGTGGAGATTTCATTCACAAAACTTTCTAGCAGGTTAAGTGGAAACTCAGGGCCAAGGTTTCCATCATGCATACTTTGTCGAATGCGTTCATATATTCCTACAACCCTGCTCAAACAAATAAATAGGCAAAAAGTTAACTAATCAATTGCAGTAACACCACAAAATTGGTAAAATATAAATGCTTTTTTGTTTAGTTAGCACAAAAAAAAATTATTGATAAAGTGAAGATTTAGTGGTTATTGTTACTCCTAAATCCTAATAACCTGCTAGCAGTTGAGATACTCCATATTATATGTTTCAAGTTTCTTCGCGTAAAGACCATTAAAAGATGAGCATCCGCAATGCAAGGTTTAGATGAGCTCAATGGATAAAAAGGGGTTTCGTGCAAGAATGATTCTAAACAAGTTTTTGAAAAATTCCTAAAAAATTCCACTCCAATGTGGAGGTTGGGAAATAATATTTTTCCGACAACTTTTTTTTTTTTCCAGATCCTTTTTATCCTACTCAGTACTCACGATAAAAGGTTTTAATATTCTTATTTTAGCTCTCCCAGTTAAAGTGTATAATGGGATCAGATGATGGTGTCGGAGTCCAACAAAAAGGGACAATTTTAAATCCAACCTACTTTAACTCATAAAGGAAATTACTCTTTCTGACCCGTTGCCAACACACACCCATTTTGTCACCTCAAGTTTAAAGAACAAACAATATACAGTCTGCATGTTTCACTGGTAGCACTTACCACTCCTTCCCCTCATCGTCCAAAACAGAGCGCAAAATAAACTTGACAGAGTGAAAACACTCCTCAACAGCATATTTCATGTATACATCTCTTGAAATCTCATCCCACATATCTTTCTGGGAGATATGCTTTGCAGCAATCTTTATGGCAAGGGATACCTACATATGGTCATACATAAAAAGCATTATTAAAAAAAAAAAAAAAAAAAAAAAAAAAAAAAAAAAAAAAAAAAGAGCAAAACTGCGGAGCTTAAAGATCATAGTATTTGAATGACCTTGCCGATTAGGAGAAAAAGAGGCCACTGAATCACATCAATATACCCAGACTTTTCAGGCATGCTAAGCACAGACTGTTCCCTGTACGCAAGATGCATCATAAAGTTACAAAAAGTCATTAACCAAGTAAGTCTTACAGTATTATAGCAGTAAAATTTATAACACTCACAAATCAGAAATATAATCTTCCTCTCGCAAATTCATCACTATCTGATTCCAGAAGGGTGAAAATTTTGCTGCATCAAGCTTTTTAACCTTTGCATAGAGGAGATACCATTTCATGTGAGAATCACAAGCAACATTTAGCATATAAGAAAAATATAGATGGGTTTTATGGTAATAGTTATTTACATCTTCCTGATTATTCTCCAGAGGGGATTCCCTGAAAAATATAATAATATATTAAAGAGTTTACATCCAATTATATTTGAGAGAGGGAGAGAGAGAGAGAGAGAGAGAGAGAGAGAACCTGCTGTGAAGATGATCCATAAATGATGTAGGGATTTTGTCAAAGCATTTGTGGACATCACCCAAAAACTTGATCTGGAAAAGTGAAACCTTTAAGTCAACAGATAGATACGAAATATCCTAAATCGCTACTATACATACTGTTGGGCCACTTCAGTGCCTAATGATCTCTCACTAGATTTAAACATAAATTATTCTTAAGTAAAAAAGACTCGTACTCATTGATAATGAAATCAGCGAGCAATCTATTCAAGTCAAAGACATCATCAAAGAATCAAAGATAACATGAAGATATACTCTAGCAGATGATTTTAAGACATTTTCCTTGGGTAGTTTTGGAATTCAAAATCGTTGCATTCTGGACCCCAGAGGATTGTAAAAAATAAGTTAAAAATATTTTGTTGCTAATTTTGTTGGTAACACAAAAAAACTAGCAGTCCTTGCCTCCTTGGTAAATTTTCTAATGTTAATTGCAATTAACATCTCATAGATATGTATATACAAACTTACATTACCAATACGATCCCTGTGTCCAACAAAAGTACCCACAACAGCAGATGTCACATTGTAAGAGACGTGGGAGCCTACAATGTACGCCTGAAACATAAAGGACTAGCAATTAAGAAAATATAATATAGTACAGTAAGAATCTTAAGATGTTCACAAACTACACGACACATGAAACGAAATGACACTACAAAAAAAAGTTCATTTTTTCACACTTTTAAAAGGTGTGTAAATTTAATTAGTTTATAAAACAACAGATTTTTCACACTTATATTTGTTTCAAAAAAAGTTCACACTTTTAAGTGTGGAGAAATCTAAAAAATGTCCACACTTATAAGTGTGAAGGTTATTTTGTAACACCCAAATTCTCTAATAAGGTTATTTTGCTCAAAGTGTGGAAAATTTAGGTATTACAAATAAAAGTGTGGAGAAATCTTTTAATTCTTCACACTTAAAAGTGTGAACTTTTTTTTGGACTCAATTATGAATGAGGAACATTTATTGCTTTACAATTTTTTTTTCTATCAATTTTTACACATTATTAAATGTTAATAAAGTAATAAAATTTTACACTCTTTTAAAAATTTTACACAACCCCTATTTTTTTTTAGTTTGAAAACAATAATGGAAGACCAAAAAGTTGTGAAGTTAGATCATCATGTCAGCAGATCTTAAATAGTAAATTTTTTAACTTACACAAATCACACCGGCCCACAAGCTACCAATAGCCAACATATTATGGATGTCTGCAGGTCAAATCATGTAACAACGTTTCAGGCAAATTATCTTTAAGTAAAATCATGATACAGATGGGGTCCAGTTTATGGTATGTATCTTTGATATCAGAAAATACGACCTACTTTTTGATACATCAGTTATATCTCTTGTGGGTCTCACCAAGGGCCTGATCTGCAAACATTATAATCGACAAATTAGAAATACTGAATTACAAGCAGAAGACAAAAACAAGTTAGTTACCAGGTAGTAATAGGTGTATGCAAAATTGATCCCCAGGGTAACAAGCCAGAAAAGCATATACCTGAATGACAACATATATATTATCCCTAATATGAGCATAACAAAAATATTAATTAAAAATAAGTAATGAAGGATGAAGTAATACTTGATATAATCAGTAAGTTCTTCATCCATGCCACGTCCAACATACTCCTTAAGATACAAATCCAACAAGAAATGTTATCATTAGCTAGCAAAAAGTAAAACAATTATGAAACAGACAGAAGAATTCAGAGCGTCAACCTGATTAATCCACTTAGCTACAAAGGAATTCTCATATCTTTTAAACAGACATGATGTTGAAAACGAGATTACCAGAACAGCTATAAAAACTTTGAAAACTATCGACCCTTCAATTGAACTAGTCTTCTCTTGGAGACATACCCTGAAATTAACAGCATTATAAAAACAATATCGTGATCATTTTTTTTTAATATCTGATGTGCACATAAAGGACTACCAATTGTGAAAAAATACATACATGCCAACGAAGAATATAGTAACAAGGGCCCTAAACCAAATGATAATAAAACGAATTTGAAAAACATCTGCGCGGCTTCTTTTAGAATAGGCACCATCCTTCAGCACAATGTCTAAGATACCTGAAAAAAAGTAACAATAAGCACTAAATACACTCTTTAAAAATGCACGTTTTGGTTGAAGGAAAATGAAAATCCCCCTACGTACTTTGAATAAGCTTCATCAAAAAATATGTTGGGCCTACAATAAGAATTTCTCTTAGCGTTTCGGAGTTGACTTTTTCATCATTGAATGCATATATTACAAGTGCCTGTGAAGAGAAAAATCATTAGTGTCTGAAAATACAAGTCAAATTAATTATAAAAATGTGGTAAACCTGAAACATCATGACATGAAATATCCACATGCGGTGGAAACTATGGTATAGATGCCAGAACGTCCTGCGCTCAATGAATGAGGTTTTTCCAAATACCTGAAACAGGAAAGTCAAAAGCTAGTTACATGGAAAAGCCACATATGTTTTCCACAATGTATAATAATAATAATAATAATAATAATAAGGATGAATACCGTTGACCCTTCTGATGGCTTTTGAAAGAAAGGTGAATTTATATTTAAAGGCCAACCAAGTTGAAAACAGTCTCGGGACCTGGAAAAGAAATATAAATGATATCATCAGGGCAGGTCTTGACTTTTTTATTATCCTGGGCGAAACAATTCTTTGATGCCCTAATATGACTATTGAAATTTGAGTACAAGAATAAACAAACATTGCTCTATCTTTACAACCGTTAAACAAAATCCATATATCAACTCAATCAAACCTTGGACAAGTTTTTCTAATTAACTTTACTTAATCCAATAGTTATTGGCTTTAAACATGTTGTATATATTTTTATAATCCTCGAAGGTTTTTTTTTTTTTTTTTTTTTTTTTTTTTTTTTTAATTAAGAATAACACCACACCTGAAATCCAACCCCCGAGTTAAACCATCCTTGATCTAAGTTAACACTTATTAACACATTATCACATATATATACGACCAACATTTCGATTAAAATTATATGTCAAACATTTTTATGAGCTAAAAATTAAAATCCATGTTTAAGGATGCTTCGGGGTTGAACCCGAGTATGCCAAAAAGCAAGGCTTATTTCTGTAATGTTATCAATCACGCCAAGTTAGCTATTCTTCATCTTCTCCCTTTTGAGGAAGATCGTCTTTCGGTGAAGTATCTTGGTGTTCCTTTGGTTTCTTCGCGTTTGATTTTTAGGGATTGTAAGGAGATTATTGATAAGGTTCAGAATCGTGTTAATGATTGGAAGAACAAGTCTTTGTCGGTCGTGGGAAGGCTTCAACTTATCTAATCTATTTTGGGCTCTCTTAATGTTTTTTGGGCTTCGGTTTTTGTTCTTCCCTCTCGTGTGCTGCTGGATATTGAACAAATCATGCGTGGTTTTTTGTGGTGTCAAGGTAGCTTGGGTAGGGGTAAAGCAAAAGTCGCGTGGGAGGTTGTTTGCCTTCCTAAAAAGGAAGGTGGTCTTGGTATTCGTCGTCTTGATCACTTTAATAAGGCCCTTATGGTGTCGCATATTTGGAAGCTCCTCTCTTTAAATGAGTCTTTGTGGGTGAAGTGGATACATGCTTATAAGCTTAGGAATCGTAGTTTTTGGGACATTCCGTATAGAGGCAATATGTCTTGGGGTTGGAGGAACCTTCTTAAGCTTCGTCCGCTGATCCGGGATTACATTTGGTCTTCTATTGGTGATGGCTCTAAAGTTTCTATATGGTTCGATATATGGTGTAATGCTAGCCCTTTGTTTAACATCATTTCAGCCCGTGACATTGCGAGGGCTGGTTTTAGCCTTGCATCGAAGGTTCGTGAATGTATTCATGATGGTATGTGGAGGTGGCCGAATGATTGGTTGGTAAAATATCCTATTTTAAACTCTATTCCTGTTTCGGTTCTTAATGATGCTAAATCTGATGTGTTGGAATGGCGCAATAGTGATGGGTCCTATAGTCCGTTCTCGGTTCAGAGTGTGTGGGACACTATTCGACCTAGGGATAGTGAGGTACCATGGTATGATTTGGTGTGGTTTTCATCTTGTATTCCTAGACATGCTGTTATTATGTGGCTTATTATGAAGAAAAGATTGAAAACACAAGACACATTGAGCTCTTGGGATGTGGCTGCTGGGCTAACGAGTGTATGTTCTCTTTGTGAGATGCAACCGAACTCTCACGAGCACTTATTCTTTGATTGCTCCTTCTCTTATCAGGTTTGGAGTCGTATTAAGCATTTGGAAGGTCTTACGGGTTCAGGTTCCTCTCTTGACTCCATTGTTTCAATCCTTATGCCTATTGCTAAGCGGAAGTCTTTTAAGAGCTGTATTGGGAAGCTTTCTCTTGCGGCTGCTGCTTATTTTGTGTGTTAAGAGCGTAATTTTTGGCTGTTCAAGCAATCGAAAAGATCAGTCCAGGAAGTGGTGGATTGCATTATGTCCTCCGTTCGTTTGAAACTTCTTTCGTGTTGTTTCAAGAAGTCCAAGGATGCGGTTCTATTTTCACGTCTTTGGGAGCTACCTTTGTCTATGTTAAAGTAACCATGTTTTATTGCTTATGTACTATTAGATGGTTCTTTCCTATTGGTGTAATTAGGTATGTAATTGGTAGTTAGTTCTCATATGGCATGTCATATGAGTAGGGGCTGTTCAAGCTCGTTAGCTTGAGGTTAATGTGGCACACGGCCACATTCCATTGTACTTCATTGACTTTTTTTGTTGTAATATAGTTTACCGGGATAGTGTCCCCTTTAACAAAAAAAATAAAAACTAAAATCCAAGTAGTTTACATGTAAAAAAATAAAAAAATTTAAAAGAAATAAAAAGATACAAAATGTAAAAACTGAATGTTAAATATCTAGTTGAAGCTTTAATATTGGCAAACTTACGATTATTTTTATTTGTGTTTCTCATACATTATGTTGAGTTACTTATCAATAAAAATTAAGAGCATGTTTAAAATAACAAAAATTAGAAATAAAAGTTTGATAAAACAAACTAGAAATAAAAGTATAAGGTAGAAAACAAAGTACAGTAATTAATGAATACTTTGAATATTACTCGGAAATAGTAATTAATAAATTCAAAATGTAAATATAAAACGAAAAAACAAGTACTGTAACTGACAAATTACCTGGAAATAGCAAAAGTCTACTTATACAATATTTTTAAAATTGTTTCTCTCTCATGCTCTTCTTCTTCTTCATTTTCATTTTCCACCATTAATGAAAACCAAAAACAAAGACTACATATCACACGAGCATGAATAAAATTTATACACAACACCATAAAAATGATGCCCCCTGTTTGTGGGATGCCCTGGGCCGTCGCCCACACTGCCCATAGCCAGGGCCGGGCCTGGATATCATGAAACTAGAGAGATAATATAAAGCATTAGCAAGAAGGCATGTATAAGCGTAAAGCTTACCAGAAGTACTCATTAAAGTCGTCATAATTTCTCCATTTGGAATGTGGAACATTCTTTTCTTTCTTGATCTTAGCCTCCTGAAAAATAAAGTGTACGTTGTTAGTATCTCTTTGAGGAGGACAATGCCTCAAAACAGATTCAATAAATACAAATAAAAAAACTAGTGTGTCAAATATGATTAAATGAGTTATTATTACTAGTAGGGTACCCGCGCATTGCAGCGGCGGGTACTCTAAAATAAATGTTAACGACATCAAAAGGAGAAAGTGATACCTAAGAGTTGTAAACCTTTCGGGCACGAACCCGTTGGCATGTGCTCGTTCGGGATCGAGCCCGTTTGGCCCATGCCCATTCAGGCTCGAGCTCATTTGGCCCGTTGTCCGTTTGGGCTTGAATATTTGTATAATGTGCTTTATTATTTGTATTAGTGATATTTAATATAGGAATTGTGTTTAAGTTGGTTGTACAATATGCTTGATAATTTGTATTTCTTATGTAAAGAGTATTTTAATACTGCATTAATTGTATTTATTGAACAGTTTATTAATGTTAGTAAATGTGTTTTAATTAGTTATACTTTTAGTTTAAAAACTTGTAATGCCGAATTTTAAGTATTTCTATTAAAGATTGTATTTAATGTTAAAAATGTGTTTTAATTAGTTGTATTTTTAGCTTAATAATTTGTAATTGTATTTAATGTTAGAAAATATGTTTTATTTAGTTGTACTTTTAGTTTAAAAACTTGCAATGCTTAATTTTAAGTATTTTTTTTAGAAGTACTAAATGCTTTATAAGATAGTATGATTATTATTATTATTATTATTATTATTATTATTATTATTATTATTATTTATTTTTTAATTTAGAACTAACCCTCTCCTTTAATATAATGATACAATTTGTTATGTGCATTCATTTTGAGAGACGTACATTTGAGGCGTTTGACCCTTTTCTTGTTAAGCTAAATGTATCTGATAAAAATTTTAACCAAAATTCACCTATTTATAAGTAGGTGGGTTAAAATTTGAAATAATTTACAAATCTAAATTCTACAAAAGTCATCCATGTTATTTTTCCATGTTGATACTAATTATCGTTGTTAAAAGCTATTTTACATCCATCACGGGAGGTTTTTTGCGAAACTCTTCATCAATACGTTTACAAAGATAATCCCTGTACAAAGAATGATTTTTGTTAGACATTTAGCCTTCTAGGAAGATACTAAATTACCAAATTCGACAAGCCAAATGTTGATTTTGCAGTTTACTATACTCACAATATCTAAAAGAGATGTTCATCCACTTAAAACAAACAAGTAATAACAAGAAAATGATGTTTGTTCAAATGTAATTTATGTACTGTTCATCCTACCAAAGAAGGTTCTAATATTGCAAAGCTACAAATTTAAGGCATACCGCTGCGATAACTTCATAAAGAGGCTGAATGACTTCTTCAATAAATGAACCTTCATAAGGCTGAGGGACTTGCACGACATCTTGATCATCCGATTGTTGACTCGTCACTTGTTGACTCGCCGGTCTTAAGTATTTATCCACTTGTCGACTCATCTGTTGATTGAACATTGAGTTAAAGCATTAAAGATATGATAATCAATTTATGCAATTGTTTATGAGAACTGCAGTACTTACATGATGAAATATGTAGCATAAGCATTCTGGAAGGAATCGAACATTAGCAGCTTCACCCCATATTAAATAGTACAAAGAGATATAGAGTATTTTCTTTTCCTTGCTGATGTCGTGTACATCCGTACTACAAAAGCAAAAGGAAAAAAGAAAAGAAAAGAAAGATAAGTTAAGAGATTAATTGACACGCGCGGCATTGTCAAAAAGAGTTAGGTTCGCCATTATGAAGCACTATACTTTTTCCATATTGGATCTTCACTCAGGTAACTGCACCATTTAATGTAGTTATCAAGAGTTTTCAAAAATACTTTCTCCAAAGCCTTATTGAATACCTGAAGAAAATTATAGCCCACCTTTATCAGAACTCCCTTAAAACAATCAAAATATTATGTTACTGAATGAGACGCACTTTTTTATGCTCGCCAGGAGGACAAAGTCGCATTTGTTCATTTGAAAGAAGACTGACTATATTCTCGCGTTGATTTGAAACACTACTTTTCTGTCAAACAAAGAAAAGACAAAAATGCTTATTGTCAAAGCAACCAGATGCACTTTAAGTGGTTCAAACAAAAAAACAATGCATAACTGCTAGGAATATGAGAGCCTTTTACGCTTATACTAAATAAAGAGAGGAACATTTAGGGTGCGTTTGGTATCCGACTTTGGTAATGAATGATAGAAATTAACCATACTCCATATACCTCAAAAGAGTAAGGTATGGATCTTTCATACTGAGGAGCCCACCACTACTATCAAAATCATTCTCATTGTGATTGATGACGGCATACCAAACGCACCCTTAAAAGACACTTTACAATGTAACTTTATTGCTTAACTCTCCTTCATGCTTACAATGCTTACATCACAATCTATTTATACTAGTCAACGGAGGATTCTAGAACTAAGATACTTCTATGGTTCTTTAGATAATTCCGAGTTCATACTTATTTATATTCTAGATACTACTCACTAGATATTTTACCTACAATCTTCTACACACTTTTATAGATATTTCACATAGATATTTTTTATGATCATTCTTTGACTTTCTATAAACATCTTGATTATGGGTTTGGGCTTTTATAGATAGTCCAATATTTATTGGACTAAATCAAGTATACGATTCAACAATAACATCCACTCTTAATGATTTTAGATAGTTACAAACCCCCCGTTGATATTTCTACTGAAAATATTAGAAATGCGGAATCTTCTAACTACGATATTTAAAATGTAAATACATTATCATCAACTACCAACCTGAAATTTAAAAATCCTCTCCAAACGGTCGAGAACATCACCCTCTCCAGTAGGAAACAGAGCAGCACCCGCCAATTCCAGTTCGTTAATTGCATACTTTACCTGATCATACATTGTTGCATTTTCACAACAACAATAATACTAGTAATAAATAAAAGAAATGATTGATGATGTCACAATTAGTTCAATTAAAGTCTTAATTTAACTCAATTAAATTTCAATTAGTATTGACGATGTCATTATTATTTAAAATTTTTTTTGTTCAAATAACATACTAATAATTTCCACTTGTTAACAAAATCTTGTTCATCACATCCTTAAATAATGATTTCAATGATTTCTTTAATATTTTTTAGTTAAAAAGTAATAGCTCTAATATAATTAGAACTAAAACATATAAAGGTCTAATATAAAATCATTAAAATATTTGTACCATGTGATCTACATGATGAAGAGAAGAGAAAAAAAAAAAAAAAAAAAAAAAAAAAAAAAAAAAAACTATAACGATTGATACCTTACTATAACGATTGATACCTTTTTTTTTTTTTTTTTTTTTTGCCATAAGTTTTTAATAAGTTGCTTATTTAGTTTGTATATCTCTTTTTAATGAAATTATAGTATATCACAATATTAGATTAATATTATAAGATTTAAAAATAACCATTGTTGAGGTGAGCAATTAGAGAAACCAAGTCAATCAGACATTTAAATTGGTCAATTTCAACCAAACTCTTGATTTTTCGATTTGATGGCGTCATAGGTAATTAAATAAAAAACTAAGGGTATGTTTGGCGAAAGTAACTGTTGCTGGAACTGGTGCTGGTGCTGGAGATGGTGCTGAAGATTATAAAAAGATATTATTTTTATAAGTTACATTAAGTAACTTTTTGTTTTAAAAGATTATGAAAGCTTATTTTTTTTTTTTAAATATCTTATAAGCTATGTCTGCCAAACAAATATTATTTTTTAAGTAGCTTATTTTTTTTTAAAAAAATAAGCATAATCTTCCAATAATCTTGTGTGTCAAACATAGCCTAAATGGTTTACAACTTTATGCCTAACTAACTAAACGAGGGAGGTGCGACAAGGGTCATGACTGTTTTCGAAAATCATTCAAATACGTCTTTCTTGTGAAGATGATGGTTCATTAATATCAGCATGACCATTGACAATTTCTGTAAATTTCCTTGAATTATATCTACATTTATTTGGATTAAATACGAATGACATTAACGTAATTTATAATTTACAAAGGTATTGTTTAAGCTTTATAAACAACTCGTATACGTATTAAGTTAAAAGTTAGTAATAATATACAGTAATAGTAACAACAGCTCTTAAGGTTGTCAACAACAAATTTTTATTTTATAAAATTGTCAATCTTAAGTTGACCAACGAAATGAGTTAATTGTATTTGAGTTTGAAATGTTATATAGAAAGTTGTTAGTGATTTTCAATGATTTTGAATGATATTGTTGATATTATGTATTGTTTTAACATTGATTTTGAAATTCAGTTGTTAAGAAAAACTTTAAAAATAGTTGTTAGCAAAACCTAATATACAACTCATATATGTACAAAGTTAAAAGGTATTAATAATAAGTAATAACCATGATAAATGAAAACATATTCACCTCAGCTGGTAACCACTCTGTACGAAGGCATTAAATACGAAGGCATTAACGTAATTTATACGGAGTAATTTACAAGGGTATTGGCATTTTAAGATTACTAGTTATAATGCCCGCGCACGCGCGGTTTTTTTTTTTTAATTTTTTTTCAATCATATATTTTTATTTATTAAAAAACAAATAATTTAATCTTTGTTTTGTTTGATTTATGATGTTTAATTATAGTTTTTTATTATTAAAGATAATTATTTAAAAATTTTAATCATATTGTTAATTGCATCTTATATATTTTTTGTATTTATCTTCTATTCTACTTGTGTTATGGATAAATATAAAATGTTACCTAATAAGAAAATAATTTTTTTTAAATAAAATTATTAGTAAATAAGGTATGATTTGATTTTTTTGAAATGGAAAAGTCCCCACTTGGGGTTTTGTTTTATTATATACTAAAGATTACGTTAAAAGTAATAATAATCCACAAAAAAGTGTAGATTGGCGGGAACACCCTGACCCCGGGCGTCTTTTGGCACCAGCCATTGTCCACCACACAAGGAATAGCTCCGGGCAACTCTCCTGGCCTAATAGGGCACCAAATGAAGTGAGCCGAAACTCTCAGACTCGTGAGCTCTTATCCACAAAGTCTCTCCAGTAATAATATAAAGGAATACTAACAATAGCTCTTAAGGTTGTTGTTAACAACAAATTCTTTTATAAAATTGTTAATATTAAGATATAGTTAGAACCATGCTTCGTGTTTTTCGCTAAGATGACCAACATGTTAGAAAGTGACTTAAAATTCAGGGGTTATTTGGTAAATTTGGTAATTTATGTGACTTGTCCTACAAGTTTGTTTGGAATTTGGTAACTAATCTATGACGGTTAGTTTAGCATATAAATGGGGATTGATTGTATTAGTTTTCTTTGTACCTTTTGAATTTGTGTTTGGTACCGTCTGAGTTAGAATTTGTCTTTGAATTTGATCTTGTAATTTGGTTTGGTATTTGAATAAAGCTTCCGCTTCGTTTGTTTGGATTTGTTTGTGTGTTTCGTTCGTTTGAATTACCAACAATTGGTATCAGAGCTAGGTTTGTTTAGTCATGAAGAAGAAGAAAAAAAAGGTTAGTTTGACTTATTGGTTTGAAGAATAAGGTTTGTTCGTAGATTCTGTTTGCTTAATTCGACAGTTAGGATTAGAATATTGGTTTGTCGATAGTGGAGATTGGCATTGGTTTGGAAAGTCAAATGTTGAATTTTGCATCAGTTTATTCAATTGGCTAATACATAATGACATAATGTATACATTAGTGAATTGGGTATTTTTTAGTCTTGGGCTTTTGATTTCGAAGTAGAACTTGGGCTTCTACTGTATTTGGCTTTCCAAGTTTGAGTTTGGTTTGAGAATATGTATTTGCATTGGTTGATACATGGAAAACGTTGGCTATTTGGAATTTGCATGTTTAATTGTTTGGGTTTCGTGTACTCGTAATTTGGTTTTGGACAAAATTTGGATTTGTTTGTCTTTGGAATCTGTTATTTGATCAACAAATTAATATTTGTTGATTGGACGATATTCCAATTAGTTTGTTTAGAATTTGGACATAATTCTTATTATATAAGTGGGTCATTAGAATTATTATTCGTATCATATTTGGGGTGTTTGAATTATTAAAGCCCTTTCGTCAAGTTATTTATTAGCTTGAATTTGTTTGATACTTGGATAATAAGTTTGAAGTTGGACCGTAATACTTATCGATAAGTGGGTAATTAGAATCTGAATTTGATATTTAGGTCATAATTCTTATTAATAAGTGGACCATTGGAATTTGAATTTGAGATTTGGAAGTTGAAGATCGATTTGGTGTTTGAAGACTTGGTTCAAGTCGTTTGAATTTGTTCGATCATTTGGAATTTATTAGTTTGAAAATTTGGATCTTCGTTCGTCGGGCTTTTGAAGTTGGTTGCCTGAATTTGATTGTCTTTGTTGAAGATCGTTTGAGCTGATTTGTTTATTTGGTTAACCAAGTTTGAATTTGTCGGTTAATGTTTGATTGTTCGTTTTGAAGATTATCGGCGTTTGTATTTGTTCGGTTTCGTTTTTGGGAATCTATCGTTCGTTTTTGAATTTGGCTAGCTGTCTGGCATTTGGAATTTGGAAATTTGAATTTGAAGACGAAAGATTCGTTTGGTTTGAAGTTTCGAGTAGAGTTTAAGTCACGATGGAGATTGTTAGAAAGTGACTTAAAATTCAGGGGTTATTTGGTAAATTTGGTAATTTGTGTGACTTGTCCTATAAGTTTGTTTGGAATTTGGTAACTAATCTATGACGGCTAGTTTAGCCTATAAATAGGGATTGATTGTATTAGTTTTCTTTGTACCTTTTGAATTTGTGTTTGGTACCGTCTGAATTAGAATTTGTCTTTGAATTTGATTTTGTAATTTGGTTTGGTATTTAAATAAAGTTTCCGCTTCGTTTGTTTGGATTTGTTTGTGTGTTTCGTTCGTTTGAATTACCAACACAACAAAATGAGTTAATTGTATTTCTGTTTGAGATGTTATAGAAAGTTATTAGTGATTTTAGATGATTTTGAATGATATTGTTTTGAACATTATGTATTGTCTTAACATAAATTTTGAAATTCAGTTGTTAAGAGCAACTTTAAAAGTTGTAAGCAAAACTTAATATACAACTCGTATACGTACAAAGTTAAAAGGTAGTAATAATATAGAATTATAGACAAAAGATAGAGCATATCAATAACCATGATAACAATGAAAACATATTCACCTCAGGTAACAAATCTTGACGACCATCAAAAGGAATAATATTATAAGTTTCATTTGAGCCTTCTTCATCATATTTAGTATCCTGCAAAAACTGAGAAATAGGAGCAACATAATTAATGCCAAAAATACTACATGCGGGACAGATTATTATAAAGGGTTTTTCTAACATGTGCCCTTAGGCATATGATAAGAAATGGGCCCGTGTGTTCTTTTCACTCAGGGATCCATAAAAATAAAACTAAAAATATTTTTTTTATTTAAAAAATGACAAAAACTCACAAAAAAAGTACACAAGCGTACAAAGAATCAAGACTTTGATAGACTCTCATGACTTATATCGGCGCGTCCCACCGGTAAAGGCGGCATTTTCTTCGGAATATAGTTTGCAAATCAGTGGCCACTAGCGTACAGAGAATCACTAGTTTTTTTAAAGGCTAGTGGACTGTTGTGGTGCATGGCGGCACGACTAAAAGGATGTGGCGGCGATCCCAATATGTTTTAATACAAAGCTAATGGCGCTAACGGCGTCAATAACTAGAGGGCTATGGCGGTAAACTTGTGTAATTCCTCAAATAATGAGTTTTGGTACAATATAAATAATGTTAAACAATCAAACAGGCTTAGCCCAATACAAACAATGCTAATACTAAATACTAGTCCACTAAAATCATGTCATATTTTGATGAAGAAAATGGCAAAGTGCACATTTATTTAAATTGGTAAAGTACAAATTTAGGTAATCATATGGATGAAGATAATGATGAAATGAACGAGTGATTTTGAATTTCTTACCAGTTGATGATAGGTTAGCCAGCTCGTAATCCAGTTGTTTAAGGAGTGTTTATTTTAAGAGTTATGAGATATAAGTTCATTTGTTTAGAGAAAATGGTTACAAAAAGCACACATTTAACATAAAGAGCTCACAAAATCACAAAGGCATTAAATTAACACCAATTTTTGAATATTTTTCTAGGCAAAATAAAATTTCAGAATTCATATGAATATTTAGTACTTGATCTTAACACTAGGTAAATAAGATTACATAACTATTTGAACAAATAAAAACTTTTCACTAAAAGATTTTGGTTATCTATAAAGTTATACGTAGTAGTAAAAAAAACATACAATCAATTAACATTAATTGCTACTAGAAATTTTAATTACATTTTTGTCGTCGCCTAGCAGCATCGTGTGGGTGCGCTGATAGTAATCGATAAAATATGTTCATAAGAGTGTGACACCAAATTACCCTATTTATAAACGCATTTATAGATTTATTTTAAAAAAGACACTAACCTCTACTGGAATTTCATTGTATTCGGTAAAGAGCTCTTCGAGAGTATCTCCTCGTTCTACCCAACAAAGCATCTTTAATGCAGTTCGCAACGCTTTAGAAGTTGTGAGAATCCTTTCTCTCATGGCAGATCTGCCTTCCAACCTATTTTCAGAACATAAGAAAGTACTATTACAAAAGAAATCTAATGGAAGATGGATCGATATATAATAAACTGAAAAATAAAAATGAAATTCGTACACTTGAAAGTTTGGACCTAAAATGCCCTCCTTCTTATGGTTCTCGTCTTCCTCGCGTATCTCATCAATTCTATTCTCTTCAATGTAGTATCTCCGATAGAATTGTACTAATATTTGAATTATTGATTCATTCTCTCCGTAATCTCCTGGACGCACCGGAATATTAATGCCTTTGTCCTGGTAAACAAATATTAGATCAAAAGGGAAAACATGTGTAATTTATCAGCATAACTTGTTAATGACCGATGAATCATTGACACAAAATCATACCGTGATACTCGATGAGCCCTCGCGTATACGAGATTCTAAATCCTCAGTATCCTCAGCGGGACCAATTAATACATAAGTTTGATAATTTTTAAAGTTTTCAAGCGTTGTTTGAGCCTCCTTGAATACTGCAAAGACACTTGAATTTTAGCGATGTTTACAGTTTATAATTAGGAGCTAACTATTGTGTAACCAAACCATACATCTATAAGAAATGTATCTTTGATTTTTAATGTAGGTTCTTTCGGCTGCATCATCAAAATTTGAAAGGATTTCCCATGGGTCTAAACCCGCATTATACGCAGCGGTAACTCGCTCTTTAAACTTTTCTCGATCCTTCTTAAATACTGCAATAAAGTACCAAAGACGTACACTTGAATTTTAGCGATGTTTACAGTTTATAATTAGGAGCTAACCATGGTGTAACCAAACCATACATATAAAAGAAACATATTCTGGTATCTCTTCTACACGGAAGGTTTTTTTTGCTGCATCAATGAGGTATTCAATATCAATTTTGCTAATTGGAACATCCATATTCGCCTGGAACCAAAAGAAAGGAGGATATAATTAAGGAACAGAATATTATAAGATTTAAACAAAGAACGAGCACACATATACAAGTCCCTTGAGGATTCACACGGTTGCGAATTGAAACTAAAGCATTCACATACAGCTTAATCAACAACTATACATGAGAAAGGCATTATAAAGCATTTGTTTCGAAAGAAAAACGAAAAGAAACCGGTATACGTTTGAAACTAAACATTTAAAAAAAAAAAAAAAAAAATAGAAGTGCAACACCATGGTAAAATACTAAAATAACAACAAAGTCTTGAACAATTATTCTGTTCACCACCATGGTAGCAACACCACCACCATCCAAACAACAACGAATGATTATTTATTTATTTATTATTTATTATTATTTTGGAACGAGGCTTATCTGGGTTTTTTGTTTGAATACAAAGATGCAGCTAACAACTATACATGAGAAAGGCATTATGAAGCATTTGCTTCGAAAGAAGAACGAAAAGAAATCAGTATACGTTTGAAACTAAACATTTACTGTAAAAAAAATAGAAGTGTAAAACTACCTGAAGCACAGAATCCTAACGCGGAAAAAACACATGCATTTCTCTAGAAGTTTTTGATTGCACTTGTAACTCTAAAACCCAAATGATGTATGTGCTAAGTATATATAGAATAGGTTGTGTGAGAGTAGGTAAGTCGGTGTAGTAAATTCCTTTTATTTTCTTTTTTTATATTAACGCGAAAACCGGAATGCGATAAACCACAACCCCGTTATTTGCACTACATAACCCCGTTATTTTGCACTACATAACCCCGTTATTTGCACTACACAACCCCGTTATTTGCACTACATAACCCCGTTATTTTGACCCAATTTTGACTCGGGCTACTAATTTCTAGCCAAAAGTTCTTTATAGATCCAATTTTTACCATAAAACTTATCAAGCAATATTAGCCACTCATTTTTTTATTAAAATAAAAAAATAAACTTCTACCTTTTTTTAAAAACTTAAATATTTCGCAAACCGTAAATCGTCAAGCTACAAAAAAATACCATCGCGACGAGAATTAAATTATCTTTCTGTAGATATGCATTATTATATACTTTCGACAAACTTTTTTTTCGATGAATTTTTTTTCACCCAGAAAAATCATATATGATTCGTAAGATATCATATATGATTCGATTTTAACAAATCATATATGATTCTTACGAATCATATATGATTCTTAAATCATATATGATTCGTAAGAATCATATATGATTCGTAAAAATCGAATCATATATGATTTTTTACGAATCATATATGATTTTTACGAATCATATATGATTCTTTCTGGGCGAAAATTAAAAAAAAAAAAAGTTCGTCGAAAGTATATAACAATGCATATATATAGAAAGATCATTTAATTCTCGTCGCGATGGTATTTTTTTTGTAGCTTGAAGATTTACCGTTTACAAGATATGTTGTTTTGAAAAAAAAATGTGGAAAATATAAATGGGTGACTATGATTGGTTGATAAGTTCTATGGCATGTATGGGTTTTTCATGGATCTCAACTCCTAATTCCTATGTTAAACCAATAAAAAAACCGATTTATAGCAAAACGTGTTTAAACCTTAAACATTCCAGTAATAACATTTACACCCCTCGTAATATTTTTCACATTAGTAATATTATATTAAGTACCGATATAAACGGTGCCATTTTTGTAGCCTTGGTACAGTTGATTAACAATGTCGCTTGCTATTTTGCCTGATTTTTACACTGTGTTCTCGAGTTATAGTAAAACTAGAAAAAGAAAGAAAATGAAAAGAAAAAAAAATTGTGTTCTCGAGTAGCAGTTAAGGAGGAAAAACAAATGAAATTGAATGAAAATTAGTGTATTTTTGTTGATTATTAAAGTAAGGGTAAACTGCAAAAATGGTCACTAACGTATCACGAAAGTGCAAAAAAGCCACGGAGTCATAAAGGCATGCAAAAATAAGGCTTTTTTTAGATTGAGAAGGTCGGCCCTAATTCTCGATGATTGTTATAACAGTCAATTAGAAACCAAATAGTTTATTATAACAGTCAAGTGATTTTGTTTAAACATTATGGAACCCATGTCAAGTTTATGTGTCTTGTCAAGAAAGATATACGGTCTTATTCGCATTGTGCTGTTTGTAAAGAGAAACTTATATTAAAGTCTAGTGTGGTGGTGGTGGTGGTGGCGGTAGAGGGTGGTGGTGGTGGTTGTGTGGTAGTAGAGGGTGGTGGTGTTGGTGGCTGTGTTTGTGATGTGGTGACTTCCAATCAAGAAAAAATGAATTGGGTAAATTGCAAATTATGCCCCTGAAAGTGGGGAAGAAGAAGAGGGTATATTAGTCATTTCACGTGCCACTTAACGAGCAAACTAACGAAAGTTAGTGAAATGGCTTTTTTGCACTTATCCGGAACATTAGTGGCATTTTTGCATGCCTTTATTACTCGGTGGCTTTTTTGCACTTTCGCGATACGTTAATGACCATTTTTGCAGTTTACCCTTAAAATAAAGTGTTTCCTCCCAATTTTGAGTTACTTTACATTTCTTTAATAACAAAACTTAAGAACACAGTGTTAGCTTCTTCACGAAGCTTCTGGGCTGACAAAAAAACATGCGCACCTCTCACTTCTCACACAGACAACCACAAGCTTTATCTCTCTACCCATAATGCACTCTCAGGATTAAACTTCTTTTCACCATCAAGATGCAGACAAGATCATAACCTTCTGTCCATTCAATCGTCATGATCGGAATTTTTTTTCCATCCTTAGCCTAAACTTTTTTTAAAGTTTTATGATTTATTGGTTTTGACTGCTTCTTATGATATGGGTTTCGAGTTTTGAGATTAAAAAATCCCTGATATTACCCAAACTCTAATTTTTCAAAAAATTATGTGAACAGTTAGGTGATAGATCTATTAACTAAGAAAAGTTAATTGACAGAAATCAAACAAAAATTAAAAATACTCAAATTTTTCGAAAACCTTAATTTTTCCTCGAAAACGATTTAGAGCAAGAGGGGTTTAGAATTAAAGTCATGTTGAAGTGTATAACTGTTGAAAATGTAACTGAGTAAGTTTGTCAAATTTTTATGCTTAACGAGTAGTGAAAAGTAAATGGTGAAACTTTTTTAGGTTAAATAATGTAAATGAAATTTTAGGTATTTTGAAGATAGTTGATTGTTTACCTTTAAGAGTTTAAATTTTAGGTATTTTTGTGATCCCCACCCTCGAATCTCCTAGATCCGCCCCTACACGCGCCTTATTACACCATTTTTATCACGAATCATCACCAAATCTCACCACCAATCATCATTTTCGAAGTGTTATACGGTTTGGAGCTCGTTGTTCGAAGGTGAGGCGAGTGTGACTCGCGTATTTTATTAAAACGTGACCCTTGGTCACGATGGATTTAGATTCGGTTGGGTTTTCACCCAAAAACGGAGTTAACACTTATGGGTTTTGTTGGAAACTCGATTTTTATAAAATGGTTTGGTATCCGGGTCGTTAATCGTGGGTTTGGTTCGAACCGTGAGTCCTCGACTCACGGCTTGGATATTGACTCGAGCCTTGGGCTCGTTTTCTTGTTATTTTTTAGCCGTGGTTTGGCTCATGGTATCCTTGATTTCGTTGGTATCTTGGTTCGACTCTTGTGAGTCGCGGCTCGTAGCCGTATTATTGTTGTTGTTGCCGAGACCTTTGGGTCGAATGGCTATATATTTGGGGTGCTCTTTGGAGCCTTTTTGGTGACCCTTGATACTTGGTTCGAGCCCTCTTGGCTCGTGGTATTTACCGCGACTCAGTCGAGTCGTGTGGGCTTGGGTGTGGCTTGGTAAACCCACCCGAGTATGACTTTGATTATTTTGTTCTTGGATTGTTAACTTGGTTTTATTTTTAGTTGGTTGTTTACTTTGTTCCTTGGCCGAATACATGTGGGTCGAGACCATGTTTGGTCTCGACATTGGATATTGAATTTTGGTATTGAGAAGTGTTGACGAATTGTGTTATTGGGGACCGATTGTGAGACGGTCACTTAGATTGACGGAGATAGGTTAGTCGGGTGCCGTAGTCGGACCCTATTGTTGTAGCACGTGGATTGGGATTGTGTTGGACGGAGATGTATTGATATTTATGACATTTGCTTATTACTTTGGACTTGGACAATGAGCCGAGAGTCATGACTCGGACATGTGACCATTTCGTATGACTCGATAACTATTTACAAACAAAACGTAAATAATAAAACTCGTAATAATAATTATTTGTAATATAAACGTTTATATGAATATATAGACGTGAATCACGGATATATAATTATATAAGCACGTATATTAATAATAATAATAATCACGAGTCATATTATAAATAATACGACTAGATATATATTAGGCTACGAGAGTAGCGTAATATTATTGGAAGTATAATTATAAAAATGTGTTATAAAATGAGAAACTCTCGACAATTATTAAATATTAAATAAAATGTCATTTTATATATATAACGAGTAAACTTATCGAGTTATGCGGAGTCGTAGTCACTCGAGTTCAGGTAAGTTTTATTTGTGACTTTCGTGTTGTCACGGATATATGACGATTAATATAAACGTTTTCTATAACTAAATAACCACCTAACCGAAGGGATGAACCGGGTTATTTGGCTATATGAAATGAATATATTAATGGGCATCGTATCCTACGACGCCCATAGGTTGTGGTATATGTAAAGGGTAATAAATTGCGAATGTATATATCGGGAAATCTGGCCAATTTGACGATGTATATAAGGAATTTATTAAACTACGATATATACCATATAGTATTTATGTGCTATGTGCTTTAGGATTGGGTGTAATCTTAGAACGGTATGTTACGTAAATAAATATGAGGATTATCAAATCGACGGATTTGATAAACTTTGGTGATTTATTTAAATAATATATTGGGCTAATATTAGATCTATAGTTTATTTTATTATTATTTGTGTGACCTTTTTGTTTGTTTTGTGTCGACCCACCACCCGTATGGATACCAAACGTAAATACACCAAACTAATACGAAATGGATTTTTGGAAAATAAAACGGATTACGTCCGGGTTTGGGAATATTTTGAATTTGAGGAAATGATTTCTGAACGAGTTGATATTGTTAGGTCGTGCCGAGTCCGTAGTTGCTGTTTTGTGAGTTACTAGACATCTTATTTCTACCGACTTCTTCTTGCTATTTTCTGGACTTGAGGTGAGTCATAGCCCCACTTTTTACTCTTGAACTATGTTTTCAATACTTGGGGTGAGAAACGTGCAAATTATTTTATGTGGACTATTATCGCTTTTATATTCTTTCTAAAACTTGCTATGCGTATGGACTAGGATGTATTGTCAGCTTTAGTCACACATGTTGTGTGTACTATTCAAGGTTGGCTTATTTGGTTATTGATGGATTGTCAGCTTTAGTCACATTTTGTGTGTACTATTCAAGGTTGGCTTATTTGGTTATTGGTGGATTGTCAGCTTTAGTCACATATTTTTTGTGTGTACTATTCAAGGTTGGCTTATTTGGATTGTCAGCTTTAGTCACATATATGTTGTGTGTACTATTCAAGGTTGGCTTATTTAGATACTATAGTGTGCACCTATAGGTTATTAATACTTCGGAGGTTATCCGGGTATTTATGATATTGCGGGGGTTACCCGAATATCTATGTTGGAGCGGAGGGTATCCGCATGCTTTTAGCGAATCCTTAGTCTAGCTAGCAAGCGTTTTGCGTATATGTCCACTATATTGTTAGATGAATTTAAACCTATGATCTCACCAGCGAAAGCTGACTTTTAGCACGTTTTCTTAGGTAATTAAGTGACGATATGGATGCATGGATTGGAAGGCTCGGCTAAGGCTCCTGGTTTATGGATCTATTTTTTCTAAACTCTGATGTTAAATTTTGGACCTACTGTTATTTTATTTTGGGCCTGACTCTGAATGATGTTGGGATAAATGTAAACTTTAAAACCCCGTTTTGGTTGCGTTTTTATTATGTTTACTTTATCTCGTTCTATTATGTCTTGTGTTGGATACCAATCCCCGTAGCACCCCGAAAGCTTGTTGAGTCTTCCGTTGTATCAAATTTTGGGGGTGTTACAGATTGGTATCAGAGCCAAGGTTATAGAGAACTAGGTAAATAAACACCTAAACTATAACCGAATTTTTATAGAAAATGATCCTTGACCACTGCCCGCCAGCCCGCCAAGCCGAAGCATCTTCTATTATTTGAGGTATTATGAGATTTTTGGGATGATTGTTAGATTTGGGATTTCTTGAGATGATTTGAGGTTTATGGATTTAGTTTAAGATGGCGTTTCGAGGAATTATATGGTCTAATTGTTTTATAAACATTTTAGTAATGCGGTATTTGAAACTCTTTGTTGAGATTATATGATTGAATTATATGATGAGGATTTTTGGTATGGTATTTTGAGTTGTGATTTAGTTGTTTTGAAACACTTACACCTACCCTACGCTGTTGTCACAGACCATGGCCTCCCATATGCCCGATGTTGTCGAGGATATTCTTACTGCACCGGTTTTACCTGCACAGTTCACTATGGCATCTGATGATCCTCACCAGATGGCCAAGCTTTCAGCTACTGTGCCGCAGGCAGCTTCTACTTCAGCACTACCTGCTGCATCTACGCAGGGACCCTCATCTTCTTCAGGGCTCCCTGGTACATCGAGGCAGCTTACTCTTCATCAGGCTTTGGCTCGTGTGGCCCCACGTTTTGCCCACCGAGCTACGGCACGCATGTCGGTACGCCCTACTCCATCACCTTTACAGATTGATGCTCACTCTCTACTGTCGGAGGCACCACCCACATCATTGCGTCGTCGTCCTAGATCACCTACCACATCTCCACATGGTTCACCTGTTAGGAGACGACGATTGATGAGGTACTCTTCCGAGGAGGAGGAGGAGTACGAGGGTGAGGATGAGGCTGATGACCCTAAGGAGGAGGATGACCCTCAGGAGGCTGAGCAGGGTGATGATGATGACACTGAGGAGGAGGATGACCCTCAGGAGGATGAGATGCCTGATGATGATGATGATGTGTTAGTACCACCAGCTCAGGCTGAGGAGCCTGATTCACCTATACATCCGATTGAGCCCGATTCACCTGACCATCCGTTTTTGTTTGAGTTGCCACCTGGTAGTCCCGTTGAGTCGGATGCACCTTCTGAGGTTTCTGCTGAGCATGCAGAGTTAGGTGAGATTG
This sequence comes from Artemisia argyi, assembly GCA_030686995.1. Taxonomy (NCBI): domain Eukaryota; kingdom Viridiplantae; phylum Streptophyta; class Magnoliopsida; order Asterales; family Asteraceae; genus Artemisia; species Artemisia argyi. The sequence continues at coordinate 1,675,525 of CM060702.1, forward strand.
GTAGGTTATGGGCTCAGATTACTGATCTTGGTGAGAGAGTTGCACGTATGTCTGAGCGGATTGATAGGGTGACTGTTGAGTTCATTGGGCAGTTGAGGGTTGACATGGTTATAGATGAGAGGAGAGTTACTGAGATGAGGAGAGTTTTGATGGAGGTTCACGAGCATATCGATAGTTTACAGCGCGGTTTTGTTACAGCTCGAGAGGCCGACCGCAAGCTATGGCAAAGGAATGCCGAGCTGGAGAAGGAGGTGGCTGACCTCAAGAGAGACCGAGACACCCATAGCGTGGTGCTAGGATCTTTGTGGAGGGATCTTGATGGCTTGAGGCAGGAGTTGAGGAGCCTCCGCCAGCAGCGTGGCTAGTTGCTTGGGTTATGTGGTCTTGTTGCTTTCTACCCGAAGAGTGTTCGGCTAGAAAAGCTAGTTATCATGTTTTGATGTATTTTGTTCAGTATTCGTCTCGTTTGGAACGATTAGTATGTTTTGTGTTTTTCAGTAGTTGGAACGATGTTAGACCTCTATTGTATGGTTGATGGTTACGTGGTGTATTGTTGCGTGGTGTATTGTTGCTATTCCTCCCATGACTTGGCTTCGTTGAATTACTCCCATGACTTGGCTTCGTTGAATTACTTTTGTTGAGCATATTGATAAGTTCTATTGGAGACTCATGAACTTGTATGATGTTTCAGATCAATGGCCCCACGACGAAACCCTGTTAGAGCTATCAGAACTGGTCCTGCAGTGACTACCCCTGGTCGCCGAGGACGCCGACCTACTCGAAATGTTGAAACCCCTACTACTGACAACCTGGACACTACTAACCGCAACAACAGGAATCAAAATGTTGATGTTCAGGGAGACAATGATCATGTTCCACTTAATGCACCTACTGTGGATCAAGCAATGATCAATCAACTTGTGGAGCAAAGAGTTGCTGAACTACTAGCTGAGTCAAATCATTCCAACAATTCTGCGGGAACTTTTCCACCTGTTCGTGCTAATGGATGTCAATACAAGGAGTTCAAGATTTGTGGACCCATTGAGTTTGGTGGAACTGAAGGAGTGGTTTACTTGGTCAGATTGATTGAAAAGACTGAGTCAGTGTTCAATGTCAGTGGTTGTGCGGAGAATGCGAAGGCAAAGTTTGCTTCTTTTACTTTCAAGGATGAAGCTTTAACTTGGTGGAACAATTACCGAAATTCCGTTGGGAGTGATGTAGCTTATGCCATGACTTGGGAGCAATTTAAGTCTCTGCTGATTCAGACTTATTGCCCAAGGAATGAGGTTAAGAAGCTAGAGATTGAGTTTTGGAACCACAAGGTGAAAGGTAATGATATGGCGACTTACAATCGTCGTTACCAGGAGTTGGCCTTGCTTTGCCCAGATATGGTAAAAACCGAGACTCAAAAGATCGAGAGGTATACTGATGGGTTGCCTGTAGCTACAAGGAATGATGTGATTTCTGCTAGGCCTGCAAACATCCATGAGGCAATCACAATCGCTTAACAATTTATGGATTCGTTGGAGTTGGAAATAGCTGACAAGGAGAAGAATGGAAAGAGAAAGAGAGACCAGCACTCTAAGGTTAATGATCACCGAAGCAAGAGACAAGCTATGGCTTATGCTATTGGGAATGGAGATAAGAAGGACCAGAACGGTGATGCACCCAAGTGTGGTCGTTGCCACCAGCATCATACTGGTTGGTGTAGTGTGAAATGCCAGAACTGCTCAAGGAAAGGACACACAGCTAAGGATTGTAGAGCTCGACCTCTTGCTATGGTTCAAGCTGCTCCTGAGATGAGAAATAAGGCAGACGTTACTTGTTATGGGTGTGGAAAGAAGGGAAACTATAGGAATGAGTGTAGAGAATCGTGGAACCGAGGAAATCAAGGCTCGGGTGGTAATGGGTACAATCATGGAAACCGTGGAGCTGGAGGAAACCGTGGACGACAAGATAACGGGGACCAACGTGTGGAAGCTGGAGCTGCTCAGGGAAGAGTGTATGCACTCGGGAACGAGAGAGGAGAAGATCCGAACGTCGTTACTGGTACGTTCCTTCTCAATAATCGTTATGCTTCCATACTGTTTGATACTGGTGCCTGATGCGTGGGAATAGCACCTTGCTTTACCTCTCGAGGGATCTCGAGAAGCTTACAACCCCCACCAGGCAGTGTACCTGATCGTTGTAGTATAGTATAGTGACAAGTACCGGGGGATTGATCGTTCAGCTTAGAAATAGTGTCGCTAGGATTAGAAAACCTAATTAATAGTTCTAAGGGTGAGAGATGATTATTTTTGTATTTTTATATTTTTATGAAAGCAATTAAAATCTCGGGTTTTGGAAGAGTGGGCGGAATTAGTTCCTATTCAACTAACCCAAAGCTATTATATAATTAAAATAAAATACTGAAAATGAAATTAAACTAATTTATACTAAGGTTGTGAGCAGTGGTTGGAGAAATTGTGTTTACTTAGACTTCATTACTCCCTAGATATCTTTTACACGTTAATTACTTGTTACACTTGTATGGATGACGGATTGTATTCCTTAATACCATTCGTGGGGTGGCATACATAACTCCCCAACTCTATGAGCTCTTATCTCCTCCTACACCATGACCCAGCACAACTATAGGGATTGTAAACAGTGGCTCATGCATTAAATACAACCAATAAAGACCTAGTACGCCTCGGTTCATATTTCTTAAGACGTTCAAGCATGTTACCATTTGGAGATCTGCCAGTTTTCTTAAGCCTAACATATAATATCATTCATCCAAAAAAAGAATAGACAAGTAATCAACACATAATCAACATCTAGGTTTCATTAGATCTAAGCAAACACAAAAGAGATCTAGCCTAGCATAGTAGAATTGAGACAAGAACAAGATATAAACAACCAACACATAGACATATTGATTGAATTGAAAGTACACTTATCTCAATTACAATGCAAGGTCTCAAGGGTTTGGAACCCTTGAAAAACCTGTAAAAGATGCACCAAAATCGTCTTTAGGGTTTCACCAAAACTTCTCCTTTTTTTTTAATGAAAAAACTAGAAAACTATATATAGGAAAAACAGGCTGACGGCGTCAAGAGTAACTTGTGACGCCGTCACCTCGCCGCCATATACTTCCTCGGACGGCCTTGATCCACTTATGACGGCCTATGTGACGCCGTCACCGACCACGGTATTTTATTCTTGCCACTTTGACGCCGTCATGAAGGCTTCTGACGCCGTCACCACCTTCGGTAATTTAATTCCTCATGTCTGACGCCGTCAAGATGGTGGTCTTGACGCCGTCACCTTGCATCTTCAGCATGGAAATTTGGTACTTTGCCGTTTTCTTCACTTTTATGCTCCAAAAACGTCCAAAATGGCTTCTTTTCCAGATGATGAGGCGAAAAATGATCCGTTTTTAGGGGGTCATTTAAGCCCGAATCCGAACTTATTTGATCAAATATTGCCCTAAATCGTTCCTTTTGTGATTTTAGGTGTTTGGAGAGTGAATTCTGGAAAAGAGGCTATTTTGGACGTTTTTGGAGCATAAAGTGAAGAAAACGACAAAGTACCAAAAATCCAAGCTGGAAATACAAGGTGATGGCGTCAAGGGTTTACTCTTGACGGCGTCAGACAAGATGAATATTTTACCGTAGCTGGTGACGGCGTCAGATGAAGAGATGACGGCGTCAAAGTGGCCAAAGATTAATTTACCGTAGGTGGTGACGGCGTCACCAAGGCCGTCACAATTGGATCTAGGGCGTCCGAGGAGGTTTATGGCGGCTAGTTGACGGCGTCAGAATTAACTCTTGACGCCGTCAGGACGATTTTCCTATATATAGTTTTCTAGTTTTTTCATGTTATATGTTAGGCTTAAGAAAACTGGCATACGGAAGCAAATAACAATCAAACAATTAAAATCACACAAAACATGGGTTGCCTCCCAAGAAGCGCTTTTCTTTATTTACGAGTCTTGTAGCTAGACTCAAAGTCATGGGTTACTACGTAACTTCATCATTGGTTCCACTCTCTAGGTCGTCTTCTAAACCAGTTTTGTATTCCGGACCTAGTTGCAAGCATTCTTTGTAGAAACCAAGCATCCTATTTCTAACATACTCTACTCCTCTACGTCTATCCTTCTCATTCCTATAATAAGCCGCTTGCTTATGTTCCTTTTCGAAATTAGAGAGAAGGCGGTATTGTTCTATCTTGTAGGGCATTTGATAAGCAACCTCATCATTGTCTTTCTTGAACCTAACTATCCCTAAAGTCGGATCATAACTCATCCTAGTGGCTTCAACAAAAGGCTTCCCGAATATAATTTGGCTTAGGCAAGCATCTATCACGGGACGAGTGTCTTCCACTATCATAAAATCAATCTCATAGGTGAGATTCCCTATAATCACATGTACTCCCTTAACCCTTCCTGCAAAATTACTTATCCAATTTTTACCGGGCATCATCCTAAAATTGAGTTGCTTCTTCATCACCCAATTGTAATAGGTCCTAGTCATGATGTTCACGGGGGATCTAAGGTCGATGTAAGCTTTCCATATATGCATGTGCCCTATATTACATGGGATGTTAATGTTGGAGGGGTCTCCCATTTTGATCAGGGGGTCGCCAAAGATATATGTTTTCTCGGGACTATCGAATAAATCCTTATGGTATTCCCGTTCCTCCTCGGTTGGCAACTTATCAAAGTATTTCTCTATAGGTTCTATCTCCTCCAATTCCTCATCCTTTTTAACCTCAACTTCCCTACTCTCATCCTCACTATTGGCTTCTACTCTAACTTCATCCTTGTCACTCTCCTCTATCTCCCTATCTATCGGCTTAATGGTGACAACATTGACAAAGTGGACATGTTTGGATGATGAGGGGTCCTTAACTTGGATTCCACTGTTGGTGTCCCTAGTGTCCTTCCTAGGTGTGGCTAATGTTTGGTTGTTGAGGGCTTTCAACAAGTTGTCGATCTTGTTGGTCATCTCCGTTTGTTGTTGGTTGAATTCGGTTTCGAACCTAGCTATGCGGGCTTCTTGAGATGCCATGAATTTCGACATCAATCCTTCAAGATTGTTGGTACTACCATAGTTGTTAGAAGGATTATTGTTGAAGGTACGGTTGGATGGTGGACCGTTTGATTGGTAACGATTAGGCGGATTGGAAGAATTGGGTTGATTTTGTTTCCACCTAAGGTTTGGGTGATTTTTCCATGAGGGGTTGTATGAATCACCGTATGTGTTTGGCTCGGGCTTGAAAGTGTACCACTTATCTCCCGCTTCGTCGGTACGCGTGGATGCGTAGTCCGCAAAAGCTGTTCCGGGGAGTTCCACACAATCATGAGTGTCATGGGGACCACTACATAATTCGCATGAAGAAGCGATTTTGTTCACTTGGCTTGAATGCTTCGGAGCTTCGTAAGATTTCATGAGAAACTTGACTTGGTCCTCAAGTTCCATGATCCTACGGTCGGGAGTGCTTGGATTGTTCGAAGGAAAAGATATTGCCTTGACCGTTTTGTTCAAATCCCGGGGATCATTCCAACTTTCATTGTCATAGAGAGCAAGATCTTCTATGAGTTCCCATGATTGTTCCGCACTAAGATCACGTAGCTTACCACCGGCCGATTGGTCAATGGTTCGCCTCGTGGAGATGTCGATATGGTCATAGAAGATTTGGACTTGGAGCCAAAGATCTATGCCATGATGAGGGACTTTTTGGAGTAAGTCCTTGAAACGAGTCCATGCTTCATAAAGAGATTCATTTTGACGTTGTTGGAACATCAAGATGTCATTCCTAAGCTTAGTAGTTCTCCCCGGTGGGAAAAATTGAGCAAGGAAACGAGTGGTGAGATCATCCCATGTGGTGATGGATCCCGCGGGTAAACGCTCAAGCCATTGACTAGCTTGATCCCGTAGAGAGAATTGGAATAGGCGTAAACGGGTAGTCTCTCTAGTTTCAACACCTAGGTCTATGGAATCTACGATTTTGAGGAAGTCCTTAAGGTGTTGGTTTGGATCTTCGGAACGAAGTCCATGGAATGCACATCCGCTTTGCACCAACCGGATGGTGTCGGATCGCAAGGGGGTCACATTGTCTCCGGTGAGCCAAATGGTGTTTCGGTAGCCTTGGTGGCTAGGTCGGGAATACTCTCCTAAGGTTCGGGGCCTAAGGGGTTCTAATGGTGGGTTTTGTTGTGGTGGGATGATGGGTTCAAAGATGTTACCACCTTCCATGATGTCGGATGGTAAAGAGTTACGAACAAAGGCACGAAGAAATAAGATAGACTAAAGAAGACCTAAAAAAAAAAAAAAAAAAAAATCTTACTAGAAAGGAATCTAGCAAGTAGACCTAATAAAAAGAAATCCTAACCTAGACAATAACTATTCCCCGGGCTGCGGCGCCAAAAACTTGATGCGTGGGAATCGCACCTTGCTTTACCTCTCGAGGGATCTCGAGAAGCTTACAACCCTCACCAGGCAGTGTACCTGATCGTTGTAGTATAGTATAGTGACAAGTACCGGGGGATTGATCGTTCAGCTTAGGAATAGTGTCGCTAGGATTAGAAAACCTAATTAATAGTTCTAAGGGTGAGAGATGATTCTTTTTGTATTTTTATATTTTTATGAAAGCAATTAAAATCTCGGGTTTTGGAAGAGTGGGCGGAATTAGTTGCTATTCAACTAACCCAAAGCTATTATATAATTAAAATAAAATACTGAAAATGAAATTAAACTAATTTATACTAAGGTTGTGAGCAGTGGTTGGAGAAATTGTGTTTACTTAGACTTCATTACTCCCTAGATATCTTTTACACGTTAATTACTTGTTACACTTGTATGGATGACGGATTGTATTCCTTAATACCATTCGTGGGGTGGCATACATAACTCCCCAACTCTATGATCTCTTATCTCCTCCTACACCATGACCCAGCACAACTATAGGGATTGTAAACAGTGGCTCATGCATTAAATACAACCAATAAAGACCTAGTACGCCTCGGTTCATGTTTCTTAAGACGTTCAAGCATGTTACCATTTGGAGATCTGCCAGTTTTCTTAAGCCTAACATATAATATCATTCATCCAAAACAAGAATAGACAAGTAATCAACACATAATCAACATCTAGGTTTCATTAGATCTAAGCAAACACAAAAGAGATCTAGCCTAGCATAGTAGGATTGAGACAAGAACAAGATATAAACAACCAACACATAGACATATTGATTGAATTGAAAGTACACTTATCTCAATTACAATGCAAGGTCTCAAGGGTTTGGAACCCTTGAAAAACCTGTAAAAGATGCACCAAAATCGTCTTTAGGGTTTCACCAAAACTTCTCCTTTTTTTTTAATGAAAAAACTAGAAAACTATATATAGGAAAAACAGGCTGACGGCGTCAAGAGTAACTTGTGACACCGTCACCTCGCCGCCATATACTTCCTCGGACGGCCTTGATCCACTTATGACGGCCTATGTGACGCCGTCACCGACCACGGTATTTTATTCTTGCCACTTTGACGCCGTCATGAAGGCTTCTGACGCCGTCACCACCTTCGGTAATTTAATTCCTCATGTCTGACGCCGTCAAGATGGTGCTCTTGACGCCGTCACCTTGCATCTTCAGCATGGAAATTTGGTACTTTGCCGTTTTCTTCATTTTTATGCTCCAAAAACGTCCAAAATGGCTTCTTTTCCAGAATTCACTCTCCAAACACCTAAAATCACAAAAGGAACGATTTAGGGCAATATTTGATCAAATAAAGTCGGATTCGGGCTTAAATGACCCCCTAAAAACGGATCATTTTTCGCCTCATCAGTGCCGATAGAAGTTTTGTGTCCACTACGTTTGCACCCTTACTAAAGAAACCCCCGATGGCCTTAGGAATTGGATATGATATAGAGTTAGCAAATGGGAATATAGAAAGGATTAATACCATCATTCGCGGTTGCACGTTAAATTTCTTGAACCACCATTTCAACATAGATCTTTTACCCGTTACGTTAGGAAGTTTTGATGTCATCATTGGTATGGATTGGCTATCGAAGTATCGTGCTCACATACTTTGCGACGAGAAGATCGTGCGTGTACCTTACGGAAAGGAGATCATAAATATATTAGGAGATCGAAAGGATTCGAGGAGCCCATCCCGGTTAGCAGTTATTTCTTGCACTTAGTTACCAAAGCTAATTGAGAAAGGATGTTACCTTTTCTTAGCTCAAATTTCTGAGAAAGGAGGGACGAAGAAAAAGGAAAGGTGCATTGGAGATGTGCCCATAGTTCGTGATTTTCCTGATGTGTTTCCCGATGATTTGTCGGGAATCCCGCCGACTAGACAAGTGGAGTTTCAGATTGAGTTGATACCTGGTGCTGCACCTGTAGCACGAGCGCCTTATCGTCTTGCACCTACCGAGCTAGAAGAGTTGTCAAAACAATTGGCGGAGTTAGCCGAAAAAGGATTCATAAGACCAAGTTCTTCACCTTGGGGAGCCCCAGTCTTATTCGTGAAGAAGAAGGATGGATCGTTTCGTATGTGCATTGATTACCGAGAGTTGAACAAGTTAACGGTGAAGAATAGATACCCGTTACCGAGGATCGACGACTTGTTCGATCAATTTCAAGGATCGAGTGTGTATTCGAAGATCGATTTGAGATCGGGATATCATCAAATTCGAGTTCGCGAAGAAGATATTCCGAAAACGGCTTTCAGAACCCGTTACGGGCATTACGAGTTTCAGGTGATGCCGTTTGGGTTGACTAACGCACCGGCGATATTCATGGATCTCATGAATCGGGTGTGTAAGCCTTACTTAGATAAGTTTGTGATTGTGTTCATCGATGACATTCTGATTTATTCGAAGAGTGAGAAGGAGCATGAGGAGCATCTAAGACTTATCTTAGAATTGCTCAGGAAGGAGAAACTGTATGCCAAGTTTTCTAAATGCGAATTTTGGATTCCGACGGTACAATTTTTGGGTCATGTGATTGATAGACAAGGAGTCCATGTGGATCCCGCTAATATTGAGGCAATAAAAGATTGGGCTGCACCTACGACCCCAACAGAAGTTCGTCAATTTTTAGGTTTAGCCGGTTATTACCGAAGATTCATCGAGGGATTTTCGAAGATAGCTAAACCATTAACCAAATTGACTCAAAAGAGTGTTACGTATGAATGGGGAGATAAAGAAGAGGAAGCATTTCAATTGCTTAAGAAGATGTTGTGTACTGCTCCTATCTTAGCGTTACCTGAAGGTAACGAGGATTTCGTCGTCTATTGTGACGCCTCACATAAGGGATTGGGAGCCGTGTTAATGCAACGAGAGAAGGTGATAGCTTATGCTTCCCGACAGCTCAAAAAGCATGAGAAAAACTACACCACCCATGATTTGGAGTTAGGTACTGTGGTTTTCGCCTTGAGGATGTGGAGACATTACTTGTACGGAACAAAGTGTGTTGTGTTCACTGACCACAAAAGTCTGCAACACATTTTGAATCAAAAAGAGCTTAACATGAGACAGCGACATTGGATTGAGTTGCTAAGCGATTATGATTGCGAAATTCGCTACCATCCTGGTAAAGCAAACGTTGTTGCTGATGCTCTTAGTCGAAAGGAAAGAATACCACCATTACGAGTTAGGTCATTGGAAATGACTATCATATCGCCATTACCATCTCAAATACTTGAAGCTCAAACGGAGGCGCTGAAAGCAGAAAACCGATCTGCTGAGAATATATTTGGGATGGCTGAGAATGAGAAAGGATTTGTTAAGCGTTCTGATGGATTACTATGTTTTGGAGATCGGATTTGGGTACCTTTATATGGAGGAATTCGGGAGTTAATTATGCATGAGTCGCATAAGTCAAGGTACTCTATTCATCCTGGGTCTGACAAGATGTACCAGGATCTTAAGAAGTTATATTGGTGGCCAAACATGAAGGCAAATATAGCATCGTATGTTAGTAAATGCTTGACATGTTCTAAGGTTAAAGCTGAACATCAGAGACCGTCAGGATTACTGACGCAGCCAGAACTTCCAGTCTGGAAATGGGAGCGGATTACAATGGACTTCATTACCAAATTACCGAGGACGGCTAGCGGTTGTGACGCTATCTGGGTAATTGTGGATCGTCTGACAAAGTCTGCTCATTTCCTAGCAATTAGTGAAGATGATAGTGTGGATAAACTTGCGAGGTTGTACGTGAAGGAAATTATTTCTCGTCATGGAGTCCCGATATCGATTATTTCTGATCGCGATAGCCGTTTTACGTCAGCTTTGTGGCGATCACTTCAAACGGCCTTGGGGACGAGACTTGATATGAGTACTGCATATCATCCCCAAACCGATGGTCAAAGTGAGAGGACCATTCAGACTTTAGAGGATATGCTTCGTGCATGTATCATAGACTTTGGTAAAGGCTGGGAGAAGTATTTACCCCTTGCGGAATTCTCCTATAACAATAGCTACCACACAAGTCTTAAAGCTGCACCATTTTAAGCTTTGTATGGTCGAAAATGTCATTCGCTTATTGGTTGGGCAGAAGTTGGAGATAGCCAACTCACAGGCCCAGAACTTATCTTGGAAACTACGGAGAAAGTAGCTCAGATTCGTGATCGGTTGCAAGCAGCCAGAGATAGACAGAAAAGTTACGCCGATCAGAGACGTAAACCCTTAGAGTTCCAGGTTGGAGACAAAGTGATGCTGAAAGTCTCGCCTTGGAAGGGTGTGATACGTTTCGGAAAACGTGGAAAACTCAACCCACGCTACATTGGACCATTTCTTATCTTAGAAAGAATTGGGCCCGTGGCTTATAGGTTGGAATTACCACATGAACTGAGTAAAGTTCACGACGTGTTTCACGTTAGTAATTTGAAGAAATGTCTTTCTGATGAGATGCCTATTATTTCGATGAAGGATATTCGTATTGATGAGAAATTGAATTTTGTGGAACAGCCAATTGAGATTTTAGATCGTGAAGTTAAACGACTCAAGCGAAGTCGCATTCCGCTCGTCAAGGTTCGTTGGAATTCCCGACACCGACCAGAATTTACGGGGGAACGTGAGGACGAGTTCCGGAAGAGATATCCGAAGCTTTTCACTTCGTAGACGAATTGTTCCGAGAGAAACCCGGGACGGGTTTCTTCTGAGACTGGGAGGATGTGACAACCGGCAATTTAGGGAGCTATTTTAAAAACCCGCATTACGTTAAAGTTCGTTTATAATTTTTATTTGTAATTTTCATTCATAACGAACTTGTAAGACCAATTTTATGGATAATTATGTTTTATGACGTTATGGGATTCGGGAATTATTTTAATAATTCATTATCGAATTTACGTGATGATGTATGTTTTTAAATTCTTACTGGTACTACGTTGACTCCGGCACTAGGTTTACCTAACGGGAAATTTTATGATTCGTTTTACGAGTCCGACTATATTTAATTATTACGAGATGTTTTTCGGGAGATATTGAAGTTTGAAATGAGTTCGGGTTCGGGCCATATGTTTTTACAGTTACCCACTTTACCCACTCAATACTACTAGTAATATTATTATTATTATTATTATTATTATTATTATTATTATTATTATTATTATTATTATTATTATTATTATTATTATTATTATTATTATTACTATTATTATTATTATTATTATTATTATTATTATTATTATTATTATTATTATACTTTAAAAAAAAAATGAAAAGAGAGTAGACCACAAAATGGTCCTTGTGGGTTCGGTTCTGACACAACACACCAACACTCACCACACTCTCTCTCTCTCTCTCATTTTTTCCCTCTCACCCTAACCCTAGCCGCCGACCATTATCCGGCCGCCACCACTTCACCGCCGACCACCACTACAAACCACCATTATTTTCGTGATTCCCACCCTCGAATCTCCTAGATTCGCCCCTACACGCGCCTTATTACACCATTTTTATCACGAATCATCACCAAATCTCACCACCAATCATCATTTTCAAAGTGTTATATGGTTTGGAGCTCGTTGTTCGAATGTGAGGCGAGTGTGACTCGCGTATTTTATTAAAACGTGACCCTTGGTCACGATGGATTTAGATTCGGTTGGGTTTTCACCCAAAAACGGAGTTAACACTTATGGGTTTTGTTGGAAACTCGATTTTTATAAAATGGTTTGGTATCCGGCTCGTTAATCGTGGGTTTGGTTCGAACCGTGAGTCCTCGACTCACGGCTTGGATATTGACTCGAGCCTTGGGCTCGTTTTCTTGTTATTTTTGAGCCGTGGTTTGGCTCATTGATGAGGCGAAAAATGATCCGTTTTTAGGGGGTCATTTAAGCCCGAATCCGAATTTATTTGATCAAATATTGCCCTAAATCGTTCCTTTTGTGATTTTAGGTGTTTGGAGAGTGAATTCTGGAAAAGAAGCCATTTTGGACGTTTTTGGAGCATAAAAGTGAAGAAAACGGCAAAGTACCTAATTTCCATGCTGAAGATACAAGGTGACGGCGTCAAGACTACCATCTTGACGGCGTCAGCCATGAAGATTAAATTACCGTAGGTGGTGACGGCGTCAGAAGGCATCATGACGGCGTCAAAGTGGCAAGAATAAAATACCGTGGGTGGTGACGGCGTCACATAGGCCGTCATAAGTGGATCAAGGCCGTCTGAGGAAGTATATGGCGGCGAGGTGACGGCGTCACAAGTAACTCTTGACGCCGTCAGCCTACTTTTCCTATATATAGTTTTCTAGTTTTTTCATTAAAAGGGGAGAAGTTTTGGTGAAACCCTAAAGACGATTTTGGTGCCTCTTTTACAGGTTTTTCAAGGGTTCCAAACCCTTGAGACCTTGCATTGTAATTGAGATAAGTGTACTTTCAATTCAATCAATATGTCTATGTGTTGGTTGTTTATATCTTGTTCTTGTCTCAATTCTACTATGCTAGGCTAGATCTCTTTTGTGTTTACTTAGATCTAATGAAACCTAGATGTTGATTATGTGTTGATTACTTGTCTATTCTTGTTTTGGATGAATGATATTATATGTTAGGCTTAAGAAAACTGGCAGATCTCCAAATGGTAACATGCTTGAACGTCTTAAGAAACATGAACCGAGGCGTACTAGGTCTTTATTGGTTGTATTTAATGCATGAGCCACTGTTTACAATCCCTATAGTTGTGCTGGGTCATGGTGTAGGAGGAGATAAGAGCTCATAGAGTTGGGGAGTTATGTATGCCACCCCACGAATGGTATTAAGGAATACAATCCGTCATCCATACAAGTGTAACAAGTAATTAACATGTAAAAGATATCTAGGGAGTAATGAAGTCTAAGTAAATACAATTTCTCCAACCATTGCTCACAACCTTAGTTTAATTTAGTTTAATTTCATTTTCATTATTTTATTTCAATTATATAATAGCTTTGGGTTAGTTGAATAGCAACTAATTCCGCCCACTCTTCCAAAACCTGAGATTTTACTTGCTTTCATAAAAATATAAAAATACAAAAATAATCATCTTTCACCTCTAGAACTATTAATTAGGTTTTCTAATCCTAGTGACACTATTCCTAAGCTGAACGATCAATCCCCCGGTACTTGTCACTATACTATACTACAACGATAAGGTACACTGCCTGGTGGGGGTTGTAAGCTTCTCGAGATCCCTCGAGAGGTAAAGCAAGGTGCGATTCCCACGCATCAAGTTTTTGGCGCCGCAGCCCAGGGAATAGTTATTGTCTAGGTTAGGATTTCTTTTTATTAGGTCTACTTGCTAGATTCCTTTCTAGTAAGATTTTTATTTTTATTTTTAGGTCCTCTTTAGTCGATCTTTTTTCTTCGTGCCTTTGTTCGTAACTCTTTACCTTCCGACATCATGGAAGGTGGTAACATCCGTGAACCCATCAACCCACCGCAACAAAACCCACCATTAGAACCCCCTAGGCCCCGAACCTTAGGAGAGTATTCCCGACCTAGCCACCAAGGCTACCGAAACACCATTGAGCTCACCGGAGACAATGTGACCCCCTTGCGATCCGACACCATCCGGTTGGTGCAAAGCGGATGTGCATTCCATGGACTTCGTTCCGAAGATCCAAACCAACACCTTAAGGACTTCCTCAAAATCGTAGATTCCATAGACCTAGGTGTTGAAACTAGAGAGACTACCCGTTTACGCCTATTCCAATTCTCTCTACGGGATCAAGCTAGTCAATGGCTTGAGCGTTTACCCGCGGGATCCATCACCACATGGGATGATCTCACCACTCATTTCCTTGCTCAATTTTTCCCACCGGGGAGAACTACTAAGCTTAGGAATGACATCTTGATGTTCCAACAACGTCAAAATGAATCTCTTTATGAAGCATGGACTCGTTTCAAGGACTTACTCCAAAAAGTCCCTCATCATGGCATAGATCTTTGGCTCCAAGTCCAAATCTTCTATGACCATATCGACATCTCCACGAGGCGAACCATTGACCAATCGACCGGTGGTAAGCTACGTGATCTTAGTGCGGAACAATCATGGGAACTCATAGAAGATCTTGCTCTCTATGACAATGAAAGTTGGAATGATCCCCGTGATTTGAACAAAACGGTCAAGGCAATATCTTTGCCTTCGAACAATTCAAGCACTCCCGACCGTAGGATCATGGAACTTGAAGGTTGAGTCAAGTCTCTCATGAAATCTTACGAAGCTCATAAGCCTTCAAGCCAAGTAAGCAGAATCGCTTCTACATGCAAACTGTGCAATGGCCCTCATGAGACCTACAACTGCATGGAACTTCCAAAACGTGCTTATAACGAATTCACATCATCACACGTAGGGCAGGGTCCTCGAACTTCTGCCGAAGCATATGAGGCATGGAAGGATAAACCTAATTTTAGAGGGTACCAAACACGAAGTGTATCATTCAATGACTCCTCACCACTCACTTGGTCCGAACATTTTCCGTCGCAAAGTACCCCTAGGCGAAGCTGTGAAGATGATTTAAAAAAATTCATTCTTTCTCAAGAACTGCAGCTCACTACACTCGAGACAAAATTCAAATAACAGCAGGCTGACGTGAACAACAAGATTTGTAATCTGTTGACTGCTATCAAAGAGCATATTGATAATAAGCCCATTCACGTTGATGAGGTTAAGTCTGCTACCGTCATGAGTCCACCAGCCTCCCCTGTAAAAATAAAAAGTCCTAGCAAGCTATTCAAACATCTATCTCCTAACGAAAAAGGACCTATCAACCCCCCTGGACCAATCTACTTCGTAAACACCATCACCACAATATCAGCTGCAGCATCCAATCCAACCCAACAACAAACTGACAAACTCAGTCAGACAGCGAAGGATGAGACCTCAAAGGTTGACCATGCTTCGGCAAGGAAACCTACCAACTCACCCGAGCAGTGCACCGCGCAGAAATCCGACAAACCGGATGAAAGGAACGAGACATCGGAGGAACAGGAGAAAGACCCAACCATTTTGAGTAAATCTGTTATAGAAGAATCCGAAATAGAGGATGTTATTAGTATAGGTAGCAATCAAACCGAGGAGAGCGGCTCTAAACTTTTCAAAATCTCCTGTACCATTGAGGGAAAGGTCTTAATTGATAGTCATATAGATCCTAGCTTCCCAGTCAATGTAATCCCACTTTCCCTATATCACAAGGCTTTCCCAGAACACATTGCGTGCGAAAGGGTAGTAGAAAATTTGTCAATTAGGATTGGAGAGCTTGTTTACAATACTGACCTCACCGTGGTTGATGACATGGACCCTCTCGCCAATCAAACATTAACCAACCTTGTCCTTGGGATGCCATTCATCAATGAATCGGGAGCAATCCTTGACGAGAAAGATGGTAGTGTATTACTCACCAATGGTGTTAGGACGGTAATTTTTCGTAGGGATGGTGAGGAGGTTTATGAGTATCGTCCCTCCCTTGATGGGAATCTATATGGGTCAAAGGATGGAGAGTTGAGAAAGATCAGACGACGTGATCCGAATAACCTAAAAATCCCTTGCATGATCGGTCATAAGTACTTCGAAAACATATACATTAATGTATTCCTGCCAAAGAATTTCATGTCATTGTTTCATTATAACAATATCTGCAGATGGGGGATGATTTACAAGGGAGAGAAAGTGGTTGGTAAGGATCATGAAATCCAAGTGTTCGTAGGAAATATGGCATTCCCTATGGAGTTCACGATTGTGGACAACATAGAGGACTTTGTTGACCCTAGGCTATCGCAAGTCGTCTTTGGAGCACCCTTTTATGAAATCACTAAGTTGATAGTGGATGACTTGAACGGAATCATGACTTTCACTGACGGGATTAGGAGGATTTCATACCAAACGCCATACAAAAGAAGAGACCTTAGGGAGATAGATTGCGACGGGCTCGATGTGATGAGCTCCCAACTTGTCTTGTGTGATGACGATGTTAGGAGAGGGTGTAGAAATATTTCAGATTTATCTTGTGGGTTCTTTAAGGATGTTAGTAAGCTTGGCTCTAAGTATCGACGGGATGTTTTCGAATTTGAAGATCCGAAGTACTTACACTATGAAAGCGATACTAGTTTAGAAGATGACCTGGAGAGTGGAACCAATGATGAGATTACGTAGTAACCCACGACTTTGAGTCTAGCTACAAGACTCGTAAATAAAGAAAAGCGCTTCTTGGGAGGCAACCCATGTTTTGTGTGATTTTATTTGTTTGATTGTTATTTGCTTCCGTATGCATGTTTTATTTTTATTGTTGGTTGATCATGTTTCTCTACTAAAACGTGGAAATACTTTATTATGTTGTTTGGCCTAGTCTTAACTTCAACCTAAAGGTATTTTTGCAAAAGATAAGTGTAAGGGGAAACCCCAAATATGTTTTTAAGAAACAAACCAATCATGATTCTCCACAATATTTAATGAACATGTATATTCGTATTTGTTAGAGTCAAATGCTTGTATTGAGTCATAATGAAGTTTTGCAGGATTTTCCAGGAAGTAGGACAAGGTTTTTCCAGAAATTTTCCGGAAACTTAACATAAGAATTTCTGCAGGTCCATTCTGACGGCGTCAGGGTATTGCTCTTGACGGCGTCAGGAGTTAAAATCTGGAAATTTTTCCGGTTTTGTTTTTCTAACGGAGTCTTATAGTTTTTGTGAATTATTAAGTTTTATAATCTCCAGGAAATCTGCAAACTTCATTCCACAAGCATTATATCTTACTTTGTTTTCTAGGATTTAGTAACTTATATAGGATGCCGCCGATTTTACGCGAGGTTGCCTTGTCTACTGTTGTCAGGATTTACAGGTTATTTGTGACAAGAAGATGATTTATATTCTGGAAGGGAAGCTTTGATTGTTCATTTTCTTGAAGGAAGATTTAACCTGGCCAACCTATAATCCATACCGAGCGAATCAGGGGAGTATTTGATTTCATTCTCTTTACTTCTTAACTTTTACATTCTTTACTTGAACATTGGGGACAATGTTCATCCTAAGTGTAAGGGGAGGGTAAAAAGATGATACCTTACATATGCACTTTCGCTTGAGTTTGTTTTGTTTGATAGTAGATGAGTAATAAAACTATGAGAAATACTTGTTAGTGTAATTTTAGCGCCAAATTTAAAATTTTTTACAACATTTAGGAGTGAAACTTTAGCCATAGCAAGCGTCACATGGATAGGAGGTTGTATGACTAGCACATAACCGTATATTCAGAAAAATTTTCCACCCAAAAATGTGAGGTTCGCCTTTAGTTTTGATAGGAAAAGCATTTATGATTGGTGCTTATGAGTGTACCGGTAGCATTTAGATTCTAGAACTTGCGTTAGTGATGCATCCCGAGACCGCTAGTGAGACTACATTCGTGTGGTAGGATTTACTACATGATAAGAGGCATTAGGATCACCCTTGTGATAAACCCCGTATCATAATTACTTGACCATTTAAGTCATATTACTTGGCTAGTTAAGTCAACTAATTTTTCCCACACCCCTTGCGTTGTACTCATTTTTAGTACACGATACCCCTAGTACACCCCTCCGAGCCTATCTTTTCGTTTCTAACTTTAAGCATCTTACTTAAAGGAAGAATTTGTTACACCCCACTTAAATGTACACCCAAATCGCCTTAGCCTTCCGTGTATGCGCTCATTTTTAGTGCATTATTGTTATTTGTTAAACCCTAAGTTAACTCTCTAATTGGTTACATGGTTGCTAAGTCGAGTCATATCATTGTACATATTGTTTTGGGACGATTGGGACTCATGGGTAAGTACTTATTTTATGGAGTAATGGGGAAGAACATCATATTATTACCCCCATATGTACGTTAATCTTAAAAGTGCTCCAAGTGTTTTGATTTTCTTAATTCGAGTCATTAGATTAGTTTAATGTAAAGTATGTAAAGATTCAAGTGTAAGGGGATTGCTCAAACCCCTATGATGTATTATTTTGGATGGTAGGGTAAGAGTGTATGCAAAAAAAAAAAAAAAAAAAAAAAAAAAATCGAAAAATTAAGAAAAGGAAAAAAAAAGAAAAGGAAAAAGAAAGAAAAAACATACGGACTACCATCCCGTTTTCATTCTATGTTCATTTTATGTTTTTGTTATTTTTCATTTATTAGCTTAAGTCGAGTCTAGTCTTGGCTTAGCAACGCCATCTTGTACATGTAATTAACTAAGATTGTTAACTCGCCACCAGTAAAACTTCCTTTATCCAACAAAACCGTGTAATTCATATCCCTACACCTAACGTTATAACCCTTTAAAAGACCTCTTTGATAGTTTATCATAGGTGCTTACGCCATGTGGTGGAGGTTTGATCCTTTCCCAAGCCTATGGTAATCTATTTTGCTATGACAGGTAGTGAGAGATATCTTCCATTTCCATAATGTTATATTACTTTATTACACCCGAGAGATGTGAGTATCTAAACACTATTTGTGAGGTGCTTGTGTATGACCTCCGTGCTTGTCTATTGGTCTTTAGTGGAACGATTATTTGTTGTAATTACTTTTATATTAGTGTTAAATGACCCCTAACTTGTCTTTTGAGTAGAATAAAAGCTCATTTGCTTGAGGACAAGCAAATCTCAAGTGTAAGGGTATATGATGAGGCGAAAAATGATCCGTTTTTAGGGGGTCATTTAAGCCCGAATCCGAATTTATTTGATCAAATATTGCCCTAAATCGTTCCTTTTGTGATTTTAGGTGTTTGGAGAGTGAATTCTAGAAAAGAAGCCATTTTGGACGTTTTTGGAGCATAAAAGTGAAGAAAACGGCAAAGTACCTAATTTCCATGCTGAAGATACAAGGTGACGGCGTCAAGACTACCATCTTGACGGCGTCAGCCATGAAGATTAAATTACCGTAGGTGGTGACGGCGTCAGAAGGCATCATGACGGCGTCAAAGTGGCAAGAATAAAATACCGTGGGTGGTGACGGCGTCACATAGGCCGTCATAAGTGGATCAAGGCCGTCCGAGGAAGTATATGGCGGCGAGGAGACGGCGTCACAAGTAACTCTTGACGCCGTCAGCCTACTTTTCCTATATATAGTTTTCCAGTTTTTTCATTAAAAGGGGAGAAGTTTTGGTGAAACCCTAAAGACGATTTTGGTGCCTCTTTTACAGGTTTTTCAAACTGTTCCAAACCCTTGAGACCTTGCATTGTAATTGAGATAAGTGTACTTTCAATTCAATCAATATGTCTATGTGTTGGTTGTTTATATCTTGTTCTTGTCTCAATTCTACTATGCTAGGCTAGATCTCTTTTGTGTTTGCTTAGATCTAATGAAACCTAGATGTTGATTATGTGTTGATTACTTGTCTATTCTTGTTTTGGATGAATGATATTATATGTTAGGCTTAAGAAAACTGGCAGATCTCCAAATGGTAACATGCTTGAACGTCTTAAGAAACATGAACCGAGGCGTACTAGGTCTTTATTGGTTGTATTTAATGCATGAGCCACTGTTTACAATCCCTATAGTTGTGCTGGGTCATGGTGTAGGAGGAGATAAGAGATCATAGAGTTGGGGAGTTATGTATGCCACCCCACGAATGGTATTAAGGAATACAATCCGTCATCCATACAAGTGTAACAAGTAATTAACATGTAAAAGATATCTAGGGAGTAATGAAGTCTAAGTAAATACAATTTCTCCAACCACTGCTCACAACCTTAGTTTAATTTAGTTTAATTTCATTTTCATTATTTTATTTCAATTATATAATAGCTTTGGGTTAGTTGAATAGCAACTAATTCCGCCCACTCTTCCAAAACCCGAGATTTTACTTGCTTTCATAAAAATATAAAAATACAAAAATAATCATCTTTCACCTCTAGAACTATTAATTAGGTTTTCTAATCCTAGCGACACTATTCCTAAGCTGAACGATCAATCCCCCGGTACTTGTCACTATATTATACTACAACGATCAGGTACACTGCCTGGTGGGGGTTGTAAGCTTCTCGAGATCCCTTGAGAGGTAAAGCAAGGTGCGATTCCCACCCATCACTCATGGTATCCTTGATTTCGTTGGTATCTTGGTTCGACTCTTGTGAGTCGCGACTCGTAGCCGTATTATTGTTGTTGTTGCCGAGACCTTTGGGTCGAATGGCTATATATTTGGGGTGCTCTTTGGAGCCTTTTTGGTGACCCTTGATACTTGGTTCGAGCCCTCTTGGCTCGTGGTATTTACCGTGACTCGGTCGAGTCGTGTGGGCTTGGGTGTGGCTTGGTAAACCCACCCGAGTATGACTTTGATTATTTTGTTCTTGGATTGTTAACTTGGTTTTATTTTTAGTTGGTTGTTTGCTTTGTTCCTTGGCCGAATACATGTGGGTCGAGACCATGTTTGGTCTCGACATTGGATATTGAATTTTGGTATTGAGAAGTGTTGACGAATTGTGTTATTGAGGACCGATTGTGAGACGGTCACTTAGATTGACGGAGATTGGTTAGTCGGGTGCCGTAGTCGGACCCTATTGTTGTAGCACGTGGATTGGGATTGTGTTGGACGGAGATGTATTGATATTTATGACATTTGCTTATTACTTTGGACTTGGACAATGAGCCGAGAGTCATGACTCGGACATGTGACCATTTCGTATGACTCGATAACTATTTACAAACAAAACGTAAATAATAAAACTCGTAATAATAATTATTTGTAATATAAACGTTTATATGAATATATAGACGTGAATCACGGATATATAATTATATAAGCGCGTATATTAATAATAATAATAATCATGAGTCATATTATAAATAATACGACTAGATATATATTAGGCTACGAGAGTAGCGTAATATTATTGGAAGTATAATTATAAAAATGTGTTATAAAATGAGAAACTCTCGACAATTATTAAATATTAAATAAAATGTCATTTTATATATATAACGAGTAAACTTATCGAGTTATGCGGAGTCGTAGTCACTCGAGTTCAGGTAAGTTTTATTTGTGACTTTCGTGTTGTCACGGATATATGACGATTAATATAAACGTTTTCTATAACTAAATAATCACCTAACCGAAGGGTTGAACCGGGTTATTTGGCTATATGAAATGAATATATTAATGGGCATCGTATCCTACGACGCCCATAGGTTGTAGTATATGTAAAGGGTAATAAATTGCGAATGTATATATCGGGAAATCTGGCCAATTTGACGATGTATATAAGGAATTTATTAAACTACGATATATACCATATAGTATTTATGTGCTATGTGCTATGTGCTTTAGGATTGGGTGTAATCTTAGAACGGTATGTTACGTAAATAAATATGAGGATTATCAAATCGACGGATTTGATAAACTTTGGTGATTTATTTAAATAATATATTGGGCTAATATTAGATCTATAGTTTATTTTGTTATTATTTGTGTGACCTTTTTGTTTGTTTTGTGTCGACCCACCACCCGTATGGATACCAAACGTAAATACATCAAACTAATACGAAATGGATTTTCGGAAAATAAAACGGATTATGTCCGGGTTTTGGAATATTTTGAATTTGAGGAAATGATTTATGAACGAGTTGATATTGTTAGGTCGTGCCGAGTCCGTAGTTGCTGTTTTGTGAGTTACTATACATCTTATTTCTACCGACTTCTTCTTGCTATTTTCTGGACTTGAGGTGAGTCATAGCCCCACTTTTTACTCTTGAACTATGTTTTCAATACTTGGGGTGAAAAACGTGCAAATTATTTTATGTGGACTATTATCGCTTTTATATTCTTTCTAAAACTTGCTATGCGTATGGACTAGGATGTATTGTCAGCTTTAGTCACACATGTTGTGTGTACTATTCAAGGTTGGCTTATTTGGTTATTGATGGATTGTCAGCTTTAGTCACATTTTGTGTGTACTATTCAAGGTTGGCTTATTTGGTTATTGGTGGATTGTCAGCTTTAGTCACATATTTTTTGTGTGTACTATTCAAGGTTGGCTTATTTGGATTGTCAGCTTTAGTCACATATATGTTGTGTGTACTATTCAAGGTTGGCTTATTTAGATACTATAGTGTGCACCTATAGGTTATTAAAACTTCGGAGGTTATCCGGGTATTTATGATATTGCGGGGGTTACCCGAATATCTATGTTGGAGCAGAGGGTATCCGCAGGCTTTTAGCGAATCCTTAGTCTAGCTAGCAAGCGTTTTGCGTATATGTCCACTATATTGTTAGATGAATTTAAACATATGATCTCACCAGCGAAAGCTGACTTTTAGCACGTTTTCTCAGGTAATTAAGTGACGATATGGATGCATGGATTGGAAGGCTCGGCTAAGGCTCCTGGTTTATGGATCTATTTTTTCTAAACTCTGATGTTAACTTTTGGACCTACTGCTATTTTATTTTGGGCCTGACTCTGAATGATGTTGGGATAAATGTAAACTTTAAAACCCCGTTTTGGTTGCGTTTTTATTATGTTTACTTTATCTCGTTCTATTATGTCTTGTGTTGGATACCAATCCCCGTAGCACCCCGAAAGCTTGTTGAGTCTTCCGCTGTATCAAATTTTGGGGGTGTTACAGCTATGGTGATAGGTGATAATAGTACTGTGGGTGTGAGACAGCTGTCCACCCCGCGTACGTTTTTATTACTTTTTTTTTATTTATTATAAAAAGTTGTAAAATCTGTAAAAAAAATGTATTGTTTATAAAAAAAAATATTGTAAAAAAAGGTTATTTGTAAAAAAATGTACTATAAAAAAAAGTTATTTGTAAAAAAAAAAGTTATTTGTAATTTTTTTTTATTCACTATACGCATTTGTAAAGGTATTAATTACAATAAAAGTATTGTAGTAGTTTTGTAAAAAAAATTGTTAGTATTAAAAAAAAAGGTAAATTCGTAATGTTTTTTCAGGGGTTCGGTTCTCACGAGCAATTAACGGATTGGGTGCAAAACATAGCTCGGGAACTCGGTTTTGTGATTGTTAAAAGAAGAACAAAATCAGAAAACGGTATTATGAACGAAATTAATTAAGGGTGTACAAAGGGTGGGATTTATTCACCCGAAGGTACTGGAAAACGGAATACCAGTACCTCTAAAACCGATTGCCCATTCAAATTGGTGGCGAAATATCTTAAAAGAAGATCATATTGGATTTTGAAAGTGAAGGATGATAGTCATAATCATCCTATGTTAGAGTCGTTGCATGGTGTGCCATATGCAATGCGCTTAAATGATGATGAGTTCGAGTTGGTTAAAGAATTGACATAGTATACCATAAAACCACGTAAAATACTCTCGACAATACAGGGTCGTAATCCGGATAACGTGTCTAGCGTTAGAACTATATATAACGCACAAGTTAAGATCCGGAGAGCCAAAATGAGTAATCTAACTCCAATTCAAGTCCTTTACTCACACCTGCAGCAATCAGGGTACACATATTACGATAGGGTAAGTCCTAATAATGAGCTTGAGGAACTATTTTTTGTTCACCCTAGGTCGTACGCTTTATGGTGTACGTTCCCTGAAATCATGCTAATAGACTCCACGTACAATACCACACTGTTTAAATTGCCATTTTTGGAAATTGTCAGAGTAACATCAACAAATAAAACATTTTCGATGGCGTTTAGTTTTTTAAATAGTGAAAAAGGGCCTAATTTTGAATGGGTATTGCAACGTGTAAAGATGGTGATAGACGAAAGATACTATCCATGTGTTATCGTCACCGACAGGGATTTAGCCTTGGTTGGGGCATGCAGAGCAGAATTCCCGCATGCTCACAAAGTACTATGTCGATGACATATTTCCCAAAATATACTTCAGCATTGCAGAGGTAAATGTGGGTCGTTAGAGGAGTACGAGTCCATCAAACACACATGGGATTGGATGGTTAAAGCTCAAACACGCGAATTATTCGAGCAACATTATCGACGACTACAACAAAAATTGGTCAACAAACCGGGTACTTAATTATTAATTCAGTGTTTTTATTATTTAACAAATATGCTCCCGATTGACCTTGTATTAATTCATCGTTTTTGCAGATATTGCTCGGTATCTGGATAACTGGTTGCGAGATTACGGGAACATGTTTGTCTCGTGTGTTACCGATGAAAATCGCAGCTACGGCCAGACAACAACGTGTAGATTAGAGGCTCAACACGCGTTGTTGAAATTATATTTGGGCGGCACACAGTCCAATTTAAACACGCTGTTGATTTCGATTGATAATATTCTTACTTCTTAAAAGAGCGCGATACAAGAGAGTTTTAATAGAAGCATAAATGAGAAAATAAATAAATGTGATATACCAATATTTTCAGAGTTGTGGTATAACATTTCCAAATATGCTTTTATACTCATGCACAAAGAACTCATTCAAACGAAGTTCGCCGCAGATGATTGTAGCCATCAGTTGCGATCAATTTATGGACTGCCGTGCTTTTGTCAAATGATGTGGTATCGAATTAATGGTAAGTATATTAAAGTCAATTTTAATGAATGCTTTCACGGAATGCTTTCACGGAATGGTTTTACATAGGTCACTTTTAATAAATGCAGGTGTGCCCATTCCATTGGAACGCCTTGATATATTTTGGAGAACCCTGTCTGTACCGTGGCCCGTTGTGAGTAATCTTGTCCTTGATGATGATGATGATGATGATGATGATGATGATGATGATGATGATGATGATGATGATGATGATGATGATACAAGAGAGTTTGAAAATAACGTGCGACAATTCAAGAGTGTTTTTGGCAAAGCGACGTCGTTTGTCAAGAAGAATATGTTGCACAAGTTAAGAGGGATATACCAACCTGAATCTGTGGACACACGTCAACCTGTTGTTCAGGAAAATACCCGTCGACGTCCGAGCGCAAAGGACAAAAAATCCAAGGCTACAAAAGTTCCCGACTTGAATGAAGTACCAATCGTAGATCACCGAAGAAGTACAAATTCAAGATCTACGAAAGTCCCGAACTTGCGGCAAGAGCCTCCAAGACATAGTTCTTACACGGGTGATAGTCTACGCCACAGATTATATGTTGGAGATACTGTGAGCAATGGTTTTATTGAGGCAATTCCACGGAGTTACCGTCCATACGTAATAAGTATACGTAATGTCGGGGGTGATGGGAATTACGGGTTTCGGTGCGTTGCTCACATTATTTTTCAAAACGAAAATAGGTGGGCCGAAGCCAGACATATGTTGTTGCAAGAGTTAGATTATCATAGGCAAACTTACATAAATATGTGGGGGCAACAAGACTTTGGCTTTCTTTGGCATACAATAGACTGGTTCAATGGAGGTGCACCTGACGGTCACTGGATGGTGATGCCAATGACGGGTCTGGTTATCGCTTCAATGATAAACTGACCGATTGTATTTATATCCGAGCGTGGTTGGAACACATGTTTTCCGCTTTTTTCCGGGCCAAACAACAC
Source organism: Artemisia argyi (assembly GCA_030686995.1). NCBI lineage: Eukaryota > Viridiplantae > Streptophyta > Magnoliopsida > Asterales > Asteraceae > Artemisia > Artemisia argyi. The sequence continues at coordinate 1,701,445 of CM060702.1, forward strand.
ACAAGGAATCGACCCCCTTGTGATTGCCCGTGTGGGGGAGAGCTCATGTGCTCACTACATTTTACCGACGCTAGTCCCAACTTTTCCACTTCCGCGTAACCACCCACAATGGAGGTTTTTCCGAGAGCCAATTGCAGACGAATGGATAACTTTATATCAACATCGACTAATTCAGTAAATATTATACAGACAAAACATTGTAAATGATTATTGATTTATGTTGTAAATAATTATACCGACAAAACATTGTAAATAATTATTGATTTATGTTATAAATAATTATACCGACAAAACATTGTAAATAATTATTGATTTATGTTGTGAATAATTTTACCGACAAAACATTGTAAATAATTATTGATTTATGTTGTAAATGACTGTTTGTATTATATAGTAAATGATTAAATATTTATTTAAATTAGTAAATAACATTATTGATTGATTATGCAAATTCTTTTGTCAGGTGGGCCGAAGAAATCCTTTCTAGTGTCAATGTGATAGAGGATTTATTATAGAATGGAAATCCTGGCAAGATTGTAGTCGTGGGCGACCGTTTTATGCATGTCCTCTTTCAGTGGTAAATAATCATACGTTTGCTTAGTTATGTAAATAATTTGTTTGTTAAAAATACATTTCTTATTATTTTCTTAAAATGTAACAGCCAGGTACAAAAAACTATGAGTGTCGATACTTCAAGTGGAAAGATGAATTTGAAGAAGAGTACTTTAATCAAGCCTCTTCTTCAACAGCTTCTTCTTCAACGCAGTGCTCAAACTGCGTTGCTAAAGATAATGAGAACAAGTTGTTGAAAGCAAGAATAAAGACGTTGGAGATGGAGTTAGAATTGGCAAGGAATCCTGATGATCACGCTTGTCAGTCGGGTGCAAGGCTCCATGATCTTTTAACCGAAATGAATAATCTTCATATGTCGTAGATATTGTTGTTTTTAAATAATATGTTAACGTTGACGTTTAATTTTATAATAATAGTTGTTGTTTTTAAATAATTTAAATTTAGGTGTAAACACTGATCTTGTAGTAGTTTATAAATGCAAATGAGTCAACGTCATCTTTTTTTATAACGTCATATAGGCAATTATTAATTAAGTATACACAACACAAAAACATTACAAACATTAGTTTATAAATGCAAATGAGTCAACGTCATCTTTTTTTATAACGTTATATTTTCTTATAACGTAATATAGGCAATTATTAACATTACAAAAAAAATATACAAAATAAAAAACATTACAATACAATACCTAAACATTACAAACCTAAAAAAAAAAAAAAAAAAAAAAAAAAAAAAAAAAAAAAAAAAACCTACACTACAAGACAAAAAAAAGTACAAAAAAAAAATACCATAAAGGTACACCCTCCCATTTAGGGAGGGTTTGGGTAAAATTTAGGGGAGGGTGCGGTCAACACCGGCCGCATAATATGCATTTTAAAGATCTAATTGCACTAGCTTTGCTGTCCAAGAAAGGAAGTGTTGCGAAATTTCCAGTTATCGTTCATGGTCGCAATTTTTTGATATGGCATGTTACATGTTGCATGCAAAAGATATCATTCAGTTGATTGAGAAGGTAAAGAAGAGATTATTTATTTATTTATTTATTTTTATTTTTTATATGAACCATTTATGATAGTAGATTAACAAAACAAATCGCGTAAATGTATATTATAAAAATGGACTTTTAGTCGAGACTCCATTAGATATAGGACACATGTCTCATCAAATGACTAGTAACCCGTCGCGTGTCAAACTAGCGCACATATATTAGATAGGCACACTTCCTTTATTTAAAGTCATTTAGTTACAACATACCGTGCGCATCAGTCACAAACTATCCATGCGGGCTTGATGTTTTAATTTGATGCGTTCTTCACTTTTTGTTTCGTATGAAACTTAATATGTATATGAATGTGGTGCGCGCTTCACTTTTATTCACGAGCAATGCTAGATCCACTCATAAAATTCGCAAAAAAATTCACTCGCTAATGTGTCAGCGGATGATTGGTGCATTTTGTGATAATTTCTCTCATCTCTTTTATTAAACCAATCACCCGCTAACACGTCAGCGAGTGAATTTTTTGTATAAATTTTATAAGTGCTTTATCATTTATCTTTTTTGATATCCGTGCACCTTTAGCCTTTAATTTGCTCAATATAAGAGCACAAGGTGCAATAACAAGGTTGAGCACTTCATTTAGGGCCCGCGAGTGTCACATCACCTTACATCCTCTTCATAACTAACCCCCCCTCACCAACAACTAACCTGAACTTACTTATTTGGAGCTCACCACTTATAATTTAATTTTTTTATTCATTTGGAAAAGAAGGTGCAACGTTCCACTTTTCCCTTTTGTCAGAAACATTAGCTCGTCGTGTAGACGAGTAGAAAGGAAACGGCGAACTGTGGCGAGGGGGTCCGGTGCAACAACGAGCTCGGCGAGCTACTAGCGTGAAATGACGAGGAAGAACGACGAGTTGCACCGTATGCTCTAATACTGTATTATCTTAGCGGAGACTTTATGTCAAACTTTGGTCATACATTAGCATTATTTTATATTCAAAAACAAAAGATGGGAGTTCACGTACATGTGGTGTAGAATTATTGATGTTGCTATGAAAATTGACTTGCATAAAAAAGTTGTTGAACTTTAGTGCGCACACATTATTGTATTGTAAAGATAACTTTTTATTCCCACCCTTTTTTTTACACTCATATTTTTTTTCAATTTATTTTATTAACTTTTTATTTTTATAATTTTGTTTTATAAAAAAAAAAAAAAAAAAAAAAAAACTATAAACCTGAAATTACGAAATTTAAAATATAAAGTTTTATAAATCAAATGTTTAAAACTTATAAAAATCATAAAATCTTAACTAATAAAAAACGTTATACAAACACCCCTTCAGCCCACAAAAAAGTACAAAAGCATGTTTTTTTTGTCTCCTAGTTTATAGTACCACACATTTTATTATCAGTTTGTGCTACGTACTTTTTATCAGTTTAATAATTTTCACTTGTTAAACTTTATATTTTTTATTTCGTACTTTCCGTTTTACATGCCCATGATATTTCCATCTTTGTATCTTTACTTGTTCATTATTCATTGTGACATGATTGTGAGTGATGGCATGTAGTGAGTGATGGTGTTGTCAATAAAAAATTGGTGAGTAATGAAAAAAGTATGTGAATGATGTGACATAAGAGGATTGGTTGAGAGTGAGTGATGAAATTTTGGGTAAGAGATGCTTGACAACATCCTAAGCAAAAGGTTAAAGTTTTAATAGAGCCCACAAAGAAGACTAAGAGTGACATGAATATAGCCTGATCATGACATGACACCATATGTATGCACATGTGCTGTAGAATTATTGATGTTGCTATAAAAATTGACCTGCATAATATGCGTTTTAAAGATCTAATTGCACTAGCTTTGCTGTCCAGGAAAGGAAGTGTTGCGAAATTTCCAGTTTCTGTTCATGGTTGCATTTTTCTTATATGGCATGTTACATGTTGCATGCAAAAGATATCATTCAGTTAATTGAGAAGGTAAAGAAGAGATTATTTATTTATTTATTTATTTATTTTTATTTTTTATATGAACCCTTTATGATAGTAGATTAACAAAACAAATCGCGCAAATGTATATTATAAAAATGGACTTTTGGTCGAGACTCCATTAGATATAGGACACATGGCTCATCAAATGACTAGTAACCCGTCGCGTGTCAAACTAGCGCGCATATATTAGATAGGCACACTTCCTTTATTTAAAGTCATTTAGTTACAACATACCGTGCGCATCAGTCACAAACTATCCATGCGTGCATGATGTTTTAATTTGATGCGCTCTTCACTTTTTGTTTCGTATGAAACTTAATATGTACATGAATGTAGTGCGCACTTCACTTTTTTTCACGAGCAATGCTAGATCCACTCATAAAATTCACTCGCTAATGTGTCAGCGGATGATTGGTGCATTTTGTGACAATTTCTCTCATCTCTTTTATTAAACCAATCACCCGCTAACACGTCAGCGAGTAAAATTTTTGTACGAATTTTATAAGTGGTCTATCATTTATCTTTTTTGACATCCGTGCACCTTTAATTTGCTCAATATAAGAGCACAAGGTGCAATTATAAGGTTGAGCTCATCATTTAGTGTGCACGAGTGTCACATCACCTTACATCCTATTCACAACTAAACCCCCCACCAACAACTAACCTCAACTTACTCATTTGGAGCTCACCACTTATAATTTAATTTTTTTTATTCATTTAAAAAACAAGGTGCAACGTTCCACTTTTCCCTTTTGTCAGAAACATTAGCTCGTCGTGTAGACGAGTAGAAAAGAAACAGCGAACTGTGGCGAGGGGGTCCGTTGCAACAACGAGCTCGGCGAGCTACCAGCATGAAACGGCGAGGAAGAACGACGAGTTGCACCGTGTGTTTTAATACTGTATTATCTTAGCGAAGACTTTATGTCAAACTTTGGTCATACATTAGCATTATTTTATATTCAAAAACAAAAGATGGGAATTCACGTACATGTGGTGTAGAATTATTGATGTTGCTATGAAAATTGACATGCATAAAAAAGTTGTTGAACTTTAGTGCGCAGACATTATTGTATTGGAAAGATAACTTGTGCATAATAACATGTACATTGTGCAACAGGCTACGTTCATTCAACTTGTATGAGCAAATGCTAGTAGATTTTCCATATCTTTTGCGATACATGTACATCATGCACAATATAATATGGGGAGTTTATTCCCACCCTTTTGTTTTACACATATTTTTTTTCAATTTATTTTATTAACTTTTTATTTTTATAATTTTGTTTTATAAAAAAAAAAAAACTATAAACCTGAAATTACGAAATTTAAAATATAAAGTTTTATAAATCAAATGTTTAAAACTGATAAAAATCATAAAATCTTAACTAAAAAAAAACGTTATACAAACACCCCTTCAGCCCACAAAAAAGTACAAAAGCATGTTTTTTTTGTCTCCTAGTTTATAGTACCACACATTTTATTCAGTTTTCACTACGTACTTTTTGTCAGTTTAATAATTTTCACTTGTTAAACTTTATATTTTTTATTTCGTACTTTCCGTTTCACATGCCCATGATATTTCCATCTTTGTATCTTTACTTGTTCATTATTCATTGTGACATGATTGTGAGTGATGAGATGTAGTGAGTGATGGTGTTGTCAACAAAAAATGAGTGAGTGATGAAAAAAGTATGTGAATGATGTGGTATAAGATGATTGGTTGAAAGTGAGTGATGAAATTTTGAGTAAAAGATGGTTGACAACACCCTAAGCAAAAGGTTAAAGTTTTAATAGAGCCCAAAAAGAAGACTAAGACTGACATCAATGTAGCCTGATCATGACATGACATCATATGTATGCACATGTGCTGTAGAATTATTGATGTTGCTATAAAAATTGACCTGCATAATATGCATTTTAAAGACCTAATTGCACTAGCTTTGCTGTCTAGGAAAGGAAGTGTTGCGAAATTTCCAGTTTCTGTTCATGGTTGCATTTTTCTTGTATGGCATATTACATGTTGCATGCAAAAGATATCATTCAGTTAATTGAGATGGTAAAGAAGAGATTTTTTTTTTTTTTTTTTTTTTTTTTTTTTTTTTTTATATGAACCCTTTATGATAGTAGATTAACAAAACAAATCGCGCAAATGTATATTATAAAAATGGACTTTTAGTCGAGACTCCAATAGATATAGGACACATGTCTCATCAAATGACTAGTAACCCGTCATGTGTCAAACTAGCGTGCATATATTAGATAGGCACACTTCCTTTATTTAAAGTCCATTTAGTTACAACATACCGTGCGCATCAGTCACAAACTATCCATGCGCGCTTGATGTTTTAATTTGATGCACTCTTTCACTTTTTGTTTCGTATGAACCTTAATATGTACATGAATGTGGTGCGCGCTTCACTTTTTTTCACGAGCAATGCTAGATCCACTCATAAAATTCACAAAAAAATCTCTCGCTAACGTGTCAGCGGATGATTGGTGCATTTTGAGACAATTTCTCTCATCTCTTTTATTAAACCAATCACCCGCTAACACATCCGCGAGTAAATTTTTTGTATAAATTTTATAAGTGGTCTATCATTTATCTTTTTTGACATCCGTGCAACTTTAGCCTTTAATTTGCTCAATGTAAGAGCACAAGATGCAATGACAAGGTTGAGCTCTTCATTTAGGGCCTACAAGTGTCATATCACCTACATCATCTTCACAACTAACCCCCTCCCCCCCCACCACTAACAACTAACCTCAACTTACTCATTTGGAGCTAACCACTTATAATTTTTTTTTGTTCATTTGAAAAACAAGGTGCAACGTTCCACTTTTCCCTTTTGTCAGAAACATTAGCTCGTCGTGCAGACGAGTAGAAAGGAAATGACGAACTGTGGCGAGGGGGTCCAGTGCAACAACGAGCTCGACGAGCTACCAGCGTGAAACGGCAAGGAAGAACGACGAGTTGCACCGTGTGCTCTAATACGGTATTATCTTAGCGATGATTTTATGTCAAACTTTGGTCATACATTAGCATTATTTTATGGGTTGTACTATACACACACCCCAAATATCCTATTTACACACCCTTTTATGCATAAGATGGTTGTACAGTGTGTATAGCGATGTTGTACTATGTACATAACGGTTTGTACGATGTTATATAGGAGGTGTTGCTATAGCAACTCCCTCATTTTATATGCAAAAACAATAGATGGGAGTTCACGTACATGTGGTGTAGAATTATTGATGTTGCTATGAAAATTGACATGCATAAAAAAGTTGTTGAACTTTAGTGCGCAGACATTATTGTATTGGAAAGATAACTTGTGCATAATAACATGTACATTGTGCAACAGGCTACGTTCATTCAACTTGTATGAACAAATGCTAGAAGATTTTCCATATCTTTTGCGGTACATGTACATCATGCACAATATGATACGGGGAGTTTATTCCCACCCTTTTTTTTACACTCATATATTTTTTTTTTCAATTTATTTTATTAACTTTCTATTTTTATAATTTTGTTTTATAAAAAAACTATAACTTGAAAGTACGAAATATAAAATATAAAGTTTAATAAATCAAATATTTAAAACTGACAAAAAACATAAAATATTAACTGATAAAGAACGTTATACAAACACCCCTTCAACCCACAAAAAAAAATACAAAAAAGTACAAATGCATGTTTTTTTGTCTCCTAGTTTATAGTATAACACATTTTATTATCAGTTTCTGCTACGAACTTTTTGTCAGTTTAATACTTTTCACTTGTTAAACTTTATATTTTTTATTTCGTACTTTCCATTTCACATGCCCATGATATTTCCATCTTTGTATCTTTACTTGTTCATTATTCATTGTGACATGATTGTGAGTGATGAGATTTAGTGAGTGATCGTGTTGTCAACAAAAATGGGTGAGTAATGGAAAAAGTAGGTGAATGATTTCGCATAAGGAGATTGGTTGAGAGTGAGTGATGAAATTTTGGGTAAGAGTGAGGTTGACAACACCCTAAGCAAAAGATTAAAGTTTTAATAGAGCCCACAAAGAAGACCAAGACTGACATGAATATAGCCTGATCATGACATGACACCATATGTATGCACATGGGCAGTGTTTATAATGACCCCCTATCTTTTTATATTGACCCCCTATTTTTTTTATTTTTTATTTTGAATTTTTTTATTTTATTTTTTATTTTTATAATTTTGTTTATATCAAAAAGCTATAAACCTGAAAGTGCGGAACAGAAAATATAAATTTTAATAAGTCAAACACTTAAAACTGTCAGAAATACGGAATAGAAACTAACAAAACTATGCTATGCTATATAAAAACTTAACCCAACTCTCTCCCTAGGGGAGAATTCAGCCGCCACCTCCATAACCTTTTCCGGCCAGTATCTTCCTCCTAAATCGTTTCTCTACCTCTGGTATGCAATCGATCTAGTAGGAGATATACTTTTAGAGGTGGTGTGCTGTTATTCGTATCCTAGGATATCCATATATGGCGGTTCTGAAACCCTAACCAATTCTATCAAATCGTATTCCTATTAATTCGTCCATTGGTCATTCTTTGATCTTGGTCGTTATATGGATTCGAATACAATGTTAGGGTTTCGGATTTGGTACTCAATTGATTTATTCTAACCACCTCTTGGCTTATATGGGTCGATCTCTCATGTTTTATGTAAAGTCGATTATGACTTCATATATATTGATCGATCTCTTGTTCTTTGATTCTCCTCATGTTGTTTATTGATTATTCTTTGAGGTGTTCTGATTGGATCTATACATAACGATTATAAAACCTATTTTGGTTTTTACATTCACTTGTTGATGGCGCTTAATGGCTGAATGGAACCCTAAATTTTAGGGTTTTGTTCTTGTACCTGTTGGAATTATACCCTTGTTAGGGCGATCAAGATCTATCCCTAACTGTTGATCGTTAGGGTTTGTTTACATGGAGAAATTCCTTTTTAGGGTTTCGTTGCATGATTTGATCGTTGGGTTTGCTGCTGCGATTTCAAGTATACATTCTGTATTGTATGTTGGATGGTTGTCCATTAGTTTCATGAATGTCGATCTGATTGATCGTGGTTATCTACTGGTGTGTGAAGATTATTCGTGGATGTGGGTTGAGAGAGTTGAAGTTTGGGATGGTATGTGGCTGGTCGATTCTGCTTGTAATCTTCTTCATTACTTGTTAATGCAGATTTGATCGTCTTTTGGCAGTTAGGGTTTCTGGAACCCTTTGTTTATGGCAGTGTTCAAGTTTGGCAAACATGGATCGTTGCTAGGGCTGTGTTCCTCATGACTAACTATGCATGGCTTACCAATCATGATCTGGTGTCGATTTCATATCTAATGGATTAATATGATTGGTTTTATTCATGTTGTTGATGGAAGTTAAGTTTTGGGGGCTCTTATTCAAAACCTCAATCTAACAATCACGGATCTGATGCATTCTCATTCATTTGGAAGTCTCGTGGTTGTTTCTGATATAAGTTAGGGTTTGGGATCCCTATGTTTTGGTGTGGTTCCTTGGTTCATTTTGGTCGTGGGGTTGATGCTGTGTTCGTTTCTTGTTACTATCTCACATGTGATCAAGATACCACGGGTTTTCGTTGCATGTTAACTCTGGTTCATCTTTCAAAGACATGTTGCTGTTCTTCATTTTTCGGGTCTTTGTTTGATGTTGCTGGGTGTTATGGAAGTTAAGTTTTAGGGTTCTTATTCAAAAACTCTAGTGCTGGTTTGGTATGGGTTATTATTCGTATCATTCCATGGTGTGGTCTATAAGCCGATTTACTGGCTTTATTTTATCGATACCTTATGATTGTAAGTTAGGGTTTGTTTCAAAACTCTATTTCTCGTCCATGGCAATTCTGGTTCGATTGGATTTCAATCTCTCTTCTTGTATTAGAGGATGCTGAAGATGTACGAATCATGCTAATGGTTGGATGTGTGATCGGTGCTGGTGGTTAGGGTTTGGGAAACCCTATGTCGGTTCATCGGTTCTTGTGCTGCTGCTTATGGATGATCGTCTATGGCAGGCTGCTACGTGGAAAGTTTGGACTTCTATGACGACATTGAAGAATCAAGTTTTTACTTGGCTAGCATTTAATTGTTATTTTTTATAGTCGTTGTAGTTTATGTTCAATGTAAGTTTATGTTCAATGTTTTGGTCAGTTGCACATGTTGTGCATGTTTGTTTTAAGAATGATATGTCATTCTTAGATAGGTGTCTTGTAAGTGTCCTAAGGGACTGAGGGCGAGGGAAATCACCCTCCTCATTTTGTACTTCAATGTTTTTGGATAATGTAATTTACCAGGGTGCAGGCCCCTTTACCCAAAAAAAAAAACTATGCTATACTGAAAATAAATTGGGGGACAAGAGGGACAAGGTTGCAGGGCTAGGGGTAGCCCCCGTTAATATAACACAACCCATGCACATGTGCTGTAGAATTATGGGTTAGTTTAACCGGACGGGGCCTGGCCCACCCCTATCCCTCTTGTCCCCCTTATGTTCCCCACTTTCTTCCAGTACAGCACAACTTTTTGTCAGTTTATGTTCCGTATTTTTGACAGTTTTAAGTGTTTGACATATTAAACTTTACATTTTCTATTCCGCACTTACAGGTTTATAGCTTTTTAATATAAACAAAATTATAAAAATAAAAAAAATGAGGGGGGGAGGGTCCGGCTAACCATTTGGGGACCGTCCGAATAACCACCCCCTAGAATTATTGATGTTGCTATAAAAATTGACCTGCATAATATGCATTTTAAAGATCTAATTGCACTAGCTTTGCTGTCCAGGAAAGGAAGTGTTGCGAAATTTCCAGTTTCTGTTCATGGTTGCATTTTTCTTATATGGCATGTTACATGTTGCATGCAAAAGATATCATTCAGTTAATTGAGAAGGTAAAAAGAGATTATTTATTTATTTATTTATTTTTATTTTTTATATGAACCCTTTATGATAGTAGATTAACAAAACAAATCGCGCAAATGTATATTATAAAAACGGACTTTTGGTCGAGACTCCGTTAGATATAGGACACATGTCTCATCAAATGACTAGTAACCCGTCGCGTGTCAAACTAGCGCGCATATATTAGAGAGGCACACTTCCTTTATTTAAAGTCCATTTAGTTACAACATATCGTGCACATCATTCACAAACTATCCATGCGCGCATGATGTTTTAATTTGATGCGCTCTTCACTTTTTGTTTCGTATGAAACTTAATATGTACATGAATGTGGTGCGTGCTTCACTTTTTTTCACGAGCAATGCTAGATCCACTCACAAAATTCACAAAAACTTCACTCGCTAATGTGTCAGCGCATGATTGGTGCATTTTGTGACAATTTCTCTCATCTCTTTTATTAAACCAATCACCTGCTAACACGTCAGCGAGTGAATTTTTTGTATAAATTTTATAAGTGGTCTATCATTTATCTTTTTTGACATCTGTGCACCTTTAGCCTTTAATTTGCTCAATATAAGAGCACAAGGTGTAATGACATGGTAGAGCTCTTCATTTAGGGTCCACGAGTGTCACATCACCTTACATCCTCTTCACAACTACCCCCCACCACCAGCTAACTTCAAATTACTCATTTGGAGCTCACCACTTACATTTTTTTTATTCATTTGAAAAACAAGGTGCAACGTTCCACTTTCCCTTTTTGTCAGAAACATTAGCTCGTCGTGCAGACGAGTAGAATGGAAACGGAGAACTGTGGCGAGGGGGTCCGGTGCAACAACGAGCTGGGCGAGTTACCAGCGTGAAACGGCGAAGAAGAACGACGAGTTGCACCGTGTGCTTTAATAGTGTATTATCTTCGCGAAGACTTTATGTCAAACTTTGGTCATACATTAGCATTATTTTATATTCAAAAACAAAAGATGGGAGTTCACGTACATGTGGTGTAGAATTATTGATGTTGCTATGAAAATTGACCTGCATAAAAAAGTTGAACTTTAGTGGGGAGACATTATTGTATTGGAAAGATAACTTGTGCATAATAACATGTACATTGTGCAACAGGCTACGTTCATTCAACTTGTATGAACAAATGCTAGTAGATTTTCCATACCTTTTGCGGTACATGTACATCATGCACAATATAATGCGGGGAGTTTATTCCCACCTTTTTTTTACACTCATGTTTTTTTTTCAATTTATTTTATTTACTTTTTATTTTTATAAATTTGTTTTATAAAAAAAACTTGAAAGTACGAAACATAAAATATAAAATTTAATAAATCAAATGTTCAAAACTGAAAAAAACATAAAATATTACTCCCTCTAAACTATAAGTAATACATTTTTTTTCTTATTAATTTATATTTTTGTAAATTTGTTTTTATTACGTATAAAGCTATGAAATAAAAAAACATAAAATTCAAAATTTGATAATTCAAAATTAGTAAAACACTAAATTACGTAGCAAAAAATCTTAAAAATTTATCATTTTTCGTTAATAAAGTGAGTAAAACTGTCAAAGAAAGTAAGACATAAAATATCAAGATTGACAAGGTAAAAAAGTGTTCTTTACTATGAAAAACGGATAATCGAGTGTACGTAGGAGTAAAAATGGATAATTGAGAGAAGTTGAAGCAGAACAATCAAGGTTCAACAAGAGTGGGCGGTGAGCGACCGGAAAGAAGAAGCAGAAACGTCAGCGTACAGGTTGGAATTTGGGAGAGTATCCAAAGTATGATTCTGCATGTGGGGAGCATTCAGATTATACTATGTTTATGTATTGCGTATCGTATTGTATTTTAGTCCGTATGTTTTTTTCCGTATCATATTTCGTAACGTATCTTATTTCGTATTGTATTTTATGTAACGTTTATTTAATTTTTATGTAATGTTTTTATGCTTATTAATAAAATGATAGGTTGTTTATTAAATGAAGCAGTATTAGTTTAGGGGTTGAATTTGTAAATTTTAGTTTTTAAATAAAGGTGGGGTACAAGTTGTGGTGTTATGATATGTTATGATAAGGGGTGTTTTTTGTGTTAAGGTTGAAATTTTAAAACTGATGTGACGCTGACGTGTCTTGATGTTAACTCATAACTTAAGTTAGGGTGCGTTTGGTATTTTGTCATGAATCATAATGGGTATAAGTTTGATAACTTGTGCTTGAAAGATTATTGTATTGGAAAGATAACTTGTGCATAATAACATGTACATTGTGCAACAGCCTACGCATTCAACTTGTATGAGTGATGACGTATAGTCTATATTTGGGCTACAAGCCCAAATGATAAACATTACTAAGGCCCAAACCCACCATGCGTGGGCTATCATAACAATGATTTGGGCCGCACCACCAATGGGTTGGGCTCGCATAGGCCCAAGCCCAACAAAGCTATTTATGGTCTAGATAAGGATCTTCTATTTACGGATAAAGATCCTTGGACCAGATAAGCACTACGTGTGTGAAGAGTAAGGAGCACGAAACCTACAAGGATTCTGCGCCTATATATAGAATGATGTAATTCTCATTAAAGGTACGATCAAAAAACCCTAACTCTTCACTATAACCCTAAAACCGATTACTTACTCTCACGCCGGAGGATAATTGTGGGAGACAATCCCACGATAAGCCTAACGGTGTTTGTTTACTTTCTTAGTGCGCAGGTTTCAAGCATTAAGAGCTAATTGGTACGAGAGCAGGAGCCCAAACTAGGAACGCCCAACTTTTGTATCAACAAGTGGCGCCATCCGTGGGACCCTACACTAAGAACTAAGAACTAGAATGACGAAGAACAAAAACTCAAGCCAGCGGACTCCGCAGTTGGAAAAAACACGTGACCCCCAGAGGAAGAACCATCAAGATTCGACCTCTAGGCAGGCCTCTGGAACAACTAGTGCGCCTGGTCACCAAGAAACGGGACCAACCCTACCTCTCCCAGCGGTGGAATTGCCTACAAGGACTACTCAAGCCACCACGATGGTCCCAAGCGTTGAAGAACTTCAGCGCACCCTCTTCAATACTCCCCATCAAACGGTACCTATAGTGGACAACACTGTGCCACCTGGCGTACCCAACCGAGACAGGGCGCCTAATGTGGAAGCAGAAATCCTTGCAGCGGATGAGGACGTACCTGATTTAACGCTAAGTAATTTTGTATCCCAAAATTACGAAACCTTAACCGCCCTCATGCAAGAAGATGCAAGGAGAAGGTCAAGCATGAGCCTGCAAGCCCGGCTCAACTTTGGTCTCGAACGCGAAACATCACCACTGCGCTACCAAAGAGGGGGGCGCGAAAATAACGAAAGACGTACCAATATCCATGATAGACTTGGTACAGTATCTGGCTCACAGTACTTTGAGGAATATGAAGATGGCGAGAGGTGCACCAATGTTCACTCCAGACTTGGTAGCCGAAGGATACAAGACAGACTTGGATGTCAACATTCACCAAGCGAAGGCTCCTCCAGGTCTGGGAGCAGAAGAATTCACGACAGGTTAGGAAGGCGAACTTCCCCAAGTGAAAGCCCCTCAAGCTCTTCCTCTGAGGAAAACCGGCGCAAGCGCCGCAAAAGAGATTACTCATCCTCCAGTGACTCCTCGGACAATGAGGATAAAGAAACAGGACATTGGAAGTCCAGAGGGAGATGTCGCGAGGAAGAAGACGAAGACATATCTCTTCCGTGGCGTCGCCAGAAAGTTGATGCATTTACATGACGCATCAGCGACTACTCCGATCATAAGAAAAGGCGCATGCCTACTAATGTTAAAACATATGATGGAACGGGTGATCCTGATGACCACCTAAAAATTTTCGAATCCTCTGCTACTATCGAAAATTGGCCACAACCTGTGTGGTGTCATATGTTTAACTCCACATTAGTAGGGAATGCGCGCACTTGGTTTAGCAAGCTTCCACGAAGGAGCATAGGCGGGTTTGAAGAGTTGCGAAAAGCATTCCGCTTAAACTTCACCCAAAGAAAGAAGTGCGCTAAGAACTCTGTTGAACTAGCCAGAGTAAAACAACGTCAAGGGGAATCAACTAGCGCTTATATGGAACGCTTTAAAGATGAATGTATACATGTCAAGGCGTGTCCCGAAGTCCTAAAAATTTCAGGGTTCATGAATGGGATCAATAACCCAGAACTCATTAGGAAGTTAAACGACAAGGTTCCCCAAACCTTTGATGAACTAATGAAGCGCACAAGATCCTTCATCCAAGGAGAAGCAGCCGGTGCGGACATTAAAAAAGGCTACTCAAATTATAGGCAGCAAGAACAGCCTAGGAGACAATCCAATGATCAGAGCAGTAACCGCAGCAAGAATTATCGCAGTCAGGGAAGTGGACGAGATAATGACAAGTATACCCCCCTCACAAAGACTCCGAGGGAAATATTTGTAACAGAAGGCGCAAATTTCCCAAAACCTCCACCAATGCGCACCCCAGAGGACAAGCGTATAGGGAATGGATATTGCGAATACCATAGCCAAAAGCGCTATACAACCAACGAGTGTGTCCAGCTACGACAACTAATTGAAAAATTAGTAAAGGAGGGTAGAATGGATCACCTCGTAAAGAACATTAAAGAAGGGAAGGACAAGCAAAGGAATGGAGGCAAGAAAGAGCCCCCCAAAGATAAAGCAGACATCATCTACATGATACAGTCATGGCAACGCAAGACAAAGAAAAAAGTCAGTCAAAAGTTCTCTTCAGAAAATGAGATATCCTTCCCCACTCTAGCTGCGGACAACGCAGTAATAGAGCCACTGACCATTGAGATACATACTGGGGGACATGACATCCGCCGCATGTATATCGATGGAGGAGCATCCGCAGATATTCTGTACGAACATTGCTTTAAAAGGCTACGACCTGAGATACAAAGTCAGTTGATACTGGCCACGACGTCGCTGACTGGCTTCACAGGAGAAAAGATATGGCCTATGGGGCAATTACGCTTACTTGTCGTTATGGGTGATGAACAACACTCTACAGCAACGTGGATAAACTTCTTGATAATCAAGTCTCCTTCACCGTACAACGACATCATTGGGAGACCTGGAATATCATCCATGTGCGCTGTACCATCCACAGCACATGGGATGCTCAAATTTCCAGTAGAAGGAGGGATTATCACCCTCTACAATACCACAGTGCCGCCTAAAGAATGCAACGCGGTAACCAGTGAGGTGGAGCATATTCCAGAACAGCACGCAGCAAAAATACCAAACTTAAAAGTCGCCATTCATCCTGATTACCCAGATCAACAAATATCGATTGGAGGATCTTTATCTGACAAAGGTAAAGCAGCTGTGTGCGCACTCTTGCAAAAGAACCTGAGTATCTTTGCGTGGGAACCAAAGCACATGACCGGAGTGCCACGCTCTATTACGGAGCACAAGCTACAAATCCGATAAGGATATCCCCCAATACGACAGAAGAAGCGCGGCCAGGCTCCAGATCGCGCAAAAGCCATCCTCGAAGAAGTACACAAACTTGTAGACGCATGTATTATGCGCGAAGTCTACTATCACGACTGGCTCTCTAATCCAGTTATGGTAAAGAAGAGTGATGGCAGTTGGAGGATGTGCGTGGACTTCACGGACCTCAATAAAGCATGTCCATAGGACTGCTACCCACTGCCAGAGATAGACTGGAAGGTAGAATCCCCGTGCGGATATCCCTTTAAATGCTTCCTAGATGCATACAAAGGGTACCATCAAATTCAGATGGTAGAGGAGGATGAAGAAAAAACAGCCTTCCACACAAGTCAAGGGGTCTATTGCTATACAAAAATGCCTTTTGGTCAAAAGAACGCGGGCGCAACATACCAGCGATTGGTGGACATGGCTTTTGAAAAACAATTAGGTCGCAACTTGGAAGTCTACGTTGATGACCTTGTCATCAAGAGTCACACAGAGGAAGAATTGGTGCGCGACATTGAGGAGACGTTCAAAATATTGGGAAAAATAAACATGAAGTTAAACCCCAAGAAGTGCACCTTTGGCGCGACAGAAGGCATGTTCCTGGGGTATTTAATAGAACCTGATGGCATCAAACCTTGCCCAGAAAAGATAAAAGCTGTCATCGATCTCCCCTCACCGCGCACATTGAAAGAAGTCCAGTCATTAAACGGAAAGCTAGCTGGGCTAAACCGTTTTTTATCCAAGTCAGCAGACAAATCACTCCCTCTCTTCAAAACACTCACGAAGTGTACAAAAAAGGGAGACTTTCGTTGGACTGAGGAGGCAGAGGAAGCCTTCCAACAACTAAAACAGCATCTTGCATCACTTCCCAAACTTGTTGCACCGCGACCAGGGGAAGAGTTGATCATGTACTTATCTGCAACCCATGGAGCAGTTAGAGCAGTACTATTGACAGATAGGAACTCCGTCCAAACACCCATATACTTTGTAAGCAAGGCACTGAAGAAAACAGAGACTAACTACAGCGCCATGGAAAAGCTGGTCTTAGCTCTAGTATTCGCAGCTAAAAGACTGCGCAGATACTTTCAGGCGCACCCAATAGCTGTGATCACGGACCAGCCCATCAAACAAGTTATCTCTAAACCTGACGCATCAGGACGGCTACAGAAGTGGAGTGTGTTGTTGAGCGAGTATAACATCTCGTATAGACCACACACTGCAATCAAGGGGCAGATATTAGCTGACTTTATTGTGGAAAAGCCAGATACCGATACTCCACCTTCAACAGGCAAGATAGAGTTACAAGAACCATGTATTCTATTCACAGACAGATCCTCATGCGTGGATGGATCAGGCGCAGGCCTTATCCTTACTAATCCAGAGGGGATGGAGTTCACCTACGCACTGCGCTTTGAATTCACAACCACAAACAATGAGGCAGAATACGAAGCCCTACTCGCTGGACTGTGTATTGCAATTCAAATGGGTGTACGCAACCTAGAGGCAAATGTGGATTCCAGGCTAGTAGCTAACCATGTGTTAGGTGAATATGAAGCCAAGGATGAACATATGATCCAATACCTTGAAAAAACCAAGTCTTTAATTCAGAGCTTTGATAGGTTCACAATCAAACAAGTACCTAAAGGAGACAACAGG
This sequence comes from Artemisia argyi, assembly GCA_030686995.1. Taxonomy (NCBI): domain Eukaryota; kingdom Viridiplantae; phylum Streptophyta; class Magnoliopsida; order Asterales; family Asteraceae; genus Artemisia; species Artemisia argyi. The sequence continues at coordinate 1,719,114 of CM060702.1, forward strand.
AAAGCTGGCGCGCTTAGCAAGATCGCATCTACAAGCTTCGCGCACCTATCAAAACAGGTATTGGTAGAAACTCTAAAAAATTAATCAATCTTGGAGATGGAAGTATCCACGGTGATAGAAGAACAGGATCCCACGTGGATGACACCTATCATCGAATTTATAAGCAAATGAATCTTACCACAAGATCAAAAGGACGCTCGAAGGGTGCGGCGCACAGTGCAGAGATTTGAACTACGAGATTGCATCCTATATCGACGTTCATTCTTACAACCTTGGCTCCGATGTGTTGGACCTCTTCAAGCAGATTATGTACTCCGCGAAATTCACGCTAGATCATGTAGCATGCACTCGGGACCACGGTTCGTTGTGGCACGCCCTGCGATCAGGATATTATTGGCCTACTATGCACCGCAACGCGCGAGATATGACAAAGAAATGCAGTAATTGCCAAGTACACAGGCCAATTCCGCGTCAACCACAACAAGAGTTAACCCCCATTACCTCACCATGGCCATTCTATAAATGGGACATTGACATCGCAGGCCCCTTCCCAGTTGCAGCGGGAGGGCCGAAATTCCTCATCGTAGCCATAGACTACTTTCCAAAGTGGATTGAGGCAAAAGCAGTGGTGAGCATCACTGGCAACCATGTAAAACGCTTCGTGTGGGACAATATTGTGTGTCGCTTCGGGCTACCTGGGGAAATTATCTCAGATAATGGAAAACAATTCTGCGATAACCCATTCAAAGATTGGTGCGCGCAATTGAACATCACATAACACTTTGCTTCAGTGAAACACCCACAAACCAATGGCTTGGTTGAACGCGCGAATCGCAGTTTAGGCGAAGGGATAAAAGTGCGCCTTGACAGACACAAAGGAAAATGGGTGGACGAATTGTCACATGTTTTATGGGCACACCGCACCACAATGAAAACCAATACTGGAGACACACCATTTTCTCTTGTCTATGGAACAGAAGCCGTCATACCAGCCAAAATTGGAATGCCAACTATACGCACAGCGGAGATAAACGTCACAACAAATGACGAGGAACGGCGCATAGACTTGGAATTGCTGGAAGAAAGGCGTGAACGCGCAGCTATACGCGAAGCAAAGGCTAAAGCAAAGATGAAGAAGTATTACGATGCAAAGGTCAAACACACTTCTTTCAGGCCAGGAGACTTTGTATACCGCGCTAATGATGCAAGCCACGCAGAAGACACAGGCAAGCTTGGACCCAAATGGGAAGGACCCTATGAGGTCACGGATGCACTAGGTAATGGTGCATACAGGTTGCGCGATATGGAAGGTTACGAGCTGGCGCGCACTTGGAATATCTGCAATCTCAAAAAATGTTATCTTTAGGAAAGGCTACGGCCCACAAATAGACAACTTTGCACTTTAGTACGTGCCCAATAAATGTTTGTCTTTGAATTTTCTTTTCTTTATTAGGAATTATTTTTTATCTTCCAAAAACTTGCAAGTATTAATAAAACGTTGTGGTTTCTAGCTAACTCCATAACACACTTCACTTTATTGCGTACATTTTTATTATGTTTCAATATTGTTATTTTATGTTTTGCCTACATGGTGTGCATGCACTTATTAAGACCCACGATGGCAGAAAGGATGAGTAAACCTACTAACTAACTCGTTGAGTAAGAGGGTTGCAAACCCATCAACATCGGATCATGTATCCTTGCTAAGCGCCTTACCTTCAAGATGTTGAAGTAAGTTTTCCATGCGCATTCCACGAAGTATGTGCAATATCACGTACACCGTACATGCTTAGCAAATTATGAGCCAAGACCCTTGGTCATTTAATAACAGTCTTTGCAAAATAATGCAATTCTATTTTCATACTTATTATTTGTTTTTAAGTCACGCACTTAATTTGAGTATGGGTTCCAATGTGCATCTTAATTGATCTTTTACACAAAGGATAACAATTTAAGAACGGATAACATAGCACACAAACAAAAGATACAATTTGTTATTTATACGAAACCATACATTTACAAAAAGCCTATATCTACACACTATGACGGTGCTCACGACTATGCTCTTGGTCAGCGGAGCTCCCAGCCTCTTGGAGCTTCCTCAAAAGTAACGCATCCTTAGGCGACACGGTCGCCACGCTGACCGCAACTCCATCTGATCTTAGGATATGCGCAGCGCCTACACCACATAGGATGGCTTTCCCCTTAACACCTTTCTTCTTGGCCGCCCTCTCTGCATGAAGTTCCAAGACTTCTTTCAGGGGAACCTCCTTCTCAAGGACGAAGGGGTTCAAAATATCACGCTGCTGCGCAAAGACTGGAACCTGCAACTGCGACTCATCAGGCTTTAGGAAAAAGTCCGGTTGAGCCTCGGCATCCTCCAAGATGTGCCTCCCCAGGGTTAACCCCTCCATAATCAACTTTATGGGGTAATCCTGGTCGCGCTCCAGCCGTGCAATATGTGGAAGCTCAAAGAGCTTCATCCCCTCCATAGCCTTCACAAGCTCGTCATAGGCGTCCGCCTTATAGACAGGCACCTCAGCAAGTGACACGCTCAGCATCTTGGCCTCATGGAGTTCCTCTACAGCCTGCGCCCTGCCATGCTCTACGGCGCACTCTACAACCTTCCCAAAGGTCTCCAACACCTCTGGGGACTCCAAAGTGCACATAGCAGCTAAGCGCAAACCCTGGCTGATCAACCACCTACACAAGAAACAAGGGATGCATTATAAGTCAAAAGAATGAATATTGATACATATAGTAAGGAAAATTGCAGAATATACAAAACATACCTGCGCTCAGTGATTGTGGACATAAGATGAGGATATAACTCCTCATCTTATTCTATACTCAGCCTGCGCAGCTTCTCCTCCTGCACCCTCAGAGCATCCCCAACTTGCTTACGAAGGGCCTCAATATGGCCGAAGTGCTCAGCCTTTTTCTCCTCCAGATACCTTATCCCCCAAGTTAAGTTCGACCTGAACTGATGCAGCTCCCCGCGCGCATGTTGCAGCTCAGCCATCACGGTCAACTTCTCATCAGTGACCTTCCCAGCATGCGCCTTGACAGACTCTACCTCCGCTCGCGCATCAGCTAACTGCGCATTAAGCGTGGCAATCTCCTTGTCCTTCCGTGCGAGACTGCTGCTCTCCACAACATACCACGTCTTTAACTGAGCGACCAACTCAGTCTGACGCTCAGCAGTAGCAGCTAGCTCCTCCATCAACTGCTGCGCAGACACCTCCCCAGCCACCTTCACTGTCTCCTCCACGTTTGCATCCTGAGGGGGGACCACGCTTTCCACAAATGCCGCATCACCCTTTGCAACATGGTCACTACAAAGCAAAAGAAGAAGGTCAGAGCATATTACGAAAAGTAATACAAAAAAAAAGAGAAAACATGGATATGATCATCACTTACAAAAAGGGAGAAGACTTTGCAATCTCCTTATCCGCGCCAGTAGCGGATGTGTCTTCTGCTGCGGATGACTCCTCATCCGTGATAAGGTGGCGCCTCCTCTTGGAAGTACCAGCGCCATGAGACTCTCCCTTGCGCTTTACACCCTGCGCTACACTCTCAGGCTCCAGAACCTCCACGCTGTCAGAGGACCCAGTACGCAATTCCTTCACCACGGGAGACGGCTCCCCAGTAGGAGGAATGCTCTACACAGGCGTCACAAGCGCAACAATGGGAGGTGAATCTTCAGGACCATCTTGCGCCAACACCGTTATGTGTCCCGCAGTAGCCTCTAGAATTGGCTCCTCATTGTCCCTCAGAGGGCGCACCCCAACTGTCACTTGCTTTGGCTTCTCAAGCTTCACCACAGCAAACAAATCCATCTCTGCGCGACACATGAACAAACAACAAAACCAATTTAGTTATTGAAATTACAAGGAGCACTTACATTATTGAAGCGAAGGTAAAAAAGGACAAGCACCCACCCCGGCCGCTCTCATCAAGGAATGTTGGAACCTCGTCAGAACCATGGAAATAGTTGCGACTCAGCCCCATGTGAACCAAAAACTCCTCAGGGTAGGAGTTAATGGGGATGCGGTTGGCATCAATCGTATCCGCATCCTCCGCGCTATACGAACCGGGTAAAGGGCGCTCATCCCTTGGCAGCGTCCCTTGAGTATAAAACTCAAATGGCGACGGAAATACTATGTCATCCACCCAGAAAAATTTCTCCCTCCAATCCCTAAGGGAATCCACCTTCTCTGTATAACACTGAAGGCGCCCACCGCGCTTCGCAAAAGAAACCCATCCATGCGACCACGTTGTGCGGTAAAACGCATGGAATAGGTTGATGGTAGGGTTGATCGCCAACAAACCGCAGTTTATTTCAAAATTTGATACTTTCGCCGCACCTATACAGTGCAGCTGGGAAATGTGAAGGCGGTAGAAGTTGAGCAAATTGCTCAAGAACAAGGATATAGGTACGCGCTGGTTCGCATACTCGAAGAAGCGCGTATATAACCCTATCTTTCCCTCGGGGAAATCAGCGATACACACGTTTGGCCCCGGTACTTCCGGATGCACATCTAAGGGAATGAAATAATCAGAGGAGAACTGACACAGTTCATCCTCGTCCATTTCAGACGGAAATTCGTGTAATTGGCGAACCATTTTTAAAGGAATGACAATCCTAACTAAAGCGCGTATTCGCGATTACCTAATAAAACAGTAGATCTCTTAAAAATGCTTTGAAGATGTTTGAAAATGGCGGAAGTATGTTTTTACTGTCAGTTCTTTAGTAAAATGGGAGGCGATGTTTATATAGGGTTACATAAACCCAAGAAAATTAGCCACGTGGAATCCACTCACATGATCGTGTGGCTAGAAAACGAGAGGGTAGATGCACTTTTTCCCACTTCCCGATATACACGTGGACACACTCCCCGTTTCCCTAGGCATTTTTGAGGATATTTTGGACTAGATACATAGTCCCTAATATTGGGCAGTAACTTTTCCCGCCACACTTACCGTTGCTTTCACTAGTCTAGCATCCGCGGCTATAAGCCACGCACAATAGACTGGGGGGACATGATGACGTATAGTCTATATTTGGGCTACAAGCCCAAATGATAAACATTACTAAGGACCAAACCCACCACGCGTGGGCTATCATAACAATGATTTGGGCCGCACCACCAATGGGTTGGGCTCGCATAGGCCCAAGCCTAACAAAACTATTTATGGTCTAGATAAGGATCTTCTATTTACGGATAAAGATCCTTGGACCAGATAAGCACTACATGTGCGAAGAGTAAGGAGCACGAAACCTACAAGGATTCTGCGCCTATATATAGAATGATGTAATTCTCATTAAAGGTACGATCAAAAACCATAACCCTTCACTATAACCCTAAAACCGATTACTTACTCTCACGCCGGAGGATAATCGTGGGAGACAATCCCACGATAAGCCTAATGGTGTTTGTTTACTTTCTTAGTGCGCAAGTTTCAAGCATTAAGAGCTAATTGGTACGAGAGCAGGAGCCCAAACTAGGAACGCCCAACTTTTGTATCAACAATGAGCAAATGCTACTAGATTTTCCATATCTTTCGCAGTACATGTACATCATGCAGGACACAATATAATAATATTTCAATCTCTTATCTTTACTTGTTCAATTCTTTAACATATTACAAGAAGGAAATTATGACGGCGTCATGAGTAAAATCCATGTCGACCCAGAGAAAACCTGAAGGCGTCAGATGAAGAGCGTCAAGAGTTATTTTGGTGACAGCCTGAAGATGGATTACACATGACGGCGTCAGACCCAGATCTAGGCAGTCCGAGAACTTTAATGGCGGCGAGATGACGGCGTCAGACATTTACTCTTGACGTCGTCACCTCACAAAATCTATATATACTTTTCTATTTTTCATTCATTAAGGGAGGAACTTGTGTGGAGAATACTAGGGTCGAACCTAATAAACCCTAGGTCATTTGTAACAGTTTTTTCAAGGGTTTCACCCCTTGAAACATTTCATGTTCAATTAAGATAAGTCCTCTTTAAATTCATTCAATATTTCTATGAGTTGTTTGAATATATCTTATGCTTGTCTTGATTTTAACATGCTAGGCTAGATCTTTCATGTGTTTGCTTAGATGTAATGAAACCTAGATGTTGATTATAGGTTGATTGCTTGTTTATAGTTGTAATAGATGAATGATTTCAATGTTAGGCTTAAGAAAACCGGCAGATCTCCATTGTGTAACTTGCTTGAACGTCTTAAGAAACATGAACCGATGTGTACTAGGTTTTTATGGTTGTATTTAATGCATGAGCGAATTCTAGTGATCCCATGTTAGGAGCTTCTTAGCCGGCTCGACATAGGAGTGAAGTAGGAGCTTATAGGATTGGGGAAGTAAGTACGCCACCCTATGAATGGTATTAATGAATACAATCCATCATCCACGCAACTGTAACAAGTAATTAACCTGTAAAAGATATCTAGGGAGTAATGAAATCTAAGTAAACACAATTCTCCCATATATTGCTCACACCACCATCTTAATTTAGTTTATTTTCATTTTTGTTATTTTATTTTGATTGCATCTTAGCTATTGGGTTAGTTGACTAGCAACTAATTCCGCCCACTCTTCCAATACCCAATATTTTATTTGCTTTTATAAAAACATAAAAATACAAAAAGAATCATGCCTCACCTCTAGACCTAGTTCTTAGGTTTTCTAATCCTAGCGACACTATTCCCAAGTTGAACGATCAATCCCCCGGTACTTGTCACTATACTATACTACAACGATCAGGTACACTGCCTGGTGGGGGTTGTAAGCTTCTCGAGATCCCTCGAGAGGTAAAGCCTGGTGCAATTCCCACGCATCATTCTCTATTTATGTGACGTTGGTTATCACATCTGTAGACCCACCTGTCTCGGCTAAAACGTGGTGTCAGATCCACCCACATTTCCCTATACTCACTTAGTGTAAACTTTTGATCTTTTAAAATCATGGTATGCAAAATAATGCAAGTATACATTATTCTACGTAACTTGACAATTTTCAGTGCACGTGCCGGTTGTTGTAGTATACCCCAACGTCCTTGAAGCACACCAAAAGCACGTTCGACATCATTTCGTGCACTTTCTTGCTTCCTTTTAAAATAACCATGTTTTTCGTCAGTGGTTGCCGAGAAGAATTTGACAAAAGTTGACCATCGTGGGAAAATTCCGTCAGCTAAGTAATATCCCCGTTCACACCTGTGTCCATTTATCATAAAAGGTGCTCTTGGGGATTCGTTAGAAAGAAGGTCGTCAAATAACTGAGAGTTATCTAAAACATTAATATCGTTATTCGCCCCCGCCATCCCAAAAAATGCATGCCAAATCCATAAATCTTGCGAAGCAACAGCTTCAAGCATTATTGTTGGGTATTTTTTAAAACCGCTACCATATTGCCCTTGCCACGCAACCGGACAATTTTTCCACTCCCAATGCATGCAATCAATGCTACCAAGCATTCCCGGAAATTCATGTTCACGCTCATGTTCTTCGTAAATACTTTGAACGTCGGACCATGTTGGTTTTCTTAAAAACTCCGGCATAAACAAATCCATAACGCACTTGTTAAAATTATCAAGACAATCACGCGAAGTACGCTCACCCATTTGCAAATACTCATCAAACGCATCGGGTGAGTTGCCGTATGCCAATTGGCGTATGGCAAATGTACACCTCATAAGTGTACTAATACTCTGTCGACCCGTACAATCGAGTCCTTTGTTAAATAATTTAAAATGACCTGGAAGAGGATCGGAATAATAAGATTCAATACCTTCGACTATTTGTAGAAATAGTTTCCGCTCACACGAAACCTTTTTCGAAAATTCCGGTTCATATACTTATACCCTTGATAAAAGTAGTCGCTACGCAAACGTTATTCGGCAATCTCACGTTCACGGTGGACCAAGGTACGCTGGATGCGTGGTGGAGGTGCTGCTTGTTCCAAATGTTGATGATATTCGTACGCGGCTATCATAAACTCCATGTCAGTTTCATCATCTAAATCGGAGAAACTCTTTCTTGGTTATTTTGATTCGGATCCATTGTGAATATGGAAGTTTTGATTTTTTTTTTTTTTTTTTTTTTTTTTTTTTTTTTTTTATATATTTTCTAGAGAGGAAGTATATAGTTTGAATTTGAGTTGTGTAAGTGTGAAAATAAAAGATGTGTGAAATGGGTATTTATAGTGGGGAGAAAATGAGTTTGAAAATGTGTGTGTGTGTGTTTTTAATAGCCGTTTAGTAACATATATAAACGTTTGGGGGGGGGGGGGGGGGGTGGTAAAACGATTTTTTTTTAAATCTAACGACTAGTAGGGGGTGACAGTGATTTTTTTTTTTTTTTTTTTTTTTTTTTTTTTTTTAAATTCAAAACGCATCTTAACGCTGCGTTATACCCTTAACCTTGTGATAGGGACGAGATTCGTGATTATGACACCAATATAAAATGATATTACTTGTAGTAGGAGTAAGGGTACTAAACATAAGTAACCTTACTCTAAAAGATTGCAACTTTAGTAGAATCAACAAAAGAAGTTGTAGTTTTGAATAATTGTGAAGGCAAAGTTATGGGTTTTAATGGTGATGAAGATGTGAAGGATTTTTATGGTGATCTAAGCATGTATTTCGAAGGCATTAAAGGTTTAAAGATTTGTGATTTTGATTATGGGTTAATTTTAAATATAGTTATCACAAATCCAATGAAGTTTTCAATGGTAAACAAAGAAGCTATTTTTATTGCAATTGAAGACTTGGTGATCGTTGATAAGGAGTATACCAACCGATGTTTAGGGTCATGGGTTGATCATTGGGAGTGTGGTAGACGTGTCAAAAAAGATAAAAGTTTTTGAGTTAATGTGAAGCGCAAATCTACTGAAGACAAGGTTCATCGTGAGAAGTTGTTCGAGGTAGATGAAGCCCTTGACAGTGAGAACTCGAGGGCGAGTTCTTTTTAAGTGAGGGGGAATGATAGGGACGATATTCGTGATTATGACACCAATATAAAATGATATTACTTGTAGTAGGAGTAATGGTACTAAATATAAGTAACCTTACTCTAAAACATACTGAAGTTACTCTTCAACATAAAAATATCCTGAAGTAACCCTACTGGTGGTTTTTCTTGGGGTCGTGAGTTTACGTAGGCATACTTCTCAACATAAGTAACCTTACTTCTCAACATAAGTAACCTTGCTTCTCAACAAGTAGCTTTACTTCTTTTTGGGTTGTGAGTTTACTGGTTTTTCTTTTGGGCCGTATATTTGATTTTAGTTTCCATATTTTTGTTTGCTTTAGAATATTTAGGTTTTCTTTTCCTACAAGTTTTAATACCCTATAAATATAGGGCTTATGTTTTACTGTAATTCATCTTTTGATCATTATTATTAATAAAAGGGATAATGATTTCTAAATGTATCAAACTTGACACGTTTTACCAATTAGTGTATGGAACTTTTAATTTTGCTATCTTGTGTAATAAACTTACTAATCTTTGCAAATTTGTGTACTCGTCCCACATGACAATGAGATTAGCTGACTTGGCAATGAGATTAGCTGACTTGGCAAGCTAATATCATTGCCATGTGGGACGAGTACACAAATTTGCAAAGATTAGTAAGTTTATTACACAAGATAGCAAAATTAAAAGTTCCATACACTAATTGGTAAAACGTGTCAAGTTGGATACATTTAGAAATCATTATCCTTTAATAAAACTTTGTGTTTTAAGAGTGAATCTCTTGTTTGGGTTTTATTCCCTTTAGGTGCAACTCGTATATCACCTTTGGATTGAGATTTATCTAAATACGCTTCCGCGCGTTCTGCGTCACCTTGCACGTTAACGTGCTAATAACGCAATGCCCCGATAAGGTTTAATGTGGGTGCATTATGCTATAACGCAGGGGACGAAGGCAACGTATCGAGTGCTCTAAAACTTGTTAAAACATATACTTCGTATAAGTAGTTAATAGTGGAGTAGGTGGTATCATTTTTCCACAAATTTTTGTGCACCTCATTTTTTATTCTGACAATACATGTTGTAACATTTAAAAAACTATGAATCAACTATTATCATCAACTTGATTGTTGTGAATCTTTTCGTCCATCATCAGAAACATCAAATCATAATCAAACAAAATAAAATTGAACCCATTTAAAAAACCAAGAATTAATCATTATAACAAGATCAAATTAAACCCATTTATAAATCATGAACCGCCGCCTCTATTCCTCAACCGACACCAAGATTCAACATCTACATGTGATATAATGGCGACGGAATGGTATTAGGCTGCCGCTACTTGTCGGAAAACGATTTTGGCCGAAATTCCACCTTCACAACCAATCTCTTCCATATCTACACTATGTTGATTTGATTTATCATGTATACAGCTTTTGGGTTTGAAAAGAAAAAAAGTATCTAGGTGTGGAAGATATATGATTTATTAAATTCAGTTGTTTTTATATTTGTGACTTAAATGAAATCAAGTTCTTGAAGATTTATGATTAAGTTTTCCGTTAGCTTTAGTTCAATGGGTGTAGCACTTGTTCATGAGTCAATAAATCCGGGTTCAAGTCTCACTCTTGTCCTAAAGTTCTCAATGATACCATCCCACAACAAATGCTCAGATTGACTAGTCAACGAGGGACCTATCGGAGAAAATGGCCGTGGTTCAAAGCCCACCCCTCGGAGAAAATGGTGATGGTTCAAAGCCCACCTCCTGATAACTACAGTAACTGGCCCACCTCCTGATAAGTATAGTCACTGGGGAGGGTCCCGTTGGATGCATGGGACATGGTGATCCCACCATTCTTCACCTTTTAGAGTTTTCTGTTTATGATCAAGTTCTTGAAGGTTGATGAGGATGGTTTTTGCTTGTTTATGACTCGCTGGAAACTGTTGCTCCTTGCAGGAATTTTTTACTGCCTTGCCGGAAACTGCTGATGCCTAGCCGGAATATGCTTATTTCAAAAGTTGAATCTTGCTGCTGCTGTTGCCTCGCCACCACTATTGAAAGCTACAGATTTTTACACTTGCATCGCTATTATTATCTTATAAACGACAATAATAAACTTTACTATAGTAGTGTATATATGTGTTGGTGTTTAGAATATATTTTTAATTAGTTTACTATTTGTTTATGTAAAAGAAACGTTTCACCATCAAGTTATCTCATTTTCTTTTGCTTGTCTTGCCTTAGCCTACGAGCCTGCACCAATCCAAGATTTCTGTGTAGCTGAGGTATTGCATTTTAACAAAAGTAGTCATTTGTAAAAGTCATTCAGTTAAGTATTTAATAGCTACACGTAAGTATATAGCATGTATTCAATGTAATATAACATGTTGTGCAGTGAAAGTAAATGTTGTAGCATGCAAGAATCCTAACAGCTCAGGTATTGTAAGGTACAGTGTATGAACCATGTTGGAAATATACATGGTACGTTGAATTTTGGAAAAAAAAAAAAAGTGAGGATTTGATGGTGGTAGAAGGTGGTGGTGCTGGTTGTATGGTGGTAGAGGGTGGTGGTGCTGGGGAAGAAGAGAGGGGTATACTAGTAATTTCATATGCGCTTTGACCTTACTAACGGGAGCACTAACGACCGTAGCTCTCAGTGGCTATATTTTGCACCCAACTTTAGCTCTCGGTGGTTAAATTGCAATTTTTTTTTTTCTCTCGGTATGTTATATGAAATTTTGGAAAACATTAGGGATGAAATTTGCAATTTACCCTAGTAATACAAAGCGATAATAACTTTAAAAAGCATCATATTTGTCCAAAAATACTCCTTTGAGTATCGAACAAATTTTTTTGCATATACGGGTGCTAAACTTTCAATTTCGGACTTTTTTAGGTACTTTGTGACATTTTTGCCTTTTAAATTGTTAAAAATTCAGGGGCAAAAAATGTCACAAAAGTACCTCAAAAAGACCGAGTTTGAAATATTAGTACCTCAAAAAGCTCGAATTTGAAAGTTTAGTACCTTTATAAGATAAAAAATTTGTTCGATACTCAGAAAAAAATACTTTTGGACAAATATGATAATTTTTAAAGTTATTATCCGTGATAATAATAACCACTTTTGCTTTCCCAAAACGTAACATCACGTCACAATTTCACATCCCTTTCATTTCCCCACCCACACCCTTCCAAATTCCCACTTAAATTGTTCCTTTTCTTTCGGTATTAAATGTTGTTTACTTATTCACGCATGTTATGGTTGACCATAAAAATGATTTGCAAGCTTTGGTCACATCTAGCGAGTATAAGAAGATGTTGAAACTGCAAAATGCAATTGATTGTAAACAAGTTGTCATGAATGAAATTTTTTGAAACAATTGCTTTTTGATGTTTAAACTATCTAAGTTTCATGTAATGTCGTTTTGAAGTTTGGGACTTATTTCTTTTTGTTGGATTGTATGTGTTTGGTACTTGATCATGTTTGATATTAGATTTTCAATGTTTTAGACCTGTTAAAAGGATGTTAGATATGTTTAAGCTTGTTTAGGTTGATTATGGAGATGTTAAATTGTTTGAGTGGTATATTACAGGTTTTAAAATTGTTTGGGCAATAGCTATATAGCTACTTTCTTCTTCTTCATAGAATCGGTTGGACCCGGCGGTTGAACCGCTGACCTAGTTACTTGGCTGGGTCGATTAAAAAAACAGGTTTTAAAACATTGATTAAATTTGTGCTAAAACTGATCATGTTTGGTTTCTGTTTTTGTTAAAACCAAAAATTCAGTTTCAGCTCACTTTAGTTTCCAGCAAAAACCAAACCAACACATTTCATTTTTCAACTCAACATCTTATGTAACTTACAAAGAATTATGACTATAGACGTCGCCAAATTCATTTTTCTATTGCTTGCATTTATTACTATACGTGCGATTATCGGAAATAATAACTTTTACATCTGTTAGACAAAAAACACATCAACAACAAACGACTTATATTGCTTACTGGAACAAAAAACCATTGACAACATCCATCTTACACAAACCCACGATCAGCAAAAGCTGGAACAACAGATGTGACGATTGTTACTATGTTTGAACTTCCATGTGAAGCAATAATCATCTTCAGTTTTTGTACTTCATTGTTTCCTTCTCAAACCCGATTGTTGGGAATTGTTTAGCATACTCCTCGACCTCGCCCCTAATCTTTGCAATTTCAGATTGGAACTTCTCGTCTCCGTTCATAGATGCAACAAAGTCCTTCAACTTGGTTCCTAATATCAAGTTTATTTTACAGAACAATAGCTTCATTAGCACAAGTTCAGAAGCTTTTTGTTGACTTTTGATGTCAAACCTACCATTCTTATTATTTCAAGTATTAAGAGGCTAATACTCTAGTCTACGCCAACATCTTTTCATCTGTAGCATTTGCGATGGATTTAAATTAAGTAAACATTTTTTCTCCAACATTTCATGACATGCTACAAGTTTTAAGTTAAATACTAGCATGTTCGACTTCAAAAGTCCAAGTAATTCATTATTTATTACCAACGGTTACTTTTGTTGACTTTTGAGGTCAACCTACCAGGTTTTTTCCTGTGAAAACACTCACGCCCAAATTATTTCATTTCTAGAACTTGCAATAAAAAACAAAATAAAATCGACGTTGTTACTGACTACATTCAAAAAAATGTGCTTAATTTTAAAGTAAAACACAAGTCAATTGACGTTATAGGGTAATTAGTTATCTTTTGGTAAGATTACAAGAGCTCTAACCTGCTGAAGCAGCCTTAATTTTCAAGGCCAACTTGACTGAAGCATCAAATAACTCGGCAACTTTGACAAAATCTTCCTCGAGAAATCCCCTAGATGTTAGAGCAGGAGTTCCTAAACCATAAGAACAAAAAGACATTACATTTTTGAAGATCAAAATGTCGAACTTAAAAAAAGCGTAGGTTCTTTTATGAATGCAGGTTTTAGAGATGATAAACTTACCCATACGGATGCCACCAGGTACCATGGCAGACACATCACCAGGGATGGTGTTCTTGTTGGCAGCAATATGCACCGACTCCAAAACCTTTTCAACTCTTGACCCGTCAATACCCTGTAATCAGAACCAATATCATCAAACTAGGTAACTTCAAAGAATGTCTAAATAGTCCAAACTGACCCAGATATACCCGAATACTGGAGATGAGCTGATATTACAAATTCAATGTTATCGTACCTTGTCTCTTAAATTTACCAACACCAAATGGTTATCGGTTCCACCAGATACAAGATTATACCCCCTCTCCATCAAACTCTGCAAAACCAACAAACGTAATATGTGAAAATTTTAGTTCGCTTATACTAATTTCTCCATTTAACAATTTCTATTTTTATTTTTCGGGTCCTATCTTCCGTTATCTTTCATATTAAGTAATTCAGACTGGTGGATTGATAATTACATCAAAATTTCTTAGTGTAGAATATAATTCTAACACTTATGGTTGTGTATCGCTTTAACTAACGCAAGGGGAATTAAATTGAAATTTTTGAAAAAGGTATAAATGAATACGAATTAAACCTAAATTAGATCAGACCAACTTAGAAAAACAAATCCGAAATTTAAATCATGAAATTTTAGGGATAAACAAAAACGAATGGTCACAAATGCACAAATATATGTAAGAACCTGTGAAAATTTCTTGCAATTGGTAAGAACTTGTTCTTGGTATGCCTTGTACTCTGGGGTTGTAGCCTATAAACCAAAAAAAATAGTCAAAAATCAGCTCAATCAGCTTACAAAGAAGGTTCGAGCGATGGTATTGGAAAGAACAACAAACCTGTTTCAAAGCAACAGCTAAACCAGTAATGGTATGATTGTGTGGACCCCCTTGAAGCCCGGGGAACACAGCTTGATTGATTTTATCTTCAAAGTCATAAATCACCTACACGTATGTAAAAGCTAATCAACACGTAGCGAAATAAAACAGATTTTTTTTTTTTTTTTTGTCATTCTAAAACAGTAACTCACTTCTTCGCCTTTTTTGTTGATCTCTTTTAGCCCCTTCCTGAAAAAGATCATGGCGCCACGTGGCCCACGTAGTGACTTGTGTGTTGTGGTTGTCACGACATCAGCATATTCGAAAGGCGATGGTATAACACCAGCAGCAACCAACCCGCTGATGTGTGCCATGTCAGCTAATAGAATAGCTTTTTGTTTGTCACAAACCTGTCAAAAAATGTGAGAGTCAAAGAAGTGAGATATCAAGACACGTGAATAAAAAGAAGAAATAAGAAATCACTGCCATTTACCTTGCGCATACGGGCATAATCATATACACGAGCATATGCACTTGCACCGGCTACAACTAATTTTGGCCTAAAAAGCACAGCACTTTTCTCCATCTGCAACATAGATAAACTTTCTCATAAGTAAAAGAAAGAAGTCATTCATGTGAACATGAAACATCATGCCAACTCATGCAGCCGTATAACTTACTTGGTCATAGTCAATATAACCGGTGTTTTCATCCAATCTGTATGGCATTGTCTCAAAAAATATTGATACAGCCGAAATCTTCTTTGTATCGGTCTGCATAACGAAAAAGAAGAGATAAATATCAAAATAAATACTACGACATGACAGACTATAGCTTGTTTAAAAGAACTTCACATCACCTGATAACCATGTGAAAGATGTCCACCATGAGGAAGATCTAGTGCCATGATTCTCTCATGAGGTTTCAAGAGTGCAGTATAAACTTGAAAGTTAGCAGGCGATCCAGATAACGACTGCACGTTGACTGCAAGGGAGATGTCAGCATTTCAAGCACAAAAATCAAACCGGAATTCATATTTCACTATTTCAGCATATGGAAAAGATCAATATATGGATGTTTTAGAGCTTATTGGGTGTTTGGACGTGTTTTTAAAACCATTATTGAGACTTGAAATAGCAGTAAGGTTTGTTGTGTTTGGCATAACAGATTCGGATTCTATAGCGAAATGATAATCAGGAATTAGCGAGAGTAAGGAATTGCCAGTTTGCTACAATATAACAGATTTTAAAGTGTCAATGTAAAATTGTGCAGCTATTCAGATCATTAACCAAATAATTACAATATTACATTATTGCCTAGTTAACCATTTGAATTTGATTGTTGATGCGCGACAATCACAGGGAAATTAGACATGCAAACAACCCCTAAAAGTATGATTCTATTACACTGATGTCAAAACAAGTAACTCAGAGTGATTTGATGAGAAAATCAACAAATTTCGACTATGATAACTGTTTTTTTGTTGCAAACTAACAAAGGGCCTTTCAAAGATGCTAAAAAACATGAATTTTGTAAGAACGACCAATCATGGAATTGTAAATGCAAAAAGATTTTATAACTTGGCTGTGTTTCTCCTTCAATGGTTCGTTACAAAGAGTGGAGTGTTCTTTTTCTTTTTGCAACGAAAGCCAAGTACAATAGTAGAAAACGTTAATACGGGATTAAATATGTTACCTCCCCATTTGGAAGGATCAAAATTAAAAGCTTCCAATGCCCGCTTCTGACACAATCTCTCTGCCATGTCAATATACATTTACAAAATGAAAAGTATCATACTCGTTTAGGAAAATAGTAGTAGTAAGTATTAGGTGGAGTATTCATACTCGTTTCCTCCATGGTATCTAGCACCAGGATAACCTTCACTATATTTGTTGGTCATCACTGATCCAACAGCTTGCACGACTGACAACGAGGTGAAATTCTCTGAAGGTATAAGCTCGAATCCCTATATCGACACAAACTAGTCAAGTTTCGCATCACAGAAAAAACAAAACAAGATACACTTTTTTTTTCGGTGTAATGGTGAACTTATATTAATCAAAACATTCTTACAAACAAATTACAAGAAGAAATGGATGGACCGATGGACATTCACATACCATTTTTATGCAAACTAAAACTGCTATTCATCCACCAGGGAACACACACCCTCAAAAAAGAAACCAACCAAAACCTCGTAGTATTCCTAGCATCTTGCAATACCACTCCAAGTTCATTTACCCTCCTCATCAAGGAAACCTACTTTTTGAATCCGATAACAGCCAAACAGATACTATGCTGAAAATTCTAGATCCAGATCCCTCCCAAGGCCAACCTAAACTGGAACTATCACCGTTGCACTGATTTACTGAATAGATCAAGATACAAGGGCATCTTGATGAAATGAACTTATGTAAACTCTGTATTCAATTGAGGAATACCAGATAAAAAAATCTGCTGCAGGAATGTTCTTGAACCTCAACATCTACAGAAGGGGAGATATGATCCAAACACCCCTTTATGATGGTCAAAGAGACTGAATAATAGAAATTCCATTACCAGCATATACTTTTCCTTGCCATACCATGAATCAAACATACCTCCATTTATACCATTCCAAATTTGACCATATTATCTTTTGAAGTGGAAACTGATATTCCATCCCAATCATCAGGCATACTTATAACATTCATCCTCTCTTTCATTACAGACCATATCTATAAATGTGAGACTGTTTGATTTCAAATTTAGCATGAATGTTATGTTATCTATAAAAGGTTGGTTTCCTTATCCATCATTGATCATATAAAGACATAAATTCATACCCAATTTTGATACTCAACGAATGCACCTGCAAACCAACATCTATAGCCTGCATCGTGGAACACAAACTTAAAACACTCGTTAAAATAAACTCATTCGGCTCAATACCCTCCTCGAGCATTTCACTAAACAAATTCAACCCGTCTGCAGAACCCCCATTATCACCACAAGCAGACACAATCGTCGTCCACGAAACCACATTCCTTTCCCCTATCCTCGAAAACACCTTCATCGCAGAATCCAAATCATTACCACATTTAGAGTACAAATTACAAAGCGCATTCCCAACACTCGTATCATCCTCAAGTCCATACTTCACAACATACCCATGAACCTCCTTCCCTAACTTAACATCATCCAACACAGAACACGCGTTCAAAACAACTCCAATAGTATAATTCGTGGGAAACGCCCCATTTTCCAACATTTCCAAAAACACACTAACACCCAACTCAGGCTGCGCGTTCTGCACATAACCCGACATCAAAGAAGTCCAAGTAACCACATTTCGTTTCGCCAGCCCGTCAAAGACTTTACGCGCCTCTTCCATTGCCCCACATTTGCCATAAACATTAACCAAAGATGTCATGACAAACAAATTACCATCTGTCCCAGATTTCACAATCTGGCCATGTATCATTTTCGCTTCTTTTAGCGAATTCTTTTCGACACATTTTTGCAAAAGTGTGACGTAATTTGAAGGCTCAGTCTCTTTGAAATCCAAACTCAATGCATCAAAATGTTTGTCCAGATAACCAGAGCTCCTCTGCAAACAAGATGAAATATTACTAAATATAGAAAGATGATAATGGTATAATAAAGAAGGTACCTTTTCAATGGAAGGGAAAGTAGTGGAGCGTTTCTTGAACTCTGATTCAAGTTTGATGGTGTTGCCAATTACAGCTGAAGGTAAAGATGCCATTTTTAAGGTTTGGTATTTAGTGAACAAGTGTGTGTTTCATGGTTTGGTTTGTGGGTAGTTAATATTGTTGGAGAGAGTGTGTGTGTGTTATCTTGGTGTGTTTGGATGAAAATGGATATCAGAAAACAGGGGAAGGATGAAAGAGGAATAATGTGGGTCCACCATTGAATGCTTCTAATTTCCATAATATTTATCACTATCTTAACTAGGTACAAAGATTTTTATTTATTTATTTATTTATTTATTTATTCATTTTATTTTTTATAACTTAAAGAGACTTAAAAAGCATGATTATAAATGGCGAAGTCATGAAGTTCTTTAGAAGGGTGGCAGTGGGGCGGCATCACCCACCGACAAGGTGATGCCGGCGGTGAACACCGCCGCCACCCCACCGGCATCATCAACGGCAAGGTCTCAACGGCAAATATTGCCTCCGAAGCATGGGCTTTCCAATGCAAAATCTAACCGTTGGGCATTAAATTTTTTGGACGTTGGAGTTGGAGGAGCGTGTGTCGGCCAAAAATTTTGGAAACCCAGATGTGAAGTAAGGTATTTAACAAAACCCAGATGGATTTTTAAAAGATTTTTAATGAAAACCAGGAAATTGCGTCGCACACAGTCGAGTGTGTTTGTGTGTGTGTTTTAATATATGGTGAGAGAGATGGAGTAATGTTTGAAAAAAGATGACAAGGAAGTGAAGACATTTACCAAACATGTGCCCAAGTATAAACTTGTCAATTAATAGGTGAAGAATTTGGTGATTAATATTTTTATTTTATTTAAAAAAAAAAGTTGGTAGGTATGAAAAAGGCATGGTTGCCACTAAAATGAGGCTGAGAGGTATAGAAAAAGTATGAATGGGGTGAAATGAGGTGGAATGATATTATTGGTGGATTTCGGAAGTATGGACGATTTCGGAATCATGACTGCCAGTGTCCTTAAGGCGCCAAAAAAAATATTTATACTACTATATTAGACATTTAGATTAATGCTTATTATATATTTACCAGACCCAAATACGAAATATGCCAAATTCGGTTCAAAGTAAAAAAAAAAAAAAAAAAAAAAAAAAAAAAAAAAAAAAAAAAAAGGCTCGCCACGCTTTACCAAAAGGCGCGCCTTTTCTCGCCTTTTTCTACGCCACGCCTAGAGCAGCCGCCATAGTCCATTTCGTGGCGGCAAGGCCATGCCTCGTGCCTTGGCGACGCCTTTGCGGCAGCTTGGCGCGCCTTTTAAAACACTGTTAAAAAGTGATGTTATGCTCAAATGCCTTTTAATCTTCACGTGTTAATTGTAATGGTTTCAAATTACAAATTCTTGTTTAATTTCCCACAAATGATAGTTGACTTTCAAAATATTATTGATAATCCACAAAAGATAAAATATGTGTGTTTAATTTGATGACTTTTTTATGTCTTTATAGTCATAAACTATAGCTCTCAACTAATTCTAATTCGTCAAACACATATGTAAAAATAAAACAACTTACATGCTGAGTTTGCTAAACACACTCTAAAGTTGAATTTTCTTAATTAAATTTGTGTCTAAAACTAATCATGTTTTGGTTTCTGTTTTTGTAAAAACCAAAAATTCAGTTTCAATTCACTTTAGTTTCGAGCAAAAGCCGGACCAACATGACCTACGCTTTCCCCTACCTTAGATTTAGTTTCGATCAAAAGCCGGACCAACATGACCTATGCTTTCCCCTACCTTATATTTAGTTTCGAGCAAAAGCCGGACCAACATGTCCCATGCTTTCCCCTACCTTAGATATATCATAGTACATTTTCATTTTTCAAGTCAACATCCTATGTAACTTACAAAGTAAACATATTATCGCTTGGGATGATGGATTGGTCATTGGCGTCACCCATCTTCGTATGTACCACAAAAGTAAAAAGATAAGAATTATGACTATATACGTCGCCAAATTCATTTTTCTATTGCTTGAATTTATTACTGTACGTGTGATTATCGGAAATAATAACTTTTACAATTGTCGACCTCGCCTCTAATCTTTGCAATTTCATATTGGAACTTCTCGTTTCCGTTCATAGATGCAACAAAGTCCTTCAACTTGGCTCCTAATATCAAGTTAATTTACAGCACAAAGAACTCTATTAGCACAAGTTCAGAAGCTTTTTGTTGACTTTTGATGTCAAACCTACCATTGTTATTATTTCAAATATTAAGAGGCTAATCTTTTCATCTATAGCTTTTGCAATTATCTCAAACATTTCATGACATGCTACAAGTATTAAGTTGAATACTAGCATGTTGGACTTCAAAAGTCCAAGTTTTTTTTTGTTGCAAAAGGTGAATTTATATTATTAATTCATATCATCAGTACAAACAATACATCAAAGATACATTGATAACTGCTATCACAGAAATTTATCTCATAGAGCTATCTTGGACAGAACTAAACTATCTCAGACAACTAAATCTAACAATACAGAAATACTAGAAACTGCAGGCAAGTCTTCACCACTTGTAGACATATAACAGCTTCAAATTCACCTTTAAAATAGGCACCATTACCATCTAATTACATTTCCATATCATCCTCTCTCCAAAACCATTCAACCCGCACCCACAACAGCCAAGGAGAGCAAGAAGTATGGCTTCATTAGGACCCAAACCATTCCAGTCAAGGGCTCTTCTAAATCCCCTACATTTCCCTCTTTACAAAAGGCTTCAGGAATCTAGAAACACTCACCTTGAGGGAGAATCTACATGCCCCCTTGGTGATACACTGAGAGGACCAAGTAGGGTCACCTTTCATCCCTCACTATTCCTCTCATCCCATGTACCACCCTCCTAGTCCATATTACCCTTCACTATGGGAAACCTACTTTATGATAACTAAAAGCAGTAATGCAAGAGATAACACAATCTTTTTCAATAGCTACCTAACAAAGGCCTGCTACTCTAAAAGATGGTGATATCTCAAGAATTAAGCCTTAGCTATCAAGATACAAGGCCATCCATAGATATGGACTCAATTACTCAAGAAACCCAATAGATAGTTTCTAGAGAACCAGGATAAACCTGAAACAAATGCAGAGCTTTCTTGAACCTCATCTCTGCTTCTAATTTCAAAATAGATGAACTTGTTATATTCTTCAAAAGTCCAAGTTATTCACTATTTATTACCAACGGTTACTTTTGGTAAGCACTTGTTCTTGGTATGCTTTGTACTCTAGGATCGTAGCCTATAAACCAAACAAAATATAGTCAAAAGTCAGCTCAATCAGCTTACAAAGAAGGTCGAGCAATGTTACTGGAAAGAGCAACAAACCTGTTTCAAAGCAACAGCTAAACCGGTAATGGTATGATTGTGTGGACACCCTTGAAGCCCACGGAACACAGCTTGATTGATTTTATCATCAAAGTCATACATCACCTACACGTTGACCAGTATGTAATCAACACGAAGTGAAATAAAAAAACTTTTTTTTTTTTTTTTTTTTTTTTTTTTTTTTTTTTTTTTTTTTTGTCATTCAAAAACAGTAACTCACTTCTTCGCCTTTTTGTTGATCTCTTTTAGCCCCTTCCTGAAAAAGATCATGGCGCCACGTGGCCCACGTAGTGACTTGTGTGTTATGGTTGTCACGACATCAACATATTCGAAAGGCGATGGTATAACACCAGCAGCAACCAACCTGGTGATGTGTGCCATGTCAGCTAATAGAATAACTCTTCGTTTGTCACAAACCTGCCAAAAAATGTGAGAGTAAAAGAAGTGAGATATCAAGACACAGCCGAAATCTTCTTCGTATCGGTCTGCATCATGAAAAAGAAGAGAACCATATCAAAATAAATACTTGTTGGAAATTACTCATATGACATGACAGACTTTGAATTGAAAAAGAACTTCTTCACATCACCTGATAACCATGAGAAAGATCTAGTGCCATGATTCTCTCATGAGGTTTCAAGAGCGCAGTATAAACTTGAAAGTTAGCAGGTGATCCAGATAACGACTGCACGTTGACTGCAAGAGAGATATCAGCCTTCAAGCACAAAAACCAAACCAGAATTCAAATTTCACTATTTCAGCATATGGAAGTCCTATATTTTGAGAAAAGGAAGAGATAAATATATGAATGTTTTAGAGCATAACGGATTCTGATTATTTAGCGAAATGATAATCAACAATCAGCGAAACAGAGTAAGGCATTGCTACAATATATCAGATTTTAAGAGTCAATGTAAAACTGGCTAGCTATTCAGATCATCAACCAAATGATAATATTATGGCCTAGTTAACCATTTGAATTAGATTCTTGATGCGAGACAATCACAAGGATATTACACATGCAAACACCCCCTAAAAGTATGATTCCATTACATTGATGTCAAAACAAGTAACTCAGAGCGATTTGATGAGAAATCCAACAAATTTTGACTATGATACTTGTCTTTTTTTTTTTTTTTTTTTTTTTTTTTTTTTTTTTTTTTGCAAACCAACAAAGGGCCTTTCAAAGATACTAAAAAACAATAATTTTGTAAGAACTACCAATCATGGAATCGTAAATGCAAAAAGACTTGTTTAATTTGGCAGCGTTTCTCCTTCAAAGGTTTGTTACAAAGAGTGCAGTGTTGTTTGGCATTTTGCAACAATGGTGGTCGGTTTGCAACGAAAGCCAAGCACAATAGTACAAAACGTCAATACGGGAATTAGTTATGTTACCTCCCCATTTGGAAGGATCCAAATTAAAAGCTTCCAACGCCCGCTTCTGACACATCTCTCAGCCATATCAGTGTACTTTTACAAAACATAGAGAAGAATGGGTAAACGCCACTAACTTATAGGAAAATATATATTAGTAACCAAAAGTGTAAGTATTCATACTCGTTTCCTCCATAGTATCTAGCTCCAGGATAACCTTCACTATTTTTGTTGATCATCACTGATCCAACAGCTTGCATGACTGACAACGAGGTGAAATTCTCTGAAGGTATAAGCTCGAATCTCTATATTGACACAAAGTAATCAATTCTCACATCACAGAGTAAAAAAAACAAAACAAGATACACTTGTAGTAGTAGTTTTGAAGTCAATGGTGTAAATGTGAGATCGTTTAATTTGAAATATAGCATGAATGTTATGTTAGCATTCATAATAGTTAGTACTACTAACTAGTGTGAAAGGTTGGTTTCCTTATAAATCATTGATCATACTAGAAGGGTACCCGCGCAATGCGGCGGCGGGTACCCGATGACTATTTTTGTGGCGAGCAAATGTTTTTCATTTTAAATTTCCTTATCTAGCATGTCCCAAATAGTATAAAGTATTAGAAATATGTTTTTCAAAAGTAGAACGTCTAAATTATTAATAGTGTAAATGGTTAACACTTTTATTTTTCAAATATTAGCATTAAATTGATGGTTAATAGTGAGTTTTTCTTATAAACACTTTGATTAAAATGTATCATTATTGGAGGGGGGGTTACATATGGTTTAAATTTGACTTAAATTTTTATATTTTACATTAATTTTCTACTTTTCCTTTAATAGTAATGTTTTTGGTCTTAAAATTTTAAGACTTCCTTTTGTAGTAAGTCTCAAATGCTTTATAATGTAGTATAGATAAAGGCATATTAGTTGTGTCATTTTCAAAATATATCTTTGAACCTTTTAACGTGAAATTGTATCTTTCCCTTTGTGTATGAAAAAACAAAATAATTCGGGGAAATTGGTTGTACTTATAAGAAGATACATTGTAACAATTCTAGATCGGTTAAAGTTGAAAAAAAGAAGATATATACCTTCCATTGCCTAGCTTTTTCGAGTTCGATGATATCAGCAATCTCAGGATCAATCTCTTCCAATGGAGCATTCAATTGTAAGCCAATACTAGTGAATTGGCAACTCATTATTATTGGGTGTTAGTGGGAAACATACGGGTGTATCTCATAGATCAGTTGGAGGACTTAGTGATTATGATCCAAATAGGCTATTCTCTAGCTCAGGTTTAGGTATTCGGTGATCATATGTTAGATGTCGACTACAACATCTGATCTAATGACCTTAGATGCCTTTATTAAGATTGTGGTTGGACATTACACGTAGGATTGTGATTATTAGACATAGGGAAATTGACTAGGTAAATGCGGTTAAGTCTCTTGGATGATTGACATTGTATCACCATTTATGCAAATTAGGATAATTAAATACGATCACATGGATTTAAAGCACAATTTTAGCTTTTTACTGTTTTCTTAGGTAGATTGTCATTTTAATTAGACAACTAGAGATTACACACAGTTCTTAGGGTCGACACCCGTATTTACCAATCACTACACTACTATACGATAAGGTACAATGCTCTTTAGTGTGTAAGAATAATTTCAATGTTACAAGTCTTTATAAATTTAAAACCTGAGTAGTTCCATTAGAACACATGAGTGTCATGCCAAGAAAGAAGCTATGAAGGATGATTCTACCAAAACCAATGATGGTCCCATCAGGCCATCACTTCCATTTCTTACAAGCTTGAGAAGGACAAACAAGCAGCAATGAACATAACTAGAAAAAATGAAGTCAAGAACTTTGAGGTTTATCCTAATTTCACTCTAAGGAAGCTTGGTTTCACTGGGTGGATTGAAGTCCATGATCTAGCAAGAAAAATGAAAGGTAAAGTTATGTCCCAAGTCCCAACTGCTAGAAAATCTGAGTAAGCAGTTCAAGTGGGTTAGAGATACTGCCAAGAAGTTGAACATACCACTGCCCCTAAATCGAATTAACTTGATCTCCTGCTCTCAAGAAGAAGGCACCCACTATGAAGAAAAGAAAAAGATCAAGTCTAGAACATGTCTATGTCACTGATGAACCCATTGTAGATGGTAATGAAAGAAACCTTACACCCCCTGAGGGAGTTACAGGGGTTGATGGGTAGGTAACTGAAGAACCAGAGGCTGTTGTATTCTTCATCATCAAACTCAACTTTTGTTGCTTTCAGAGAATGCAAGTTCAACCTTGCGTCTACAGCTCAGCTGGTTCGACTTCATCAAAAAATAAAGTTGGACCCAGAGTTTGCAAAAGATTTCACAGCAACAATGCATTAGGAGATTAAAGCCACAACTGACAAAAAAGAAGAAAGAAGACAAGTTAGGGATTTAGAATTTTAGAGACTTGTAAAATCATCAATGTAATCACTAATGAAATGATCTTTTTGTTTATTTAGTCTTTGTTAATTACGTGTAAGAAGAAGTTGTATGCTCACTTACAATATTTCAAACTTAGCATAATTTATATTCAAATAAGGGGTGATTGTTGAGCCAATTCAATGCCCAATGGTCTCTGACTAGATTTGAACATAAATTAGTCTAAGTCCAAAAGACTCGCTGACAATGAAATCAGCGAGCAACTCAAGAAGACTCGTTGATAATAGAGTCAACGAGCAACCTCAACAAAAGTTCAATTCTAGACATCGTAAAGGAAGTCGAAGATAACTTGAAGACACTCTTTCTAGCTAATGTGGGTCAACTAGTATGAAGAAGGAACTGAAGCCGAAGGATAAAGGTCTATCAGGGATCGACAATACCCTGATGAACCTCTCAGCTCTCTGAATCCCCAACAGAGCATAGCTCCAAGTCCTTTGAACGTTTAGGCGGGACTTTTCAAAGATGCAACTGAGCGGGATAAAGTGCATTTGGTGAAAAGTCAATGCAAGTACGAGTTGGTGAAAAGTAGTGAACAATTGACTGAACTATTCACTAAAGCACGCTTGGCGGGTTTCCGAGAATAAAAGTTTTAAATGAAAGATACACCTTTATGTACTTCTTCTATGGGATGATTGACACGTATCTACATAACCCCACCAAGCAACTACCTCGTACTCTGTATATAAAGAATGTTAGTCATCGAATCAAATGGTTCCCACATGTTAAACAACACAAAGTGTTAAGATGTAACACCCCCAAAATTCGATACAGCGGAAGACTCAACAAGCTTTCGGGGTGCTACGGGGATTGGTATCCAACACAAGACATAATAGAACGAGATAAAGTAAACATAATAAAAACGCAACCAAAACGGGGTTTTAAAGTTTACATTTATCCCAACATCATTCAGAGTCAGGCCCAAAATAGCATAACAGTAGGTCCAAAAGTTAATATCAGAGTTTAGAAAAATAGATCCATAAACCAAGAGCCTTAGCCGAG
The DNA here is from genome assembly GCA_030686995.1 of Artemisia argyi. NCBI lineage: Eukaryota > Viridiplantae > Streptophyta > Magnoliopsida > Asterales > Asteraceae > Artemisia > Artemisia argyi. The sequence continues at coordinate 1,745,822 of CM060702.1, forward strand.
CCTTCCATTCCAAGCATCCACATCATCACTTAATTACCTGAGAAAACGTGCTAAAAGTCAGCTTTCGCTGGTGAGATCATAGGTTTAAATTCATCTAACAATATAGTGGACATATACGCAAAACGCTTGCTAGATAGACTAAGGATTCCACTAAAAGCCTGCGGATACCCTCCGCTCCAATCATAACACACGGATACCCTCCGCTCTAACGTAGATATTCGGGTAACCCCCGCAATACCAATAAATACTCGGATAACCTCCAAAGTATCATTAACCTATAGGTGCACGCTACAGTATCTAAATAAGCCAACCTTGAATAGTACACACGACCCGTGTGACTAAAGCTGACAATAACCAAATAAGTCAACCTTGAATAGTACAAATAAATCATGTGACTAAAGCTGACAGAACATCCTAGTCCATACGCATAGCAAGTTTAGAAAGAATATAAAAGCGATAATAGTCCACATAAAATAATTTGCACGTTTCTCACCCCAAGTATTGAAAACATAGTTCAAGAGTAAAAGTGGGGCTATGACTCACCTCAAGTCCAGAAAATAGCAAGAAGAAGTCGGTAGAAATAAGATGTATAGTAACTCACAAAACAGCAACTACGGACTCGGCATGACCTAACAATATCAACTCGTTCAGAAATCATTTCCTCAAATTCAAAATATTCCCAAACCCGGACGTATTCCGTTTTATTTTCCGAAAATTCAGTTCGTATTAGTTTGGTGTATTTACGTTTGGTATCCATACGGGTGGTGGGTCGACACAAAACAAATCAAAAAGGTCACACAAAGAATAATAAAATAAACTATAGATCTAATATTAGCCCAATATATTATTTAAATAAATCGCCGAAGTTTATCAAATCCGTCGATTTAATAATCCTCATATTTATTTACGTAACATACCGTTCCAAGATTACACCCAATCCTAAAGTACATAGCACATAAATACTATATGGTATATGATGAATGCTTATTCACTCATCCTTTTTAGGCCTCATTTCAGACCAAAAATACCAAATACTAACCAAAAATGCCAAGAGAATGCATGTTTTTGTATTTGTGTATGTGCAGGTACGGATATGAGAAAAAATGAATAAAAACACAGCAAAACCGACAAAAACGAGCACGAGAATGGAAAGTGTCAAAAGTCGGAGCCGGGGAAGTCAAATGGTCAAAGTCCAAGCTTAAAATGTCATGAGAAGTCCTCAGAGATTTAGAAAGTTACAAAGTTAGTCCCTGATCAAAGTTTGAAGAGTTTGACGATTTTAGTCCTCCAAATTTCATCAAGTTGTCAGAATTGGTCCTTTGAGGAAATTAATTGAAGAAAAATCAAATATACCCGTCATGAATCTGAAAATGTCAACTTTAGTCCTTGGGAGAAAGTTTCAGAGAATTACAGATTTGGTCCCTAAGGTTTTTCAGAATTACAATATAGGTCCTTATAATTTTCACTACTACTAATCCTTAACCAAAAAAAAAATCCGGATCCATGTAATCCTTAGTCCACTTCCTAAAATAATACAAACCCACATGTACACTTAGCCCACACATTCTACCCAGCCCACCATCCCTTTCTATATTACCCGACCCAGTCCAACCTTTTTACCCATGGTCAACCACACCCCAGTCAACACTTAATAAAAAATAACAAACACCCTTTTTCACAATTACCGCCCCCCAATTCTCCCCACAATCCCAGAAATTCACTGTTCCCCCTAGAACCCTAATCCCCATCCCACAATAATTACCCCGATAACAAATAATTACCTCATGATATGGTGTTCTAGAAGGGTCAGAAGAGTCAGAGAATGTCAGAGGGAATGACACGTGGTCCAATGGAAAGAGACACGGAGGATACATCACATCAGGGGTACATGATCCAAGGGTGTAAATTAAAAGAGGGATGATCAAGGGCTGATAGGAGACTCAAACAAACACACCACGCGGATAGGTGACCTGGCATTTCTCCTCAGCTCAGCTATAAATAGCCCCACTCATCTCACATTTGAAGGTGTTAGATGTTAGAATTAGTAGTAGGTTAGTATAATAGGTTTAGTTTAAATTTTTATTTTCAATTATTGTAATTTTCTAAATTGTACTCATTTTCAGTATTAATAAAATTCTAGTTTCATTTTAATTCGTTGTCATTTAAATTCTCAAGTTTATAATTGCTTTAAATCTGTTTTTAGTTTTCATTTAAGAAGCTTATCTCAGTTAAACTATAGTGTGTGTTTGGTTTCAATTCTGTTTCAAATGACTGCTTTGTCCATTGAGGTTCAATTAGCTTATTTCAATTAGCACAAGCTTGTTGTGGAGTTTGGCAGCCATTAAGGAGCTGATGGCCTGTCACAAAGACAGGCGAGCTTAGTGAAACCCCCTCTGTTCTGCTGAGGGGGTATTGACTTAGTAAGTTTTTCGTTTTAAATTGCATCAGTAGTTTAATAAGTAGTATAGATCTAGTTGTTTAACCTAGTGTAATATGCAGCTTGAAGGATGTTTAGATCAGCTTGTTTCTATTGGAGTTTAAGTTTTAGATCTGTGTTTGCATTTGATTCTAGTAATTGTTCGTGTATTGCTGTTTGGTATTGTGCTAATTGGTTCATAATCTGCGTTTAATTGATAGATTGGTTTGGATTATATTGGTTTGCTGAAGTAATTGGTTATGTAGTTTAGGCATTACTAGTGTTTGGCGCTATTACATTCTGTGGCCTTGTGACTGATTTAGTTATTTGGCCCAAGTGATTTAGCTTTCACTTAGAATATATAAGTAGTTAGGATTAAGTTTTAAGTAGATTTAAGTAGTTTGGAGACTTTACATAAGCATACTCCATGTTAATCTCATATAACTGCTCCTTGCGTAAAGATATAGTATCCATTAGTTCTTGCATTTAGGTAATCGTAGTGCATATTTTTCACCTAGGATATATACTGAGTTTGCATATAGTGAATTGCATCTAAATCTTTTGTACACATTTGAGTTTTCAATCAGTCACATAAAAACTACACTTGTCATAACAAGCTCTTTATCAGATAAGAATTTAGCTTAAAAATCTCATTGAAATAATTGAAAAGTGTTTTTTTTTTTGATAAATTTAATTGGTGAACTTGATTTACAAAAAGAGATTTCAAAGTTTGGATCTGTTTTGGTTGAACAAAAGTTTAGCTCAATAGATCACTTTAACCACTGTTACCCTGCAGCATACCTGTCCACTGCCAGCTTATCTAGGGTCTAATTAAGGGTTCAATTGGTTAGTACAATTAGGGCTTTTGGGTTTTTAAGCTAGGTTGTAGTATAGGCTTCATAATTCTGTGCTTTGTTTGCCTTAATTAGCTTAGTAGGAGCTTAGAAATAAGCTGTCAAGTAGGGTGTTTAAGCATAGTATCTGTTTTCAAGTTTGAGGGCTGCAATTGCCAATTTTTGATCATAATCTGAGATTTGTGGTTTATTTGAGCTAAATAGTACCTTAGGTTTCTGTTTCGGTTGAGCTTTTGCTTATTTGCTTCATCTTTTTGCTTATCGGCTTATGCACTTATAGCTTATATCAACTGTTTTGGTCATAATCTGTTTTTCTAAGTTCATATTGCTTTCTAAACTGTTCCATCAAGCTCATTTTAGTTTAATAATCAGTTGGTTAAAGGTTGGGGTCAATTTGGTCAAAGTGCTTATTAATAAGCACTTCACTTAAGCAGTTTTTAAGCTAATCAGCACTTCTCTAGCTTATTTTGTTTTCAAATTTTTTTCCAAAGCTTATTTTATTATTTTTGATTTTCTGTAATTTTTTCAAATTTTTCCGAGTTCATTTGCTATTTTTTCTATTTTATTTCCATTTTTAATCATTTTTAAATACATTTAAAATACTAAAAAATCAGAAAAATCAGAAAAAGTCCAGAAAAATCCAAAAAAATATTAGAAAATTATTTTTAGTTATTTTAGACTTTTAGAAATTTATTTTGTATTTTTCTCATTTAATTTGAATTACTTTTGAATTTTTAATAATTTTTAATTAGATTTAATTGTTTTTAATTTCTAGAAATTACATAAAAAGCCAAAAAAAATTAGTTTTTAGTTTTAAAATTTCTTTTTAGTTATTTTATAATTTTCCAAATTTAATTTTCATTTTTCTCCCTTTATTTTCAATTTCTTTTTATTTTTAATTAGTTAAAATAGTTTTTAATTCATAATAAATACATAAAAAGTCAAAAAAATATTTTTCTTTTTCTCAAAATTTTCTTTTATCATTTTTGATTTTTAGAAATTATTTTCAAGTCCGTAGGAGTCGCGTAGTTTAAAAGTCGCGTTTTATTTCGCGCGTTAGCGTTTATTTTACGTTTTAAATTACGTTTTCGATTCTACGTTACGTTTTAAGTTTGTTTAGTTGATTTACGTGTTTAATTAGTTATTTGTGCTTCATTTACTATTTCATTAGTATAATCTCGTTAAAATCACTTTTTACCGTTTTCACGACACGTTTCACGATTCGGGAATTCGAAATTCCATTCACACCTTCGCTGGGACACGACCCGGGGAAATACTTTCCTAAGCATTTCTTCGGAAATAAAAACTATACCACAAAAAGAACAACATAAAAAATGGCGCCGTTGCCGGGGAAGGTTGAAGTGAATTTTTCGTTTTCGTTTTTTGAAATTGTGTTTTGAAAACCTTCCTTGTATATATTTTCTATAAAAACCAAAAAAAAAAAAAAAAAAAAAAAAAAAAAAAAAAAAAATTGAAAAATCAAAAACACTTTTCCTAAAGTGTTTTCAAAAATACCAAAAATAATAAAGTTACAGCCTCGTTCCGATCGAAAGAAAGGGCGTTGTAAACCAAATAAGTTTCTCAATATAACAACGCGTGAAATTAGTTGCTAATCGGATTACTTTGATTCTACGACCGAATAAGCGGAAAATACGGATAGCTTTGACATTAAATTGCAAGCTGAAGAGAGATCCAATCTTCTCTCCCGTTCCGTCGCGAGTAGATTTGAAGGAAACGGTTTACGATTAACGTAACGTTTGAAAAACAAAAGAGAATAAAAGTTTTAAGTTTTTGAATTTTGTTTTCCAAAAAAAATAAAAATACAAAAAGATTTTCCTTTTCCATTTTGATTTTCCTTTTATTTGATTTTACGATAATTAAAAACCAAAAAAAAAAAAATCTTCTTATCTTCTTATAATTTGATTCTTCTTCTTTAACCCTCTAAACCGATAATTCTTTCACTTTCTCACTTATGGATTCGACGTGTTTTAAATGTGGTGAACCGTTCTTCGAAGGTTCATGTGTTTGGTGTACGTGCGAACAATGTGGTAACAATATTCACGATGGAGTTTGTTTGTTTTGTAATACTCCCGAGTATGTTCGAAACACAAATTTTCAAAACGTTCCTAATTACTATCCAACACCACCGCCGTCTCCGTTCACTTGCTTTAATTGTGGAAATCCATCCGACGAGGGATTACCGTGTGGGCAATGTTTTTGTATTCAATGTGGATACACGAATTGTATATGTTACGCCCCAAGTGCTGAAACGTCTTACGCTTGTGATACGAGTTTTGATAATTATCCTCAAAATGATTTCAATCATCCTTTTCAAAACTTTAATGAGCAAGTACCATATTTTAATGAAAATTCGTTCCAAAATTCATCAAATTTTGAAAATTGTGGGGGATCTTTTAAAAATTTTTATGAGCCGAATTCATGTTACGATTCTCATGGTTTTAACCAACCCCCACAAAATTCCGATTTTGCTAATAATATTTGTGAAATTCAATCAATGATCGAGAAGTTAAAAGAGTTGGTAGCTAATCGTTATACGCATACTTCCGAGCCTCAAGTGAAATCGATGGAAGAACTTCTTGCCGAAGAACGAAAATCTAAATTTTGTGAGTGTTGTATGTACGACGACGACGACGATGATTCTACGATTACAATCGTTCTTAATCCTAACAAAACGTCCGTTGTTTCTTCCGAAGTACCCGATGACTCTCTAAAAATGGGGGACGAGCATCTTAACACTATTCCGGCAACGGAATCGGACGAATTCAATAAGTCAAGTGTTGAGAGCCTCGTCCCAATCCCAAGTGAGTCCGGGGAAATTTCTAATGGTGATTCTGAAATTGTTTCTGATTCTTCCTATCCTTCTTTCACACCGGTTGAGAGGAGTGATGTCTTTTTAGACGAAATCGAAGCTTGTCTTGCTAATTCTAACCCGACGATGGTTGATGATACTAATTTTAATCCTGAGGAAGACATCCGTTTGATTGAAGAATTATTGAATGAAGAACCGAAGATCGATGAAGTAAATGATAATCCGAATGATCGTGTTGATATGTTTTCCGATTCTGACGATGATGATGACCTTGTTCCAAGGGTCTCCGAAACATTCGATATGACTTTCACAAATCCGTTATTTGATTTCGATTTGGAATTGACTCTTGATAATCCAATCTTCAATTTTCCTTGTGATGAGTCCGAAATGGAACCCGAGGTCCAGGTTTCACATGATATGATTGATTCTCCTCACGAGAAGTTCTCCGATGAACTTTCTCATACCATTTCGCAGCCGGATATTGAAGATGATGAGAATGGTCTTCGAAGAAGTGTGCTTACTAAAGAATTACATAATGATGATTTACCGTCCGAAACCGATTCATCTATCTTCGATTTACCTTTTTCTCGTCCACCTGCGGAACCACCGGATGCAGATTTTGATACGAATGAAGATATTTTTGGAGTGGTGGACGAGATTTCTGATTATAATAATTCTGTGCTTGATATTTTACCCACCCAACCCACCCGTGATTCAGAAATCAACTTTGCTTTAATCATCTGGGTGTTTTATCCGTTCTTTGCTTATACCATCATTTCTTCACTTTTCCACTCCACCGGGAGTGAGGATACCGTATTTGACCCTGGCATCTCCGTTTTACGTGCCGGTTGTCCGTTTCATCTGCTCTCCCCAAGGACGAATTAATTCGGGGATCGAGTCAAGCTCATGTGACTCGGTGAACAAAAACAAGCGCTTCGTGGGAGGCACCCCATGCTTATCCATTTTCATTTTCTATATTTTCTATTTTCTAATAACGTGACGTGAGAGGGGCGACCCTTTCCAAACTTGTGTTTTCGTGGTTGTTGTTTATGAATGTTCAGGAATTTCCCCGAAGTTTGAGGACTCTCGTGCTCGTGGTTTGTCGTTCTCTCCACTCGAGTCTCATCCTTCGCTGCTCTTTCGGAAATTCACCATATCCAAAATCTTATCGACTAACGTTTATCTCTTGGCATACTTAATAAACGGCCTTAGATTTTACGTAGGATTACCCGTCCCTTTAAAACATTGAGGACAATGTTTCACTTTAGTCTGGGGGGGTGAATCTTCGATTCGATTTGACCTGTACCATCGTCTGAGCTGTTAACTTACGCAACTCCGTTTTCCACCAAAAAATTTTAATTTTTGTCACCGTTTTATAATTCAAAAAAAAAAAAAAAAAAAAAAAAAAAAAAAAAAAAAATGAATGAATGAAAAAAATATATATATATATGAATAATAAGTTTTGACACCTTGTTTTGACTTTCCTACCGGCGAGAGTAGAAATAAATGTTCCGACTTGACCGGGCGTGTTGAGCCCTAGCTTGTTTCCCTTAACCAAAATAATCAAAAGATTATGGCTAAGCATCCGCGGATCTCATTATTTGGGATTTTAAATTTGCGGAGATCGAGGAATGATAGAGTTTATTTGGAAGTTTCGTGCTATACACGGATCGCATTCCTGGGATTTAAAAACCCACGAGAGGTACTTGTGGCCTCCTTGTTCCCACCAGCTTGCACACAAATATATAAATATAGATGTCTAGGATTAATTAAGGGTATACGGTTTGGGCAATACTTAGTTTTTTCTCGTTCCCAACAAAATCTCTGCATATGGGGGTTTGGTACACATTGAGGTACTGCCAGTGTTACGGTGAAATAGACTATTGCATCTTGCCGGTTCGCAGCCGATGTTGTGATCTTAGTAAAGGCCGTAGGACTCGGGGTTTGGCATATAGTTATGAATATCAATAATAATAGTCCAAAGCCAAAATAAAAAGGCAGAGGAATCCAAAGCTATAAAAAAGCAGCGGATAGAAATCCAAAGTCATAATAAAGCTCTTACATCTTGGCGGCTCATAAACCGTTGACTGTAAAAGAATAAAGGACTAAGGACAAAAGTATTATTAAAGTGCTTATGATTATGCAAAAATGCCAAACTTCGACTCCGGGGGTTTCCCTAATAAAAAGCTTCCGTTTCGGGTATCAAACATGGTATGTCTCGGTCGTAAATAAAAAGGGGACCTCCACAAATCGTGTTAAATCAGAGACCTTCATGTGGACCCGATTTTTGTATGCAGGGGTTTTCGAGGAAAAGTTTGGAAACTACTTAGAGTTCAAATTTTGTGCTCTTATCGGACTAACAAATATCAAAACGAGAAAATATGAAGCAATTCATTTCTCACAAATTAAAATCTTGAGATACAAAACTTAGGACCTGGGGACAAGAGGTAATACACAAGTAACTTTTGTGGGCAGTGTTAGCATCTAACTTCTGGATAAACAATGATTTCGATTTTACGCTTAGTTTGGGAGCTTGTGAAAAATCAAGGATGACGATTTTTATCCGTACGGTCTCTTCTCTGTGAGAAGTGTTTCTACTCGTTGACCCTGAAAATTATCAACAGATAAGAATTGATAATGAAAGTCAAAGCAAACCGTCACCTATATAAAAATGAGAAAAAGAACAAAAATAGTAGTTGTAGTTGTTATTCATGAAAATCGGAAAACGGAGCGTTTTTGAGAATAAATGATTTTACTATCTCTCTTGAACATCATTGCTACTTTACAACGTCAGTAAAGAGAGGTTTTGAAAATTATTTATCTCTTAAGCGTGAGGTGATGACATTGCGTGAGGGCACGGCAATACCTTAGTCTGGGGGATTTTGATGAATGCTTATTCACTCATCCTTTTTAGGCCTCATTTCAGACCAAAAATACCAAATACTAACCAAAAATGCCAAGAGAATGCATGTTTTTGTATTTGTGTATGTGCAGGTACGGATATGAGAAAAAATGAATAAAAACACAGCAAAACCGACAAAAACGAGCACGAGAATGGAAAGTGTCAAAAGTCGGAGCCGGGGAAGTCAAATGGTCAAAGTCCAAGCTTAAAATGTCATGAGAAGTCCTCAGAGATTTAGAAAGTTACAAAGTTAGTCCCTGATCAAAGTTTGAAGAGTTTGACGATTTTAGTCCTCCAAATTTCATCAAGTTGTCAGAATTGGTCCTTTGAGGAAATTAATTGAAGAAAAATCAAATATACCCGTCATGAATCTGAAAATGTCAACTTTAGTCCTTGGGAGAAAGTTTCAGAGAATTACAGATTTGGTCCCTAAGGTTTTTCAGAATTACAATATAGGTCCTTATAATTTTCACTACTACTAATCCTTAACCAAAAAAAAAATCCGGATCCATGTAATCCTTAGTCCACTTCCTAAAATAATACAAACCCACATGTACACTTAGCCCACACATTCTACCCAGCCCACCATCCCTTTCTATATTACCCGACCCAGTCCAACCTTTTTACCCATGGTCAACCACACCCCAGTCAACACTTAATAAAAAATAACAAACACCCTTTTTCACAATTACCGCCCCCCAATTCTCCCCACAATCCCAGAAATTCACTGTTCCCCCTAGAACCCTAATCCCCATCCCACAATAATTACCCCGATAACAAATAATTACCTCATGATATGGTGTTCTAGAAGGGTCAGAAGAGTCAGAGAATGTCAGAGGGAATGACACGTGGTCCAATGGAAAGAGACACGGAGGATACATCACATCAGGGGTACATGATCCAAGGGTGTAAATTAAAAGAGGGATGATCAAGGGCTGATAGGAGACTCAAACAAACACACCACGCGGATAGGTGACCTGGCATTTCTCCTCAGCTCAGCTATAAATAGCCCCACTCATCTCACATTTGAAGGTGTTAGATGTTAGAATTAGTAGTAGGTTAGTATAATAGGTTTAGTTTAAATTTTTATTTTCAATTATTGTAATTTTCTAAATTGTACTCATTTTCAGTATTAATAAAATTCTAGTTTCATTTTAATTCGTTGTCATTTAAATTCTCAAGTTTATAATTGCTTTAAATCTGTTTTTAGTTTTCATTTAAGAAGCTTATCTCAGTTAAACTATAGTGTGTGTTTGGTTTCAATTCTGTTTCAAATGACTGCTTTGTCCATTGAGGTTCAATTAGCTTATTTCAATTAGCACAAGCTTGTTGTGGAGTTTGGCAGCCATTAAGGAGCTGATGGCCTGTCACAAAGACAGGCGAGCTTAGTGAAACCCCCTCTGTTCTGCTGAGGGGGTATTGACTTAGTAAGTTTTTCGTTTTAAATTGCATCAGTAGTTTAATAAGTAGTATAGATCTAGTTGTTTAACCTAGTGTAATATGCAGCTTGAAGGATGTTTAGATCAGCTTGTTTCTATTGGAGTTTAAGTTTTAGATCTGTGTTTGCATTTGATTCTAGTAATTGTTCGTGTATTGCTGTTTGGTATTGTGCTAATTGGTTCATAATCTGCGTTTAATTGATAGATTGGTTTGGATTATATTGGTTTGCTGAAGTAATTGGTTATGTAGTTTAGGCATTACTAGTGTTTGGCGCTATTACATTCTGTGGCCTTGTGACTGATTTAGTTATTTGGCCCAAGTGATTTAGCTTTCACTTAGAATATATAAGTAGTTAGGATTAAGTTTTAAGTAGATTTAAGTAGTTTGGAGACTTTACATAAGCATACTCCATGTTAATCTCATATAACTGCTCCTTGCGTAAAGATATAGTATCCATTAGTTCTTGCATTTAGGTAATCGTAGTGCATATTTTTCACCTAGGATATATACTGAGTTTGCATATAGTGAATTGCATCTAAATCTTTTGTACACATTTGAGTTTTCAATCAGTCACATAAAAACTACACTTGTCATAACAAGCTCTTTATCAGATAAGAATTTAGCTTAAAAATCTCATTGAAATAATTGAAAAGTGTTTTTTTTTGATAAATTTAATTGGTGAACTTGATTTACAAAAAGAGATTTCAAAGTTTGGATCTGTTTTGGTTGAACAAAAGTTTAGCTCAATAGATCACTTTAACCACTGTTACCCTGCAGCATACCTGTCCACTGCCAGCTTATCTAGGGTCTAATTAAGGGTTCAATTGGTTAGTACAATTAGGGCTTTTGGGTTTTTAAGCTAGGTTGTAGTATAGGCTTCATAATTCTGTGCTTTGTTTGCCTTAATTAGCTTAGTAGGAGCTTAGAAATAAGCTGTCAAGTAGGGTGTTTAAGCATAGTATCTGTTTTCAAGTTTGAGGGCTGCAATTGCCAATTTTTGATCATAATCTGAGATTTGTGGTTTATTTGAGCTAAATAGTACCTTAGGTTTCTGTTTCGGTTGAGCTTTTGCTTATTTGCTTCATCTTTTTGCTTATCGGCTTATGCACTTATAGCTTATATCAACTGTTTTGGTCATAATCTGTTTTTCTAAGTTCATATTGCTTTCTAAACTGTTCCATCAAGCTCATTTTAGTTTAATAATCAGTTGGTTAAAGGTTGGGGTCAATTTGGTCAAAGTGCTTATTAATAAGCACTTCACTTAAGCAGTTTTTAAGCTAATCAGCACTTCTCTAGCTTATTTTGTTTTCAAATTTTTTTCCAAAGCTTATTTTATTATTTTTGATTTTCTGTAATTTTTTCAAATTTTTCCGAGTTCATTTGCTATTTTTTCTATTTTATTTCCATTTTTAATCATTTTTAAATACATTTAAAATACTAAAAAATCAGAAAAATCAGAAAAAGTCCAGAAAAATCCAAAAAAATATTAGAAAATTATTTTTAGTTATTTTAGACTTTTAGAAATTTATTTTGTATTTTTCTCATTTAATTTGAATTACTTTTGAATTTTTAATAATTTTTAATTAGATTTAATTGTTTTTAATTTCTAGAAATTACATAAAAAGCCAAAAAAAATTAGTTTTTAGTTTTAAAATTTCTTTTTAGTTATTTTATAATTTTCCAAATTTAATTTTCATTTTTCTCCCTTTATTTTCAATTTCTTTTTATTTTTAATTAGTTAAAATAGTTTTTAATTCATAATAAATACATAAAAAGTCAAAAAAATATTTTTCTTTTTCTCAAAATTTTCTTTTATCATTTTTGATTTTTAGAAATTATTTTCAAGTCCGTAGGAGTCGCGTAGTTTAAAAGTCGCGTTTTATTTCGCGCGTTAGCGTTTATTTTACGTTTTAAATTACGTTTTCGATTCTACGTTACGTTTTAAGTTTGTTTAGTTGATTTACGTGTTTAATTAGTTATTTGTGCTTCATTTACTATTTCATTAGTATAATCTCGTTAAAATCACTTTTTACCGTTTTCACGACACGTTTCACGATTCGGGAATTCGAAATTCCATTCACACCTTCGCTGGGACACGACCCGGGGAAATACTTTCCTAAGCATTTCTTCGGAAATAAAAACTATACCACAAAAAGAACAACAGTATATATCGTAGTTTAATAAATTCCTCATATACATCGTCAAATTGGCCAGATTTCCCGATATATATATATATATATATATATATATATATATATATATATATATATATATATATATATATATATATATATATATATATATATATATATATACGCAATTTATTACCCTTTACATATACCACAACCTATGGGCGTCGTAGGATACGATGCCCATTAATATATTCATTTCATATAGCCAAATAACCCGGTTCAACCCTTCGGTTAAGTGGTTATTTAGTTATAGGAAACGTTTATATTAATCGTCATATATCCGTTACAACACGAAAGTCACAAATAAAACTTACCTGAACTCGAGTGACTACGACTCCGCATAACTCGATAAGTTTACTCGTTATATATATAAAATGACATTTTATTTAATATTTAATAATTTGTCGAGAGTTTCTTGTTTTATAACACATTTTTATAATAATAATACTTCCAATAATATTACGCTACTCTCGTAGCCTAATATATATTTAGTCGTATTATTTATAATATGACTCGTGATTATTATTATTATTAATATACGCGCTTATATAATTATATATCCGTTATTCACGTCTATATATTCATATAACCGTTTATATTACAAATAATTATTATTACGAGTTTTATTATTTATGTTTTATTTGTAAATAGTTATCGAGTCATACGAAATGGTCACATGTCCGAGTCATGACTCTCGGCTCATTGTCCAAGTCCAAAGTAATAAGCAATAGTCATAAAAACAATACATCTCCGTCCAACACAATCCCAATCCACGTGCTACAACAATAGGGTCCGACTACGGCACCCGACTAACCTATCTCCGTCAATCTAAGTGACCGTCTCGCAATCGGTCCCCAATAACACAATTCGTCAACACTTCTCAATACCAAAATTCAATATCCAATGTCGAGACCAAACATGGTCTCGACCCACATGTATTCGGCCAAGGAACAAAGTAAACAACCAACTAATAATAACTAATACCAAACCAAGTACAAAATAATCAAAGTCATACTCGGGTGGGTTTACCAAGCCACACCCAAGCCCACACGACTCGACCGAGTCGCGGTAAATACCACGAGCCAAGAGGGCTCGAACCAAGTATCAAGGGTCACCAAAAAGGCTCCAAAGAGCACTCCAAATATATACCCATTCGACCCAAAGGTCTCGGCAACAACAACAATAATACGGCTACGAGCCGCGACTCACAAGAGTCGAACCAAGGTACTAACGAGATCAAGGCTACCAAGAGCCAAATCACGGCTCCAAAATAACAAGAAAACGAGCCCACGGCTCGAGTCAATATCCAAGCGGTGAGTCGAGGACTCACGGTTCGAACCAAACCCACGGAATACAACCCGGATACCAAACCATTTTATAAAAATCGAGTTTCCAACAAAACCCATAAATATTAACTCCGTTTTTGGGTGAAAACCCAACCGAATCTAAACCCATCGTGACCAAGGGTCACGTTTTAATAAAATACGCGAGTCACACTCGCCTCACCTTCGGTTAAATAAGCTCCAAACCGTGTAACACTTCGAAAATGATGATTGGTGGTGAGATTTGGTGATAATACGTGATGAAAATGGTGTAATAAGGGCGCGTGTAGGGGCGGATCTAGGAGATTCGAGGGTGGGGATCACGAAAATAATGGTGGTTTGTAGTGGTGGTCGGCGGTGAAGTGGTGGCGGCCGGATATCCAATCGGCAGCTAGGGTTAGGGTGAGAGGGAAAATGAGAGAGAGAGAGTGTGAGGGTGAGTGTTGGTGTGTTGTGTGTGAGAACCGAACCCACAAGGACCAATTTGTGGTTTACTCTCTTTTCATTTTTTTTTAAAGTTATAAATAATAATAATATTAATAATAATAGTAATAATAATATTACTAGTAGTGTTGAGTGGGTAAAGTGGGTAAATGTAAAACATGTGGCCCGAAACCCGAACTCATTTCAAACTTCAATATTTCCCGAAAAACATCTCGTAATTAATTAAATATCATCGGACTCGTAAAACGAATCATAAAATTTCCCGTTAGGTAAACCTAGTGCCGGAGTCAACGTAGTACCAGTGAGAATTTTAAGAATACATCATCACATAAATTTCCATAATGAATTATTAAGATAATTCACAAATTCCATAACGTCATAAAATATAATTATCCATAAAATTGGTCTTACAAGTTCGTTGTGATAAAAATTCCAAATAAAAATTATAAACGAACTTTAACGTAATGCGGGTTTTCAAAATAGCTCCCTAAATTGCCGGTTGTCACATCCTCCCAGTCTCAGAAGAAACCCGTCCCGGGTTTCTCTCGGAACAATTCATCTACGAAGTGAAAAGCTTCGGATATCTCTTCCGGAACTCGTCCTCACGTTCCCACGTAAATTCTGGTCCGTGTCGGGAATTCCAACGAACCTTGACGAGCTGAATGCGACTTCGCTTGAGTCGTTTAACTTCACGATCTAAAATCTCAATTGGCTCTTCCATAAAATTCAATTTCTCATCAACACGAATATCCTTCATTGGAATAATAGGCATCTCATCAGAAAGACATTTCTTCAAATTACTAACGTGAAACACGTCATGAACTTTACTCAGTTCATGTGGTAGTTCCAACCTATAAGCCACGGGCCCAATTCTTTCTAAGATAAGAAATGGTCCAATGTAGCGTGGGTTGAGTTTTCCACGTTTCCCGAAACGTATCACACCCTTCCAAGGCGAGACTTTCAGCATCACTTTGTCTCCAACCTGGAACTCTAGGGGTTTACGTCTCTGATCGGCGTAACTTTTCTGCCTATCTCTGGCTGCTTGCAACCGATCACGAATCTGAGCTACTTTCTCTGTAGTTTCCAAGATAAGTTCAGGGCCTGTGAGTTGGCTATCTCCAACTTCTGCCCAACCAATAGGCGAACGACACTTTCTGCCATACAAAGCTTCAAATGGTGCAGCTTTAAGACTTGTGTGGTAGCTATTATTATAGGAAAATTCCGCAAGTGGTAAGTACTTCTCCCAGCCTTTACCAAAGTCTATGAAGCATGCACGAAGCATATCCTCTAACGTCTGAATGGTCCTTTCACTTTGACCATCGGTTTGGGGATGATACGCAGTGCTCATATCAAGTCTTGTCCCCAAAGCCGTTTGAAGTGATCGCCACAAGGCTGACGTAAAGCCGCTATCGCGATCCGAAATAATAGATATCGGGACTCCATGACGAGAAATAATTTCCTTCACGTACAACCTCGCAAGTTTATCCACACTATCATCTTCACTAATTGCTAGGAAATGAGCAGACTTTGTTAGACGATCCACAATTACCCAGATAGCGTCACAACCGCTAGCTGTCCTCGGTAACTTGGTAATGAAGTCCATTGTAATCCGCTCCCATTTCCAGACTGGATGTTCTGGTTGCGTTAGTAATCCTGACGGTCTCTGATGTTCGGCTTTAACCTTAGAACATGTCAAGCACTTACTAACGTACGATGCTATATCTGCCTTCATGTTTGGCCACCAATATAATTTCTTAAGATCTTGGTACATCTTGTCAGATCCCGGATGAATAGAATACCTCGACTTATGCGACTCATGCATAATTAACTCCCGAATTCCTCCATATAAAGGTACCCAAATCCGATCTCCAAAACATAGTAATCCATCAGAACGTTTAACAAATCCTTTCTCATTCTCAACCATCCCAAATATATTCTCAGCAGATCTGTTTTCTGCTTTCAATGCTTCCGTTTGAGCTTCAAGTATTTGAGACGGTAATGGTGATACGATAGTCATTCCCAATGACCTAACTCGTAATGGTGGTATTCTTTCCTTTCGACTAAGAGCATCAGCAACAACGTTTGCTTTACCAGGATGGTAGCGAATTTCACAATCATAATCGCTTAGCAACTCAATCCAACGTCGTTGTCTCATATTGAGCTCTTTTTGATTCAAGATGTGTTGTAGACTTTTATGGTCAGTGAACACAACACACTTTGTTCCATACAACTAATGTCTCCATATCCTTAAGGCGAAAACCACAACACCTAACTCCAAATCATGGGTGGTGTAGTTTTTCTCATGCTTTTTGAGCTGTCAGGAAGCATAAGCTATCACTTTCTCTCGTTGCATTAATACGGCTCCCAATCCTTTATGTGAGGCGTCACAATAGACGACGAAATCCTCATTACCTTCAGGTAACGCTAAGATAGGAGCACTACACAACATCTTCTTAAGCAATTGAAATGCTTCCTCTTCTTTATCTCCCCATTCATACGTAACACTCTTTTGGGTCAATTTGGTTAATGGTTTAGCTATCTTCGAAAATCCCTCAATGAATCTTCGGTAATAACCGGCTAAACCTAAAAATTGACAAACTTCGGTTGGGGTCGTAGGTGCAGCCCAATCTTTTATTGCCTCAATCTTAGCAGGATCCACATGGACTCCTTGTCTATCAATCACATGACCCAAAAATTGTACCGTCGGAATCCAAAATTCGCATTTCGAAAACTTGGCATAGAGTTTCTCCTTCCTGAGCAATTCTAAGATAAGTCTTAGATGCTCCTCATGCTCCTTCTCACTCTTCGAATAAATCAGAATGTCATCGATGAACACAATCACAAACTTATCTAAGTAAGGCTTACACACCCGATTCATGAGATCCATGAATATCGCCGGTGCGTTAGTCAACCCAAATGGCATCACCTGAAACTCGTAATGCCCGTAACGGGTTCTGAAAGCCGTTTTCGGAATATCTTCCTCACGAACTCGAAGTTGATGATATCCCGATCTCAAATCGATCTTCGAATACACACTCGATCCTTGAAGTTGATCGAATAAGTCGTCGATCCTCGGTAACGGGTATCTATTTTTCACCGTTAACTTGTTCAGCTCTCAATAATCAATGCACATACGGAACGATCCATCCTTCTTCTTCACAAATAAGACTGGGGCTCCCCAAGGTGAAGAACTTGGTCTTATGAATCATTTTTCGGCTAACTCCGCCAATTGTTTTGACAACTCTTCTAGCTCGGTAGGTGCCAAACGATAAGGCGCTCGTGCTACAGGTGCAGCACCAGGTATCAACTCAATCTGAAACTCCACTTGTCTAGTCGGCGGAATTCCCGGCAAATCATCGGGAAACACATCAGGAAAATCACGAACTATAGGCACATCTCCAATGCACCTTTCCTTTTCCTTCGTCCCTCCTTTCTCAGAAATTTGAGCTATGAAAAGGTAACATCCCTTCTCCATTAGCTTTGGTAACTTAGTGCAAGAAATAACTGCTAATCGGTATGGGCTCCTTGAATCCTTCCGATCTCCTAATATATTTAGAACTTCCTTTCCGTAAGGTACACGCACGATCTTCTCGTCGCAAAGTATGTGAGCACGATACTTCGACAACCAATCCATACCAATGATAACATCAAAACTTCCTAACGTGATGGGTAGAAGATCTATGTTGAAAGGGTGGTTCAAGAAATTTAACGTGCAACCGCGAATGATGGTATTAATCCTTTCTATATTCCCGTTTGCTAACTCTATATCATATCCAATTCCTAAGGCCATCGGGGGTTTCTCTAGTAAGGGTGCAAACGTAGTGGACACAAAACTCCTATCGGCACCAGTATCAAATAGCATGGAAGAATAACGATTATTGAGAAGGAACGTACCAGTAACGACGTTCGGATCTTCTCCTCTCTCGTTCCTGAGTGCATAGACTCTTGCCTAAGCAGCTCCAGCTTCCACACGTTGGTCCCCGTTATCTTGTCGTCCACGGTTTCCTCCAGCTCCACGGTTTCCATGATTGTACACATTACCACCCGAGCCTTGATTTCCTCGGTTCCACGATTCTCTACACTCATTCCTATAGTGTCCCTTCTTTCCACACCCATAACAAGTAACATCCGCCTTATTTCTCATTTCAGGGGCAGCTTGAACCATAGCAAGAGGTCGAGCTCTATAGTCTTTAGCTGTGTGTCCTTTCTTTGAGCAATTCTGGCATTTCACACTACACCATCCAGTATGATGTTGGTGGCAACGACCACACTTGGGTGCATCACCGTTCTGATTCTTCTTATCTCCATTCCCAATAGCATAAGCCTTAGCTTGTCTCTTGCTTCGGTGATCATTACTCTTAGAGTGTTGGTCTCTCTTTCTCTTTCCATTCTTCTCCTTATCAGCTCCTTCTAATTCCAACGAATCCATAAGTTGTTAAGCAATAGTGATTGCCTCATGGATGTTTGCAGGCCTAGCAGAAATCACATCATTCCTTGTAGCTACAGGCAACCCATCAGTATACCTCTCGATCTTTTGAGTCTCGGTTTTTACCATATCTGGGCAAAGCAATGCCAACTCCTGGTAACGACGATTGTAAGTCGTCATATCATTACCTTTCACCTTGTGGTTCCAAAACTCAATCTCTAGCTTCTTAACCTCATTCCTTGGGCAATAAGTCTGAATCAGCAGAGACTTGAATTGCTCCCAAGTCATGGCATAAGCTACCTTACTCCCAACGGAATTTCGGTAATTGTTCCACCAAGTTAAAGCTTCATCCTTGAAAGTAAAAGAAGCAAACTTTACCTTCACATTCTCCGCACAACCACTGACATTGAACACTGACTCAGTCTTCTCAATCCATCTGACCAAGTAAACCACTCCTTCAGTTCCACCAAACTCAATGGGTCCACAAATCTTGAACTCCTTGTATTGAGATCCATTAGCACGAACAGGTGGAAAAGTTACAGCAGAATTGTTGGAATGATTTGACTCGGCTAGCAGTTCAGCAACTCTTTGCTCCACAAGTTGATTGATCATTGCTTGATCCACAGTAGGTGCATTAAGTGGAACATGATCATTGTCTCCCTGAACATCCACATTTTGATTCCTGTTGTTGCGGTTAGTAGTGTCCAGGTTGTCAGGAGTAGGGGTTTCAACATTTCGAGTAGGACGACGTCCTCAGCGACCAGGGGTAGTCACTGCAGGACCGGTTCTGGTAGCTCTAACAGGGTTTCGTCGTGGGGCCATTGATCTGAAACATCATACAAGTTCATGAGTCTCCAATAGAACTTATCAATATGCTCAACAAAAGTAATTCAACGAAGCCAAGTCATGGAAAGAATAGCAACAATACACCTTGAAACATCAATAAAACGGATAGGGACTCAATTTCCATAACACCCAAAACCACATAATACCATATACTAATAACCGTCAGCCATACAATAGAGATCTAACATCGCTCCAACTACTGGAAAACACAAAACATACTAATCGATCCAAAAGAGGCGAATACTGAACAAAATACATCAAAATATGATAACTAGCTTTACTAGCCGAACACTCCTCGGGTAGAAAGCAACAAGACAACATAACCCAAGCAACTAGCCACGCTGCTGGCGGAGGCTCCTCAACTCATGCCTTAAGCCATCAAGATCTCTCCATAATGATCCTAGCTCCACGCTATGGGTGTCTCGGTCTCTCTTGAGGTCGGCCACCTCCTTCTCTAGCTCGGCATTCCTTTGCCATAGCTTGCGGTCGGCCTCTCGAGCAGTAACAAAACCTCGCTGCAAACTATCGATATGCTCGTGAACCTCCATCAAAACTCTCCTCATCTCAGTAGTCCTGCCCACAACCACAGTCATATCAACTCTCAGATCTGCTATGAACTCTCCAATAACCCTATCAAGTCGATCAGATACACGTGCGACTCTCTCACCAAGCTCAGTAATCTGAGCCCATAACCTGCCAATCTCACCTAACTCTGCATGCTCAGCAGAAACCTCAGAAGATGCATCCGACCCATCGGGACTACCAGGTGGCAACTCAACCAAAAACGGATGATCAGGCGAATCAGGCTCAATCGGATGTACAGGTGAATCAGGCTCCTCAGCCTGAGCTGGTGGTACTAACACATCATCATCATCAGGAATCTCATCCTCCTGAGGATCATCCTCCTCCTCAGTGTCATCATCATCACCCTGCTCAGCCTCCTGAGGGTCATCCTCCTCCTCAGGGTCATCAGCCTCATCCTCACCCTCGTACTCCTCCTCATCCTCATCGGAAGAGTACCTCATCAATCGTCGTCTCCTAATAGGTGAACCATGTGGAGATGTGGTAGGTGATCTAGGACGACGATGCAATGATGTGGGTGGCGCCTCAGACATAAGAGAGTGAGCATCAATCTGTAAAGGTGATGGAGTAGGGCGTACCGACATGCGTGCCGTAGCTCGGTGGGCAAAGCGTGGGGCCACACGAGCCAAAGCCTGATGAAGAGTAAGCTGCCTCGATGTACCAGGGAGCCCTAGAGAAGATGAGGGTCCCTGTGTAGATGCAGCAGGTGGTGCTGAAGTAGAAGCTGCCTGCGGTACAGTAGCTGAAAGCATGGCCATCTGGTAAGGATCATCAGATGCCATAGTGAACTGTGCAGGTAATACCGGTGCAGTAAGAATATCCTCGACAACATCGGGCATATGGGAGGCCATGGTCTGTGACAACGGCGTAGGGTAGGTGTAAGTGTTTCAAAACAACTAAATCACAACTCAAAATACCATACCACAAATCCTCATCAAATAATACAAACATATAATCTCAATAAAGAGTTTCAAATACCGCATTACTAAAACGTTTATAAAACAATTAGACCAAGTAATTCCTCGAAACGCCATCTTAATACTAAATCCATAAACCTCAAATCATCTCAAGAAATTCCAAATCTAACAATCATCTCAAATATCTCATAATACCTCAAAATAATAGGAGATGCTTCGGCTTGGCGGGCTGGCGGGCAGTGGTCAAGGATCATTTTCTATAAAAATTTGGTTATAGTTTAGGCGTTTATTTACCTAGTTCTCTATAACCTTGGCTCTGATACCAATCTGTAACACCCCCAAAATTCGATACAGCGGAAGACTCAACAAGCTTTCGGGGTGCTACGGGGATTGGTATCCAACACAAGACATAATAGAACGAGATAAAGTAAACATAATAAAAACGCAACCAAAATGGGGTTTTAAAGTTTACATTTATCCCAACATCATTCAGAGTCAGGCCCAAAATAGCATAACAGTAGGTCCAAAAGTTAATATCAGAGTTTAGAAAAATAGATCCATAAACCAAGAGCCTTAGCCGAGCCTTCCATTCCAAGCATCCACATCATCACTTAATTACCTGAGAAAACGTGCTAAAAGTCAGCTTTCGCTGGTGAGATCATAGGTTTAAATTCATCTAACAATATAGTGGACATATACGCAAAACGCTTGCTAGATAGACTAAGGATTCCACTAAAAGCCTGCGGATACCCTCCGCTCCAATCATAACACACGGATACCCTCCGCTCTAACGTAGATATTCGGGTAACCCCCGCAATACCAATAAATACTCGGATAACCTCCAAAGTATCATTAACCTATAGGTGCACGCTACAGTATCTAAATAAGCCAATCTTGAATAGTACACACGACCCATGTGACTAAAGCTGACAATAACCAAATAAGTCAACCTTGAATAGTACACATAAATCATGTGACTAAAGCTGACAGAACATCCTAGTTCATACGCATAGCAAGTTTAGAAAGAATATAAAAGCGATAATAGTCCACATACAATAATTTGCACGTTTCTCACCCCAAGTATTGAAAACATAGTTCAAGAGTAAAAGTGGGGCTATGACTTACCTCAAGTCCAGAAAATAGCAAGAAGAAGTCGGTAGAAGTAAGATGTATAGTAACTCACAAAACAGCAACTACGGACTCGGCACAACCTAACAATATCAACTCGTTCAGAAATCATTTCCTCAAATTCAAAATATTCCCAAACCCGGACGTAATCCGTTTTATTTTCTGAAAATCCATTTCGTATTCGTTTGGTGTATTTACGTTTGGTATCCATACGGGTGGTGGGTCGACACAAAACAAATCAAAAAGGTCACACAAAGAATAATAAAATAAACTATAGATCTAATATTAGCCCAATATATTATTTAAATAAATCGCCGAAGTTTATCAAATCCGTCGATTTAATAATCCTCATATTTATTTACGTAACATACCGTTCCAAGATTACACCCAATCCTAAAGCACATAACACATAAATACTATATGGTATATATCGTAGTTTAATAAATTCCTCATATACATCGTCAAATTGGCCAGATTTCCCGATATATATATACGCAATTTATTACCCTTTACATATACCACAACCTATGGGCGTCGTAGGATACGATGCCCATTAATATATTCATTTCATATAGCCAAATAACCCGGTTCAACCCTTCGGTTAAGTGGTTATTTAGTTATAGGAAACGTTTATATTAATCGTCATATATCCGTGACAACACGAAAGTCACAAATAAAACTTACCTGAACTCGAGTGACTACGACTCCGCATAACTCGATAAGTTTACTCGTTATATATATAAAATGACATTTTATTTAATATTTAATAATTTGTCGAGAGTTTCTCGTTTTATAACACATTTTTATAATAATAATACTTCCAATAATATTACGCTACTCTCGTAGCCTAATATATATTTAGTCGTATTATTTATAATATGACTCGTGATTATTATTATTATTATTAATATACGCGCTTATATAATTATATATCCGTTATTCACGTCTATATATTCATATAAACGTTTATATTACAAATAATTATTATTACGAGTTTTATTATTTATGTTTTATTTGTAAATAGTTATCGAGTCATACGAAATGGTCACATGTCCGAGTCATGACTCTCGGCTCATTGTCCAAGTCCAAAGTAATAAGCAATAGTCATAAAAACAATACATCTCCGTCCAACACAATCCCAATCCACGTGCTACAACAATAGGGTCCGACTACGGCACCCGACTAACCTATCTCCGTCAATCTAAGTGACCGTCTCGCAATCGGTCCCCAATAACACAATTCGTCAACACTTCTCAATACCAAAATTCAATATCCAATGTCGAGACCAAACATGGTCTCGACCCACATGTATTCGGCCAAGGAACAAAGTAAACAACCAACTAATAATAACTAATACCAAACCAAGTACAAAATAATCAAAGTCATACTCGGGTGGGTTTACCAAGCCACACCCAAGCCCACACGACTCGACCGAGTCGCGGTAAATACCACGAGCCAAGAGGGCTCGAACCAAGTATCAAGGGTCACCAAAAAGGCTCCAAAGAGCACTCCAAATATATACCCATTCGACCCAAAGGTCTCGGCAACAACAACAATAATACGGCTACGAGCCGCGACTCACAAGAGTCGAACCAAGGTACTAACGAGATCAAGGCTACCAAGAGCCAAATCACGGCTCCAAAATAACAAGAAAACGAGCCCACGGCTCGAGTCAATATCCAAGCCGTGAGTCGAGGACTCACGGTTCGAACCAAACCCACGGAATACAACCCGGATACCAAACCATGTTATAAAAATTGAGTTTCCAACAAAACCCATAAATATTAACTCCGTTTTTGGGTGAAAACCCAACCGAATCTAAACCCATCGTGACCAAGGGTCACGTTTTAATAAAATACGCGAGTCACACTCGCCTCACCTTCGGTTAAATAAGCTCCAAACCGTGTAACACTTCGAAAATGATGATTGGTGGTGAGATTTGGTGATAATACGTGATGAAAATGGTGTAATAAGGGCGCGTGTAGGGGCGGATCTAGGAGATTCGAGGGTGGGGATCACGAAAATAATGGTGGTTTGTAGTGGTGGTCGGCGGTGAAGTGGTGGCGGCCGGATATCCAATCGGCGGCTAGGGTTAGGGTGAGAGGGAAAATGAGAGAGAGAGAGTGAGGGTGAGTGTTGGTGTGTTGTGTGTGAGAACCGAACCCACAAGGACCAATTTGTGGTTTACTCTCTTTTCATTTTTTTTTTTAAAGTTATAAATAATAATAATATTAATAATAATAGTAATAATAATATTACTAGTAGTGTTGAGTGGGTAAAGTGGGTAAATGTAAAACATGTGGCCCGAAACCCGAACTCATTTCAAACTTCAATATTTCCCGAAAAACATCTCGTAATTAATTAAATATCATCGGACTCGTAAAACGAATCATAAAATTTCCCGTTAGGTGAACCTAGTGCCGGAGTCAACGTAGTACCAGTGAGAATTTTAAGAATACATCATCACATAAATTTCCATAATGAATTATTAAGATAATTCACAAATTCCATAACGTCATAAAATATAATTATCTATAAAATTGGTCTTACAAGTTCGTTGTGAATAAAAATTATAAACGAACTTTAACGTAATGCGGGTTTTCAAAATAGCTCCCTAAATTGCCGGTTGTCACATAAGAACCTTAAGGTCTCAGATATGACCAACATCAAACAAGGATAACAAAGAAAAATAATCTAGATAAATGCTCTACAAAAACTCCATCAAATAACTGCACATCTACTATATCTGCAAAAGACTTACCATTTGTTTCTAGGAACTGCATACATGTGTTCCGCTTCATTTGTGGAAGCAGCACTTAGAGCTTTGTGAAATTGATCAGCTATAGTCTTATGTTTGGCTTCTAGCATGGCAGGTTCTAGAGCTTGATGGTTGTACTGTAGTCAGAGTTAAACAGTTAACTATACGATGGATGGTAAACCGCTGTTACAAGAAAAAGAATGGTGAAGCACTTATTAAACTACATATCTCATCTTCTTCTGACGAGTCACTGCACAAACAGTCGAGATCATCATCAATGTCACTATGATCATGTGACAGTATACTTCTCTTGTCAGCAAGTTGTCTGGAGGTGCCTTTTGTTTCATTGTACTGCAACAAATTAAACATATGTCATAACTCTAATTAACTCATTCGCCCCTTAATATACAAAAACAAAAGAGCAGAAGAATTTTATGTGCTACATCTCTATAAGAACTACCTCGATAATACTTTCTTCAGGTAGATCAGGTTCATCTTGAACACGTACAAGGAGCTCTGCCATTGACGTCGTGGTATGAGTATGTGAAACTGGGATTTCAGCATGCATTACATGATTTTTTATATCATCCACATCTTTTCCTTGAAAAACTTCAGGAATTTGCTTTCACTAAATTTTTCATACAAAACTAGATTTATTAACATGCTTGAATCACATGATGACGTACCCAACCTTAAATGATGTGTCACTTTCAAACACATGACTAATATCTTTGAATAGGTCAGGGTGCGACTATCTCCTAAAAGAAAACCTGTTTCTGGCTTTGTCTTTGCCGCCTGCCACGAAATGATTAAGCATGAAAAGCTATTGTCAGAAAGTGTAATGAAAAGTAGTTATAAGCAATTTCACCCTTGTGAATGGGTTGATTTGGGTTCATGTTTTATAAATTTAAAAGTCAAATAAAACATTAGATAAATAGGAAACATGTCAAATTGTAAAAAATAGTCTTCTAAATATTTTTATATACAGAATTAGATCATTAATGTGGCAACAATATTTGTAATTTAATTTAAGCGTTTATGAAATACTGACAAAAAAAACGTTTGCGGGTCTGCCCGGCCCGTTTCAACCCACACTAAAAACACCCATTTAGATTAGTTACCCAGCCCGCCCATCAGTTAAAATCATTGAGCAAAGTCAGCATTATCGTTCATTTTAACTAGTGTATCTGCTTCTGCATATAAATTCCGTCTTTTTTGTTTCCTCCTAAACTAGACTGTTCGCATTTCAGATAATCATCAATCTCGACAGTGAAGTATTTACTCAGTTGCATGCAGACTACAGTTACCTCTCCCCTAAAAATAAAAAAGCGAACACTTTAAAATGCGGGCATGAATGAAAATTATCATTGGTTAATCAGGTACAATATCTTTACGTGACCATGTTATGTTAAATTTTGTTATACGAGTTTTTAAGTTCAAGTTATCTACAGTTACCGACTGAAAAAACAGATCACCAAATTTCTGAAACTGCTTGATCACTTCATCTTTTCAGTGTTGGCTTGATGTAATCATGTAAACCCAAAGAAACTAATGAAAAAACCACAAACGCAGTAACAACTTGTTACAAATCAAATTTCAAATGTTTAGTCTTTGTTATGTATCCTAAAGAAAGAGCAGCCTAAGGATATACACATTTAGGAAAGAAGTATTAAATTCCTAAATTTTCTAAAACAATGCCAGACTCTGGTATTTGCCAAAAAAAGTAAGAAAAAAATTGTGCGCACACAGAACCTTCAGCAAACCTCAAAAACTTTGCTTCTTCAATGACCTTGTACTTCTTACCATGGTGGTCAGCCAATCTCAATGCAAGCACAATTCTGCTTTGCTCCAACCGGGCAATTGCAACATCCCTCTCTGCTCGTTGCTGTATTTGCACAGTCTGCATTTGCAGAAGAGAGGAAATAACACATTAAGCAACATTTTATCAGCAAATGAATTATGTCTGAGTAAACTGTCATCACAATTCAATAGTCACCTTTGACTAGTGACTCATGCTAATGTGTTCATTTGTGAATTGTGACAACATGGCCGCATCATAGGCAAAATCCACTATTCTCGTCATTTCCATATACATGAGTACATCTAGTGGTATAATTCTTTCAGCTCAAAATCCAGTATTCTCATCATTTACATCTCTCACACTATGCGTCATAGCCCATAGGGTACAAATAAAAGTGCGTCTCCTAACCAATTATGGTACATATATTCGAAATTAGTTACTTCATGTCATAATATAGCTTTTCCTCTCTCCGAAACATTCCTGCATTATCCTACCCATCTGCAGCCTAGCTCCGAAAAGGAGTTACTAACTATAAGAAAATGCTACACAATGTACAATCATATAATATTACCAACCCCAAGGACCACATTATGAAAATATACAAGCAAGAGTCTTCAAATTCAGATGCTAATATCAAAAGCCAAAACTCGGACTTTGTTTTTCACATACAGTTCGTTAACAAAAAAACAAGGGTGATCACTATAGCATCACCTATCATAATTTACCGATATTCTCTATGTAAAGAAAATTCCAAGTCAGAACAATGAGTGTGTCCGTCGAAACAAAAAAGAGTGCCACCAGGCCACCACTAATGCCTGTCCACTGTGAGATATGCAAATCTCCAGCATCTTGTGCCACCATAGGACACTTGTGATACACACTAGGCATCCATAGACATTGACTAGGCATCCATAGACATTGACTTTTATCAGAGCATCGTCAATATCAAATTGCATGTTGAAGGCATCCTACGCATATATGAATTATGATCCAATACAATTACCTTCAAAATTTAGAAGTATAGCCCCTAAACGATTTGTTTGTAAGCCGCAATTAATTAAAACATATATTTCATTCAAGCGTTTCATCAAACACTTGGATTGCATACACAAACTGAACACATAATTCATTTAAACATTTCGTCCTTGAAAATCATATAATCCACATACTTTGTTTCATAAAGAAGACATTGATTTGGGAACTATAAACAATCAACTGTTTCGTTTTCTATCAACAAACCATCAAGTATGTATCTTCCTTGAATAAAAGATTTTATTCTTCGCCCACCACTTTATCGATCACCAGGTCCATTCTTGCGACAAGAAATTTTGCAATAATCTTGTAGCAACATCGAATGAAACTTATGAGTTTATAATCACATAACCCGATTGGATCAATAGCTTTAGGAACCAGTGTAACAAGAAAAGAGTTTGGTGAATAATATAACTGGTGTCGAAGAAAATAAGATCATTAAAATTCATAGAAAACATGTCTACTCAAACTTGATACGAAAATGTCGAAATACAATAATATTGAAATATGCTCTAAGCAAAAGTTTTTAGAAATACAATAATTATGCAAGGAAACAAGTGTAGAACTCAACCCATGCTAATATGGTCATGCAGACCCTTGTAGTACATCCATCTCCAGAATATATATCATCAACAACCAGCCATTAAAACCCACGCCCAAGTAGTTTTGCAGTATCTGGTGACCAAGGTTCAAAGCAAGTTATTTTCATACAATATAATGATGACAGCAAATACCAAATGTCTTGTGACATGATAATATAGAACCATTTATTAGACCCAAGCAGAATTCCAAATTTTTTTGCAAAGGAATAAAGCTAATACTGGGGGCTATTATTATTATGTGTGTTTTGAAAGTGAAATTTTGTTACTAAAACCATCGGCGATGGTAAAGCTTAATAACTTTTGGGATGTTTTATAATTTTTGCAAATCATCAACTCACAATACACATAAACGTTTTACGATGTATAAACCATTTTTTGATAACACGTGCATTAAATGAACATGTTCATGACTTATGACTTATTAGCAGGGTATCCGCGCATTACGGCGGCTGGTACCATAAAATAAAATTTTCCGATGAATCATGTATTATAATTTACTGGAATATTTTTTTTGACAATAAATTTACGGATAAAAAAAATTACACGTTAGGTATTTCAACTCTTTAATTAATGACAGTATTTTTCATTATACGATTGTGATAATAAATATTTTATTGAACAATGTTTTTTCGACATTCAAAATATCTATTTGATTTATATAGAGCTAAGTTTTATGGATACGGGCACTAAAAAATTCTATGAAACCGACAAACCGAGTCGACGTGCCCAATCCAAAACCGCAAAAAACGAATACTAAGAAATCGAATCCGAAAAACCAGAAATCGATAAACCCTCTTATCACTGTTTGATTTCGGTTGTTATTTTTAAATATCAACGATTATCCGAATCAAACCATGTTTAGTTTTAAATATATTTCCAGTGGATTATTAATATAGAGAATATATTTTGGAATTTTAGTTTTATTATTTGTATTTTTAAATTGTAGTTTTTATGTTTGAATAGTTTGTATAATATGCTTTAGTATTTACATTATTTAATTCTTAGTTTTAAGTATTTTAGTGATATTTAATGAATGAATCGTGTTTAAGTATTTGTACAATATGCTTAATAATTTATATTTCTTATGTAGGAGTGTTTTAATAACTTCATTAATTATTTTTGTTTACCACATTAATTTTTCACTTAAAATTAATAAAGAGAGTGATTGTATAGTTTTAGTGCCGTAAAGTATAGTACAATAAGCTTTTAAAGTAGTAGTAAAACTTAAAATTAAGAAAGATGGTGCTTCCTCTTTTATATGTAGTATATATTTATTCAACAGGAACAATAAACATAATCTCACTTATAGTTGAAAATAAGATAAAGCCTTTTAAGAGATTTTGACATGTTCCTGAACATCTTATTGTTGATGCCAAGATATATAAAAAGATCATTTAAATTATCATTAATGGATAGATAAAAGTGTTTTGCACTTATAATGTTAAATACATTAATGATTATTCCACACTTAAAAATGTGGAAATCAATTTGTCCATGATTCCTTTCTGCATGAGGAAATTAGGCATGTCAAATTGATCTCCACCATTTTTAGTGTCAACAAATTTGTGCACACTTATAACTGCAAACCTTTTTATACAAGTGTAAGCGTAAAATATTTCATGTTTTATATATTTTAAAAGTTATAATAAACTCAAACTTTTATGAATACTTTTTATAAGCATGTTAAAAAAAGTGTACAAATAAAATTCATGTTGTATTGAACAATGGGGATTAAATAAAAGATCTTATAAGTGAGCCAAAATAACTATTTTTTGTGTGTGAAATCAAAAAATAAATCTAATGTATTATACCTTGTGGTGACTTTTGCAGATATTCGCTGACATTGTGGACAAACATATTTCGGACTAGATAGTGTTTTATAGACCGTTTTGAAAAGATGGTAGCAATTATGATCATTAGTGCTCCCATTACAGTATCACAGATCCAAGCAAGATACTTCACTGGTGTCCATAAATTGAATCTTTCCAGTGCAGGCTTCCAAGCTACGCATATCTGGGATACATTAATAACGTATTAGTTAATCATACCTTTCAATCTTTAGGTGCTGTTTGGATCGGGGGTATTGAATGAAAAGAATGGAAATGACAGTGATTGTTTATGTTTGGTTCAATTGTATGGGTATGATGATATCCAAATATGAGGGTTTTCTCATTGAAGACTAACTTGGTATCTTTGGCCAAACCATTCCTTCAGGCCCACATTATTTTGAGTGTGAAAGCATTTATTATTATCATTTTTAATTTTTTACAACAATTTAAATGATAAAACCCATATCCTATAAATTAATCCAAACAACAACTACGAAATTAATACATTCATTGTCATTCCACACTATATTTATACCCATATCCATTGTGCTTCATGACAACAAACCAAACGCCCACCTTAATATTTTTTCACATATTTTTAATAAAATAAAGCAAAAAATAAAATAACAGAAAAAGTACAATGTCTTATTATAAAGGAAGTAAGATTAACTAAATTAACAAAAAAATTAAAAAAAAAAAAAAGTAATAATAAATAAAGTACCCTCACATCACCCAAATACTAATATTAAATTGTTAATTGCATTTTTGGTCTCTGCGGTATGGCCAAATTGCAGATTTAGTCCCTAAAACTTTGAAAGTGCACTGAACGTTCCTATTTTGAAGTTTCCGTTGCATGTTTGGTCCCCTTAGTCCAAATGACGTTAAAGTTTTAGTGACTAAATCTACAATTTGGCCATACCATAGGGACCAAAAATGCAATTAACTCAATATTAAACATAAAATAAAATATTTGAAAAAAAAAAAAAAAAAAAAAACCATACCCTGGCCCGGGTAGGGTTGTTGCATAGAAATTAAAAAACAACAACATACTTTTTCTATAAAATAATATAATGTCAAATGTACAAAGTTCCACCGCACAACAGAAATTATCAATGACAAAATAAGAGAAGCATACCGAGAGAATTCCCCAAAGAGTGGTTATAAATGCTATAATGAACGCAAGCATGTCACCAAGAGCAAGAGGAGAGTAATAACACGCAATAGCAAGGGCACTGATGGTTCCAATTAGATTGTTGGAAAAGAACTGTATCACCCAAATACTAATATTAAACATAAAAATAAAATATCTGGAAAAAAAACCATACCCCGCACCGGATGGGGTTGTTTATAAAATTTAAAAAAAAAAAAAAAAAACAAAAAAAAAAAAAAACAAAAAAAAAACACTTTTCCTATAATGTCTAATGCACCAGGTGCCACCGCACACTAGAAATTGTAAATACATAAAGAAGAGAAGCATACTGAGAGAATTCCCCAAACGGTGGTTATGATTGCTATAATGACCGCAAGCTTGTCACCAAAAGCAAAGTAATAATACACAATAGCAAGGGCGCCAATGATTCCCACTCCGTTGTTGGAAACCGGGAGAAATCCCCAGACGGTGGTTATGATTGCTATAATGAATGCAAGCTTGTCACCAAAAGTAGAGTAATAATACACAATAGCAAGGGCACCAATGGTTCCCACTCCGTTGTTGGAAAAGAACTGTATCACCCAAATACTAATATTATACATAAAAATAAAATAATTGAAAAAAACACCATACCCCGCCTCGGGTGGGGTTGTTGTATAAAAATTTAAAAACAGAAAAAAATAAACAAAATAAAGTTTTCCTATAAAATAATATGATGTCTAATGCACCAGGTGCCACGGCACAATAGAAATTGTAAATGAAAAAAAGAAGAGAAACATACCGAGATAAATCCCCAAACCATGGTTATGATTGGTATAGTGAACGCAAGCATGTAACCAAAAGCATAGTAATACGCAATAGCAAAGGCAAGGGCACCAATGGTTGCCACTCGATTGTTGGAAAAGAACTGTATCACTGGCTTCTTGTTCAAAAAGAACAAAAAGAACTGTAAGCATAAAACAACATTTTTAGATTCAGTATTTTGAGTAATTCTTTCAAGCTGCAATGTTAGATTTATGTACCTCAAGAGCGAATAAAATCCCCACTAAGCAAATCCAGGGAATTACACAATTCTACAGAAGTGTATGCAATTAGCACTCTCATACATCAAAATGGAAGGTTAAATAGCCAATAAAGACCTTGCTAGCATACATAATGAAGAAAGTTCTTACCAATAATGAACTTTTTAACCCTTGCACATCGAGTTTGTAGCCTACAACCAACGGGAAAATGAAAAACCGTAGACTTAAAATGGTCTCTATAACCCTTCCTTCAGTAGTTCGGATGTGAGACTGAAAATTACATTTCATAAATATTAGTTAACCTATCAAAGCTACAACATGCAAGAATATCTGTCTTAATATAAATGTCCACCTTAATGGGATGAAAATGAAACAAAGCCTTGTAAACACGAGGAAGAAGTATT
This sequence comes from Artemisia argyi, assembly GCA_030686995.1. Classification (NCBI taxonomy): domain Eukaryota; kingdom Viridiplantae; phylum Streptophyta; class Magnoliopsida; order Asterales; family Asteraceae; genus Artemisia; species Artemisia argyi. The sequence goes on from CM060702.1 coordinate 1,778,719, forward strand.
TACACCAACAATGAAAAGCATTGAAAACAGAATACAAACAAACAAACTCATGAGGGTTGAACGTTACCAATTCTTTATCCCACCAAGCTTCCCAACTTTTTTCTTCAATAGTGACGCCTTCTTCAACTGCGACACGTTTTTCATCTGGGCCATTTTTACAATAGCGCCAATCATTCCAATCTTTCCAGTCTTCTGAGTTTCTAAAGATTGAAAAAGAAGTTGAAATGCATCTGGAAACAAAATGAAACTCAAACAACAAACTTACATGTTAAGGTCAAACGGGGATGAATCGAACAAAAATGGAGCGACAATCCATGAAATTGACAAAATTAAACCGCCAAGTAAAAGAAGGTTGTTATAGATCGCCCGAACTGAGTGGAACCCGTATATGATGTACACCACTACCAGGAAAAGCACTTCCATTCTGTTTAAGATATACTAGTTAATAAACATACTTGTTAAGTTCGTGTGTGTGTGTGTGTGTGTGAGAGAGAGAGAGAGAGAGAGAGAGAGAGAGAGAGAGAGAGAGAGAGAGAGAGAGAGAGAGAGACCCTTTGACGAAATGATTTCGTGAATAAAGCCTGTAATTCTCTGAAAATTTGATATGATGCAGGACAAAGCCTCGACCAGTTGCTTGATACTATTTTCGAATAAAATTTGATTAGATTGCAAGAATAGATCATAGTACAGGTAAAAAAAAAGGTAATATCGACATAGTTAGCTTGAAAGAAACATGTTCAAAGTCGTTCAATGAATAAGGAGAAAAGTTTAAGTGAGGGTGTTAGCTTACACCAATCACAATTTTGCTAATGCAATAGCTATCTATTAAAGGCTTAAAATGATATTTATTTTTAAATAGAGGATGACCTCTTAATTTTTATAGTTGACACTTGACACTACCAGGCTACGGAGAATTTTTTTTCCGCCAGGTCTGTCATGTGGTTTGCAATTATTACGGATTTAGTCTATTGACTAACTCCGTCAATTTTAACTATTAAAAATAGGTTTTATGACTCTATGCATGTTTTATTAAGGTGCTAGTTTTTAAGAAAACATCATATTTGATATCACTATATTTCTATGTCATTCAAAAAGATATTCACAGTAAAATTCAGGAATCGAAAAACGAAACCAAAACTCAAAAATCAAAAAACAAAACGAACCCATATAAAAAACCCACCGTTCAGTATATCTTTTAAAAACCCGAAAGTTTTGTCTCTGTTTTTGGTTTTATATGAAAACCCGAAACAAAAAACCGAATCATATTATAGTCGTAACACATATCTATTTGGCAAACGAAAGTTTTTGGTTTCAATATCAAATCAACTTTTAATAAATTACTCATAAAAGGTATCAAAAAATGAGATATACATATTATAGTGTCACAAGCTAGCAAGATAGTGTTTTTGTAATGAAAATCATTTGATTAACGACAACCCTAAATTTTGTCATTTGCAACACGGTGTTAATCAAAAGTGGAAGACTGCCAACTGTGTGATAATAAATCAAAGCACTTCTTAATACAAATAATTCACATGCTATATAAATCTCTGATTCACTATTATAATGGATGTATCGATGATATAATAATCGCTTCATTTGAATTTCTGGGTTGCCTATAAGTTAGGTCATGAATAGAATCTTTCTGGTCAACCCAGCCCCATTTTGACCCGTTAAATAACTCTTCCATATTGACACATCTAGAACAACGCAAGCAAGAAAGAAAAGTAAAGAACAAACCGATGCACCACCATGAATAATGGTTCTCCCAAACCAATGTATTCTTGTGCCAAAAGAAAATGTGAAGAAAATAGAACAAAGCCTAAAAAACATGGCGAGGTAACTTTCAGCAGCCTGCAACACCATTCAAAATTTAATACGCAACAAGTTAACCACATAAATAACTAAATTTTTTTATCGACGATTCATCCCATATAAATTAAGCCTATATAATATACCTTTTTGAAACCCTGCTCTAAGAGAACAACCGAAAACATGTATATAGCCGGGAGTAAAACAATAATTAAAAGCAACTCAAGAGTCAAATCTGTATCGTTCAACACATGGGGGATTTTGGTTCCAGACAATGCCTGTAACAACAAAAATAAAACAATCTATAAAGATGGTGCTATAAAACTTTAATAAGAAGCTTTATAAAAAGAATAATGCAAATTACCATAATCAAATTGCCATACAGTAATATGTATAAAGTTATCACCATTAACTACAAAAATCATATAAATTGTTAGATGAGCAAATGTGTGATCTTAGAATAGTAACATTAATTTACTGAAAATGTGCATACCAAGGAAGAGAAGTAATATCCAACGGTTGTATGGTAGAATGAAAGCATCCGGAAGAAATCAAACCGCTGACCAAGTCTGTATATATCTCTACTAAGAACCTGCTCCCCGTTTCCTCCCGCCACTTTTCCTTCAAAAATAGCAATTTGATTGAACCCAACATCTCGCCCCTTGCCCACCTTCAAAACATAAAATGAAATACATAATAATCGAGCATATGTATGTACTGATGCCAGATTACTTATTTTAGAGCTAAATATAAACCGAGTGTGATTTTATTTTGGAAAGTAAAAGAGTTTTAAAGGTATATAATACCTGGATGTATTCATGATGAGTGACACTTCCTTGACGCAAAGTTGAATTAAAACCTGTATTTCAAAATTCAATATGTATACATATTAACTAGTAGAAAGATTTTAAAACCATTACAAACCTCCCATTTTCTTTTCTACTGTAATTTCTAGATTAGTATAACAATGATGCGTCGGTTAAGACTGGTACTACATCACAAGTCCCTCTTGTGAGTGATATGCAAGAACCACTAGTGAGTGATTCAATGGGAACTATGGAAGTTGGATCTACTCCTATTGCTGAGAAAATTAGTAAGCTTGAAGAGCTACTGATCGATGGGAAAGCTATTCTTGTGGATGATTCTGGTCATCCTATTCCGTCTACCTCTGTCACTAAGAGGACTAACCCATTTTCGAAGGTGGGTGAGGTTGAGGTTTCTGAAAGCGATGAGGATGAGGTTCTTAACACGTTCGACGAATCAGCAAATCTTTTTGGTGGTCATGAGCGTGAAGATGAGTATGACTATGATGATTATTCGAAGCACACTTATGATCTTCCAGGGGAATTGGATGCTCTTAATGCCATTTATGGTGTTAATCTCCAAAGTCGTAGGAAGTAGTTTATCTTTTGTCAGAGTCATTACTATCATGTGATTAATGGCTTGTTTTTCTTGTTTAGAAAATAGGTAGTATCTTGTTATGTAAGCTTTTCGCCTATGTAACGGGCTGAGATATGAGATTCACCCATATCCGTTGTACTTAAACGTTTTTTGGAGTAATATATTTACCGGGTCGTTGACCTTTTACCCAAAAAAAAAAAAAAAAGATTTTGAAACTTTTCATATATAGAAAATATATCGGCGGAGACACCCTGATCCCGGGTGCCTTTTGGCAACAGTCATTGTCTACCCCACAAGGAATAGCTCCTGGCAACTCTCATGGCCTAGTGGGAGTGAGCAGAGACTTTCGGACTCTTGAGCTCTTATCCACAAAGTCTCTCCAGTGAGCCCATAGGTTTTGCGGATGCGGTTACCTATTCCGGAGCAAAGGATATTGAGTAGAAATGACATTTGTTATGCCAAAACGATATGAAATGAGTGGAATTGAGATATGGATGAAATATAATGAAATAGAGCCATAGGTTGAGAACTCGAATAGAACTCTATGAGATATAATCTCCCGTTGTTCC